>CM040439.1:65442300-66147300 GCA_022702705.1 Papilionanthe hookeriana x Papilionanthe teres | reverse complement strand
ATTCGAAGCGAACTTCGGTAATTTCCCAACTATCCTATTGTTTGGCTTAAATTTAGGAAGATCCTAATATCTATTTAATGTTTTGATCTTGCCAATTTTAATTAATTAGGACTTATAATTATATGATAGAATCATACAAGTAGCCTTGAAGATGTGAGGGTTTATTGTAGTATCGGACGACTACCTCGGAATCCTAAGTCTGGTTAGGGCTTAATTTGCAATGCAAATGCCTAACGCAGAGGTTGAGGATTTGTATTGCACTAGACAAACTACCTCGAAATCCTATGGCTTTGTTGTTTAATTCTAGGAAAGTTTTGCTGATGTAGATTCAAGTTTTGCTGACGACGATGGCCGTGCTGCCCACCATGCTCCAAGCTCCTTGTTGTTGCAGAGGTTTAGTTTTAGAAGTCATAAATCAGGAGATGAGAGAAGTGTTTTGATTTAGAGAAAATCTTAATTTCCAAGTGTTTTTTTGTGTTTTAATTAAAACAAATCTTAAAGTTGATTATAACGACACCGGTTAAGATCCCACGGTTCCATCCTTCCGGCATCATTATTTTTATCGGATACACTTAGTCCAGATGAATTTGCTAAACTCAATCGAATGAGTTCCACACTTTCATTTAGACAGTGGAAATCCCGTTAACAACATGTAGGTTACATCATCGGAGGTATTCCGGATCATCCAACAGGACGTTTTAATTTAGTTGTAATTGTAGTTTTGTGTTCTGTTTGTGATTAAATTTTGAGTTGTTTTATATTTTGAAATGTTGTGGCGGTGAATTTTATCTTGCAATGACTTTTAATTTAGTTTTGGTTTCGGTTTTAGGGACTTATCCGAAAGGTGTGGGTTTTCATGCAACGGTTGTTTATCATGCAAGAAAAGTAAGTGCGATGCGATTAAATAAATTGCAAGAAAATAAATTGCAATAAAATAAAAGCGTACCTGGAGGGTCTTCCCGTCATCCCAAGCTGCACTTAAAACACAATTAGAATATTTAAGAGAGTTCCTAGGTAAAGCTAAGGGAAGGGTTATGGTTTTCTACCAAACTCCTAATCCTATAGCTAGTCATTTCCTATGACGTCTAGGTTCTTCTGTTTTGGTTTAAGGACAATTTTCTTCATCAAAGAACAATTAAGTTCAATTGTTCTTATAAATATCCTATCATATTGAGGAAGTGCTTAAGACGAATCTTAAACATCTTTTCAATACCTTTAGGATTATTTTAAGTCCAAATGAATTTAATCAATCAGGTGAAGCAATCATCCGAGGTTTAGTTAAGTTTTGTTGTTATCTTACTCAGTGAACTAGGATATTTGAATGTCCTATAAGTGAAGTAACATTTCATTTAATATTCTGTTTAGGAGTTATGATAATTAAAATTTTGTGGGGCAAATTGGTGTTCAAATGGTTTGTGATTTAATTTAATCTCAGTTAAATGGTTTAAATTTGGAATAGTGTTCAAGTTACTTTATTTTGGATTTCTTTAAATTCTTTATGTCTTAGGTGATGTTATTTAATTCAATTTAATTTAACTTTAATTTAATTTAATTTAATTTTAATTTTAATTTAATCTAATTTAATTCAATTTAGTTTGATTTGATGTTAAATTAATTTAATTTAATTTGATTTAATTTCCTTTAATTTAATTTAATTTGATTTAATTTAATTTAATTTAATTTAATTTAATTTAATTTAATTTAATTTAATATGTTTTAATTTAATTTAATTTAATTTAAATTAACATCTTTTAATTTAATTTAGTTTAATTTAATTTAATTTAATTTATTTATTTATTTTAATTTAATTTAATTTAATTATTTAATTTAATTTAATTTATTTATTCAATTTAATTTAATTTAATTTAATTTTTTTTAATTTAATTTTAATTTAATTTAATTTTTAATTTAATTTTATTTTTAATTTTAATTTTTTAATTTTATTTTAATTTTAATTTTAATTTAATTGAAAATTTAAAAAGAGTTTAATAATTTAACTTTAATTTAATTTAAATGATTAAGTCCTTTAACATTTTAAAACTTAAATTTGAATTATCCTTTTTTAGTTAGGAATTAATTATTATTGAAATGATTAATTTAGGGATTTTTAAATTAAAGAATAAATCTCTTCCTAATAATATCCCTATTTTAATAATTCCAATTTTATTATTCTTCCAAAATTTAATCAATTATTTAATTAAGGTTTATTTCAATTATTTTAAATTGCTTAACAGGTTTCGAACTCTGAATTGAAGCTCGCACCGAAGCGGTTTGGATGCTGTCTAAAATCTTTTTTGAAGACCTCGTCCAAGCGGTAGTCCATCCATCGTCAGTTGTATAGGGATCTATCGGAACGATGGGATCAGTTGAGACAACATTGACGGAACCTCCTTTCTGGGGTTCCTTCATGTACTCCTTCGGGATTGTTATATTCCCTTTCCGAAGGTTGTCATTGAGCCAACTTTTGAAGGTAATGCAATCTTCTATCTTGTGTCCAAGCATCCGGTGATAAGGGCAAAAGTTGGGATCACCTTTCTTGTTAACTTCTTCTGGTCTCTTAGGCTCTGGCAGCTGGAAATCTGGAGTCTTCATCAGACTACGAAACATTTTCGGCACTGCTTCATTCTTGAATGGATATTCCCTGCTCAGAAGCTCCCTTAATGTACGTTGCGGACGAGGCGGTTGTTCATACTGTTGGGATGACTGATAGCTGGGTCGAGGTTGTTGATAATTCTGTTGAGGTTGTTGTGGCCATTCGGACGATATTTGTATCTGTTGCTTGCCATTGTCGACTGCTGCAACGATCCCGGATTTCTTTTCAAAAGTCTTCACAGGCTTTTGCTTGTCTGTCTTGTCGGCGAAACTTAATTTCTTCGCCTCTTCTTGCAAGCTCCCGGCCTTGCTTAACAACTTCTCGAAAGTCTTAATAGTGAATCCTTTGAGGAGAAGTGCTATCGGGCCGTGAATGATTTTAAGTAAGATGCCGACTGCATGTTGTTCTTGTAATTGTGGTTCACACTTCATACTTAGATTCCTCCATCGAAGTATGTAATCCACCAAAGTTTCATTCGGCTTCTGCTTCTCTACCACTAAATCACCAATAGTGATGTGGTGTCGAGCTCCGGCGAATCGCTTGATGAAAAGGTTTTCTAGTTCGAGAACGTCTTCACCGAACCATTCGGTAACTCGCATACCGGTCGAAGGCGATTCTCGACAGTGCGCCGACGAACCGTCGGAAGAGTAATGCATCGCTCCCGCCGGAATTGCAACAACTGGCACGAAAGTGTGCAACATGCTGTCGGGGGTTCCCGGTTCCATCAAAGGTTTTAAACAGAGGTGGTACGAATCCTTTTGGGTATTGGACAGCGTCGAATTCTTCCGGGTAAGGTCTACCCATCCGAATGGATGTCCCACTCTTTGATTGTGCTAAGGCTTCCCACACCTGCTGTTCCACCAAGCTCTTGATATCTTTTTCTGGAATCATACTTTGTGTTGTATCTTTCTTTAGCTGATCATCCCCGTTGAAGGACGTAATCTCCTTTCCTCTGTCGACGATGTGAATGACCTCTGGGGGCGTCTCTCTTTGGGGTTGCACTTGACTTTGGAGAGTGGCTAGGGCTATAGCCATCTCTTCCATCCTCTTCGCCATTTGGGCGATCGTATCGTCTTTCTCTTGAAGCTGTCTTCTCATCATTTCCGGCTCCTCTCTTCTGCGGCTGCAGGAGCACCTTGTGAAGGCGACGAGGCTCGTGTTTCGACCATGTTGATTTCCGCATACTCATCGTCCATGAATTCCGATGAATCGATCTCGTCTCCGAATTTCTCTTCTCTTTCTTTTGCTAGTCGTTGAATATCGAGTCCTCGACTTTTCCATAGCGTCCTCTAGCGGTCTTTTACGTGCATCTTCACGGTTGTCATGTGATAGGCTGCCGGGTTCCCTTCTCACGAGTCCCATTTCTTGCGGTGGGCGCTTTCTTCGGATTCAAGTCTCACGACGAGACTTTCCTTCTCGAGCTGTTGTTTCAATCTTAGCTGTCCCGGTAGTGGGACGCCATACCATCCTTCTAGCGACGGAAGGTGCAGGACCGGATGGTGCGTCGGCCAAATCTTTGGAAGGTGGTATCCTCCCTAATCTGTAATCCTGAAATGACGACAGGCGGACTAGCCTTCATCCTTTTATTTGGCTTTTCTGTAACGATGGCGGGTTCTACTCGGGGCCCAATACGGGATTTGAATTGCACCCGTCCTATCCTTCGTAGAATCTCCGATACGGGGCATTTCTCTTTCTTTGCTAGCTTCTCGATCACAGTCTGTAGTCGGGCAAATGGCGTGATCATAGCCCTTTTCTACCTACTGTCGTCGTGGTATGCTGGTCGAGGTAATGTATAAACAATCTTGCGGACATTTTCCTCGTTTGCTGCGGCGGAAAGGGGATGGAATCTGCTTCCTTCCAAAAAGGGTGTATCTTCAGGCAATGGTATGTATTCAGTTAGTGGTGTGTACTCAGGGATTTCCGGGATTTCTTCCAGGAAAGCAACATCGGCGGCTACGGCGCTTCCCGGCGATCTTCCTACTTCGTTCCTTCTTTGGGTTCGTGTTAGTGATGGAATTCTTGAGTTGGACCCGATTTCGAAAACGAGAGGGTCTCGCGGGAAAGTCCGTACCCTCCACGGTAGCGGGTTCACCATAGTTCGGATTTCCTTCCCCTTTAATCGGCGAAGCCGGGGTAGGTGCGGAGACAACTAGACCGGTGGGGGTCGCAAGAACGGTCCTCCTGCCGGACGGCGGTACTCCTCTCGATCGGGATCTTTTGCAGGGGAGGGAACTCTTGGGTTGACTGAGGTTGAACTCGATCGACGGCTTCTCGGTTTCGGATACTTTGTTTGTCGGTGCGAAAAGGGAAACGTCGGTGATCTTGACATTTTTGTTCTCGAATCCTTGTCCAAGCCGGATGATCCCATTGTCGAGCGAGTTCATCCTTGTAAACGGCGAAGTCCGAGTCCATTGGAGAAGGAGAAAATCGGCTTTGGGGCTTCCATTTCGCGGGGTAGATCCCGATTGTCGGTCCCAAGTTATGCTTCTTCTCATTAGGACGAAAAGAAAGGAATCGAAAAGAGTCCGAACACATTCTTATTCATGTATTTATAAGAAGGAGTTATTTGTTAAAAGAGTCATTTTTTAGAGGGTTTGTTTATTTATAACGGAATGTTCAAAGGTGTAGAGAATGTAAGGAATCCGATTCAGAGTTGGAAAGGAAAAGAAAGTCTTATGCAAGACTTCTCGACTCGAAGGATTACTCCTAAACTAACACCTATTGGGGTTCACCCCACCTCGTAAATGAGGTAAAAGGATCTCGAAACCTCTCTGTTTAGGGGTGTCTAAACAGTGGCTCCTAAATCCGAGAGAATGTTGGCTATACTCGTTCAAGGTAGAAATGAACATAGTATTCCAACGGAAAGAAGGATAGCTTGATTCACAAGGGACATGGATACGCTACCGATTTTTGAAAGCAGAATTGTCTGATTAAAAATGGAGAGAGGAATTTTCCCCAGCGGAGTCGCCAGAAGTTGTCGGCATATTTTTAGGTTGTGTGTTTTATTTTGAAAAGGGGTCGCCTGACAGAAGTTGTCGGCGAATTTTTTAATTTAATTTAAATAAATAATTTGAAAAGTAGTATTTGATTTTGAAAATAATTTTAAATTTGAAAATTTTTAAGATATGAAATCAAACTGATCTCACATCCCGAATAGTTTATATAAACGAGCATCGCACCACAAACTGTGTATCTATCCCGAAGAATAGACACACTGTTTGATAATTGGGCTTGATTAGATAAACTAGAAAGGTTTGTGACAACCGTTTGGTCTGCGAACCAATTTTATAAGCCGACAAATTCCCCTGCTTAATATGAAAGCATTAAACAGGGTTTATATTACCTCGGTTCTTTAAAATTCCCTATAAGGGCAAGCCCCTATAGTTAATTACATCTTAAGTGACGAGAATCACTTAAGAAAACTCTCGATAATAATCAATAATTCTACTCTCAAGAAGTTCAAAGTTTAAGTTTTCAAAGAATTGAATTTTGGAATTTCAATAGGGAATGGATCAAGTTTGGAACATTTTATTTTGGGGATTCAAAGGAAGAAAGGTAGGAGAAATCACAGATTCGAAGCGAACTTCGGTAATTTCCCAACTATCCTATTGTTTGGCTTGAATTTAGGAAGATTCTAATATCTATTTAATGTTTTGATCTTGCCAATTTTAATTAATTAGGACTTATACTTATATGATAGAATCATACAAGTAGCCTTGAAGATGTGAGGGTTTATTGTTGTATCGGACGACTACCTCGGAATCCTAAGTCCGGTTAGGGCTTAATTTGCAATGCAAATGCCTAACGAAGAGGTTGAGGATTTATATTGCACTAGGCAAACTACCTCGAAATCCTATGGCTTTGTTGTTTAATTCTAGGAAAGTTTTGTCGATGTAGATTCAAGTTTTGCTGACGACGATGGCCGTCGTCGCCCACCATGCTCCAAGCTCCTTGTTGTTGCAGAGGTTTAGTTTTAGAAGTCATAAATCAGGAGATGAGAGAAGTGTTTTGATTTAGAGAAAATCTTAATTTCCAAGTGTTTTTTTGTGTTTTAATTAAAACAAATCTTAAAGTTGATTATAACGACACCGGTTAAGATCCCACGGTTCCATCCTTCCGGCATCATTATTTTTATCGGATTCACTTAGTCCAGATGAATTTGCTAAACTCAATCGAATGAGTTCCACACTTTAATTTAGACCGTGGAAATCCCGTTAGCAACACGTAGGTTACATCATCCGAGGTATTCCCGATCATCCAACAGGACATTTTAATTTAGTTGTAATTGTAGTTTTGTGTTCTGTTTGTGATTAAATTTTGAGTTGTTTTATATTTTGAAATGTTGTGGCGGTGAATTTTATCTTGCAATGACTTTTAATTTAGTTTTGGTTTCGAGTTTAGGGACTATCCTAAAGGTGTGAGTTTTCATGCAACGATTGTTTATCATGCAAGAAAAGTAAGTGCGATGCGATTAAATAAATTGCAAGAAAATAAATTGCAATAAAATAAAAGCGTACCGGAGGGTCTTCCCGTCATCCCAAGCTGCACTTAAAACACAATTAGAATATTTAAGAGAGTTCCTAGGTAAAGCTAAGGGAAGGGTTATGGTTTTCTACCAAACTCCTAATCCTATAGCTAGTCATTTCCTATGACGTCTAGGTTCTTGTGTTTTGGTTTAAGGACAATTTTCTTCATCAAAGAACAATTAAGTTCAATTGTTCTCATAAATATCCTATCATATTGAGGAAGTTTTTAAGACGAATCTTAAACATCTTTTCAATACCTTTAGGATTATTTTAATTCCAAATAAATTTAATCAATCGGGTGAAGCAATCGTCCAAGGTTTAGTTAAGTTTTGTTGTTATCTTACTCAGTGAACTAGGATATTTGAATGTCCTATAAGTGAAGTAACATTTCATTTAATATTTTGTTTAGGACTTATGATAATTAAAATTTTGAGGGGCAAATTGGTGTTCAAATGGTTTGTGATTTAATTTAATCTCGGTTAAAGGGTTTAAATTTGGAATAGTGTTCAAGTTACTTTATTTTGGATTTCTTTAAATTCTTTATGTCTTAGGTGATGTTATTTTTAATTCAATTTAGTTTAATCTTTAATTTAATTTAATTTAATTTTAATTTTAATTTAATCTAATTTAATTCGATTTAGTTTGATTTGATGTTAAATTAATTTAATTTAATTTGATTTAATTTCCTTTAATTTAATTTAATTTAATTTAATTTAATTTAATTTAATATGTTTTAATTTAATTTAATTTAATTTAATTTAACATCTTTTAATTTAATTTAGTTTAATTTAATTTAATTTAATTAATTAATTTAATTTAATTTAATTTAATTTAATTATTTAATTTAATTTAATTTATTTATTCAATTTAATTTAATTTAATTTAATTTTTTTTAATTTAATTTTAATTTAATTTAATTTTTAATTTAATTTAATTTTTAATTTTAATTTTTTAATTTTATTTTATTTTTAATTTTACTTTAATTGAAAATTTAAAAAGAGTTTAATAATTTAACTTTAATTTAATTTAAATGATTAAGTCCTTTAACATTTTAAAACTTAAATTTGAATTATCCTTTTTTAGTTAGGAATTAAATATTATTAAAATGATTAATTTAGGGATTTTTAAATTAAAGAATAAATCTCTTCCTTATAATATCCCTATTTTAATAATTCCAATTTTATTATTCTTCCAAAATTTAAGCAATTATTTAATTAAGGTTTATTTCAATTATTTTAAATTGTTTAATGGGTTTCTACCCTTTAATTATTTAAATTTCAATCATCCAAATCAGATTAAGATCAAATATTTTACTTGTTAATTTTATTAAACCTAAAGTTTTAATTAAGGGTTAAAATTTTAATTACCATTTTGCCCTTCAAGCTTAATAATTTCATAACTCACTAAATTGAGCTCAAATGAATTTGAAATTTTTTATGTGACTTCACTCATATGTCAATAAAGATATGAGAAGAGAAAATGTGATTTATCTGTATTTAATTTATTTATATAATTATTTTTAGTAGAAAATAGAGATTTCCAAGGAAAATTTAATAATATGACCAAGGGAAAGTTTCTGTCCTTAAGAAAATTATGGAACATTTCTAATGACCAGAGGACCACTTGGACCAATTTTGGTGATTTTTTGAATTATATTATTTTTATTATAATTATTTTAAATTTTGGAGTGTTAATTAATTTAAAAATAAAATAAAGGTTGAAAAATGAATTTTATATTTTTCAAAAATCTCTCTGATATCAAGGAAATCAGAGAATCAATTTTTGCAATTTTCTGATTTTTGTATGATTTATTATAATTATTTTAGTGAAAATGCTAGAAAATATATTTTTTTAATTTTAAAATTACCCTAGGGCTTTAAAATTTAATATCTCATTAAATAGACCTTAGAAAAATATGGGGTTTGTTCCTAAGTGATTAAAATTCAAAATGTGACATTTTGGTGAATTTTATTATTTTTGTGATTTTTATTATTTTTTAATTATTAAAAATATTAAAATAATATTAAAAATCAACTTTTTTAGAAAATTGAAATTTTAATTTTCTTAAATTCCTCTAATATCAGAGAGGCTCCAAAAACCAATTTGGTGAATTTTTGAAAGGTATTTTGAAAGTTATGAATTTTTAAAGTTCAAATTGACTAAATGACTTAATCAACCCATTTAGTAGGGCTAACCAAGTCCAATTGACTTCAAATTTTTATGGTGTGTTCCTCTAATCCTAAAGGTTAGTGGAGAATTGATTTCAAGTCAATTCGATGTATGGTTAACTCTAATTAATTAGGGATCTATTTTGGGTGTTTAAGCCAATTAGGTTATCCTAAATGAGTTAACTCAAAAACTATTTTTCCTAAGGTCCTATGGTCATAAGAGACATCACCAAATTTTTCTAGAATTTATTTCACAACATGCTAATTATTAGATTGAAAATACTCAAAACAGTAACATGAATTTGAAAAATCAATAACTTCTCATAGGGATGGCCTCTGACTTTGGAAAATTCAGGGAATGTTCCCAAATTCGGAGGCTTCAAAAGCCCTATGGTCTCATGCCATGGTGAATTTCCTATATGCATGGAGAATTAAAATAATGCGAGACAGTAAATAAATTATTAAAAATAAAATACTTGATGAAATTAAATGATTTCTTTTCCACATTATTCTCCTCCGTTCACTCGAGCAAGAGGGTATTTTTATTTTATTTTTATGATTTTCCTACACAAAGTTATGAATTTTCCAAGTTCAGGGAATTAAATAAATAGAAAAATCCCTAATTTTCTATTTATCCGAGTCGGCGCCGCGTCATCCTCGGCATCTCCGAACGGCCACGCGGCGCGCTCCCATTCGACGCCGCCGCTTGAGTCGACAGCCGGGTCCCGCCTTCCGCGTATCATCCGCCGATCCGACCTAATCCGAGCCGTCCGTCCGCGCGTGTATTGAATGAACGACATCCGTTCATCGTCCCCAAGCCTCCTGAACTCGAGAACCGTCCATCTTCTGTGCCTAAGATCTCACTCGATACTTGACCAAATTTAACGTTCTTATGCTCTATGGATTCGTCTCGAGAAGACGAACACATCCATACGGTTTATGTGGCATGAAATTGACTTAATGAAAATGGAGAATGTTCGAAGCTCGGGAAGAAGAGTGAGGCCATACCTTTGCTCGGAGAAGTGTGGCTTCGATCCGAGGGTTGTTTCACCTTCGATTGGATCCCGGCAAGCTCCGGATGAAGTCTCCTGGTTCGGTGAATTGCCCAGGTAGGATTTCGACCACAGCCGATCACAAAGCTTGGAGGTCCGGAGCAACCGGGTGGCTCTGGAGATGGGGCTTTGTCTTGGTGGACACCTTCTCTTGGTACGCGTGAAGGTGTAGGACCAATCAATTTGAGGATTGATCCACTCGTGGAGAAGTGTCCCGGTTTTGGGCTAAAGTTCGAGCTCAAAATCGAGCTCAGCTGGAGGTAATTGGGGCTGGAATTCAGTGGGGATCAAATGCTCTATGTATGGGGAATGGTCTGGAACAATTTTGGCAGAGTTTCCTTAAGGTTTGTTTCAGCACCTCCCATGGCCGAGAAGGGTGTCGGCACTATTTTTAGGTCGTGTGTTTTATTTTGAAAAGGGGTCGCCTAACAGAAATTGTCGGTGAATTTTTAATTTAATTAAATAATTTGAAAAGTAGTATTTGGTTTTTTGAAAATAATTTTTAAATTTGAAGATTTTAAGATATGAAATCAAACCGGTCCCACATCTCAAATAGTTTATATAAACGAGCACCACACCACAATCCGTGTATCTATCCCTAAGGATAGACACACTGCTTGACGGTGGGGCTCGATTAAACAAACTAAAAGATTTGTGACATCCGTTTGGTCCAGCGAACCAATTTTATAAGCCGACAAATTCCACCGCTTAATATAAAAGCATTAAACGAGGTTTATATTACATGGGTTCTTTAAAATTCCCTATAAGGGCAAGCCCCTATAGTTAATTACATCTTAAGTGACGGGAATCAATTAAGAAAACTCTCGATAATAATCAATAATCTGCTCTCAAGAGTTTCAAAGTTTAAGTTTTCAAAGGATTGAATTTTGGAATTTCAATAGGGAATGGATCAAATTTAGAAGACTTTATTTTGGGATTTCAAAGGAAGAAAGGTTGAGAAATTACAGATTCGAAGCGAACTTCGGTAATTTCCTGGCTATCTTATTGTTTGGCTTGAATTTAGGAAGATCCTAATATCTATTTAATGTTTTGATCTTGCCAATTTTAATTAATTAGGACTCATATTTATATGATAGAATCATACAAATAACCTGGAAGATGTGAGGGTTTATGTCGTATCGGACGACTACCTCGGAATCCTAAAACCTGTTAGGGCTTAATTTGCAATGCAAATGCCTAACAAAAGGTTGAGGATTTATGTTGCACTAGGTAAACTACCTCGAAATTCTATGGTTTGGTTATTTAATTCTAAGAAAGTTTTGTTGAAGTAGACTCAGGTTTTGCTGATGACGATGGTCGTGTTGCCCACCATGCTCCAAGCTCCTTGTTGTTGCAGAGGTTTAGTTTTAGAAATCATAAATCAAGAGATGAGAAAAGTGTTTTGGTTTAGAGAAAATCTTAATTTCCAAGCGTTTTTTTATGTTTTATTTAAAACAAATCTTAAAGTTGATTATAACAACACCGGTTAAGATCCCACGGTTCCATCCTTCCGGCATCGTTATTTTTATCGGATTCACTTAGTCCAGATGAATTTGCTAAACTCAACTGAATGAGTTCCACACTTTCATTTAGACCGTGGGAAATCCCGTTAGCAACATGTAGGTTACATCATCCGAGGTATTCCCGATCATCCAACAGGACATTTTAATTTAGTTGTAATTGTGATTTTGTGTTCTGTTTGTGATTAAATTTTGAGTTATTTTATATTTTGAAATATTGTGGCGGTGAATTTTATCTTGCAATGACTTTTAATTTAGTTTTGGTTTCAGTTTTAGGGACTATCCTAAAGGTGTGGTTTTCATGCAACAGTTGTTTATCATGCAAGAAAAGTAAGTGCGATGCGATTAAATAAATTGCAATAATGTAAATTGCAATAAAATAAAAGCATACCTGGAGGGTCTTCTCGTCATCCCAAGCTGCACTTAAAACACAATTAGAATATTTAAGCAAGTTCCTAGGTAAAGCTAAGGGAAGGGTTATGGTTTTCTACCAAGTTCCTAATCCTATAGATAGTCATTTCCTATGACGTCTAGGTCCTTGTGTTTTGGTTTGAGGAGGATTTTCTTCATCGAAGAATAATTAAATTTAGTTGTTCTTATAAACATCCTATCATATCGAGGAAGTGCTTAAGAAGAATCTTAAACATCTTTTCAATATTGATAGGATTGTTTTAAGTCCAAATGGATTTAATCAATCGAGTGAAGTAATCGTCCGAGGTTTAGTTAAGTTTTGTTGTTATCTTACTCGAGTGAACTAGGACATTTGAATATCCTATAAGTGAAGTAGTATTTCATTTAATGTTCTGTTTAGGAGTTATGACAATAAAAGTTTTCGGGGGCAAATTGGTGTTCAAATGGTTTGTGATTTAATTTAATCTCAATTATCAGATTTAAATTTGGAATAGTGTTCAAGTTCTTTATATTTAATTTCTTTAAATTCTTTATGTCTTGGGTGATGTTATTATTATTTTTTAATTTAATTTAGTTTAACTTTAATTTAATTTAATTTAATTTTAATTTTAATTTAATTTAATTTAATTCAATTTAGTTTGATTTGATGTTAAATTAATTTAGTTTAATTTGATTTAATTTCTTTTAATTTAATTTAATTTGATTTAATTTTAATTTAATTTAATTTAATCTAATTTAATTTAATTTAATATGTTTTAATTTAATTTAATTTAATTTAATTTAATTTAATTTAATTTAATTTAATATGTTTTAATTTAATTTAATTTAATTTAATTTAATTTAATTTAATTTAATATGTTTTAATTTAATTTAATTTAATTTAATTTAACATTTTTTAATTTAATTTAGTTTAATTAAATTTAATTAATTTATTTAATTTTATTTTATTTAATTTAATTTTTTAATTTAATTTAATTTATTTATTCAATTTAATTTAATATAATTTTATTATTATTTTTTTAATTTTAATTTAATTTAATTTTTAATTTTATTTTATTTTTAAATTTAATTTAATTGAAAATTTAAAAAGAGTTTAATAATTTAACTTTAATTTAATTTAAATGATTAAGTCTTTTAACATTTTAAATCTTAAGTTTGAATTATCATTTTTAATTAGGAATTAAATATTAATGAGATGATTAATTTAGGGATCTTTAAATTAAAGAATAAATCTCTTCCTAATAATATCCCTATTTTAATAATTCCAATTTTATTATTCTTCCAAATTTAATCAATTATTTAATTAAGGTTTATTTCAATTATTTTAAATTGTTTAATGGGTTTCTACCCTTTAATTATTTAAATTTCAATCATCCAAATCAGATTAAGATCAAATATTTTACTTGTTAATTTTATTAAACCTAAAGTTTTAATTAAGGGTTAAAATTTTAATTACCATTTTGCCCTTCAAGCTTAATAATTTCATAACTCACTAAATTGAGCTTAAATGAACTTGAAATTTTTATGTGACTTCACTCATATACCAATAAACACATGAGAGGAGAAAATGTGATTTTTTTTGTATTTAATTTATTTATGTAATTATTTTTGGTGGAAAATAGGAATTTCAAAGGAAAATAAAATAATATGACCAAGGGAAAGTTTCTGTCCTTAAGAAAATTATGGGATATTCCTAATGACCAGAGGACCACTTGGACCAATTTTGATGATTTTTTGAATTACATTATTTTTATTATAATTATTTTAATTTTTGGAGTGTTAATTAATTTAAAAATAAAATAAAGTTTGAAAAATGAATTTTATATTTTTCAAAAATCTCTCTGATATCAAAGAAGTCAGAGAATCAATTTTTGCAATTTTCTAATTTTTCTATGATTTATTATAATTATTTTAGTGAAAATTCTTGAAAATATATTCTTTTTTAATTTTAAAATTACCCTAGGGCTTTAAAATTTAATATCTCATTAAATAGACCTTAGAAAAAAATATGGGGTTTGTTCCTAAGTGATTAAAATTCAAAATGTGACATTTTGGTGAATTTTATTATTTTTGTGATTTTTATTATTTTTTAATTATTAAAAATATTAAAATAATATTAAAAATCAACTTTTTTAGAAAATTAAAATTTTAATTTTTTTTAAATTCCCCTAATATCAGAGAGGCTCCAAAACCAATTTGGTGAATTTTTGAAAGGTATTTTGAAAGTTATGAATTTTTAAAGTTCAAATTGACTAAATGGCTTAATCAACCCATTTAGTAGGGCTAACCAAGTCCAATTGACTTCAAATTTTTATGGTGGGTTCCTCTGATCCTAAAGGTCAATGGAGAATTGATTTCAAGTCAATTTGATGTATGGTTAGCTCTAATTAATTAGGGATCTATTTTGGGTGTTTAAGCCGATTAGGGTTATTTTAAATGAGTTAACTCAAAACCTATTTTTCCTAAGGTCCTACTGGTCATAAGAGACATCACCAAATTTTCCTAGAATTTATTTCACAACATGCTAATTATTAGATTTAAAATACTCAAAACAGTAACATGAATTTGAAAAATCAATAACTTCTCATAGGGATGGCCTACGACTTTGGAAAATTCGGGGAATGTTCCCAAATTCGGAGGCTTCAAAAGTCCTATGGTCTCATGCCATGGTGAATTTCCTATATGCATGGAGAATTAAAATAATGCGGACGAGTAAATAAATTATTAAAAATAAAATACTTGATGAAATTAAATGATTTCTTTTCCACATTATTCTCCTCTCGTTCACCGAGCGAGAGGGTATTTTTATTTTATTTTTATGATTTTCCTACACAAAGTTATGAATTTTCCAAGTTCGGGGAATTAAATAAATAGGAAAATCCCTAATTTTCTATTTATCCGAGTCGGCGCCGCGTCATCCTCGGCATCTCCGAACGGCCACGCGGCGCGCTCCCATTCGACTCCGCCGCTTGAGTCAGCAGCCCGGGTCGCGCCTTCCGCGTATCATCTTCTGGTCCGACGCCATCTGAGCCGTCCGTCCGCGCGTGTATTGAATGAACGGCATCCGTTCATCGTCCCCAAGCCTCTTAGCCCGAGAACCGTCCATCTTCTAGGCCTAAGATCTCACTCGATACTTGACTAAATTTAACGTTCTTATACTCTATGGATTCGTCTCGAGAAGACGAACACATCCATACGGTTTATGTGGCATGAAATTGACTTAATGAAAATGGAGAATGTTCAGAAGCTCGGGAAGAAGAGTGAGGCCATACCTTTGCTCGGAGAAGTGTGGCTTCGATGCGAGGGTTGTTTCACCTTCGATTGGATCCCGACGAAGCTCCGGATGAAGTCTCTCGGTCGCAGTGAATTGCCTAGGTAGGATTTCGACCACAGCCGATCACAAAGCTTGGAGGCTGGAGCAACTGGGTGGCCTGGAGATGGGGCTTTTGTTGGTGGACACCTTCTCTTGGTCTGGTGAAGGTGTAGGACCAATCAATTTGAGGATTGATCCACTTGTGGAGAAGTGTCCCGGTTTTTGGGCTAAAGTTCGAGCTCGAAATTGAGCTCAGTCTGGAGGGAGTTAGGTGGAATTCAATGGGATCAAATGCTCTATGTATGGGGAATAGTCCGGAACAATTTTGGCGAGTTTCCTTAAGGTTTGTTTCAGCACCTCTCATGGCCGAGAGGGGGTGGTGTTTAAATAGGAGAGGGTGGAGGGCCTCCCGTGGAGAGTTAGGGCTTGGGATCGAGCTCGCTCTTGCAAGAGAAGAACAGCCTACAATGGCCACTGGGGATGGGGCGACTCGACAGGTGAGAATTCCAAGTTTGGGCTCATATGTGAGCTCTCGGCCTGGTGGTTTCCGGCGGCTGTGGTGGCTGGCCGGCCGTGGTCGAGTCACCTGTTGTCATCGGGAGGTCGTGGCCGGAGCTTAGTGCGGTCAATCGGCCAATGCCATGTGTAAAGAGCTTGGATTGAAATGGAATCGGGGAAGACCATTTTGGATTCAAATGAGTCAACCCATGATTTTGGTCTAGGTTCACCACCCAAGGCTTGGTCTTGGGCTGAAAAGGATCACTTGGGTCAGCCTAAGAGAGAATGGTGTGGTCTCCATCCATGATGAGGTGGTTAAGCATGGTTTAGTGCGTGACATGCTTAAGGTAAAAAGGGTTTAAGAAGGATTAGAAAAGGGGGCCCTCCTTTTTCCATTAATGGCTTGATCACATGTCAAGCCTTCCATGGCTTCATGTGGCTTGTCCATGGCTTGCATGGCTCACCTTTGGCTTGGGAAAAGTGGATTCAATTTCATGGAAATTGATTTAAGAAAAAAATTTGGTATTTAGGGGTGATTTGGCATGAGGCTTGATTTGGAATTATTTGATGATGGGAATAGAACTTAGGGAATGGCTTGGATTAAATGGATGGCAAATGGAAATGTCATGTGGGCTTTAGGGCCAATTTTGGGCTTTTGTATTTGGTGGAAATGGGCTTTTAAAATGGTTTAGGGAAGTGGGCTTTTGGATTTAAAAATGGATTTTAGGATGGAATTTTGGCAAAGGCTTGGGCCAAATAATTGTTGGGTTTAGCTCATAAATGTGTCATGAGTGACTTGAAGCAAATTGGGAGTGATTTGGGTTTGAATTGGGTTGAATTTGGGCTTCTTTGGTGAATGGGCCAATATAGGTCAAATTGGACAAAGTTGGGCCAATGTTGAGCTAGGGTTGAAATTTATGTAAAATTAATGTTGGGAAATGTCTATGGAAGTGTTTCAAAGAGGTTTTGACTTTGGTTGGGCTTTGATTTTGGGGTTTGGGCTCATTTGGGTTAGGTTTGGGTTTAGGTCAAAATTGGGCTTTTTAGCTTTGGGTTGAATTTGAGTGGGGTTTGGGTCTAAATGTTGGGAAAATCATGTTAGTGTTTTGTTTGTAGGGATGTTAAGGAAGATTTAGAAAAGATTTGGGGTTAATTGGAGTTGAATTGGGTGAGTTTGGGTTAGGTTTGGGTTATGGGTCCAAATTGGGTTTTAAGGCCAAAAGTGAAATTGGATCCAAATTTCAATCAAATTGGACTTGGATTTGGTCTAAATTGGTGTTGGGAATGTTGAATTGAAGTTTAGAAATGAATTGGACCAGAATTTGGGTCAATTGGGTAGGTTTGGTTTGACATTGGGTTCACTTAGGGTTAAAATGGGTCAAATTGGGGATTTTGACAAAAGTATGGTAAATTGAAAAAATTGGCCCATGGTGTAGTTGAACAAAATGAAATTGGGAATATTTGGGATTTTCTGGAATTTTCTGGGAATTTTTTGAAATTTTGGATTTTTGGGTCAAGAGGGGTATTTTGGGTATTTGGAGGGTATTGGGAGGTATTTTTGGAATTCTTGGTATTTTTGGCTATGGATGATCAACTTGAGTGATGTGGAAATGTTTGGGATTGATTTTGGGGAATTTTGGGCAATTTAGGTGATTTTGCAAATTTTGGGTAGTTTCAAGGGCATTTGGTAGGTTAGGCGGGTGTAGGGTCCCGGGGGTCAAAAATTGAAAATTTGAAAAAATGAAGATTGGGTAAATTTGAATGGAATGAAATCATTTTGGTTGAGCCATGAAGCCACATCAAGCCCACATGAGCCATGAAGGGACTCATTTGAGGCATTCACTATGTTGTTCCTAACTCTCTTAGCCAAGGGCTTAGGGGTTAAGGACCATCCATGTGAATCACCTACATGAGTCAGGAGGTCAAGTTAGGTATGGGTGTGGTTTTAGGAGGTGTGTGAAAGTGTAGTATATGAGTGTAGTGTGTGTGTAAGTCAGCCCCTTCACCAGACCAGGCCATCCAGGGGAATCCTAAGGCCAAAGAGTCCTATAGGAACTCATCCTTTAAATTTCCACATTTGATTTCTACCCTCTAGGTGATTAGGGGTCTATAGTCATGTTTGTAGAGTTTGCAGGGAGTTAAGAAGTGGTTTGAATTTCTAAGTGGTGGGTCCCAATTCTAGTCCTCTAGGATAGTCAAAGGAAAAGCCTAAGGCTAGATCCTAAGTACTAAAAGAAGAAGAGAAGACCTCATCAAAAATGAGGTCAACAAATGGACCCCCAATAGGTGTGGTGAGCTGATGGAGCACACCGCGCGTATTGGTGTTGACCGAAGCGATCAGCAAAACCAACACAGATGTCCAAGTGACAAACTTAGGACGAATAAAAGAGTTTCCGCTGGGGAGTGTCAAGTATATCTCTGAGACTGGAGATTCCTGAACTCTCGCTGGGGAAAGGAAAAGAAGGTGAATTCCAAATCACATGATCTGGGGGAATTTCAATTTAGATTTCATTTTGTTTTAGTTTAAGTTTTGATGTGTGAACTTAGATTTTAGTTTGAGTTTCAATTTAGATTGAAGTTTTGTCAAAATTAATTTGAAGGGATCTGATTTGAAATGAGAATTGGAATTTTGTGGTTTTAGATGTAACATCTTCAACCTCGAAGGAAAATTGAATTGATTAGATTGAATCATTAAAATGAGGAGAGATCTCAGAGCAATGTGGTATTGGATGTAAAATCCTTAACCTCAAGAGTTTGATTTTGATGTATTTCATTGCGATAGGGAAAGAATCCTAAAGCAATGCGGTATCGGATATAAAATCCTCAACTCCAAAAATTTGATTTTGATGTATTTCATTGCGATAGGGAAAGGATCCTAAAGCAATGCAGTCTTGGATGTAAAATCCTCGACCCAAAAGTTTGATTTTGATGTATTTCATTGCGATAGGGAAAGGATCCTAAAGCAATGCAGTATCGGATATAAAATCCTCACCTCCAAAAATTTGATTTTGATGTATTTCATTGCAATAGGGAAAGGATCCTAAAGCAATGCAGTCTTGGATGTAAAATCCTCGACCCAAAAGTTTGATTTTGATGTATTTCATTGCGATAGGGAAAGAATCCTAAAGCAATGCAGTCTTGGATGTAAAATCCTCGACCCAAAGGTTTGATTTTGATGTATTTCATTGCGATAGGGAAAGAATCCTAAAGCAATGCAGTCTTGGATGTAAAATCCTCGACCCAAAAGTTTGATTTTGATGTATTTCATTGCGATAGGGAAAGAATCCTGAAGCAATGCAGTCTTGGATGTAAAATCCTCGACCCAAAAAGGTTTGATTTTGATGTATTTCATTGCGATAGGGAAAGAATCCTAAAGCAATGCACTCTTGGATGTAAAATCCTCGACCCAAAAGTTTGATTTTGATGTATTTCATTGCGATAGGGAAAGAATCCTAAAGCAATGCAGTCTCGGATGTAAAATCCTCGACCCAAAAGTTTGATTTTGATGTATTTCATTGCGATAGGGAAAGAATCCTAAAGCAATGCAGTCTCGGATGTAAAATCCTCAACTCCAAAAGTTTGATTTTGATGTATTTCATTGCGATAGGGAAAGAACCTAAAGCAATGCAGTCTCGGATGTAAAATCCTCAACCCCAAAAGTTTGAATTTGAATAGTCATTGACTTTGCAAAGGTTTGTAGTGTTGATTTGAAAAGTGTGGAATTTTGTTGTTTTGAGAATTTCATGAAAGTTGTAAAAGGCTTTCACGGAAGGAAATATATTAGGAGGGAATATGTAGATGTTACTTATCCCATTCAAAAGAGTTGATCGAAAGTTGCTGGCTTAGATTGGATACAATTCCTCGCCATCAGATTCGATCCGCATCAATGGAATCAACCGCTCCCATCCCAGACAAGGGAGAGAATAGAACGGATCGGATTTCAGATTTGGAAGGTTGAGTTTGAACTCGATTGAGATTTGATTTGAAATTTGATTTGAAATCTGGAAGGATTGAATTTGAAATTTGATTGAGAATTTGATTTGAGATTTGATTTAAAATTTGGAAAGATTGAATTTGAATTTGATTGAAAATTTGTGGTCATTTTGTTTGTCCTTTAATGATTCAAATTTTATTTTATCATTTATTTAATGTTCATGTGAATTTGGTGTTCATCATTTTTAGATTTTTAAGAAAAGTTTTCTTTTATTCTTTTTGTTTCTTTTCTGTTCTTTGTTCCAAGTTCATTAAACTTTAATGGCGTTTCCCAGTCAATTTGCACAAAAGAGGTGAAGGCCAAAAATGTGACATGGTCACTTTCATTCCAATCATGTTGAAGATACATC
The DNA here is from genome assembly GCA_022702705.1 of Papilionanthe hookeriana x Papilionanthe teres. Classification (NCBI taxonomy): domain Eukaryota; kingdom Viridiplantae; phylum Streptophyta; class Magnoliopsida; order Asparagales; family Orchidaceae; genus Papilionanthe; species Papilionanthe hookeriana x Papilionanthe teres. The sequence goes on along the minus strand of CM040439.1, from coordinate 66,126,876 downwards.
ATACAACTAAATCTGGAATACATCTCATACAATCCATGTTGACTCAAAACGGAATATGTATGATCTTCGTCGATCCATCCAAAGAAGGTATCTGTCAGAAATCCATGTCTGAATAGTGGGGTACATGGTTAATAACATCACCTTCCAAGCCATCCTTGGCAAGGATGCCGTATGGATGCACATTGGAGGTGTGATATCTTCCATGTAGCTCACAGCTCGTAAGGCCGGAGGCTCTCTAACTCCGGGTCTGGCTGGAAATGGTAAGGTGTCTTCCTGTTGTCCATCCTCCTGAAAGTAACTGAGATCCGCTTCACTGGTACTCCTGGTATGCAATGCTTAGCGATATCTGCTCCGTTGCCCTTCAGTATCATGACGGAACCTACCGGTAATGGTATCTTCACCGGCCCTCGGAACTCACTTCGGGCCTGCTATCCGGAGGTCGGATCCGAACATGATATTACACTCGTTCGGGAAAGAGACGCGTGCGAAAGGTCTGACAAAGTCGTGGTGATCTATGTGTGGGGGTATGCAGTCACCCTGCTTGTAAATGTTAATAATGCAGCTATTGGGTATGCAGTCTGCTGGTAGTACCCTCCATGTTATCAATCTCTTTACCATTCTCTTGATGACTAATGACATCGGATCCACTCGCCCATGACGGAGTATTCCCGGTGGGTTTCCCTTCCTGTCCTCCGCAAAGTTGTAACAGCATCCACATTGTATTATAATTCTTCCTTTCCCTGGCATCCATCTCCGGGGTTCTGAGTAGGTGTTTTCCCTTAGGCGGCCCGCTCGGCCCATTATTTTCAAATCCCGGATGCAATCCACGATTTGCTGTTGTTCATACTCTGAGAATACATCTGTATGTAGCTCGAGGCCCTCTAGTATATTGATCCTTCTGCCTCTAATTCTCTCGAAGTATTCAAAGGTTTTCTTTTCGACATTCTGCATTCTCTCCAGCTCGTATTCCGGAATAATCTGCAGATGGCGAGGCTTGGTGACATATTGTGGGATATACGGTTCAATCCCTTCACGTTCTCCTGCATACCTTGGCTCCTCGGGGATGATGTCCGTCGGGACATCCCCCGGGGTTGCTTCTGCAACAAGGTCATGCATTACTGGTGGTTCTATCTTGTAGCGTGGTAGTCTTCTTTCTTCTGATCTTTGTGAGATTTCCCTGGTCCTTTCTGTTATCCTAGGAGCTGGCCTCCTTTCTTCAGGTTCCTGGTGAACCGGTGTTCTTGAAGTGTATGTGCTGGTAGTAGCAACTGCTTCGTCGCGCTGGTCCGCTGCTAGTTTGGTTAACATCTTACGGATACGGCGATTCTTATTTCTTCGTTGCGTTGCTGTGAGAGTAGCTCTTCGAACTTCTTGAATCTCTGTGGGCGCGGCGCTGACAAGCCTGCCCTCTGCTGTAGCGACTACAGACTTCATTTTCTTATCTTCTTCAGTGTTTGCTTTTCTTTTCTTGCTGCTGGATTGGTGGCTTGGGCCACCCACTTTCATCACTGTCTGCCGGGCAGTTCTTCTCGGTCAACTGGGACCCAGTCACTTTCCTCGTACTGTAGGCCTGTGGTGCGAAATCCGAGTCAATCTCGATTATCGCTCCATCTTTCACCCTCTTTTCATCGAGTGCAAGGCTTACGCCTTTTCTAAAGTTCAGGACCAACCGCCCGCTCGACATTTCCCTGCGAAAAGACAAGGAAAAGGATCAGGGGCTGTACTAAGAACAAGAACATTAAGAAAATGTTTATGAAAGACAATTCTTTTTATTACTCTTATATTTTAAAACTTAACAGGAATGAAGTGGGGTAAGATCAGGAAAGAGATTTTGATTTGGAAAAGAAAACAAGGAAAACTTTATTATCATGATTTTATTTATCTTAGCACATTTTTTATTATTTTTGGGTTCAGACCCAGTCATAAGTAATTACTTCGCCCGTGTTTCTTAGGAATGAAGAATTCATTCCTTCGAAACATCAGGTAGCGTAATAGTTTTTTAAGTATCGTCCGTTGATTGGAAGCATATGCCGTTCTCCTTGGCAATTCACTAGCTCGTAGGAACCTCCTGAGTATACTGCTTCAACTATAAACGGCCCTTCCCTAGTGGGTTCAAATTTTCCTCCTATCTTGCGGTGTGCAAGAATAGGTCTCTTGAGAACGAGAACTAAGTCACCAACTTTGAAGGTTCTTGGGCGGACCAGTTTGTCATGGGCTTGAACCATCTTAGCAAGGTATAGTTCTAAATTCTGCTGTGCTGCGAGTCTTTTCCCTTCCAGGCTTTCTAATTATTCTAGTCGTAATTTGGCGTTCTCTTCTGTCGTGATCTTATTTGCAACTGCGATTCTGAGTGAAGGAAAGTCGAACCTCTAAAGGTAACACTTGCCTCGGACCCGTACACCGGAGCGTAAGGTGTAGCTTGAGTAGGAGTTACGAAGGTTGTCCGGTAGGCCCATAAGGCTTCTAATAAGTTCTCGTGCCAATTTCTCTTATTATCGTCCAAAGTTTTCTTTAAGATTTGAACGAGAGTTTTATTAAAAGCCTCAGCGAGGCCGTTTTCTCTTGGGTAGTAAATTATTGAGTATCGCTAGTCGATTCCGTGTCTCCTGACAAAATTGTTGATTTGCGTGCTTCTGAATGCTGACCCATTATCTGAGATGATCCTGTACGGCACTCCGAAACGGTAGACAACTTGGTTCTTGAAAAACTGTAGCATGTGGTGTGCTTTCACTTCTCTGAGTGGAACTGCCTCTGCCCACTTGGAAAAGTAATTTGTAGCCGCAAGAATGAAGCGGTGTCCTTTTGAAGATGGTGGTTCTATTGGACCCACTATATCCGTGCCCCAACATTCAAATGGCCACGATGCAATTGTAGGATGTAGCACATTTGGAGGTTGGTGTAGAACCACTCCGTGCACTTGGCATTGGTGACAGCTCTTGGCGATTTTCATGCGATCGGTCATCATCGAGGGCCGATAGTACCCTAATCTTTTAATTTTCATTTTCATCTTCGGACTCGACTGGTGAGCACCACAGAGTCCTGAATGCACCTCTTTAACGATTTCACGGGCCTCGGACCCGCTTAGGCATCTTAGCCACATTAGATCAAAAGACCTTCTGTATAACGTGTTGTTTATTAATGCATAAGACAGAGTTCTTTTCTTGATCTGATGGGCTAGCGACCTATCGTCTGGTAGTTTTCCTGTTTGCAGGTAGTCTATTAATGGCTGTCGCCAATCTTCTATGTTTTTACGTCACTTCGTTGCAATCGATTCTTCTTCTTTTCTGATTTGTGTATTGTATCTATGTCAAGCTGTGACAGGACCTGACGTCCGTGAACTGACACTTCTACTAACTCATGCTGCAAGCAGGCAAATTCTTTTGTGAGACGGGCTAACGCATCTGCTAAGGCATTTTCTTTTCTCGGAATTTTGTAGATCGTCACATTCGGAATCTGTTCCAACAACTGTATGGCATACTGGAAGTATTGCTCGAGTCTTGGCTTTAAAATTCTATACTGTCCGACGATCTGTTGAATGATTAACTGCGAATCCCCGTAGATGTTGATGTCCGTTATCCCCATTTGAATAGCTAATTCCGGCTCCGTTATGAGGGCTTCGTATTCTCGCTTCATTGTTGGTACATGGCTCTGTCAAGTGGTAGGTGAATCTTAACATCCCCGCTCCGATGTTGTAAAGATTAGTCCGATTCTCGCCTACCGGGCACTATCACTTGCGATTCTTCGTCTTTGTGTGTCGAAGATGCTCCGTCGAAATATAATTCCCAACGTCGATCATCGTGGTCTTCTAAGCTCATTATTTGTTCGTCTGGCAAGTCGTCATTGAGAGGAGATTCTGCCGGCAAAGGGTGTGCTGCGAGGAAGTCTGCTAGGATTTGTTCCTTTACAGAACGAAGAGGCACGAAAGTTATATCGAATTGCAATAATATCATTGACCATCTGGCAAGTCTACCAGAAAGTATTGGACGAGTCATCAAGTATTGCAATGGATTAAATTTCGAGATCGGAGTTGACCTTATGAGAAAGCATGTAGTGCCCGAGCTTTTGAGCGGCGAAGATCGTGGCCAAACAATGCTTTTCAATTGCGGGATACCTTATTTCCGTCGGAAGTAAACGACGGCTTAAGTAGTAAAGAGCATTTTCTTTACCCTCATCATTGACTCAGGCTAACGTAGCTCCGAGAGAGTCGTCTACAGCCGCGGTATAAAGTATCGCCGGTCTACTCCGAGATCGGGGTCGCTAAGACAGGAGGTGTCATTAAATATTGTTTAATGTCCTCGAAGGCCTTCCGGCATTTCTCTTCCCAAATAAATTTGGCGTCCTTTTTAACTAGTGCCGAGAAAGGCTGACACCTACTCGACAAGTTTGAGATAAAGCGTCGAAGATATGCCAGCTTCCCTTGAAAAGATCATAGTTGTTTTAAGGTTTTGGGAGGCGGCATTTCTAAGATAGCTTTAATCTTTTCCGGGTTGATTTCAATCCCACGATGTCGGACAACCAATCCTAAGAATTTCCCAGAGGTGACGCCGAAGGCGCATTTTAAATGATTCATCTTAAGGTTAAATTGTCTTAATCGTTCGAAAACAATTCTCAAATCATACAAGTGGTTGTCCTTTAATTTGCTTTTGATGACCACATCGTCCACGTAGCATTCGACTTGATTGTGGATGAAATCATCAAAAATTCTTGTCATCGCTCTCTGGTATGTTGCTCCTGCGTTCTTCAATCCGAATGACATCACCGTGTGAAGCAATATACTCCGATCGGCGTTCCGAATGCCGTAAGCTTTTCATCTTCTAGAGCCATTTTTATCCGGTTGTATCCCGAAGATCCATCCATGAATGAGAATATTTCATGTGTCGAAGCAATGTCGATCATTAGTTCTGGGATCGGTAGAGGGAATTCATCTTTTGGACACACTTTGTTTAAATCTCTGAAGTCCACACAAATTCTGATCTGACCATTCTTCTTTCTGACTGGCACCACATTGGCTAACCAAGTCGGGTATTGCTCTTCACGGACAAATTTGACGTCTATTAGCTTTTTAACTTCAGCTAAGACTTGTTGTTCGATTTCTAGACGCATTCTTCCGGGACCTTGTCGACGGGACGAAGTAGGATCCACTCCTAGCTTATGGACTGCGACCTCTGGAGCTAAACTTGGCATCTCATCGTAGTTCCAAGCAAAACAGTCTTTAAATTCCAATAATAACTTGATTATTCCTTCGGAGTCTTCTTTATTGAGTAAGGAGCTAACAAAGGTAGGTCTAGGCTCTTCGCTAGTACCTAAGTTAACTTCCGTTAACTCATCTATTGTAGATTTAATCTCTTCTTCGAATTCTGGTGGAGCGTCTCCAATTTGTAAATCTTCGAGTTCTTCTGTAGTTTCCATGCAGTTTTCATTAGGCTCGCAAGTGACAACCGAAGCAAAATTCGGTATCGTCGACCGATCCTATCGTGCCGAATCCGAGACCATGCTTTGAATTGGGTAGACGACGGAGTTATTCCATAATTTTTCAAAATGTTGTGATTGACCTTTTGTCCATTGTCGAGGTAAAAAATCACGCCGAATTAAATTTTGAACACGGGGAGAGTACCACTCAAAAGGTAATTCCATTAATTCGATGAAGTGACATCTTCAAATTGTACATTATTTTCGGTTTTGGAGGAAGGAGCACCACGGTAGAATTTGATTGGCTTTGCACCGCCGCTATGTACCTCTTTGACCACCATACCCTCGATCTTATTAGAATGGATCGGGGTCAGGGTCATAGTATGTACATAGTGGTTAATCTTCTCGTACATCGATTTGTATTCTTCGTTCTTCTCATCTTCGAGAGAGATTTTGAATTGCGGCTTCTTCCGACTTATTGTCGCTGCTTCTTGCTTGATTTATTTTTCTTCTTCAGAGCTATCTTCCCAATCAACATTGATGGCTGGTTTCCTCTGTCCAAGCTGTCCTAACGTCTCTACCACGACCTCGTCCCCGGCCTCGACCTCGGATGCGAGTTGTGGAGAAACCTTCACCATCTCGCCGTAAGGGAGTGGTGAGTGATCGTTGGACTAGAACTCGGGTTCTTCGTTATCACGAACTTTCTTTGCTTCATTTGTTACGGTATCTCCGGAGAAGATTGTTTTCTTCGGTGGTGCATAATAAGGCTGCGTCTTCATGGATTCCAATCTCATGTACGGAGAATGGTTGTAAGTCACCTTTGATGCCTTGTTCCCCTCCATCGTAGTATTTGATGCCTCGATGTAGAGATGATGGTACCATCCTGTTTTCATGTATCCGTGGTCGGCCCGAGTAGAGCGTTGAACGACGTTTCGAATCAATTATGTGAAATTTTGCGGTTGTCTTTGCTAAGTCACCGGTCTTCATTAGTAGTGTTATTGATCCGAGGGCTCTTTCTCCTTTACGGTTGAATCCTCTTAATAACATTTTGTACGGCTTCGAGCTCGCGAGGCATCGATTTCCAAATATGCTTAGTGTTCGGAGACTCATTATATTAATTGATGCCTCCGGATCCACCAATACTGCGGAGAGCGTAAACTTCCCGATTGTAACTCGAAATGTACAACGGTCGGTTGTGGTCTCGCTGTCCCAAGTAGTAGATCATTGTCCGTGAAGGTTACACCTCGTCTGTTCCTTTAACGAACAAACCTCATCTAAGGAATCTCCGACCATTTGAGCTAAGCAAATTTCTGGATCAAGTAAGGCCTTGATCAGAGCTTCTATCATCTCCTTTGATAAGATGAGAGCGTCGTAGATGCTCAGTTTGGCCGGTAGTTTCCTAAGATGGGCTAGCACGTTGTAGTCCACTTTATTTCCATGTGTCTCGGCTTCTTCTCGAATGGGTATTTCTTCTGCCGGGGTTGGTTCTTCTTGAACAACCACCTGCTTTCCTTTGTCCTTTGGACCCATTCTCGGAGGTAAAACTCTTCCACTTCTTAAGTTAACTTCTGTAATCTCTTCTGACTCTAGTGTTGAGCTCGCTAGTGTTTCTTCTTGAATCGGAATGACAGGTTCTTCTGGATTAGCTTCAGAGTCTGAAGGCTCTAACTCTATTGTGACTAGAGCTCCTCGAAACTCGCAGATAGATTCGTTGCTTGTTGAACTCTCGTAACCTCCTTGATGGATGTCTTCTTCATCATCGTGATCGTCGAGATTGTGTATGATTTGAGAATTGTCGTTGGTATCGAAATCGATGTCCGGATTGTCGCTAGTTACATAATCGTTAGAAACAGTCAAAACGTAGCCAACGCCATCACCCTTATCATTATATGATCCCACCGAAGTGAGCGAGATAATCATACGAGTCGGAGGTTCGAGGGATTTCTCCCCCGAATCCGAAACAACTATCCTAGGATAAGCAGCCCCTAATCTAGCCTTAGGAACCTCGGTCTTCTCTTCTTCATCAATTTTCTTCTTCTCTTCAATCGTCTCTCGTTGAGGTGGTTCTTCTATCGCAAGTGATAGTGCCGGCTTAACAGGTTTCGAACTCTGAATTGAAGCTCGCACCGAAGCGGTTTGGATGCTGTCTAAAATCTTTTTTGAAGACCTCGTCCAAGCGGTAGTCCATCCATCGTCAGTTGCATAGGGATCTATCGGAACGATGGGATCAGTCGAGACAACATTGACGGAACCTCCTTCGGGGTTCCTTCATGTACTCCTTCGGGATTGTTATATTCCCCTTCCGAAGGTTGTCATTGAGCCAACTTTTGAAGGTAATGCAATCTTCTATCTTGTGTCCAAGCATCCGGTGATAAGGGCAAAAGTTGGGATTACCTTTCTTGTTGACTTCTTCTGGTCTCTTAGGCTCTGGCAGCTGGAAATTTTGAGTCTTCATCAGACTACAGAACATTTTCGGCACTGCCTCATTCTTGAATGGATATTCTCTGCTCAGAAGTTCCCTTAATGTACGTTGCGGACGAGGCGGTTGTTCATACTGTTGAGATGACTGATAGCTAGGTCGGGGTTGTTGATAATTCAGTTGAGGTTGCTGCGGCCGTTCGGACGATATTTGTATCGATTGCTTGCCTTTGTCGACTGTTGCAACGATCCCAGATTTCTTTTCAAACGTCTTCACAGACTTTTGCTTGTATGTCTTGTCGGCGAAACTTAATTGCTTCGCCTCCTCTTGCAGGCTTCCGGCCTTGCTTAACAACTTCTCGAAAGTCTTAATGGTAAATCCCTTGAGGATAAGTGCTATCGGGCCATGAATGCTTTTAAGTAAGATGCCGAATGCATGTTGTTCTTGTAATTGTGGTTCACACTTCATGCTTAAGTTCCTCCATCGAAGTATGTAATCCACCAAAGTTTCATTCGGCCTCTGCTTCTCTACCACTAAATCACCTATAGTGATGTGGTCTTGAGCTCCGACGAAATCGCTTGATGAAGAGGTTTTCTAGTTCCGAGAATGTCTTCACCGAACCATTTGGTAATTCGCATACCAATCAAAGGCGATCCACGACGAGCCGCCGACGAGCTGTCGGAAGAGTAATGCATCGCTCCCGCCGGCATTGCAACAACTTGCACGAAAGTGTGCAACATGCTGTCGGGGGTTCCAAGTTCCATCAAAGGTCTTGAACAGAGGTGGTACGAAGCCTTTTGGGTATTGGATAGCGTCGAATTCTTCCGGGTAAGGTCTACCCGTCCGAATGGATGTCCCGCTCTTTGATTGTGCTAAGGCTTCTCGCACCTCGTCGTTCCACCAAGCTCTTGATATCTTTTCTGGAATCATACTTTGTGTTGTATCTTTCTTTAGCTGATCATCCCCGTTGACGGATGTAATCTCCTTCCCTCCGTCCACAATGTGAATGACCTCTGGGGGTGTCTCTCTTTGGGGTTGCACTTGACTTTGGAGAGTGGCTAGGGCTATAGCCATCTCTTCCATCCTCTTCGCCATTTGGGCGATCGTATCATCTTTCTCTTGAAGCTGCCTTCTCATCACTTCCGGCTCCTCTCTTTCTGTGGCTGCAGGAGCACCTTGTGAAGCTGACGAGGCTCGTGTTTCGACCATGTTGATTTCTTCATACTCATCGTCCATGAATTCCGATGAATCAATCTCGTCTCTGAATTTCTCTTCTCTTTCTTTTGTTAGTTATCGAATATCAGCCCTCAACTTTTCCATAGCGTCCTCTAGCGGTCTTTTCTGTGTATCCTCACAGTTGTCGTGTGATAGCTGCCGGGTTCCCTTCTCACGAGTCCCCTTTACTTGCGGTGGCGCTTTCTTCGGATTCAAGTCTCTCGACGAGACTTTCCTTCTCGAGTCTGTTGTTTCAATCTTAATTGTCCAGGTAGTGGGACGCCATACCATCCTTCTAGCGGCGGAAGGTGCAGGACCGGATGGTGCAGTCGGCCAAATGCTTCGGAAGGTGGTATCCTCCCTAATCTGCAACCACGAAGCAACGATAGAGCGGACTAGCCTTCATCCTTTTATTTGGCTTTTACGTAACGATGGCATGTTCTACTCGTGGCCCAAGACGGGATTTGGCGGCACCCGTCCTATCCTTCTTAGAATCTCTGATACGGGGCATTTCTCTTTCTTTGCTAGCTTCTCGATCACAGTCTGTAGTCGGGCAAATGGCGTGATCCTAACCCTTTTCTTTCTGCTGTCGTCGTAGTATGCTGGTTGAGGTAATGTAGAAACAATCCTGCGGACATTTTCCTCGTCAGCTGCGGCGGAAAGGGGGTGGAATCTACTTCCTTCCAAAAAAGGTGTATCTTCAGGCAATGGTATGTATTCAGGTAGTGGTGTGTACTCAGGGATTTACGGGATTTCCTCGGGAAAGCAACTTCGGCAGCTCCGGCCTTCCGGCAATCTTCCTACTTCGTTCCTTCTTTGGGTCCGTGTTAGTGATGGAATTCTTGAGCTGGACCCGATTTCAAAAACGAAGGTCCCACGGGAAAGTCCGTACCCTCCACGGTAGCGGGTTCACCATAGTTCCGGATTTCCTTCCCCTTTAATCTGGCGAAGCCGGGGTAGGTGCAGAGACAACTAGACCGAGTGGGGGTGGCAAGAACAGGTCCTCTCGCGGACAGCAGTACTCCTCTCAGTCGGGATCTTTTGCAGGGGAGGAAACTCTTGGGTTGACCTAAGGTTGAACTCGATCAGCGGCTTCTTAGCTTTAAATACTTTGTTTGTCAGTGCGAAAAGGGAAACGTTGGTGATCTTGACATTTGTGTTCTCGAATCCTTGTCCAAACCGGATGATCCCATTGTCGGGCAGTTCATCCTTGTAAACAGCGAAGTCCAGTCCATTGGTGAAGGAGAAAATCAGCCTTGGGGCCTCGATTTCTGCAGGGTAGATCCTGATTGTCAGTCCCAAGTTATGCTTCTTCTCATTAGGATGAAAAGAAAGGAATTGAAAAGAGTCCGAACTCATTCTCGTTCATGTATTTATAAGAAGGAGTTATTTGTTAAAAGAATCATTCATTAAAGGGTTTGTTTATTTAGAACGAAATGTTTAAAGGTGTAGCGAAGATAAGGGATCCGATTCAGAGTTGGAAAGGAAAAGAAAGTCTTATGCAAGACTTCTCGACTCGAAGGATTACTCTTAAACTAACACCTATTGGGGGTCTACCCCACCTCAGAAATGAGGTAAAAGGATCTCGGAACCACTCTGTTTAGGGGTATCTAAACAGTGGCTCCTAAATCCAAGAGAATGTTGGCTATACTCGTTCAAGATAGAAATGAACATAGTATTCCAACGGAAAGAAGGGTAGCTTGATCCACAAGGGACATGGATACACTACCGATTTTCGAAAGCAGAATTATCTGATTATAATGGAGAGAGGAATTTTCCCCAGTGGAGTCGCCAGAAGTTGTCGGCACTATTTTTAGGTCGTGTGTTTTATTTTGAAAAGGGGTCGCCTAACAGAAATTGTCGGCGAATTTTTAATTTAATTAAATAATTTGAAAAGTAGTATTTGGTTTTTTGAAAATAATTTTTAAATTTGAAGATTTTAAGATATGAAATCAAACCGATCCCACATCTCAAATAGTTTATATAAACGAGCACCACACCACAATCCGTGTATCTATCCCTAAGGATAGACACACTGCTTGACGGTGGGGCTCGATTAAACAAACTAAAAGATTTGTGACATCTGTTTGGTCGCGAACCAATTTTATAAGCCGACAAATTCCCTGCTTAATATAAAAGCATTAAACGGGGTTTATATTACCAGGTTCTTTAACATTCCCTATAAGGGCAAGCCCCTATAGTTAATTACATCTTAAGTGACGGGAATCACCTAAGAAAACTCTCGATAATAATCAATAATTCTGCTCTCAAGAGTTTCAAAGTTTAAGTTTTCAAAGGATTGAATTTTGGAATTTCAATAGGGAATGGATCAAATTTAGAAGACTTTATTTTGGGATTTCAAAGGAAGAAAGGTAGGAGAAATTACAGATTCGAAGCGAACTTCGGTAATTTCTGGTGTTGACCTCATTTTTGATGAGGTCTTCTCTTCTTCTCTTTAGTACTTAGGATCTAGCCTTAGGCTTTTCCTTTGACTATCCTAGAGGACTAGAATTGGGACCCACCTTTTAGAAATTCAAACCACTTCTTAACTCCACTGCAAACTCCACAAACTTGATTGTAGACCCCTAATCACCTAGAGGGTTGAAATCAAATGTGGAAGTTTAAAGGATGAGTTCCTATAAGACTCTTTGGCACTTAGGACCGCCTCACAGGTGGCTCAGGTCCGGTGAAGGGGCTGACTTACACACACACTACACCTACACACTACACTTCCACACACCTCCTAAAACCACACCCAAACCCAACTTGACCTCCCGACTCATGTAGGTGATTCGCATGGATGGTCCTTAACCCACTAAGCCCTTGGGCAAGAGGGTTAGGAACAACATAATGGATGCCTCAAATGAGTCCCTTCATGGCTCATGTGAGCTTGATGTGACTTCATGGCTCAACCAAAATGATTTCATTCCACTTACATTCACCCAGTCTTCAATTTTTCAAATTTTCAATTTTTGACCTCAGGGACCCTACACGTCTCAACTTATCCAAAACCTTGAAACTACCCAAAATTTGCAAAATCACATAAATTGCTCAAAATTCCCCAAAATCAATCCCAAACATTTCTCTCCACTCAAATTGATCATCCATACCCAAAAATACCAAAAATTCCAAAAATACCTCCCAATACCCTCCAAATACCCAAAATACCCCCCTTGACCCAAAAAATCCAAAAATTCAGAAAATTCCCAGAAAATTCCAGAAAATCCCAAATATTCCCAATTTCATTTTATCCAACTACACCATGGGCCAATTTTGTCAATTTACCCTACTTTTGTCAAAACCCCCAATTTGACCCATTTTAACCTAAAGTGAACCCAATGTCAAACCAAACCTACCCAATTGACCCAAATTCTGGTCCAATTCAATTCTAAACTTCAATTCAACATTTCCAATACCAATCTAGACCAAATCCAAGTTCAATTTGATTGACATTTGGATCCAATTTCACTTTTGGCCTTAAAGCCAGTTTGAAACCATGACCCAAACTTAGCTCAAACTCACCCAATTCAACTCCAATTAACCCCAAATCATTTCCAAATCTTCCTTAACATTCCCACAAACAAAACACTAACATGATTTTCCCAACATTTTGACCCAAACCCCACTCAACTTCAACTCAAAGCTAAAAGGCCCTATTTTGACCTAAAACCAAACCTAACCCAAATGAGCCCAAACCCCAAAATCAAAGCCCAACCAAAGTCAAAACCTCTTTGAAACACTCTCATAAACATTTCCCAACATTTATTTTACATCAATTTCAACCCTAGCCCAACATTGGCCCAACTTGGCCCACTTGGGCCTATGTTGGCCCATTCACCAAAAGAACCCAAATGGACCCAATTCAAACCCAAATCACTCCCAATTTGCTTCAAGTCACTCATGACTCATCCATGAGCTAAAAACAACATTTGTTTGGCCCAATACTTCACAAATTCCCCATCCATAAATTTATTTCCAAACCAAAAGCCCACTTTCTTAAACCTTCCTAAAGCCCATCTCCACCAAAATCCAAAGGCCCAAAATCTACCCTAAAGCCCATATGACAAATTCTCTTCATCATGCATTCAATTAAAATCATCCCTAAGTCCTAATCCAATGATCAAATAATTCTAAATAAAGCTTCATCCAACTTTCCACTAAAATGTCCAAAATCCTTAAAATCCATTTTTATGAAGTTAACTAAACTTTTCCCAAGCCAAATGGAGCCATGAAAGAGCCATTCACAAGCCATATGAAGCCATGAAAGTTTGGCATGTGACCATGCCATTAATGGTAAAAGGAGGGGCTCCTTTCCTAATCTTTCATTAAGACTTTTTAACCTTATTCATGACACACACTAAACCATGTTTAGCCACCTCATCATGGATAGAGACCATATCATTCTCTCTTGGGCGACCCAATCGATCCTCTCGGCTCAAAATCGGAGCCATGGGGAGGTGCACCCAACCCAAACCAATGGGTTGACCAAATTGATGCCAAAATGACCCCTTCCCCATTCCATTTTAATTCAAAGCCTTTACACATGGCAATTGCCAATTGACTGCACAAACCTCCAGCCTACGACCCACTGGACACGAGGGTGACCCATGCCTGCCGGCCGGCCGCTCAGGTCGCCGGAAAACACCATGGCCGAGACCTTGGGAGGAGCCAAACTTTGGAATTCCACCTTGCTGAGCCGCTCCATGCCCAATGGCCACCATGCCTGTTCTTCCCATGACCGGAGCAGGCTGATCCCAACCCTTGGCCATCCTGTGAGGCTCTCCAGCCACCTCTATTTAAACCCGACCCCCTCACGGCCATGAAAGTGAGTTGCACAAACCTTGCCGAAACTCCGCCAAAATTGTTCCAAACCCTTCTCCACCCTTAGAGCGAGTTGATCCCCGGTGTCAATTTGCCCTAATCCCCATCGACAAAATCCGATTTCTCAACCGAAATTCCACCCAAAACCAGGACACTTCTCCACGGTGAGCCAATCCCCAAATTGATTGGTTCTACACCTTCACCGGACCGAGGAAGGTGTCCACCAACAAAAGCCCCATCTCCGAGGCCACCCGGTTGCTCCGGCCTCCAAGCTTTGTGATCGTGTGTGGTCGAAATCATACCTAGACAATTCACCGGACCGGGAGACTTCATGCGGAGCTTGCGGGATCCGATAGAAGGTGCAACAACCCTCGGATCGAAGCCACACTTCTGCGAGCAAAGGTACGAGCTAATTCTTCATCCCGAGCTTCTGGAGATTCTCCATTTCAAATGCTTTAATTTCAATGCATGATAACCGTATAGATGTGTTAGTCTCTTCAAGACGAATCCATAGAGCATAAGAACTTGAAAATCCATTGAGTGTCGAGTGAGATATTAGGGATTTAGTGTGGACGGCTCTCGGGTGAGGACACTTGGGGACGATGAACGGATGCCGTCCATCCAATACACGCGCGGACGGATGGCCAGGATCGCGTCGGATCAGAAGACGGAACGATACAGCGGGCCCCGGGAGCGCTGAGTCAGATGGCGACGTCGAATGGGAGCGCGCCACGTGGCGTTTCGGAACTGCCGAGGTTGACGCGGCGCCGCGTGGGTAAATAGAAAATTAGGGATTTTTCTGATTTATTTAATTCCCTAAACTTCAAAAATTCATAACTTTGTGTAGAAAAATCAGAAAAATAAAATAAAAATACCCTCTTGCTCAGTGAACAGAGGAGAATAATGTGGAAAAAAAATCATTTAATTTCATCAAGTATTTTATTTTTAATAATTTATTTACTCTCTGCATATTTTTAATTCTCCATGCATTTATACAATTCACCATGCCATGAGACCATAGGGCTCTTGAAGCCTCTGAATTTGGGAACATTCCCTGAATTTTCCAAAGTCAGAGGCCATCCCTATGAAAAGTTATTGATTTTTCAAATTCATGTTACTGTTTTGACTATTTTAATTACAATAAATAGCATGTTATGAAATAAATTCTAGGAAAATTTGGTGATGTTCCTTATGACCAGAGGACCCTAGGAAAAATAAGTTTTGAGTTAGTTCATTTAAAACAACCCTAATTAGCTTAAACACCCAAATTGGATCTCTAATTAATTAGAGCTAACCATACATCAAATTGACTTGAAATCAATTCTCCACTGACCTTCAGGATCAGAGGAACCCACCATAAAAATTTGAGCTCAATTGGACTTGTTTAGCCCTACTTAATTGGGTTGATTAAGCCAGCTTAGTCATTTTAAACTTTAAAAAATTCATAACTTTCAAAATATCTTGCAAAAATTCACCAAATTGGTTTTGGAGCCTCTCTGATATCAGGGGAATTTAAAAAAATTAAAATTTCAATTTTCTAAAAAAGTTGATTTTTAATATTATTTTAATATTTTAATAATTAAAAAATAATAAAAATCACAAAAATAATAAAATTCACCAAAATGTCACATTTTAAATTTTAATCACTTAGGAACAAACCCCATATTTTTCTTAGGTCTATTTAGTGAGATATTAAATTTTAAAGCTCTAGGGTAATTTTAAAATTAAAAAAATGTATTTTCTAGCATTTTCACTAAAATAATTATAATAAATCATAGAAAAATCAGAAAATTGCAAAATTTGATTCTCTGATTTCCTTGATATTAGAGAGATTTTTAAAAAATATAAAATTCATTTTTCAACATTTATTTTATTTTTAAATTAATTAACACTCCAAAACTTAAAATAATTATAATAAAAATAATATAATTTAAAAAATCACCAAAATTGGTCCAAGTGGTACTCTGGTCATTAGGAATGTCCCCTAAATTTCTTAAGGACAGAAACTTTCCCTTGGTCATGTTATTAAATTTCCTTGGAAATCTCTATTTTCTACCAAAAATAATTATATAAATAAATTAAATACAGAAAAATCACATTTTCTCCTCTCATGTCTTTATTGACATATGAGTGAAGTCACATAAAAATTTCAAGTTCATTTGAGTTCAATTTAGTGAGTTATGAAATTATTAAGCTTAAAGGGTAAAGTGGTAATTAAAATTTTAACCCTTAATTAAAACTTTAGGTTTAATAAAAAATTAACAAGTAAAATATTTGATCCTAATCTGATTTGGATGATTGAAATTTAAATAATTAAAGGGTAGAAACCCATTAAACAATTTAAAATGATTAAACCTTAATTAAATAATTGATTAAATTTGGGAAGAATAATAAAATTGGAATTATTAAAATAGGGATATTATTAGGAAGAGATTTATTCTTTAATTTAAAAATCCCTAAATTTATTATCTCATTAATATTCAATTCTTAATTAAAATGATAACTCAAATTCAAAATATTAAAAGACTTAATCATTAAACTAAAATCAAATTATTAAACTTTTTTAAAAATTTCAATTAAAATTAAAAATTAAATTAAATTAAGTAAATTAAATTGAATTAAATTGAATTAAATCAAATCAAATTAAATTAAAGATTAATTAAATTAAATTAAATTAAATGAAATTAAATTAAATTAAAATGAAAAGTTGAATTAAATTAAAGAATTAAATTAAGTTAAATAAACAAATTACAAATTAAATTAAATTAAATGAATAAATTAAATTAAATTAAATAAAATAAATAAAATCAAATTTAAATTAAATTAAGTTAAAATAAATTAAAATTAGAATTAAAATTAAATTAAATTGAATTGAATTAAATTAAATTAAATTAAATTAAATTAAATTAAATTAAATCAAATTAAATTAAAATTAAATCAAATCAAATTAAATTAATTTAACATCAAATCAAACTAAATTGAATTGAATTGAATTAAAATTAAATTAAAACTCAATTAAATTAAATTAAATTAAATTAAGTTGAATTAAATATAACATCACCAAAGACATAAAGAATTCAAAATAAATCTAAAATAACTTGAACACTATTCTAAATTTAAACCCATTAATGGAAATTAAACTAAATCACAAACCATTTGAACACCAATTTACCCTCGAAAGCTTTAGTTATCATAACTTCTAAACAGAATATTAAATGAAGTGTTACTTCACCTATAGGATATTCAAATGTCCTAGTTCACTGAGCAAGACAACAAAATTTGAATCCCCGGACGATTAATTCATTTATATAATTAAATTCATTTGGACTTAAAATAATCCTAGAAATATTGAAAAGATGTTTAAGATTCTTCTTAAGCACTTCCTCAATATGATAGGATGTTTATAAGAACAATTGAATTTAATTGTTCTTTGATGAAGAAAACCGTCTTCAAACAAAAACACAAAGAACCTAGACATCATAGGAAATGACTAGCTATAGGATTAGGAACTTGGTAGAAAACCATAACCCTTACCTTAGCTTTACCTAGGAACTTGCTTAAATATTCTAATTGTGTTTTAAGTGCAGCTTGGGATGACGGGAAGACCCTCCAGGTACGCTTGTTATGTTATTGCAATTCACTTTCTTGCAATTTACATTATTGCAATTTCATTAATCGCATCGCACTTACTTTTCTTGCATGATAAACAACTTGTTGCATGAAAACCCACACCTTTAGGATAGTCCCTAAAGCTGAAACCAAAACTAAGTTAAAAGTCATTGCAAGATAAAATTCACCGCCACAACATTTCAAAATATAAAACAACTCAAAATTTAATCACAAACAGAACACAAAACTACAATTACAACTAAATTAAAACGTCTCGTTGGATGATCGGGAATACCTCGGATGATGTAACCTACGTGTTGCTAACGGGATTTCACGGTCTAAATGAAAGTGTGGAACTCATTCAGTTGAGTTTAGCAAATTCATCTGGACTAAGTGAATCCGATAAAAATAATGATGCCGGAAGGATGGAACCGTGGGATCTTAACAGGTGTCGTTATAATCAACTTTAAGATTTGTTTTAATTAAAATATTGAAAACACTTGGAAATTAAGATTTTCTCTAAACCAAAACACTTTTCTCATCCTCTCGATTTATGACTTCTAAAACTAAACCTCTGCAACAACAAGGAGCTTGGAGCATGGTGGGTAGCACGGCCATCATCGTCGGTAAAACTTGAATCTACATCAGCAAAACTTTCTTAGAATTAAACAACCAAGCCATAGGATTTCGAGGTAGTTTGCACTAGTGCAACATAAATCCTCAACCTTTTGTTAGGCATTTGCTCTGCAAATTAAGCCCTAACCGGTTTTAGGATTCCGAGGTAGTCGTCCGATACGACATAAACCCTCACATCTTCGAGGCTATTTGTATGATTGTGTCATACGAATATAAGTCCTAATTAATTAAAATTGGCAAGATCAAAACATCAAATAAACATTAGGACTTTCCTAAATTCAAGTCAAACAATAGGATAGTCGGGAGATTACAGAAGTTCACTTCGAATCTGTGATTTCTCCTACTTTTCTTCCTTTGAATTCCCAAAACAAAATGTTCCAAATTTGATCCATTCCCTATTGAAATTCCAAACTTCAATCCTTTGAGAACTTAAACTTTGAAATTCTTGAGAGCGAGAATTATTGATTATTATCGAGAGTTTTCTTAGGTGATTCTCGTCACTTAAGATGTAATTAACTATAGGGGCTTGCCCTTATAGGGAATTTTAAAGAACCCGAGTAATATAAACCTCGTTTAATGCTTTCATATTAAGCGAGGGAATTTGTCAGCTTATAAAATTGGTTCACAGATCAAACGATTGTCACAAATATTCTAGTTTATTTAATCGAGCCCCACCATCAAGCGATGTGTCTATCCTTAGGGATAGATACACGGTTTGTGGTGCGGTGCTCGTTTATATAAACTATTTGGGATGTGAGATCGGTTTGATTTCATATCTTAAAATTTTCAAATTTAAAATTATTTTCAAAATCAAATACTACTTTCTAAATTATATATATATATTTAAATTAAATTTAAAATTTAAATTCGCCGACAACTTCTGTTAGGCGACCCCTTTTCAAAATAAAACACACAACCTAAAAATATGCCGACACCTGGCTATCTTATTGTTCGGCTTGAATTTAGGAAGATCCTAATATCTATTTAATGTTTTGATCTTGCCAATTTTAATTAATTAGGACTCATATTTATATGATAGAATCATACAAATAGCCTGGAAGATGTGAGGGTTTATGTCGTATCGGACGACTACCTCGGAATCCTAAGACCGGTTAGGGCTTAATTTGCAATGCAAATGCCTAACAAACGGGTGAGGATTTATGTTGCACTAGGCAAACTACCTCGAAATCCTATGGTTTGGTTATTTAATTCTAAGAAAGTTTTGTTGAAGTAGACTCAGGTTTTGCTGATGACGATGGTCGTGTTGCCCACCATGCTCCGAGCTCCTTATTGTTGCAGAGGTTTAGTTTTAGAAATCATAAATCAAGAGATGAGAAAAGTGTTTTGGTTTAGAGAAAATCTTAATTTCCAAGCGTTTTTTTTATGTTTTATTTAAAACAAATCTTAAAGTTGATTATAACAACACCGGTTAAGATCCCACGGTTTCATCCTTCCGGCATCGTTATTTTTATCGGATTCACTTAGTCCGAGATGAATTTGCTAAACTCAACCGAATGAGTTCCACGCTTTCATTTAGACCGTGGGAAATCCCGTTAGCAACACGTAGGTTACATCATCCGAGGTATTCCCGATCATCCAACAGGACATTTTAATTTAGTTGTAATTGTGGTTTTGTGTTCTGTTTGTGATTAAATTTTGAGTTATTTTATATTTTAAAATATTGTGGCGGTGAATTTTATCTTGCAATGACTTTTAATTTAGTTTTGGTTTCAGTTTTAGGGACTATCCTAAAGGTGTGGGTTTTCATGCAACAGTTGTTTATCATGCAAGAAAAGTAAGTGCGATGCGATTAAATAAATTGTAATAATGTAAATTGCAATAAAATAAAAGCGTACCTGGAGGGTCTTCCCGTCATCCAAAGCTGCACTTAAAACACAATTAGAATATTTAAGCAAGTTTCTAGGTAAAGCTAAGGGAAGGGTTATGGTTTTCTACCAAGTTCCTAATCCTATAGCTAGCCATTTCCTATGACGTCTAGGTCCTTCTGTTTTGGTTTGAGGAGGATTTTCTTCATCAAAGAATAATTAAATTTAGTTGTTCTTATAAACATCCTATCATATTGAGGAAGTGCTTAAGAAGAATCTTAAACATCTTTTCAATATTGATAGGATTGTTTTAAGTCCAAATGGATTTAATCAATCAGGTGAAGTAATCGTCCGAGGTTTAGTTAAGTTTTGTTGTTATCTTACTCGGTGAACTAGGACATTTGAATATCCTATAAGTGAAGTAGTATTTCATTTAATGTTCTGTTTAGGAGTTATGACAATAAAAGTTTTCGGGGGCAAATTGGTGTTCAAATGATTTGTGATTTAATTTAATCTCAGTTATCGGATTTAAATTTGGAATAGTGTTCAAGTTGCTTTATATTTAATTTCATTAAATTCTTTATGTCTTGGGTGATGTTATTATTTTTTTTTAATTTAATTTAGTTTAACTTTAATTTAATTTAATTTAATTTTAATTTTAATTTAATTTAATTTAATTCAATTTAGTTTGATTTGATGTTAAATTAATTTAGTTTAATTTGATTTAATTCCTTTTAATTTAATTTAATTTGATTTAATTTTAATTTAATTTAATTTAATCTAATTTAATTTAATTTAATATGTTTTAATTTAATTTAATTTAATTTAATTTAATTTAATATGTTTTAATTTCATTTAACTTAATTTAATTTAATTTAATTTAATTTAATTTAATATGTTTTAATTTAATTTAATTTACTTTAATTTAATTTAATTTAACATTTTTTAATTTAATTTAGTTTAATTTAAATTAATTTATTTATTTAATTTAATTTAATTTAATTTAATTTTTTAATTTAATTTAATTTAATTTAATTTTTTTTAATTTTAATTTAATTTAATTTTTAATTTAATTTTATTTTTAAATTTAATTTAATTGAAAATTTAAAAAGAGTTTAATAATTTAACTTTAATTTAATTTAAATGATTAAGTCTTTTAACATTTTAAATCTTAAGTTTGAATTAACATTTTTAATTAGGAATTAAATATTAATGAGATGATTAATTTAGGGATCTTTAAATTAAAGAATAAATCTCTTCCTAATAATATCCCTATTTTAATAATTCCAATTTTATTATTCTTCCAAATTTAATCAATTATTTAATTAAGGTTTATTTCAATTATTTTAAATTGTTTAATGGGTTTCTACCCTTTAATTATTTAAATTTCAATCATCCAAATCAGATTAAGATCAAATATTTTACTTGTTAATTTTATTAAACCTAAAGTTTTAATTAAGGGTTAAAATTTTAATTACCATTTTGCCCTTCAAGCTTAATAATTTCATAACTCACTAAATTGAGCTTAAATGAACTTGAAATTTTTATTTGACTTTACTCATATGCCAATAAAGACATGAGAGAAGAAAATGTGATTTTTTCTGTATTTAATTTATTTATGTAATTATTTTTTGTGGAAAATAGGAATTTCCAAGGAAAATTCAATAATATGACTAAGGGAAAGTTTCGTCCTTAAGAAAATTATGGGATATTCCCGATGACCGAGAGGACCACTGGACCAATTTTGGTGATTTTTTGAATTATATTATTTTTATTATAATTATTTTAAGTTTTGGAGTGTTAATTAATTTAAAAATAAAATAAAGGTTGAAAAATGAATTTTATATTTTTCAAAAATCTCTCGATATCAAGGAAGTCGGAGAATTAATTTTCGCAATTTTCTGATTTTTCTATGATTTATTATAATTATTTTAGTAAAAATGCTATAAAATATATTCTTTTTTAATTTTAAAATTACCCTAGGGCTTTAAAATTTAATATCTCATTAAATAGACCTTAGAAAAAATATGGGGTTTGTTCTAAGTAATTAAAATTCAAAATGTGACATTTTGGTGAATTTTATTATTTTTGTGATTTTTATTATTTTTTAATTATTAAAAATATTAAAATAAAATTAAAAATCAACTTTTTAGAAAATTGAAATTTTAATTTTTTTTAAATTCCCTAATCTCAGAGAGGCTCCAAAACCAATTTGGTGAATTTTTGAAAGGTATTTTGAAAGTTATGAATTTTTAAAGTTCAAATTGACTAAATGGCTTAATCAACCCATTTAGTAGGGCTAACCAAGTCCAATTTACTTCAAATTTTTATGGTGGGTTCCTCTGATCCTAAAGGTCAATGGAGAATTGATTTCAAGTCAATTTGATGTATGGTTAGCTCTTATTAATTAGGGATCTATTTTGGGTGTTTAAGCCAATTAGGGTTATTTTAAATGAGTTAACTCAAAACCTATTTTTCCTAAGGTCCTCTGGTCATAAGAGATATCACCAAATTTTCCTAGAATTTATTTCACAACATGATAATTATTAGATTTAAAATACTCAAAACAGTAACATGAATTTGAAAAATCAATAACTTCTCATAGGAATGGCCTCTCACTTTGGAAAATTCAGGAAATGTTCCCAAATTCAGAGGCTTCAAAAGCCCTATGGTCTCATGCCATGGTGAATTTCCTATATGCATGGAGAATTAAAATAATGCAGACAGTAAATAAATTATTAAAAATAAAATACTTGATGAAATTAAATGATTTCTTTTCCACATTATTCTCCTCTGTTCACTAAGCAAGAGGGTATTTTTATTTTATTTTTATGATTTTCCTACACAAAGTTATGAATTTTCCAAGTTCGTGGAATTAAATAAATAGGAAAATCCCTAATTTTCTATTTATCCGAGTCGGCGCCGCGTCATCCTCGGCATCTCCGAACGGCCACGCGGCGCGCTCCCATTCGACGCCGCCGCTTGAGTCAGCAGCCCGGGTCCCGCCTTTCGCGGATCATCTTCTGGTCCGACGCCATCTGAGCCGTCCGTCCGTGCGTGTATTGAATGAACGGCATCCGTTCATCGTCCCCAAGCCTCCTAGCCCGAGAACCGTCCATCTTCTAGTGCCTAAGATCTCACTCGATACTCGACCAAATTTAACGTTCTTATACTCTACGGATTCGTCTCGAGAAGACGAACACATCCATACGGTTTATGTGGCATGAAATCGACTTAATAAAAATGGAGAATGTTCGAAGCTCGGGAAGAAGAGTGAGGCCATACCTTTGCTCGGAGAAGTGTGGCTTCGATCCGAGGGTTGTTTCACCTTCGATTGGATCCCGACGAAGCTCCGCATGAAGTCTCCCTGGTCCGGTGAATTTCCTAGGTAGGATTTCGACCACGCCCGATCACAAAGCTTTCGAGGCCGGAGCAACCGGGTGGCCTCGGAGATGGGGCTTTTGCTGGTGGACACCTTCTCTGGTCCGGTGAAGGTGTAGGACCAATCAATTCGAGGATTGATCCACCGCGGAGAAGTGTCCCGGTTTTGGGCTAAAGCTCGAGCTCAAAATCGAGCTCGATGGAGGGAGTTGGGCTGGAATTCAGCTGGGGATCAAATGCTCTATGTATGGGGAATAGTCCGGAACAATTTTGCGCAGTTTCCTTAAGGTTTGTTTCAAGCACCTCTCATGGCCGAGAGGGGGTGGTGTTTAAATAGGAGAGGGTGGAGGGCCTCCCGTGGAGAGTTAAGGCTTGGGATCGCCGCGCTCGGCAAGAGAAGAACAGCTACAATGGCCACCTGGGATGGGGCAGCTCAAGCAGGTGAGAATTCCAAGTTCGGGCTCACATGTGAGCTCTCGGCTTGGTGGTTTCCGGCGGCCGTGGTGGCCGGCCGGCCGTGGTCGGTCACCGTTGTCATCGTGGAGGTCAGGGCCGGAGCTTAGTGCAGTCAATCGGCCAATGCCATGTGTAAAGAGCTTCGGATTGTTTTGGGTCTAAATGGGTCAACCCTTGGTTTTAAGCCAGTCCACCATCCAAGGCCAATTCTCGGCCGAATGGGAAAGTCACTGGATCGCCCTCGATTATGGGGTCAAGTCACAATCCAAGTACAATTAAGCTTAAACAAGAGTTAGGGGAGACATGGGGAGTGGTTAATCACTCTTAAGAGAATCATTAAATGGTCCCCTCTTTCTTTCCATTTTGGGTATGTTTAGTGTCCAAGGCTTTCATGGCTCACATGTGGCTCATGCACGGCCTACGCTCACCTCGTTCGGAAAAGCTAAGTCAACTTTCATGAAAGAGGTTTTTTAGGAATTTTGGTAATTTAGGGGTGATTTGATAGGATTTGGCATATGGCTTAGTTTAGAAAAATTTGATGGCTAATTTAGAACTTAGGATGATTTTAATTGAGTGAGGATGAGATGAGATTTTAATGCGTCTTGTGATAGTTCGACTTTTGAAATTATTTTGTAGAATGGGCTTTTGGATTTCAAAACAAATTTTAGGTTGATAATTTTGTAAAGGATTGGATCCAATAAGTGTTGAATTTAATTTAGGAAGGTTTCATGAATGATTTGGAATATATCAAGTGGTTCAATTTAATTTGGGTCGATTCTACTTTCTAAGAATGGCCAATGTAGGTCAAATTGGGCTAAATGTAATAATGTTGGAGGGTTCAAATTGATGTAAAATTAATGTTAAAATGTTTATGGGATGGTTTCTTCAAAGGAGGTTTTAATTTTGGTTGGCTTCGATTTTGGGGTTCGGGGTTTTGCCTGTCAGTTTCCAAGCTGAGTCAAAATTGAGCTTTTGGCTTTGGGGTTGAATTTGAGTGGGGTTTGGGTCTAAATTTTGGGTAAATCATGTTAGTGTTTTGTTTTTGGGGATGTTAAGGAAGGTTTGAAAAGGCTCGGGGGTTAATTGGAGCTGAATCGCTTTTGCCTGCTGCCTGTCATAGTCCAAATCGTGCTTTTAAGGCCAAAAGTGAAATCGATTCAAATGTAAATCAAATTGGACTTGGATCTGGTCTAGATTGGTGTTGGGACGTTAAATTGAAGTTTAGAATTGAATTGACCAATTTGGGTCAATCGGGGTAGGTTTGGTCGATACTGTCTATTTTGGGTTAAACGTCAAATCGGGGTTTTGACAAAAGTAGTGGTAAATTGACAAATTGGCCCATGGTGTAGTTAAACAAAATGAAATTGGGAATATTTGGGATTTTTTTAGAATTTTATGGGAATTTTCTCAATTTTTTGATTTTTGGTCAAGAGGGGTATTTTTGGGTATTCGGAGGGTATCGGGAGGTATTTTCTTGAATTTTTTGGTATTTTTGGCTAACATGGATGATCAACTTGATTGGTGAGAAAATGTTCAAGGTTAATTTTGGGGAATTTTGGGTGATTTGGAAATTTTGAAAAATTTGGGTAATTTCAAGGGGAGCTGGCAGTGCTTAAAGTACAGAGGGTTCAAAAGGCCAAAATCGAAAATCGCAAAATCAAGATCGAGTAATCAGAAGTGGAATGAAATAATTTTGCTGAGCCATGAAGCCATATCAAGCCCACATGAGCCATGAAGGACTTATTCATAAGATCCATCATTGCTCCTAACCCTCAGAACAAGGCTGCCAGGGGTTATGCGTGACCATCCATGTATCACCATCATGAGTCGTGATGTCAAGTTAAAGACAAGGCTAGAGGTGTGTGAAAGTGTAGTATATAAGTGTAGTGTGTGTGTAGGTCGCCCCTTCACTGCACTGTAGCCACCCAGGGCAGTCCTAAGGCCAAAGAGTCCTATAGGAACTCATCCTTTAAACTTCCACATTCGATTTCAACCCTCTAGGTCAGGTCTATAATCAAGTTCAGGAGTTTGGTGTGAGCTAAGAAGTGGTTTGAAATTCTGTGTGGTGGGTCCCAATCCTAATCCTCTAAGATAGTCAAAGGAAAAGCCTAAGGCTAGATCCTAAGTACTAAAAGAAGAGAAGACCTCACCAAACCGAGGTCACTGTGTACAATCGTATCAAGATGGAACTGTAAGACACAACACTCATACCTTTCCGAACCCGGGACGGATTTACCGCTACACCGTTACGCTGCTTGACCGAAGAATGCCGGAGCTACATATCAAAGAGCAATGACGAATTCGATAACCTCATTCACAACCAAGTGTATCAAGCATGTGATTGATTGGTCGTCAAGAGCAAGATAAGAGGAAACCACCTATACGATTCGAGGATCGTATTCAATCGATTACGATAATATAATCAAGATGAATCCCTTAAAGTGTGCTTTCGCATTACCTTCCGGGAAATTTTAGGAGTCTTTGTCCGTCATCGGGGAATCGAAATGCACTGTGAGAAGATTAAAGCCATCTTAGAAATGCCCTCCTCTAAAACCTTGAAACAACTACGTTTATTTCAAGGAAACTGCATATCCGAGGCGCTTTATATCTAATTTGTCGTGTGTCACTTTCTCAAGATTAATTAAAAAGGATGCTAAATTTATTCGGGAAGATAAGTGCCGTTGTGCTTTCAAAGATATTAAACGATATCTAACGACACCTCCCGTTTTAGCAAACCCCTATCCCGTAAACCGTCGATACTTTGCACCGTGATTAGCGCAGTCCCCCTGAGCTCACTGGCCAAGTCAATGATGAGGGTAAAGAGAATGCACTCTACTACTCGAGTCGACGTCTAATACCCGCAGGTAAAGTATCCTCCTATCGAGAAACATTGTCTAGCTGTGTTTGCCACTCAAAAGCTCGGGACATTACATGTTGTCTCATAAGGTCAACCTTATTTCGAAGTTTAATCCATCGCAATACTTCGATGACCCGACCGACGCTTTCCGGACGATTAACAAGATGGTCGATGATATTATTGCAATTCGATATAACTTCAGGCCCCTTCGCGCTATCAGCGGCGCATTCTTCGTAGATTTTCGCGCCGCACCCACGTCAACTCGGTCCCCGCTCAATGATGAGTTACCAGATGAGTAGATACTACGATAAGATACCAATGCTCAACGCTGAAATGTACTTTTGATGAGCGTCATCACCAAAAGACAAAGGATCGTGTGAACAAGCTATACCAGTGTGCTGTGAATCGTCTAATCTTTGTGACACCAGATCAGGCCAGATGGCCGAGGTTTTCTACCACTCTACGCAGCCGCGTGTCCAACCCGCAAATAACGCAATAATATTCGTCTCCAAAGATACCCAAAAACTTTGACTCAATTTATAAAAGCGGCTAGTGTATAAAATTAATATGGAAGTAAATTTAAAAAATATTTTTACACACTAATGTGGCACTTCGCTACATAATGATTACTAAGTCATATAGGCTTCAAACAAAGACCCCGCATCGATCCCAATAGGAGGAATTATAGTGATAAATTTTCTAAATAAAAAATATTTATCTTTTAATTTAATTATAATTACTATTAATTTACTAGATTTAAATAAAGAAAACAATAATAAGAAAATGATTTATGAAAAACTTTATAAAATAAATAACTTTCTTTCCTTCAATTAATCTAATATTTTTAAGATAATTTAATATTCGTTGGAGAATTTGATTTATGGTATTGTGCCAAATAGAAGCATTCTATTCTTTACCCTTTTGATCCAGCGCAAAGAACACGAGCACTTACGTAACAGTCCGGATGTATCATAAGAGAATGAAGTTAATCTAGCTCACACTTCTGATGTCCAAGGGTGGCTATGGTCGGCCCTACTTTAGGCGACCCTTTCCTAATCTATAAATCAAATTATAAGAATTTAGTCCGTCACTAAAAAACTTATCAATTCTACGCCCTTTAAATCTTATCTTCCTATTTATTCGTACTTCACTCGAATAAATTTCGCACATGGCCTTCGACTACCCAAGGATTCATGTGACATTTACAAGTTAAGAGTTCTTTCCTTCAAGGTCTCAAAACTCTTCAATGTGCTCTTAACATTTTAAATGACCAAATTAAAAAGGAAGTAAGATCAGTATTAATGTCATCACAATGTTTCTCAAAATACTTTGAATTTCAATTCTCCATCGAATCATATTATCTTATCTATCTCTTCATAATCAAGGAAGAAAGTAAACTAACTACTCGTAACACATTGAAAATAAATAGCAAAACATGATAAATAAACTTTGAATCAAATATAAAAATACTTATCTCAAAATTTTCTTAAGCGTATCTTTTCGATTCCTACCGACCCACAATGTAATGAACCTGCATGCAACAACTCGAAAAATAAACTCACTAAACTAAACAAAAGTGGCCCTAAATTTCTCTCTCTATTTCTCTCTAAGGATGAGAGATCCTAAAGTGGATAAGAGAAAGGGTTTACAATGGGAGGGGCATCGCTTTTCGAAGAAACTGACCCCTATTTATGCTTCAAGGGTTGCTTGAGGCACCTCTTCAAAACATGTCCACATTCAATGAATTTAGAAGGTCGGTCCGGCGCCTAGGCGCCGGAATCTAGCACCTAGGAGCCGGACACCGCGTCCAAACTTCTTCACACCTATTCACTTCTGCTCGCACCTCTTTCTCGATTAAAACCGTCGTGAGCGTCCAAATGCGATGTATCACATGTCCTATTATCAAGGAACAACTGCTAGTCTTCTAATGTCCAATAACCGGCCACTCCGTCAAAATAACTCGATCAAACGTTGTCAAAATCCCGATGCTTTTTGTATCGAGTCTCGCGCCAGTGTCACTTTCCTGCCTGTGCCATATTTTTATATATTTTTTGTATTTTGCTCCATTTTTGCCCTTTTTACCCTCTTTTCCTTTTTAAACCTTTTTACATTACCTACATCCAAAAATACAAAAAATACCTTTCATTAAAGCATAATATCCTTAGAAATTAATAAGAATTAAGACATAAAGAAATACGTATTTTTTTATACATCAAAATCCCCCAAACTTAAACGTTACTTCGTGCTCGTTAACTCTTTCTACTATATAAAATATATAACCGTTGGAATAAAAGATAAATATTTAAGATTCCTATACTTTTTGATTTTATAAAGTTTTTAGTAAATTATTAACCCAATTTCACTAATTAGGTTTAATTTTAAGAATTTAAAGAATATTTAACTACCAAATCACAAGATTTCAAACTTTCCATCCATTTTGAAAATAAAATAATAGAAGCCTATTATATTAAGCTTTCATTAAAGATTCTTTACAAGAAAAAGATCTTCTTGAAAAACTTTTCTAAATAAATATTTATGTATAAAAATTAAGTAAAGTATGTAACTAGTTTTCTTCCCGTAAGATAATTCAAGTGACGCCAATTTTTCGATTAGGCATTTCCTAAGCTTCTCCTCTTCTCTTTTTTTTTTAATATATATATATATATATATATATATATATATATATATATATATATATATATAGGATTACTATATCTAGATAAATTTCAATGGTTTTCAACTTCACTATCCTTAACTTATATTTTCAAAACATATACATTTCCATTTAATTATTATAACATAAATAAGAATTCAAAAAGATTTTCAATCTTTTCTTTTTCAAGTGATAATTTTTTATTACTTAATATTTCTAAAAATCTATTATTTCTATCATGAATAAAATAAAAATTCTTTATCTTATTCTTTCTTAAGCTTAAATAATTATATTCTTAAAATCAATCAAAGTTAGTAAAATTTTGCTAATTTTCACTAAATCGTTTATAATTTCAAAAAATAAAAGGATCTCAAATAAATTCTTCATTCTTAAGTTATGTTAAAAAGTTTTTTATTTTTATGAAAATTTTAGCTCTTACACAAATAAAATTTAATTTCAATGAATTTTCCTTCCCCCAAACTTAAGTTTTGGTATAGTTTGAAAGTATGAGAGAAAGAAAATCATAAAATTTTTTAATAAGTATGTAAAAACAATCTTAAAAGAAAAATTAACTTCTATCATGCTTTTATGAATAATTAAGATAAAATTTAAGCATATAAAATGTAAGCAAAGCACTTTTTCGATGATTAAATTTTAAACATAATTAAAATAGAAAGGTAAATTATTAATTACTAAACAAATAGAATAAAGCAAAATATAAATTACTTTAACTTCAGCCTTAACACAATATACTAAGAATATTTTATCAACAGACCTTAACACTAATCAATTAACATACATCAAACACAAAACTAAACAAACAAAATAAACTAACAGTACTTCAACATAAAGATCTATAACTACTAGTCACTACCGTAGCTTCATCATCATCATCACCAAAGGAAAATTCTACGTCCTTAGGATCAACAAATGGTGTGAATCTAGGAAAAGTAGGAAAACTAACATCTGTTCACCCTTCAAATCTTACTGTGGCTTCATCATACTCAAGATCATAACTACTCTTCCTTCCTGTATAATCGTATAAATGATCTAAGCTTTCCTATCAATAGTATCAATCCCCGCAATGAGTTTAAAATAACTCCCCGCCGTCGCTCTAAAACCGATCATGCATTGATTCCCAGAATCTGAATTGCGACAAGGTAAGTACAGGGTCGAGAAGCAAGGTCTTACCCGAAGTATGCGCAGTAAGAGATGGAGCGGCCGATCTCTTCCCTCGAAGACGACTGCGATACTAACACTCTCCCGCCCAATTGGCTTGGTAGCCTTTAACTTCTCCTCAAAAATATCAATAGTGACTCCATTACTAACACATAGCGTAACAGAGATCGAGATGAAATCCCAATCTAACAAGGCTTCGACCTCGCAAGAACACTCCACAAAATCATAAATAATGCTCCCGACATCAATAAAGCCTTCCCGAATGCATTAGTTTAAGATCGCTCGATCTCTGCAATTACCACCTGTGTGGTTGGAAGGTAACAATTCACAGAATAAAATAAAGGCTACGCTTAGAAATAACATTTAATTAAGAGGATTTCCGTTTACTCCTTTTTCCGCGTTCCCGATCTTCCAAGATCCAAGACCGTCATCGTATAAGCAATGATCATATCCAAATCTCCTCGATGGTGATAATCCAATAATAGCACTACTTCTGCGGACAGCCATAAAATATGTTGATTCTTTCCGACTAAATCCTACTCCGATTCCTCTCGACAAAGATCATAATCCTCGCATCCGTAAAATTTCCGTATAAAATTCTCGAATAATCGGGATAACAACAACAACAAAGAAATAACAAAATCGTTGCCAATTGTGTGCAACAATAAGTGTTTTCGATCATTTCTCCAGATGATAGAAACTTTTGCTCGTAACGAACTTTCCCGACATTACAAATTCATGGAAGTGAAAATGGCCAAATAACAAGAGAAAATTTGTCGCTATCAAAGTTATCTCATGCCTTCCAACCGTTTAGAATTTAGAGCCATCTAAACGTGAAAGAAAACAAGAATAAATTTAGGAATCAAAGATTAAACTCTTTTTTAAGTTTATAAAACTTAAAATAAGGTTAGAAATCCAAAGAAATCACTAAAATCAAATATTTTTCCAAAATTTTCGGTTCTAGCAAAACCTAGGGAAATCTATGTAGAAAATCTAAAATAAATGGTTTAAAGTGTAGATCCGACCCGAGGCGAAGAAATCGAGTGGTTTCGCTCAAACTTCGAACTTTTCGACCTCAAAATGGATCTTATATTTACGTAAAACAGGGAAGAAGATGAAGCTTAAAGGCCAAAAAGGTTTCGAGGGTTATTTTAGTAAATTCCCTAGTAATGTGTCGAACTGCGCTTAGGCACCAAATTCTCGGCGCCTAGGCGCCGTACTCGCTTTCACAAAAAAATATTTTTAAATTTAATTTTCCACCAAAAATTCATAAATTCAACTTCCAATTACTCATGTCGAGTAGAGCTTCGCCAACTTCCACAACATTTTTCAAAAATTTATAAAAATTAAATATCAAATCCACCAATCAAACATAACGTTTCAATCAAACTCACTAAATTCCATTTATAACTTTCAATACTTCGACTCAATACATTCCGTATAAGTACTATATTTGATTAAAGTTCGTAATACACACTCAAACATAACAATTTCTACAAAAACAACACACATTTAACATGAAAGCAAATACACAAACAATAATGGATTCTCTAAATCGATACAACAACTCAACAAACCATAATAACTATCTCATTACCGTAATATTATAATCTTCACAAGGGAAACTGTGTATTCCACTTGGAAAGAACACTAACGCTCTCGGAAAATCCGTAGCCGTCTTTTCGCCAACCCAATTGCTCTTCGCATACATTTCAACTTAAGGATCTTGATAAGCCGCAAAATGATCAAATTGAAGTTTCATTCACATTCTAGATGTTCAACTCGATGAAACATCTCATGAAGGCGATCTCCAATGCTTTTAAACTTAGCTTCAAACTTATCCAACGACTAGAAATTTCTTCTAAACTTACAACATGAAAACCATCAAGTAAAACAGGATCTGAAACCTTGTCCCTAGCTTCTTCTCCATGATTTCTTTTCTTCCATTTCTTAAAAATTTCTCAAATCTCTCAAGAATGAAGTGCAAGGGACGTAATTTGATTGCTTTATTGTTAGGGAAGAAGATAAGTTAATTTAAAGGGGAAAATCGTGTGAAAAACTCGAAAATTTTTGGTTTTTGCACGACACCCAAGAATCGGCGCCAGCGCCGAATCCGGCGCATGTGCCCGCACCTATTGATTCATAGCTGATTCCCGCGCTTAGGCGCCGAATTCGGCGCCTAGGTGCTCTAACTATGTTCAACTCCATTTTGCCTAATCGTCAAATTTCAAAATTTCGTTCTCCAAGATAAAAATTATACCGGTAAGAGTAATTTCGACTCAATAACTCTCATTGTAAACTATCATAATGAAGGTTAACTTGATCTCCTTTTTAATTACATCTCTAATAGAGTGCTCCTATTTTTAAATCTTACATACTTCAAAATAATTTTTAGCCTAAGTCATCAAAGACTTAAAGCATCAAATTTTTCTAATGTAATATAAAATTAATTAAGATCGAGGCATAACCTTACATCAAAACACAAAAACACTCAAAACACAAGATAATTATGGTTTGCCTCCCACAAAGCGCTTGGTTTAACGTCGTCAGCCCGACTTAAGTAAATCTTTAATCAAGCCGACTAAATTCATAAGCCTCTTTATAAATCTTTTTTTAATATCTCCCAAATAAGGCTTTAATCTTACTCCATTCACTTTAAAAGTTTTTCCTATTTTAGGATCTTTAATATCCACAAATTTAATGCATACTTTCTCAACTAAATAGGGTCCAATCCATTTAGATCTTAATTTTTCAGGAAAAGTCTTAAACGAGAATTAAACAAGAATACTTTTTGCCCAGGCTCAAAAATTTTTCCCCGAAATTTTCTTATCATGCAACATCTTCATTTTCTCTTTATAAATTCTCGCATTTTCATACGATTCATTTCTTATTTCATCCATCTCATTTAGTTGCAATAATCATTTTTCTCTCGCTTTATTCCTAAATTAAAATTAAACCCTTTTATCACCACAAGCTTTATGTTCAAGTTCTACAAAGAAGCGACAATGTTTACCATAAATTAACCTAAGAAGGTGACATTCCACCCCAGTCTTATGTTGTTCCCATAAGCCCATAATGCACCCAAGTCTATCAACCCAATCACTTTTAGGATTAACAGCTTCTAAACTTTTAATTTCTCCGTTCGATACTGCACCATTCCACTGGCCATGTACAAGTACTTGCAATTCTATGTTTGATTCCAAATTTTTGGTAAGAATGATTGAATTTATATTCCCGAAATGACTTCCATCATCGCTGATAATTACCTTGTGCATTCCAAATCTTGAAAATATCATTTTCTTTAAAAATTTAAAACACTTTTGAATCACAATGGTAAAGCAACAACTTCAATCCACTTCGTTAAAACATAATAAACCGCTAATAAAATAGAAATTTTTCGCATGATGGAACAAATGGTCCCATAAAGTCTAACCCCATATATCAAAAATTTCAACTTCCAATATATAATAAAGGCATTTCATCTTTCCTAGATATATTTCCCATCCTTTCGACATCGATCACATGCTTTCACATATCGTCTCACATCCGTAAATAAGGTAGGCCAATAAAATTCGAATTTAAAATTTTAAATGCGCTTTATCTATGCCAAAGTGTTCTCCAAAATCGAATCATGACATTTTTAATAATAAAAAAGTTTCCTCATAAGGTACACATCTTCGAATCATAGAATCTTTACGAATTTTAAATAACGAGGTTCTTCCGAAATATAAGATTTAGCATCATATTTAAATTTCTTAATAAATTTGTTATCCAAGTCATAAGGTAAAATATTGCTAACTAAATAATTAACAATATCAAGATACCAAGGTGTTCCGTACTAATAACATATAAAGATTCATCGTGAATTTCTCATTTATATTTCTTCCGAAGAATATCATTTAATTCTAGATAAAATGACGTCAATTGCTTTCGCTCCTTTCATCACTATTCGAAAATCAAATTCCCATAAGTAAAACCCATCTTATAAGTCTGAAGTTTAGAATCATTCTTAGATAATGGGGACATATTTACCAAGCAGTAACGATCGCATTAACTATGCATTTAGTACCAAGAAGATAAGGTCTAAATTTATCAAAGGCATATACTATAGCTAGAAGCTCTTTCAAGTGGTAGTGTAATTTCTTTTGTTTCAGCCGAGAGTTTTAATAAGATAATATATAACTTTCAAGACTTTCTCATATTTTTTTGTCCTAATACAGCTCCACCGCAAAATCACTTGCATCACATATTAATTCAAAAGATTTATTCCGGTCATGTGCAACAATGATAGGTGTAGTTATTAATTTTTCTTTTAGAATATTAAAAGCATTAATACATTCTTTATTAAATTCAAATTTTGCATCTTTTTCTAATAAATGACAAAGAGGTTTAGCAATTTTAGAAAACTTTTTATGTATCTTCTATAAAATCCAAGCATGACCTAGAAAACTTCTCGCATCGCAATGTGAGTAGGTAGTTGCAATTCAATAACAATTTTCACTTTTGCTTGATCTACTTCCATCCCTTTTGTGATACTTTGTGACCAAGCATAACGCCTTCGCGACTACGAATCGACATTTTCCCGCTTAAGAACTAAATTTATTTCTTCACATCTTTTCATAATTTCGCTATGTTTTCCAAAAGATTCAAAAGAAGTTCCAAAGACTGAAAAATCGTCCATGAATATTTCAATTCCTTTGTCAATCAAATCACAAAATATTAACATCATACATTCAAAAGCTGGGTGTGCATTACATAAACCAAAAAACATTCTTCTAAAAGCAAATGTTCCATAAGGACTTGTAAATGTTGTCTTCTTCTTGGTCCTCGGTGAGCAATAAGTAATTGATGATAACCAGGATATCCATCCATAAAATAAATATGAGTGTCCGCCTAATTTATCGAGCATTTCCGATCCAAGAAAGGTAAAGGAAAATGATCCTTTCAGTGGTTTTATTTATTCTTGCATTTCACTACAAATTCCGCTATCCAAGAATTTCTATTTCCAGGTGAATAAGTTCATTTTTATCATTAACAAATTACGCTTACACCTCCTTTCTTCAATACAATAAATAGGACTTACTCATAATACTCATCCGAAATCAGATAAATAATACCAGCCTTCCAACCACTTAATAACTTCTTTTTTAACAACCTCTTTCATGATGATTTAATCTTCTTTCGCGATTCTTTAGTAGTTTAAAATTTTCTTCCATTAAGATTCTATGCATGCAAACTTCCAAGGGCTTATTCCTCTTATATCAAAGAATAATTCAACCGAAAGCTTTCTTATAATTTTTTAACACACCT
Source organism: Papilionanthe hookeriana x Papilionanthe teres (assembly GCA_022702705.1). Classification (NCBI taxonomy): domain Eukaryota; kingdom Viridiplantae; phylum Streptophyta; class Magnoliopsida; order Asparagales; family Orchidaceae; genus Papilionanthe; species Papilionanthe hookeriana x Papilionanthe teres. The sequence continues at coordinate 66,091,105 of CM040439.1, read as the reverse complement.
AGTAGTTTTTCTTCTTGATCTTTACTCATAAATTTTGCGTAAGTTGGCATTTGTTCCAAAGCTTCTCAAGAAAGGTATGTTAATAGTAAGTTTCTTAAAAATTTCAAAGAACTTAGAAAATCGATGATCTAATTTCGCCGTTGTCTTCGAGGAAAAGTGCGGTGGCTTTTCAACTTCTACATTAACAGTATACCGCCTGATCTTGACTAGAGAGAGAGTTTCCTTTAGGTTTTTCAATCTCTTCAACCTCAATCTCTTTTTCACTTTCATTCTCGCATTCTTTCTTTTAATTCCTTTCCACGAAGTCAAGACAAAATTTTAACTCGTTTATATTCTTTTTCCGCTTAGATTAATTTCAACATTACTAGGAAGTGTTCCTACAAGTCCGTTATTAATTAAAGTAGCAATTTGCCCCATGTGATTTTCAATATTACGAATACCGTATTTTGATTTTGTAATCGATTATTCATTTACATAATTAATTCTTCATTTGATAACTCTTTTTCTCGTCGATTATTAAATCCAGAGGTTTATAATTTGAATTAACTTGATTATTCCAATTTCCAAGAGGGATGAGATCGATAATACTCCCATTGTTGTTGTGAATTATTCCAAGAAATTAGGATGATTTTTCCACCCAAGATTATAATTAATAAGGATTATTTTTACTTCCAATAGCTTCGTAAAGTTTCAATGGTCCGAGAATCTTTCAATATTAGCATAGTTATTATGCAAAATATTAATTGCATAATTATCTAATTTCTTAGACATTGCCGCAACTTGTGAAGCTAAGATAGAAAAGGCTTCATGATCGTGAATACCGGCAATCTTTTAGATTAACTTTCTCAAGGCCATCGAAAATTGTTATTAGCCATTTCTTCAATTAAAGTGTAAGCTTCTTCAAATGATTTAGACATTAAAGAACCTCCAAGAAGAAGATCAATAATTAATTTCAAAGATCCAATTAATCCATTATAAAATGTTTAAATAATCAACCAATCGTGCAAAGCATGATGAGACATTTTCTTAATAAGCTCTTTAAATCTTTCCCAAGTTTCATATATTGTCTCCCTATCAAATCGACTAAACGAAGTAATATCATTTCTTAATTTAATAGCTTTAGAAGGAGGAAAATATTTAGCAAGGAATTTTTTGTGCCATTTCACCCTTATGTTTTAATTGCATCCAGTCATATGACGAGTTTAACCACATCTTCGCTTTATCTCTTAAACAAAAAGGAAAGAGTCTAAGTCTAATAACATCATCAAAAACATTGTTATATTTAAAGGTACGAAGTTCTAAAAACTAACAAGATGTAAATTTGGATCCTTATTTGGTGATCCACCAAATTGATTGTTTTGCACCATTCGAATAATATATTGTTTAAGCTCAAAAGAATTAAGATTCACAATGGTATTTCAATACTACTACGAAGTTCATAAACTTTAGGTTAGCATAATCCCTTAATGGTTTATAAACATTTTGATCATTAAGTTCAATTGGATTTTGTAAAATAGCCTTCTTTGAAATTTTTGAACTTGTTTCTTTTTAATTTTTCTAATTGTTCTTTCTAATCTCGTAATCTAAAGGTATAAATCCTTCTGAACCAAATCTTCGCATAAAACAAGGAATAAAATATATATCTTTATTTTTTTTATAATAATTTATTTATTATTTATTTATTTTTATTATTTATTTATTTATTTATTTTTTTATAAGAAAATTTATACTATTCAACACCCACTTTTTAATATGTTTCCGTAATTACGATTATAGCAACGACACCAAAAACTTGATTCCGCTTTAATATATATATATATATATATATATATATATATATATATATATATATATATATATAATTATATGATCGAATGTTTAATGTGGATTCTAAGTAAGTATACGTATCGTATCAAGTAATACAGGCTCTAGTGGAGTCCTTGCCATCGATCCCACGAGGAAGTTTTTAACAGATTTGTTATCACTAAATTTAAAGGAATTACTAATAATATTGTAAACGGAAATTTAAAGTAACTAAAACAAACTAAAGTAAACTAATGCTTGAAATAAAGTTGATTTAAATAATTCCGAAAAAGTATCCTTCTCCTCGTTTTTAGAAAATTAAGTGAATGATGATTTTAAATAGAATTCTTAAATTGTATTGTGACAAATAGAGCATTCCTATTCTTTTACCCTTTGGTCCAGGTGCAAAGAACACTGAGTAATCCTATGTTTGATTACCGAATCTCGCGGCTAGCCGGGAGGATACCGGCCGCCACTTCGAGCTCCCTGCCTCACCTGCGTCAACATCTACACTTCAAATTAAACACAAAGATTCAAATTGAATATTTTAGTCCGTCTACACTAAAATGTCCAATTCTACGTCTCCGATAATTAATATTTCCCTATTTATTTGCACCCTCCTTCCAAGGCTTTTGACTTCCCCGAATATTGGATGTAATTTTTATTATAGTTGATAATTCAACATATTTTAACAACGCAATTCGTCGATTGAAAGTAAATTAAGTTCAAGTAAAATTATCACAATTTATTTTAATATATTAGGTACTTCTATTTAATCAATTCGCATAATTTTTCATAAACAAGGAGAAAGACTAAGAAAACTACCTTAATGCATGAGAATAAAACAAAACATGGATTTCATTTAAAGTTAACAACAACAATAAACAAAGATAGTTATCTTAATTTCCTCCCTGCGTACCTCAAGTTCCTTTAACTTTTCCTTCTAGTACAACAAACTAAATAACACTCCAATAAACTAAAGAAACTCACTAATGATAAATAACCACACTTAAAACACCAAAAAGAGACTCGACTCTCTAAAATAGACACATTTAAGACTCAAGAGGACACTAAGACATCAATCTGCTCATTTATGCAGGCACATCTGGGCTGCTAAACACCCTTCAAAAAGTGTCCAAGTTCAAAGTATTTGCATTTTCAATTATCTCACCGTTTGCTGGAAACGATCTCGCCGGCCGGCCGAAGGTCTTCAAACCGCGCGATCTCGTTGCCTACTGCTCGGCTCATTGTCGGTGAAGTAGTTATAAATACTCGTAAATTTTCCTTATGATCTCGCTCGTCGGCGGCCTCGATCTCGCGTCACAGACTTAGTTCAATTTGTTGAATTTCTTCCTTTTGATTCAAATTCGCTTCATTTCATGCTTTTACTCCATCAATTTTTATGTGTCTTCATTCCTACAAGAAAATAAAGAAAATACATTTCTTTGGGCAATTTCATCAAAATGGAGTGAATTTCTTAATGAATTTTCTTCGATCAAATCCCAAACTTAATTATTTCTGTCTTCAAGTAATTTTAATACTAAATAAAAGTAATGATTTCGTAATAGAATTTTTCACTCCGTATATACTACGAATTAAATTTAAATAATATTATAATAAAGTTGAATAGAAATATTAAGTAAGTAATTAAATTAACTTCATGTATATAAGATTACTTTAAATAACAAGTTCGTACTCTAGTTGTTTATTTTATACTGTGTTTAAAAGAGTAAATAACTTAAGATATTTAGATGATATGAAGTTCAAGAAAACACTATTTAGTAAAATACTATTAATATATATATATAAGTTTAGAATATAATTAAGTTCTACGTTTTAAAGAATCCATTGAAACCAATTTTTGATAAGGCATCTCCTCAAGCTTCTTCTCATTTATATTTTTTTCTTTTTTTCTTTTTGGATTGATTTTCAACCTTCTTTTCTCTTTTTCTTTTTTGCTTAGGATTATCAGACTGGATACTCGTTAATAATTTTGAACTTCAATTTCTCTTCCTAAATCTTTGAAACTTAAAATATTTCCGTTTATATATATTTCATACTTTCTTACTTCGTTGAGTTTCTATCCTTTCTTTTTTCACTTAAATACTTAAGAATTTTCAATTTTTAGAATATAGTTTTCCTTACTTTAAATAAATTTACTATATTCTTATTCCTTTTAACCAAATATCTTATTCTATTAATTAATCAATTAATAGAAATATTTTATTTAATCCTTTATATAATAATTAAATAAAGTAATTCATGTTTATTGAATTGAAAACTAAATATATAAAAATCATTTAATAAGAATTTTTGAAAATAGAAATTAAGAACAATTTTAATAATTAAATTTTATTTTTACCATCCCAAACTTAAATTTTCTATTCAGTATTAAATACTGAAAAAGGAAAGTATATAGTAAAATTCATCATACCTTTGAGCTTTAGGTATTTCTTTTCTTTCAATTCTTTATGTGCTTTTTTTTATTACTTACTATAACCTGTATCACATTCTTCCACATATTAAACATTTTAAAAGAAAGTGCAGGGATGAAATTTTAAAATAAGTATCAAACATAACAAATGAAAACTTAATCTATTACTACACATACAATCAACTAATCTACTTTAAAACATATTAAAACAACCTAAACAATGTTAACATTCATAACTTATAAAAACTTAAACTAACATCCTATATATATAAAAAATTGTAAACTAATTTAACACACATAAGAAGTCTAATATCACAAGCCAAGAAACAAACAAACATACCAAGTCCATAAATTCATGTAAGTTTTGAAATATTACACACGTAATAACAAAGCCCAAACAACAAATCTAAACAAACTAAATAAACTAAACAAAGGCTATAATCTTCAACATTAAAATCCCAAGCTATACTTCTTCGATCTCCGTGCCGAGAAGGTCATGTACCGTGAATAACTGGGGCACTCGTGAAAGACAACATCTAAATTACCACTCCTATAGCGACGTTCAAATTTTCAGAGAAAATCATATCCTGAATGACGTATATATATCACCACTGCATCACGTCTTCTTTCCAATCCATCAATCTTGTGATCCAGATGATCAAATCTTCTCTCCATAGTCTCTCCAAACTCAGCTTCAAAACTTTTTCTACTCAAAGTTAACTCATTCATCGATTCGAAGGGTAGGAGTGGTGGGGTGAGGAGGATCATAACCGTGCAGGGGATATCTCTACTTCGATGAATGCATGTAACTCCTCGTCTCGATCTCCACCCCTACGGATGCATGTGTCTTATTGGTGGGAGACAGTTTCATGGGCTCTATCCATTCCTCATCTTCTTGCCTCAACTCTAGAGAGTTGGCAAGAGTGCAAAAAATCAAACCAGATGTCCCAATCCTCCTCCACTCTCACTTCGAGCAACCAAGATATTTCTATAATTAATGTTACCTATGCTCGATGCTCCATACTCAATTACGTAAATTTAGAATTGTTCTATCTCTTGCTTCCTCACTATGGTGATAAGTGGGTAACAATGTAGAGCAAAAAAAATAATGCCAGGCTTTAGAGATTGCATTTAACATAGAGAGAAATTTACCCTTTCCCGCCGCTTAATCTTCCAAACTCCTTTCCCGTTAACAGAAAGTCTATAACTTCCTTCCAGGTCCTTCCGCATCAAAGTATCATACTCACTAGTATGCAGATAACGAACTTCATAGAACAAGTTTATTCTTCGTTAAAGGTCAATTCAACCATAAATCCCGTACATTTAATGGCATCCGATCGTCACAATTCCAGATGTACTTTTCACCGTTCCACACCGCTCTATATGAAACATAACAAAAGTTTTCCCATCCTCGTTCCTTTATTATTCGCTCCACTTCTCCTCCCGGATTCTGAAAACTCCATCCGCAATGCACTTCCTTCCGAATATTTTCAAAATATCGATTTTGCGCCGTGTACGATGAATCGGGCCGCGTCGTAATCCACTCTTCGTTTTTGCTCGAGGAGCCATTCGGTCGATCTATAAAATCACAAAAAAATTCTAACTAAACTTCCAAATATTAATAAGATGGCTTCCTACAACATCTAAAATCGATTTAAATCAATCTCCATGAATTTCTTTCCAAGTAATTTCTCCACATTTCGAATTTTTCCCAATGTATGAAATCCATGGTGAAAATCAAAAATTTTTGCATTAGAGTGAAGGCTCTTTAACAGAGAAGACGAAATCCGGTGTCAAAAAGTCTTGAAATCACTTCAAATCCGAGATCTCTGCCCTAGGTCGGTTTTTTCGAAAATTCGAGGAAAGGATGATGAATAGCTTGCCTGCCGACTCCACAAATATAAAGTCTTTTTGCGATCTCGCTATCGGCGAGCTATTTAATTTTATAAGGTGCAAAAGTTTCGAGAAAAATCCGCTCGCTCGCCGAGATTGGTCTCGCCGTCGTACGGATTTTTCTCGCTTATCGGTCTCGCTCGCTTCGCCGGTTTTCGCCGTCGGCGAGATCCCAAATTTTTTAAATTTTCGAAATTCACAATAATTTTCAACTCATTCGCCTTTAATCAATCTTCCGATCACTTAATTTAATAATATTATGAAGATTAGATACTTAAACTCACAAAAAAGTTCACACAACACAAACAATAACTTTATATATGAGATCCATGAGACTTACAAACTTCACACTAACAACTTAACACATACTTAACTTAAATGTTCAAATCTATAATACCGCATCGCAATCCACACCACAACACTCTAAATGCCGAGACATAACAATTACATAAAATCTCATCAATTCCGAGATGATCAAATCAATGTTCGACTCATAATAAAACCTAAATCCACATTAACACTTATATACACAAATATAATACATAAACATAGAATTCTTCTACTCTTCGGTGTCTGAACTAACATCTTCTCCTCGATGCTCTGAGCCAGACGCAGTGCACAAATAAATTGTAGAAAGGCCCGAAAGGGAATTGTGCAGAGGAGTCTTCATTAATCCATCCTTTCTGCCTTAATAGATGAATAAAACCGGCCTCCCGTATGTCCAAGATGACTGCGTTCTTCATTCTCCAAATAATGTGATCAAACATATCGAGGATATTGTCGATGGAATTCATCACATTTTGCAATTCTTTCTCCAACTTTAATATTCTTCGAATGAAATTAGCTTTATCAAGAAGGGCCTTGTTAAAGGATTGTTCTATGAAGCTCTATCGTAAATAATGGTAATCTCATCATCGTTATCCAAAGTCAAGAAACATATCGTTAGGATCCAAAGGGTTTCCATGGTAAGTACTTTTTCCTAAGCCTCATAAGAAACTTGGTACCGATCGCATAAAGCAAATATAGTTGATGGGTGTCCAAGTCCATGCACTGACCCATGCACAATCAATCCCAATGTAGACTTTACTATTATCGATCCAACATCGATAGTAATCCAATTTGAATACGTTAGTTTAAAATAAATAACATTCCTTTGAGACTTATTTACCCTCATAGTAGGTAATAATTTTAATGATATAAAGAAATGCCAATGCTTCGAGACAAAAGTTAAGAAGTGATGCAGTAAAAACCGACATACCCGTCTTTGCGTAACTCCCAATCAATGTGCTCTGTCTCTACGTATCTATGCATCTCGTTCATATTGTATCTCAAGGCACAAAGTTGGAATAATGACAAAACAAGAGGTATTTTCTATAGAAAACAATTCATTTACCCTTGAAGGAGTAAATGTTACCCATCTTCCTCTCGATGTAGACATTTCCATTGGTTGATCGTACGTAATGTAGGAAACTCTTTAACTACCTGGAATAACTACAGCTGACGTCGTATAACAAAATACCTCCTAATGCCGTGCGATCATTTCTTCGATTTTTGTAGTGGAATTCTCTACTCCTCTCGTTGACAAATCCTCTTTCTTTAATAAGTCTTTCTTCATCGGTTTTCGATGAAGATACGTCGCGCCTCCGAAATCGACGAATTTTCTTCGGCTTCGAAACTTCATTTTTTGTGGTTTCTAAGAGATTGGTAGCCATTTTGGATCGAAAGGATTGGCCTCTAGTCATTCTTAAGGAAGAAAACAAGTGAAAATTAAAAATCCTTAAGAAACTAAATTTTCAACTGCCTCGCCGTCGGCGGGAAGTTCCTCGCCGTCGGCGGGAAGTTCCTCGCCGTCGGCGGGAAGTTCCTCGCCGTCGGCAACTTAGTTATAAAACTAACTGAGTAATGGTCCACGATCTCGCCGTCAGTGGGCTCGGGCTCGCTGTCGGCGAGATTCGCAAAAATCTCCTATTTTCACTCTAGTCCGAATATTTTCTGATCTCATCCAATAGGTTCAATTTTTGTGATGATTCTAATAAAAATTTTGAGTAGTAAGATTTGTTTTAATAATATAGACTCACTAATATGTAGATATTAAAAATAAAAGACTACTATGGGTTGCCTCCCACAAAGCGATTGGTTTAACGTCGTCAGCCCGACCTAGTTCAGTTAATGTTCAGGTTGACTAAGCATTAAAACCTCTTTAAAATTTGGTCATTTGTTTTCAAAATATGGTTTTAATCTATGTCCATTTACTTTAAATCTATGTCCTATTTTTGGATCTTCAATTTCTATAGTTCCATATGAAAATATTTGAGTTATGGTGAAAGGTCCTAACCATCGAGATTTCAATTTCCCGGAAATAATTTCAATCTAGTATTATAAAGCAAAACTTCTTGTCCTGGTTCAAAATTTCTCTGATTAATCTTCCTATCATGCCATAATTTCATCCTTTCCTTATAAATCTTATCATTATCATATGATTCATTCCTTAATTCTTCCATTTCATTTAATTGAAACAATCTGTTCTCACCAGCTTCTTTCATATTATAATTAAATTCTTTAATCGCCCAATATGCTTTATGTTCTAATTCAACTGGTAAGTGGCAAGTTTTTCCATATATAAGCCTATAAGGAGTCATTCCAATCGGAGTTTTATAAGCAGTCCTGTATGCCCATAATGTAGTATCTAGTCTTATAGACCAGACTAATCTATTAGGATTTACAGACTTTTCTAATATACGCTTAATCTCTCGATTAGAAACTTCTGCTAATCCACTAGTTTGTGGATGATAAGCAGTTGATATCTTATGCATAATATTATATTTTTCTACTAGTTTATGAATATATTTATTTCTAAAATGAGTTCCTCCGTCAGTGATAATCACTCTCGACATTCCAAATCTAGTAAAAATATTTTTGATTAAGAATTTTGAAACACTTTTAGCATCACACCTAGGTAAAGCTTGTGCTTCAATCCATTTGGAAACATAATCAACAACTACTAATATATATGAGTTTCCAAATGAAGGAATAAAAGGTCCCATGAAATCTAATCCCCAAACATCAAAAATTTCAACTTCTAATATAAAATTCGCAGGCATTTCATTTTTCCTTGATATGTTTCTTACTCTTTGGCATTTATCGCGAGTTTTTATATATCTATATACATCTCTAAATAGAGTAGGCCAGTAGAATCCAGATTGTAGAATTTTATATGCAGTTTTATCTGTCCCAAAATATCCTCCAAAATCAGAATCATGATATTTTTGAATAATTAGTTCAATTTCCTCATAAGGCACACATCTTCTAATAATTAGATCCTTGCATTGCTTATATAAGTATGGTTCATCCCAAAAATATGATTTAGTATCGTGAATGAATTTTTTCTGTTGTTTCAAAGTTAACAAAGGTGGTAAAATGTCACTTACAATATAATTTACTATATCAGCATACCAAGGTATTTTCAACTCATTAATTTTATAAAGTTGTTCATCAGGAAAACTGTCTAAAATTTCATTATCAATATTAGATAATTCATGATTTTCTAATCTTGATAAATGATCAGCAATTTTATTATCAGCTCCCTTTTTGTTAACTATCTCAAAATCAAATTCTTGCATTAATAATATCCATCTGATTAATCTTGGTTTAGAATCTTTTTTTTGCATTAAATATTTTTTAGCAGAATGATCAGTATGCACAATGCATTTAATTCCTATTAGATAATGCCGAAATTTATTAAAAGCATATACAATCGCTAATAATTCTCTTTCGATGAATCGTATAATTAATTTCAGCATCATTTAGTGTTTTACTAGCGTAATGTATAACTTTGAAAATTTTATCATATCTCTGCCCAAGAACTGCTCCTATAGCATAATCACTAGCATCACACATAAGCTCAAATGGTTTCTCCCAGTTAGGCAAAACTATTATAGGTGTTGTAATTAATTTATCTTTTAATAATTCGAAAGCATTCAGGCATTCAGTTGTAAATTCAAATTTTTTGTCCTTTTCAAGAAGTTGGCATAGAGGTTTAGTAATTTTTGAAAAATCTTTAATATAACGCCTCGTAAAATCCAAGCATGTCCAAGAAAACTTCTTACCCCTTTTACCGTAGTTGGAGGTGGTAATTTAGCTATTACTTGAATTTTTGCATGGTCTACTTCCATGCCTTTTTCTGAAATTTTATGCCCTAATACAATGCCATCTGTAACCATAAATTGACATTTTTCCCAATTAAGAACTAAATTAGTTTTCTCACATACTTCAAATACTTTTTCAACATGATTTAAGCATTTGTCAAATGTTGTCCCAAATACAGAGAAATCATTCATAAATACTTTTATTCCATTATCAATTAATTTACTAAATATAGACATCATACATCTTTGGAATGTTGCAGGTGCATTACATAATCCAAAAGGCATTCTTCGAAAAGCGAAAGTTCCTTAAGGACTAGTAAATATAGTTTTATCTTGATCCTCAGGAGCAATTTGTATTTGATGATAACCGGTATATCCATCTAAGAAACAAAAATACTTATGTCCGGCTAATCTATCTAACATCTGGTCTAGAAATGGTAAAGGGAAGTGATATTTTCTAGTGGTTGTATTTAATTTTCTATAATCAATACATATTTGCCATCCAGTAACTTGTCTTATAGGGATAAGATCATTATTTTCATTAGTTTTGACAGTCACTCCTCCTTTTTTAGGTACACAGTGAATTGGGCTTACTCAAGCACTGTCAGAAATAGGATATATAATACCATTGTCTAACCATTTTAAAATTTCTTTCTTGACTACTTCTTTCATTATCGGGTTTAATCTCCTTTGAGGATCGGCTTTAGGTTTATGTTCATTATCTAAAATAATTCTGTGCATACGGATTGAAGGACTAATTCCTTTAATATCTCGCTAAAGTCCAACAAAAAATTTTCTTATATTTTTTTAATGTATCTAAAAGTTTTTGTTCTTGAGATTCATTTAATTCGGATGAAATAATAACTCGGTAGAGTTGAAGAATTACCTAAGTAAGCATATTTTAAATGATTAGGTAACATTTTTAACTCAAGTTCGGGAGGTTTAATAATCGATGGAACTATATTTTTTTCAGCATTTTTCGTGTTATCCAAAAATTCAAATTTCTCTTGAATATAATCTAATTCTTCATTTATCTCAGATTTTTCAATTAATTCAATATTTTCTTCTTCTAATTTTTCTTCATAATATTCTTTAAAATGTTCTTTTTGTAAATGATCGAGTACTTCCATTCAAAAACACTCATCATCTTTTTCTAATGCAGGATATTTCACTGATTTAGCAATATTAAAAGTTACTTTTTGGTCATTTACTCTCAGTTAATTCTCCTTTCTGAACATCAATCATAGCTTTTCCAGTGGCTAAAAATGGTTTTCCTAAAATGATAGGAATTTCTTTATCTTCTTCCATATCTAGAACAATAAAATCTACAGGGAAGATAAATTTATCCACTTTAACTAATACATCTTCAATAACTCCCTTAGGATATGTAACAGAACGGTCAGCTAAATGAAGGGTTACTGAAGTAGGTGAAATTTCTCCCAATCCTAATCTCTTGAAAATTGATAGAGGCATTAGATTGATGCTTGCTCCTAAGTCACACAAAGCTTTTCCATAGAATTTTTCTCCAATAACGCAGGGTATAGTGAAACTACCAGGATCTTTTAATTTTTCAGGAAGTTTTTTCTGAATAATAGCACTACACTCTTCACTAAGTGCAACCATTTCATTATCGGTAAATTTTCTTTTTTTATTTAGAATATCTTTCATGAATTTTACATAGTTTGACATCTGTTTTAAAGCTTCTACAAAAGGAATATTTATCGTTAATTTCTTCAAAATTTCTAGGAATTTAGCAAATTGTTTGTCTTTTTTATGTTGAATTAGTCGTTGAGGAAATGGTGGTGGAGGTTTTTCAACAAAAATTTTCATTGGTATTAAAGGATTTTCTAAGTTTGGATCTTGTTGATTCTTTTCTTTTTCAATTTCCACTTCCTCTTTTTGACTTTCAAGTTCTTTTCGAAATTGAGGTTCTAATTCTTTTCCACTTCGTAATTGTATCACTTTAATTTGTTCATTTCCCTTGTCTTTAGGATTTATTTCTACATTACTAGGAAATGTTCCAGTATTCTATTATTAAGTGCGATAGCGATATGTCGAAGTTGAGTTTCAATATTTTTTATAGCTGTTCCTTGATTTTGTAATTGATTTCCTTTTATTTGTAGTTGATTTCCTTGATTTTGTAAATGTTGACCCATATTTAATATTAATTCTTCTATAGATAATTTCTTTTCTTTAAATTGTGGGTTATTATTATTAAATCCAGGTGGATAATTAGGTTTATAATTAGGATTTCCTTGATTAGATGGATTTCCTAATTGTTGTGTCATATTATTCATCCATGGTTGATTAGTTGTATTATTATTCCAATTAAAATTAGGATGATTTTTCCATCCAGGATTATAATAATTTGCATAAAGATTATTAGGTCTGTTGTTAATTGCATTAATTGTTTCATATTGAGATCGAGATTTTATAAGTTGTCCAGATGAATTTTCTTCTGTTATAGTTTGAGACTAATTCATTCCAAAATGATCTAATTTTTTAGATATAGCAGCAATTTGTGAAGCTAACATAGATATTGCATCATTTTCATGAATACTAGCTATTTTTTTCGGATTCATTCTATCAACAAACCATTAAAAATTATTTGTTGTCATTTCTTCGATTAGTGCATAGGCTTCATCAAATGGTTTTGACATTAATGATCCTCCAAGAAGACAGATCGATGATTGATCTTAAAGATCCTACTAATCCATTATAAAAAGTTTGAATAATTAACCAATCTGGTAACGCATGATGTGGGCATTTCCTAAGAAGTTCTTTAAATCTCTCCCAAGATTCATATATTCACTCTCCATCATACTGACTAAAAGAAGTTATATCATTTCTAAGCTTAGCAGTTTTAGATGGTGGAAAATATTTGGATAGAAATTTTTGTGATAATTCTCCCCAAGTTTTAATAGATCTAGGTGTTAACGAATTTAACCACATTTTAGCCTTATCCCTTAAATAAAAAAGAAAAAGTCTAAGTCTAATAGCATCGTTAGATACTCCTTCTTATTTGAAAGTAGCACATAGTTCTAAAAAACTAACAAGATGTAAATTAGGATCTTCAGTAGGTGAACCACTAAATTGATTGTTTTGTACCATTTGGATAATTGCGAGTTTAAGTTCGAATGAATTAGCAGACTACATCGGGGTTTTGAATAGTTAAATGAATTTCATCTAATGTAGGGTTGGCATAATCTCGTAATGGTCTTGGTTGATTTATAATTTCATTTTCAGGTATATTTGCCATTTGTGTTAAATTTATAATTTCTCTTTTTTGTTTTCTAATTCTTTTAATTGTACGCTCTAATTCTGAATCGTAAGGTATTAAATTTTCGTTTCCAAATTTTCGCATACAATTTAAAATATATTTTAGATTAGTCCGTTACTTTAGTAAATAATTTTCTTTTAATTCCCCGACAACGGCGCCAAAAACTTGACCCACTTTTTTATATGTATGTAATTTAAGTTAATAGTAACGACACCAAAAACTTGATCCCGCTTTAAATATAGTTTTATGATTTAATGTATAATGTGGATTCTACGCAAGTATACGTATCGTATCAAGTAATACAGAGCTCTAGTGGAGTCCTGGTTATCGATCCCACAGGGAAGTTTTTAACAGATTTGTTATCAGCTAAATTTAAAGGAATTACTTACTAATCTAATAGACTGAAATTAAAAGCAAACTTAAAGTAAACTAATGCTTAAAATAAAGTTGATTTAATTAATTCGAAAAAGTATCCTTCTCCTTGTTTTTAGAAAATTAAGTGAACTCGATGAATTTAAATAGAATTTTTAAATTGTATTGTGACAAATAAGAGCATTCCTATTCTTTACCCTTTGGTCCAGTGCAAAGAACATTAACTAATCCTATGTTTGATTACCGAATCGCGGCTAGGCTGGGAGGATACCGCCGCCACTTCGTAGCTCCCACGTTCCCCTCACTCCGAGGGCTAACATCTACACTTCGGCTCTCAACAGTAGGATCGAATTGAGTATTTTAGTCTGTCACACTAAAATATCCAATTCTACGCCCGATAATTAATATTTCCCTATTTATTTGCACCTGCCTTCCAAGGCTTTTGACTTCCCTGAATATTGGATGTAATTTTTACTATAGATAATAATTCAACATTTTTAACTACTCAATTGGCCAGATTGAAAGTAAATTAAGTTTTAAGTAAAAATTATCACAATTTATTTATACTATATTAGCTGCTTTTATTTAATTTCATCGATCCGCATAATTTTCATAAACAAGGAGAAAGACTAAGAAAACTACTCAGAATGCATGAGAATAAAACAAAGCATGGATTTCATTTAAAGTTAACAACAATAAACAAAGATACTAATCTTAATTTCCTTCCCAAGCAGACTCCTTGAAGTTCCTTTGACTTTTCCTTCTAGTACAACAACTAAACAGCACTCAATTAAACTAATGAACTCACTAAACTCACTCAACAAAATTAAACTCACACAAAAGACACTAGAAATGAACACACAGAAGACTCAAAAGACACACTTAAAACTCTAGAATTCGGCCTCTATTTATAGAGGTAAGCAAAGATCCAAGGGGTGCTTAAACACCTCTTCAAAAAGTGTCCAGGTTCAATGTATATGCATTTTGAACTAGCTCGCAGTCGGCGGGAAACGACCTCTCCGTCAGCGGGCTTCTAGAAGGTCTTCAAACCGTGCGATCTCGCTGTCGGCGAGCTCGGGCTTGCTGTCGGCGAGGAAGTTATAATTCCTTCAGAAATTTCTCCTCACAATCTCGCCGTCGGCGGCCTCGATCTCGCCGTCGGTGAAGTAGTTATATTTGCATGAATTTCCTCCTTTTTGATCCAAATTTGCTCCATTTCATGCTTTTTGCTTCTATCACTAATAAATCTTCATTCCTGCAATAAAATAAAGAAAATACCTTTCTTTAAAGTGCAATTTCATCAAAAATAGATATGAATTTCTTAATGAATTTTTCTGTGATCAGCTACTTTAATGTTCTGATCTTATTTGACTCTTGCTCAATGAACTAGGATGTTTGATTATCCTATGAGTGAAGTGACATTTAACTTAATGCTTTATTTAAGAGTTATGATAATAAAAGCCTTTAGGGGCAAATTAATTTGTTGAAGATTTTTAATAATTCTTAATTAGAGAATTGATGATTTGAAATGATTTGGTTTAGTTATAAAATTTTAATTAATAATTTTAAGTTTGGAATTGTGTTCAAGTTGTCTCAATTCAATTAAATCTTTATATTTTAATGATCTTAATATTTTAGATTAATTTTAATGTTTTAAATTTGTTTAAGTTGAAAGAGGTGTTTAAATTATTTATTTTTTTATTAAATTTTAATGACTTTATTTGGATTGATTGTAATATTTTAGGTTGATTTTAATTAGTTTTTTTTAAAAAAAAAATATTATTATAAATTGTTTTGATATTGATTTTCTTAAATGTTTCAAATTTGTTTTAGGTTTGTTTTCAAATGATAAATTAATTTTACTGTTCTCAAGTTAATTTAATTAAGTTATTAAATTACTTAATGTTTTAAAGTTTAATTTAATTAAGGGTTATTTTCCTTTTAATTATTTAATTTCAATTATCATCTTCAGTTTAATTAAGAGTTAAATATTATCAAAGTGATTTATTTAGGGATCCTAAATTAAAGAATTGGTATCTTCCTAAGTCACATCCCCAACTTCAATAATCCAAAATTTTAATTATTCTCCCAAAATTTAAATCACTTAATTAATCAAGGTTTACTTTAAATATTTTCAAGATGATTAATAGGTTTCTACCCCTTAATTATTTAAGTTTCAATCACCCAAGGGAAAATTAAGATCAGATATTTTACCCTCCCTTTTGATTAGACCTAAATATTAATTAGGGTTAAAGTCTTTAATTACCTTTATGCCCCTTTAGGCTTATTTATTTCATAACTCATCCAATTAAGCTCAAATGAATTTAAAATTTTTATGTCACTTTACTCATATGTCAATTAAGACATTAGAGAAGAAAATGTGATTTTTCTGAATTGAACTTAATTTATATATTTATTTTTGTGAGAAAATGAAGATTTTCAATGAAAATTCAACAACATGACCAAGGTGAAGTTTCTGTCCTTAAAAAAATTATGGGATGTTTTTACTAACCAGAGGACCATCTAGACCAACTTTTGGTGATTTTTTTAATTATATTTTATTTATTATAATTATTTTGAGTTTTATAGTATTAATTAATTATAAAATAAAAATAAAGTTGAAAAATGAATTTTATATTTTTCATAAATCTGTTTGACCTCAAGGAGTCCAGAGAAACAAATTTTATATTTTTTTGATTTTTCTTTGATTTACTAGAATTAATTTACTGAAAATATGGGGAAATTCATTTTTTAATATTAAAATTTGTCCTAAGCCTTAAAAATTCAATTTTTTAACCTATATACTTGAGAAAAATATTTGGATTATTCCAAGTGATTAGGAGGCAAAATGTGACATTTTTATTATTTTTAATATTTTTGTGATTTTTATTATTTTTAAATTATTAAAATATTAAAAATATGTTTAAAAATGGAAATTTTTAGAAAATTCCAATTTTAATTTTTTAGACTTCTCTGATATCAGAGAGCCCTCAAAACAATTTTGGTGAATTTTTGAAGTTTATTTTAGGTTTTATGAATTTTTTAACTTTAAAAATAGTCATACAACTTAAATAATTCATTTAATGCGTTAAATTATTTCCAATTAACTTCAAATTTTTATGTAAGGTTCTCTGCATCCTAAGTGACATTGGAGAATTATTTTTAAGTGATTTTCGTGTGTGGTTAATCTTGATTAATTAAAATTCAGTTTTGGGTGTTTAGACCAATTAGGGTTATTCTTAAGGAATTAAACCAAACCAAAGTTTTCCTAGGGTCCTCTGGTCATAAGATACCACCCAAAATTTTCCTAGAATTTTCTAAGCAACATGCTAATTATTAGAATTAAAATGGAAAAACAGACACACAAATTTGAAAAATCAATATCTTGCCACAGAGATGGCCTCTGGCCTTTGAAAATTCAGGGAATGTTCCCAAGAATAGAGGCTACAAAAGCCCTATGGTCTCATGCCATGGTGAATTGTATGCATGCATGTAGAATTAAAATACTGAAATTAGTAAATAATTAATTAAAAAGAAAATACTCATCAAAATAACTCAATTCTTTTTCCACGCTATTCTCCTCTGTTCACTGAGCAAGAGGGTAATTATATTTTATTTTTGTGATTTTTCTACACAAAGATATAAATTTTTGAAGTTCTGGGTAATTAAATAAATAAAAAATACCCTAATTTCCTACTTAAACCAGTCACCGCCCCGTCATCCTATGGAGGATCGAAAGCCCACGCGGCGCGCTCCCATTCGACGCCGCCATCTAACTGGGATGCCATGCGGCCAGCGGTCTCGTTTCATCTCCTCATCCTGCTCGATCTGGAACATCCATCTGATACACGCGCGATCCGACGGCTGCTGGTCAGCGTCTCTGTCTGGTGTGTCCCGAGAGCCGTCAACACTAAAACCCTAAGATCTCTCTCATTTCTCCACCAAATTTCAAGTTCTTATACTCTATGGATTCGTCTTGATAAGACGCACACATCCATATGGTTAACATGCTATGAAATTGACTCAAATAAAATGGAGAATCCATAGAAGCTCGGGAGGAAGAAGAGGTCAATACCTTTGCTCTGAGAAGTGAAGCTTCAATCAGAGAGTCGTGGAACCTTCGATTGAACCCAAGGAAGCTTCAGATGAAGTCTCTGGCTCTGAGGAATTGTCCAGGTATGAAAGTGACCAGGGCCGATTTCAAAGCTTGGCCGATAGGGAGAATGGCTGGCCTGGTGAGGGGGCTTTTGTTGGGGAACTTCTTCTCTTGGTCTGGTGAAGGTGTAGGGCTGCTCAATTTAGAGTTTGGTTCACTGTGGAGAAGTTTTCTGGTTTTGGGCTTAAAATTAAACTTAGAATTTGAGCTCACAGAGGGGGTTTTATGGCTAGATTTCAGTGGGGATCAAGTGCTCTATGTTTGGAGAAGGGTTTGGAATGATTTTGGCAGAGTTTTATTAGGGTTTGGTTCAACACCTTCTTTGGCCAAGAGGGGGTGGAGTTTAAATAGAGCTAGCTGGAGGGCTTCCCAGGGGCAATTGAGGGTTGGGATTTGCTGCCTAGGTTAAGGGAAGAACAGCCATGGTGTCCACTGGCCATTAGACGACTCGGCATGTGAGTTTTGAATTTTTTGGCTCACGTGGAGCTCTCGGCCATGGGGGTTTTCCAGCGGCTGTGGTGGCTGGCCTGCCAGGGTCAGGTCACCATCTTGACCAGTGAGGTCAGGGCTGGGATTTGGTGAACTCAATTGGCCTTGGACATGTGTAAAGTGGTTTGATTTAAATGGTATGGGGAAAGGGCTATTTTAGGCTTGGTTTGGTTAACTCATGTAAATGGGTTGGGTGCACCTTCCCATGACCTCGTTTTGGGCTTAGGGAATCATTTGGGTCAGCTGAATTGGAGTGGTGAAGTCTCCATCCAAGGAGAGGTGGCTAAGCTTGGTTTAGAGTGTAGCATGAAGGAGGTTAAAAATGTTTAATGAAGGGTTAAGAAAGAACACCATCCTCTTGCCATTAATGGCTTAGTGAGGTGGAAAGTGGCTTCCATGGCTTGTATGTGGCATATGCATGGCTTCATGGCTCCATTTGGCTTGGGGAAAGGTTTGGTCAATTTCATAAATATGTTATTTGAAATTTTTGAAAACTTTGGATTTTTTGGATTGGTTTTGTCATGATGCTATTTTGGTTTAATCAAAATGATGGGTTTTGGACTTAGGGGATGATTTTTAATTAAGTGGGCATGATGAGACAATATCACATGGGCTTTGGAATAAGTCTTGGGCTTTTTGAAATCATTTTGGATGGGCTTTTAAAATAGTTTAAGGAAGTCGGCTTTTGGATTTTAAAATAAATTTTAGGATGAAAATTTTGTAAAGGATTGTGCCAAATAAATGTTGCCATTAGTTTAGGAATGTGCCATGGGTGATTTGGAACAAATTTGGGATAATTTAGGGGTGAATTGGGTTCAATTTAGGCTTTTTTGGTAATGAGGCCAAAGTGGATCAAATTGAGCTAACTTGGGTTAAGGTTGGGCCAATGTTGAGTTTGATGTAAAATTAATGTTGAAAAATGTTTATGGGAGTATAACAAAGAGTTTTCAATTTTGGTTTGGCTTTGATTTTGGGATTTGGGCCTATTTGGGTTCATGATTGGTTTAGGCCAAATTGGGGATTTTTTATTTGGGTTAGGCTTGGGTGGAGTTTGGGTTCAAATTTTGAGCAAATTAAGTTAGTGTTTTGTTTGTGAGGATGTTAGGAAGGTTTTAGAAAAGATTTGGGGCTAATTGGAGTTGAGTTGGGTTGGTTTGGGCTAAGTTTAGGTCATGGGCCAAAATTGAGTTTTAAGTTTCAAATTGAAATTGGATCCACATGTTGATGAAATTGGGTTTGAAATTAGTCTAAATTGGTATTGTGGATATTAAATTGAAGTTTAGGATTGAATTGGATCAAATTTGAGGTCAATTGGAGTGGTTTGGTTGGACATTGGGCTCTCTTAGGTTAAAAATAGGTAAAATTGGGGGTTTTGGTAACAATAGGCTAAATTGACAAAATTGGCTTATGGTGTAGTTAAACAAAATCTAATTTAGAATTGGAATTTTTTGGGGATTTTCTGAATTTTTTGAATTTTTGGGTTAAAAGGGTATTTTGGGTATTTGGAGGTTATTGAGGGGGTATTTTAAAATTTTTGGTATATTTGACCTAGGATGATCAATTTGAGTGGTGGGAAATGTTTAGGACTGATTTTGAGGAATTTTGGGTAATTTAAATAATTTTACAAATTTTGGGCAATTTCGAGGGTATTTGACAGGTTTGGTGGGTTTACGGTCTCTGGGGTCAAAAATTGAAATTTTGAAAAAATAAAGGTTGATCAAGTGTGAGTGAAATGAAATAATTTTTGTTGAGCCATGAAGCTATTTTAAGCCCACAAGAGCCATGAGAGGACTCATTTTAGACATTCGCTATGTTGTTCCTACCCCTCTTAGCTAGGGGCCTAGGGTTAAGGTCCATCCATACAAATTACCTACATGAGTCGGGAAGTCAAATTGGGTAAGAATGATTTTAGGGTTGGAATTTGTGTGAGAGTGTAGTGTGTGTGCAAGTCAACCCTCACCAGACCAGACCATCCAGGGTAGTCCTAAAGCCATAGAGTCCCATAGGAAACTCATCCTTTAAACCTCCACATTTGATCTTAACCCTCCAAGTGGTTTAGGGGTTTACAATCAAACTTGTGGGGTTTGAAGGGAGTCAAGAAGTGGTTTGAATTTCTAAGTAGTGGTGGGTTCCATTTCTAGTCCTCTAGGATAGTCAAACGGAAAACCTATTGCTAGATCCTAAGCACTAAGGAGAGAAGAAAAGACCTCACCAAAAATGAGGTCAACAGACTATTATAGAACTAAGAAGGGAAAGTTGCAAGAAAAAACTGACGATTTAGAAGAAACTTTTGGATCAAAAAATTATTGGGAAATTTATCGGGGATTATTACATTAAAATTTTGATATTGGAGTTATTTTCAAGTTGAGGACATTAAATTAATCACTATCTTAGAAAGTAACCCAAGTATTATTTGATGAGTTGAACATGTTGTATCCTTATTTTCTACATTTGTTTTTGAATTTTCTTCGAGACTTATTTTGACTTTTTTTTAAAATTTTGTTTTTATTTTTTATTTGGATTTCTTTTCAGTATTTTTGGTCTTGTTACTTTTGCTATTCATATGAAGTTCATGGATTCTCTCCCGAATGATTTTTTTTGGCGCGTTTTGAGCTACATATGTGTGATTCCCTTCTTATTCAGTTTCACTTTCTCATATTTTATGAAGGATGAACTACAACACATTAACAGACACAAGTTGATTGCAAGTGTTATATTTTTTGAGAAAAGAGGATTATTTCTTTTTTTACTCCATGTACTTGTTGTTACCCAATTTACCATTATTGCACGTTCTATGCTATGAAATAAAATTAAAGGGGAAATTTATTACTTTTTTGTGAACATATAGTAGATCACTTAATTATGTAAAAGAAAAAAAATTTTACTATATAACACTTGCTAGGAATTTTAATTTTTTAAATTAGCCTATCAGAAGTTCTTTTAGTAAAAGAAAAGTATAATTATCATTTTAGGTATATTAACCTTAACGCTACAATAACAAGATTTCATAACTTAAGAACTTTGAACTGCATCCAACTAAATCTCGCAATAATTAAAAAAGTGTAATTAAATATTAAGTAGCAAACTAAATATATTTTAGCCTTATCAGTTTATTTAATTAGGCTGATTTATATTGTATCAACTTTTACTTGATAATAACTACGAAGGGGCAACAATAAAACAATATTTTTTTGAGACATATCCCTTAGGAGAAAATAAGCTATCATAATATTTAAAAAGAAAAGAAAAAAAGTGCATAACAAGGTATAGTAATTCTCAAGGGAAAGAAAAAGATGAAAGGAAAGATAAAAAAGAAAAAAAAAAAAGAAAAAGAGGGAAAAAAAAGAGTTAAAAAGATGAAAAAGCCGAAACAAAGCATGAGGTTGGCACAAAAATTAAAAGAAAACTTGAAAGATAACTGAGATGAATGTATTGTAAAAGATATTTCATTAATGAAACCTATAAAATGTTATTTTCAAGAAAAGGGATATGTAGGATGAAGTTGGTTAGTTCCATTGAAATTAAATAAAAATATCCAAGGATAGTGAAAATATTTTAACTCCACCACTTTAAGAATTTTTTAGATTTATTTGGGGTATGTCGGCCGCTAGATTTGTTTGGAATAATTTAGAATTCATTTAATTTATGTATATATATTAATCTGATTTTAGGAATGTAGTATTTTTATTTTGAAAAATAATGTTTTAAATTTTTTTGAAAATACAAGATCAAGCAGATCTCATATATACAATTGTTTAAATAAGTGAGCACAACATCACAAGTGATGTACCTATCTCGAGAATAGAGACATTACTTCATAGTTAGACTTGATTAAAAAAAACTATAGAATTTATGACATCCGTTTGATTTGTGAACTATTTTGCGAACTATTTTATGTTCCCCTATCTAATATAATGTATTAGACATGGTTTATATTAAGCTGGGTTCTAAAGTTCTTTATTGAGATAAGCTACTATAGTTAATTATATCTTAAATCTTCGAAATCACTTAAGAAAACTCTCTATAAAGATCAGTGAGTTTGCTTTCAATAATTTCAAAGTATAAAGCTTTCAATGATGAACTTGGAAGTATCAAGTAGGATAAGATCAAATATGAACAATTCTTTTCAAGAATTTAAATGAGTGAAAAGGTAGGAGATGTCACAAACCTAAGGGAGAACCTTTGGTGACTTCCAAAACTACCTATGGTTTGGCTTAAATTTTGAAGAGATTATTAGATTTTCCATCTTGACAATTTTATTATTTAAGGCTTACATTTGTATGATACTAATCAAACAAATGACCTATATGATAACAGGATTTACATCGTACTGAACCACAACCTCATAAACCTAAGACGAGTTGGGCTTATGTTGCACAACATGGTTGTGCAAAGGCCTAAAAGATACGGTGAGAATTTTCATTATGCTAGGCAAACAACCTTGAAATCCTATGATTTTTTGTTCAAACTAAATAATAGTTTTATTGTTGTAGACTTGTTTACTCTCTTGAGGATGTTCTTATGCTTGTCCTCGTCTTGCTGCCTTAGTGTTTGCTCCAAGCTCCTCGTCAAAGTAGTAGCCCTAAAGTCCAAGGTTTAAAAGGTTTTATCATGTATGTTTCAATGTTCTAGCTTTGTTGTTTTTGTTATTCAAATGTCTTATTTGTGGAAATTTTAATTTAGTTAGAGTGACACCAGTTAGGATCTTATGGTTCCCACATTCTGACACCACTATTTTTTTCGGATTTACTTAGGCTAAATATGTTATGCTTACAATATATATATATATATATATATATATATATATATAAATTGATATTCCTATTTAATAATATTAATATATGGATACTACACAAGTATACATATCATTTTATCAAGTAATTTATGACTTTCTTATTAAGCCCCGAGATAATGAACCTACAGGGACTGTGATAAACAATGAAAAAGGTAAATTAACATTTTCACTTTCTAAGAGCTAACTTAAAAGAAAAGATAATATTCTAGGAAATGAAATTTAATTCTTTTTGTTAATTTTTTTAATTCTTTTTGTTAATTTTTTTAATTCGAAATAAAAGTAAATAACAACTTTAACAAAATTTTTATAAGATGTAAGAAAATGCAAACAAAATATATTTTTCCTTCTTATGATTCAGTAACAAGTTATGAAATTGTGTTGTAGAAGTATATAAATGTTTTGTGTGAAATAAGAGTAATTATATTATTTATTCTTACTAGAGATGCTATAAAGAACATAAGTTAATCTATTGATTTAAAAATCTTGAAGACGGTTTAGGCAAGAAAGACACTATATCTCACTCTAGAGTTTCCTCGATTCCCTCCACCTAGGGGCTAACATCTCATATCAAAACATAAAACAATAAATCGAATTGGGGCTTTTGCCTGTCACTCTAAAGTCCTCTAATCCTACATCCATCAAAGTATATGTCCCTATTTTTTTGCACTCAACCATATGAATTACATTCTCATCCATATAATCTTTTGTGATTTTCTCCAAAGGTTAACTAAGACAATACCAAACTAGTTCTCACATGTTCTCACAATGTATTTTAACATCTTAATTGACCAAATCAAGAAGTAAATGAATTGTAAGGTTTTGAATCATCATAACTTCTTTCAACATTGAAATCTTATACTTCGCACAACAAACTTTCATATCTTTATCACTTCATCATATTAAGGAAAAAGAAAAAGAAAACTTCTCAGAATTTATGGAGAAATTACAATCACAACTTGTTTTAAAATAACTCATAATGAAAACACAAGAAGTCTTAATTAAAAATCAAATGTAATAACAAAGGTAAAGACTTATCTTATAATTCTCTTCACAACTTTTTTGAAGTTCCTTTGAAACTATTTTTTTTTCTGACTCCTTAGAGGTTCGCGCCCAACTCTGAAAACTCCAATTCTCTAATCAACTTTTAATACAAACTAAATTTAAGTAAAAAGTGGTGAAATGGAGTAGTAGTAAATGAAAGAACACTCTTACACTACATAAACACTCTATAACAACCACACTAAAATACTCTAATTTACTCTCTAAAAGTTATAATTACTACTCAAAAACTACTCTCAAAACCTCTCTCTAAACCTCTCCCTAAAACTCTCTCTAAACCTCTCCCTAAAACTCTCTCTAAACCTCTTCAAAATCTTACCAAAAATGAAATAACTATTATTTTATAACTTTTGCGCTTAAGCGTGAGGTCTCGGCACTTAGCTGCGATTCATCTGACGTGCAAGCTCCAACTGTGGCGCATAGCCGCGGGACCTAAGCATGTAAGTGCGGGTTCCAGCGCTTAGCCGCCACTTATCACTTCTTCAATTTGCTTCATTTTTGCTCCAATTTTGGTAATTTTTCACTCTTTTCATCATATTCATTCATTTAATTATACCTGTAAGGAAATACACAAAATACCTTCCATTAAAGTGAAATATCATAAAAAATTGGTACAAAAATGCGCATAAAAATACTATATATTTTAGGTGTATGAATCCGATAGATTCCTGTAATCCAAAAGGGGTGTATTATATTGTTTATTGTTTTGTTTTGAAAGTGTTTAAGTTTAATTTTTAAAATGTTTATCTTAAATTTTGACATTGTTGTATTGTCTTTTGAAAAGTTTTTCAACCAAGCATGTATAATACATAAAAATATTAGTAAATTACAGAAATAAAATGACAATAAATAAACTATAAAGGCATATCTGTCATCTTCTCACTGCTTTTGCTGAAACTATAGCATTTGTAATCATGTATATTACAGAGTGAAAGTAAGAGCAACTACTAAGTAGCAATGAAGCCTTAATGGTTTATGTTCAAAAGAGACAACAAATCATGGCTTGGTGGATCTCTAAAAGGTTTTAAGGATGATTGTCTTGAATGATGCATAATAAGTTCAATCATTCTTTAAAATATTGAAAAGAATATAAAAGTGTTCAAGGTATAATATTGAACAAATTTTAAGAATCCTTTGAACCATTTCAAATTCACTTGAGTTTATTATGTTATTTAATACATCACCCCCGAGGTTCATTAGATTTGAGCTTTGCTCAGTTTTTATATGTCAATTAATCCATGGGTGAGGGGATATACATGTTTGAGCTTGTAGTGTTTGAAGGGGATTAATCAAGGTTTATCTTCCAACCAACCCTCAGGTATCTTTAAATTAAGCTCAGCTTTGCAAAAGCTCTTAAGACATTGGAGGGAAATGTGTAATTTTGGAAAAGTCTTATCAAGAAGATATAATTAAAATATTAACCTATGACTCAACCATCAGTTTAACATTTTAGATTAATGGATTATTGACTTCCTAAGTTTTGTCCCAAAACATTTAAATCATTTAAGTCAATTTCATCTAACAATGTTAAAAAAGGAGGTTAATTGGATTCTAACTCTTACCCTCATGTTTCA
Organism: Papilionanthe hookeriana x Papilionanthe teres; assembly: GCA_022702705.1. NCBI lineage: Eukaryota > Viridiplantae > Streptophyta > Magnoliopsida > Asparagales > Orchidaceae > Papilionanthe > Papilionanthe hookeriana x Papilionanthe teres. The sequence goes on along the minus strand of CM040439.1, from coordinate 66,065,105 downwards.
ATCACCATAAAACATTCCTTATGCTCAAATATTACCCTTTAAACCCTTAGACTACCCTAAAGTTTAATTAGGGGGTGAGAAGGTGAAAATTATAGTTTTGCACCTAAGGCTCTTATCTTCATAAATCTTTTAAATTAATTCACACGGGCTTGAAATTTGCTGACCCTTCTATGGATTAATTAAGATAGCAGAGAAGAAACAATATTTTTCCAATTTTTATGTTGTTTTCTATAATTATTTTAATCCAAAAATAGGAATTTCTGAAGTTAATTTATTTTATCAAATAAGGTGAGGTTTCTGTTCTTAGGAAAATTATTGGTTGTTCACCTAGGTTAAGTGCCCACTTTGGTTAAACTTCATGAATTCTTGAATTATATGTTAATTTTTATAATTATTTGTTTACTTTATAGTTAAGTAAGTAGGAAATGTATTTCATTTTAAACATTCAATTTTATATTTTTCATTGATCTCTCTGACCTCAAGAAACTTAGAAAAATACACTTTGTACTTTTCTTATATTTATTTTATTTTTTATAATTATTTTAGTGAAAATTTTAGAAAATATTTATTTAGGTATTTAAAAATACATAACTTTATTTAGAAAAACAAAAAAATCTAAATGGTCCCAATTGGTCAGGGATAAATTAGAGAAATTTTGGTGCATTTTAGTATTTTTGTGTTTTTTTAATTGTTTTTAATTGATTTTAATTTGAAAAAGAGAACAAAAATGAACTTTTTATTTTTAACACTAATTTTATTTTTCATGGGTGCCTTTAGTAACAAGGATCACTCAAAACCATTTTTTATAATTGTTTTAATTATATTTTATTTATTATAATTAAACATTGATATCAACTACATTCAAATGGGTTTTAACTTTTAACATAGGCTTAATATGTTCATTTTATTTAGTGTGCACCAAATTTTGCGATTTTTAAAATTATATTTTATTTCTCTAATTTTCATGGGTTTTAATGACTTAAATTAAGAAATTATATTTTAAAACACATTTAAACTTAAGTTTTATTTTTCTTGCTCTCCTTTGACCACATTGAACCTACCAAAGCAAACCCTATATATTTTTTGATTTTCTTAATTTAAATAATAAATCTATTGAACAGGGTGACTTAACATTGAAAATTAGGGTTCACCATATTAGAAATACCCTCTGATATAGAAAAACACAGAAAAAATATCTAAATAAAAGAGAGAATAAAACCTCAAAAATTCATTTTTGGGTGATTAATATTTAATTATTTATGAATTAATGAAGATTTAAGATATTTAATTAAATTAAAAATAAATATATATTAAATAATTTTGATTTTTGATCCACATGATTCTCCTCTTTTCACTAAGCATAGGAGTATTTTTATTTTATTTTTATGATTTTTTTACACCAATTTATGAATTTTAAAGTTTTCTGAATTTAATTAAATAGAAAAATCCTAATTTTCTATTTATCAATGTCGATGTCACGCAATGCTCGGCAGCTCTAAGTTTTCCACGCATCGTCGTGCTATTGGACACCACCTTTTGAGTCAGCCGCCACCCATCCCGACGTTACTACTTAATCTATTTGTCCAACTCAATCTGACCCGTCCATCCGATACATGCACGATTTGATGGCTTCTAATCGTCATCCCAAAATGACCTAACCCGTAAACCGTTTGTTTTCTAAAACTAATTTCACCCTCAATTATCAAATAAATCATGCAAGGTTTGTTCTTACACCATCGTCTACTCAAGACGAACACATCTTTATAGTTATATGCTCATGAAATTAAACTTTTCTTCACAAAGGCTCAAACTGAGCTTAGATTTGGGGAAAATGGTCTATACCTTTGTCCAATAGGTGTAGCCTCAATTAGATGGTTGCAGAAGCTTTAGTGAAGTCCCGCGAATGTCCTCTAAGTGTCACCTTATTTTAATATGAGGTCAAAGTGGGAATTCAACCTAAGGGTGGCACGAGCTTGGTCTAGCTCTATTAAAAATGTCTTAAATGATGGGGCTTTTAGTGGGGAACTTCCCCTCTTGCTCTGTTGAAGCTTAATAGTGAGTGACAACAACACCAAAGCCTTAATCACACTAAGTGGGGCTGTTTACCTGAATCCATTTTCTCCATTGCGTCCAATTTAGTGTCAAATTTTCATTTAGCTCTAATAAATTAAGATCATTTTAATGCAATTTGGGGAATTTTTTGAGATGGGGTGAAAGTACTGGGCATTAGCTTCTCAAGGTGAATGTGAAAAGTTGTGCTTAAGAGTGAGTCAATTTGGGGAATTGATTGAGTTGGAGGAATGACCAAGAAAATTCATGATTTTTAAATTTGAAATTGAGGCTAACCAGTAAGGATTAGGGCATGAAATTAGTGGGCATTAGCTTCTAAAGGTTGCAAAGGGGTCTGGTAAAAATTTGGCAAAGTTTTGTTATGGATTAAGCACCCTTCGTACTTTGACCGTGGGAGGTCTTCCATTTATAGAGGAGGCTCTAGTTACTACTAGGGCATGCAATGGTGGCAAGGCAGCCACTTTGGTAGAGGGAGTAAAGGCTTTGATGGCCAATTGGAGTGTGTAGCTCAAGTGAGCTGAATTTTAGGTTTATGCCATTTGCGCCATCTCGGGCATGGGGTTTTTTGGCGGCTGAGACGGCGGCCAGCCAGAGTCAGGTCACCTTTGAGCTCAGGGAAGGTCAAGGGGACTGAGTGGTCAACTCAATTTGGTTTCAAGAAGGCTCTAAAGCTTTGGTCTAATGGGGAAAGTGAGGTTTGGGTAAGCTGGCTAGGTTTGGATTTAACCACTTTTTTCTAGGGTTAGGTTTGGTTTCATGTTGGTTAGGGTGAGTCCCATGACCCCAAGGCAAATTTAAATGAACTTAAATGGCTTGCTTAGGCATAAAACCAAGGTGTGAATGTTGCATGAGAAGGGTAAACCAAGTGAAGTGGGAAGAGGGAGTGATCACTTCCACTTGCCAAAATTGATATGGTTGACCTCATGATGTCTATGAAAGACTACTTGAGGCGTGCCATGCCATGTAATGAGTCATGAAAAAGTTTCATGCAAATGACATTTAGGATTTTATGAATTTTAATGAAAAAGCACAACATGCCTTATTTTAGTAAAATTTCAAGTACATGTATGGTATGCCTCGTATGATGCCATGATGGGGTGATCTAAATGCCATGAGATGATGAAGAATTGATCCTTTGTCATGTGATCTCAAATTAGGCTTTTAAAATTGATGTCATGAGCTTTTGAAAATGCATATGGGTATGGGATTTTAAAGTATCCATGAAGGATTTAAGTTGAAATTAACCATGGGCTAATCAAATTGGGTTTGGGTTTGATTGAAATTGAGTTTGAACTTTGAAATTGGGTAGTTAAGAGTGAATTAGATGAATCTTGGTGGTCAATTTGATCAATTAGGTGCAAGTTGGGGGTTTTGGGCCTTTAGGGATAAGATTTAGATTTTGGTCAAAATTGGTCAATTTAGTCAAATTAAGCCCTTTGGGTTTTTGAGATTGGTTTAGGGGTGGTTTGGAATTGTTTGAGAGGTTTTGAATTTTTTTTGGGATATGAAGGTATTTTTGGAAATTTTTGCAAATTTTGGGGTATTTGGAAATTTTTAGGAAATTGTGGTGTCCTGATCAGTTTTGGTAGTTTGAAATGGTTTTTCATGATTTGTGGAGAGAATTTGAGGATTTGGGTCAATTTTGAAAATTTAGGGTTCTAGGGGCATTTGGTAATTTCAACAAATTTTGGCAAAATTGGTTATTTTAGGTGGGTTTAGGGTTTAGGGGCATTTGGTCTTGGGTTTTAACCACACTTAACCAGCTTAGAACCAAGTCTTGCCAAATGTCAACTCTCTGATGAACCTTCTCATGTTAGTCCTAGCCATCATAATCAAAGGTCAAGGGCTTGAGATTATCCATGTGAGTTTCTCAAAGAGTAAAAGAGGTTGATTTCATAGCTGTGATTTAGGGTTTTGGAACAAGTGAAGAGTTGTGATGTGCTTGAGTGTGTGAAAGACCAAATTCTAGAAACTTATAGTTATTCTAGTCCAACAGGCTTATGGAGACTCATCCTTGAATCCTCACATGTTATGGAGACTAATTGATTTTATGTTGTTTCTATTAGGTTTGTTTATACTTTTGCCCAAATTACCTCTGATTGAGGTTAGGTGTGCTTTGTTCTCTTATGAGAAGTCAAATACTCCTTAGAATAAAGTTTCCTGAATTAAGTTAAGTTCAAAATAGTCCAAGTTAGGTTATACAGATCCTAACTGAGTTCCTATACAGTATGAAGTAACCTAGTTACGGTTCAACTTTAAATTGGTTTATGTTAACTAGAGTTTAATAGGATTAACCCGGGTTGACCGAGTTTAACTAGGGTTACGCTAAGCTTATTTCGAGACAGACATAGGACTAAGACTAAGTTGATCCAACTTAGGCATAGTTAACCTCGAGTTAACTTAGGTTAGGTTAGGATGACTTAATCTTCATGAGATAGGTTAAATTTAGCTTAGTTTAGACTTGGACAAAGTCTAAGTTAATTTACTTTTGATTTATCCTTTAATCAAAGTAAGTCTAAGTTGAGTTAAACTTTGGGTCAATCTAAACTCGATCTAAGTTGGAATTAAATTAAGTTTGTCATCGAGTTGCGACTAGGTTGACCTCAATTAAGACAGATTGAGGTTGGATTAGGTTAACCCGAGTTAGGTCGGGTTGATTCATTGATTCAATTGATTGGGTTAAACTAAGTTAGGTTAGGTTGACCAAGTGATTAAATTGATTGGGTTAATACAAGTTACATCAGGATGATCTGGTGATATTGGTTAATTCGGTTAACCTAAAAATTGGGTTGGCTGGTGGATCTAGTTGATGGAGTTAACCCAACTTAGGTTGAGTTAACTTGGAGATTTACGTTGATTTGGTAAACCTAAATTAAGTTGGTTTGACCTGATGATTTATGTTGATTGGGTTAACGTGGTGAATCAAGTTGATTAGGTTAACCCGAGTTAGGTAGGGTTGACCCCGTGAATCAGTTTTATTAGGTTAACCCAAGTTAGGTCAAGTTAATCTGGTGATTCACTTTGATTGGTTTAACTCGACTTACTGGGTTGAGCTGGTGATCTACCTAAAAAATACCCATTTTTGTGTCTTATTTATGATTCAATTCTTAAGGATATTATGCTTTAATGAAAGTTATTTTCATGTTTTTGGATGTAGATGATTAAAAAAGAGTCCAAGAAAGAAAAGAAGGAAAAAGAAGCAAAAAGGAGCAAAAATGGAGCTTATGGAGTGAACTTTTGGAATTATTAGCCTGACACCAGAGTCCAGTGCCTAAGCGCCAGTTTGATACAGATGCTGTTAAGTTTTTTTTGATGACTTTGGGCAGTTATTTTGACGGTGTTAAGCGGTTATTGGAGCTTCTAGAAGACTGGAAGTTACTCTTAACATATAGGACATGTGATACAATGTATTTGGAAACAAGGAAACGGTCTGGATTGCGAAGAGGTGCGACCCAAAGTGAAGAGGTGCGAAAGACTTGGTCACGGAGTCCGATGCCTAGGCACCAGATCCCGGCGCCTAGGCGCGACAGTTACCTTCTAGAAGATACATTGAATTTGGACTAGTTTTGAAGTGGTGCCATAAGCAACCCCTGGTCAAATTCAGAGCTCTATAAATAAGAGCCCATTCTACAGAGAAAATGGCACCAAACCCCCCCACTTAGTACACATACCCATTTTAGTATCTTCTCTCTCATCTCTAGTTTTATTTAGTCTCTTTCATACTTAGGGTGCCACTTTATTTTGTATCTAGTGAGTTTATTTTGAGTGTTTATTGTGTGTTATTGCCGTTGGAGTCCTTCATCATTGCTTTAGAGTCAGTAGAAGTCAGTGGATCTCTTGAAGGAACATATCAGATAAGTATTTGTACTTTGGTTCAAAGTTTTATAAATATGTTTTGTTGTGTTATTTCAATGAGTTCTGAGTAGTTAGTTATCTTTCTCCTTTCAACTATGAAAAGATTATAAATTAAATAAATTTTGTAGGAGAATTAAATATAAAATATTTTAAAATATTGTGATGATATTAATACTTGATCTTAGTTTACTTTTTAAATTGGCCATTTAATTTGTTAAAACCTGTTGAAGAATTTTGAGACCTATCTGGAGATAAATTCTTAACTAGTAGATATCACATGAATCCTTAGGTAATCGCAGGCTACACGCGGATTATTTAAGGTGAAGTGCAAATAAATAGGAAGATATTATTTATTGGGCGTAAAATTAATTAGTTTTTAGAGTGACAGACTAAATTCTAATAATTTGGTTTATAGAAAGGTAACGAGTCACTGGTAGGGCTGACCATAGCCACCCTTGGACATCTAGTAGTGTGAGCCTAGATTAACCCATTCTACTAATAGAGCATCCTGAGCCTAATTATAGATTAGTCAATGTTCTTTGCACCTAGACCAAAGGGTAAAGAATAGGAATGTTTCTATTTGGCACAATCCATAATTTTAATCCCCTACAAAAGATAATTAATCTATAATTCTTGGATTAGTTGAAAAAGGAGAAAGTCTTTTTTATAATTGCATTCAATTTTAATTACTGCTTACTTTACTTTCCTGCTTATTGCTTACTTTCTTTTAGTTAAAATTATTAGTTAATTAAATTTGAATATATATACAACAAAAAAAAGAGTATATATAAATTGCTTTTGAAAATTTCAAAATATTACTTATATCTCTTAATTTTTATTTCACTATCCCTTGTTGACCTCATTTTCGATGAGGTATTCTCTTCTCTCTTTAGTACTTAGGATCTAGCCTTAGGCTTTTCCTTTGACTATCATAGAGGACTAGAGATAGAACCTACCCCTTTAGAAACTCAACCACTTCTTAACTCCCTGCAAACCCTACAAGCTTGATTGTAGACCCCTAATCACCTAGAGGGTTGAAATCAAATGTATAGGTTTAAAGGATGAGTTCCCTATAGGACTTCTTGGCCTTAGGAATACCCTGGATTGCCTGGTCTGGTGAGGGTTGACTTGTACATACACTACACTCTCACACACATTCCAAGTCCTAAAACCATTCACACCCAACTTGACTTCCTGACTCATGTAGGTAATTCATATGGATGGTCCTTAACCCCTAAGCCCCTAGCTAAGAGGGTTAGGAACAACATAGTGAATGCCTCAAATGAGTACTCTCATGGCTCATATGGGCTTAATATGGCTTCATGGCTCAACCAAAATGATTCCATGTCACTCACACTAGCTCAATTTTCATTTTTTCAAACTTTCAATTTTTGACCCCCGGGGCCCCAGACCCACCAAACCTACTAAAAGCCCTTGAAACTACCCAAAACCACCAAAATTTTCAAATAACCCAAAACTTTTCCAAAATTAACCTTGAAAATTTCCCCCACTACTCAAATTTACCATCTCCAACCAAATATACCAAAAATTCCAAAAATACCCCCAATACCCTCCAAATTACCAAAATGCCCCTCTTGACCCAAAAATTAAAAAATTCAAAAAATTCCTAGAAAATTCCATAAAATTCCAAATATTGCCAATTCCATTTTGTTCAACTACACCATGGGTTAATTTTCTCAATTTACCCCACTTTTGTCAAAACCCCCAATTTGACCCATTTTAACCTAAAGTGAACCCAATGTCAAACCAAACCAACCCAATTGACCCCAATTTTAGTCCAATTCAATTCTAAACTTCAATACAATATCCCAAATATCAATCTAGACCAAATCCAAGTCCAATTTGATTGACATTTGAATCTAATTTCACTTTTAAGCTTAAGGCCCAATTTTGGCCCATGACCCAAACTTAGCCCAAACCAACCCAATTCAACTCCAATTAACCCAAAACCTTTTCTAAACCTTCCATAACATCCCCACAAACAAAACACTAACATAATTTGCCCAAAATTTGGACCCAAACCCTACTCAAATTCAACCCAAACCCAAAATCCCTTAAATGGGCCTACACCCAAACCTAACCCAAATAGGCCCAAATCCCAAAATCAAAACCCAACCAAAGTTGAAACCTCTTTGAAACACTCCCATAAACATTTCTTAATGTTAATTTTACATCAATTTCAACATTAGCCCAACCTTAGCCCAAGTTAGTCCATTTTGACCTATTTTGACCCTATCACTAAAGAGACCCAATTTAGACCCAATTCAATTCCAAACCACCTCAAGTTTGATCCAAATCACTCATGACACATCCTTAAACTAAACCCAACATTTATTTGGCATGGCCCTTTGCAAAATTTTCATCTAAAAGCCCACTTCCAAAAGACATTCAAAAGCCCATTCCTAACCAAACTCAAAAGCCCAAGCCCATCCTAAAGCCCACATTACAATCTTATCACATCCTCACTTAATTAAAATCATTCCTAAGTCCTAAATCAGCAATCAAACCTTTCTAAACAAAGCCATATGACAAACCATCCAAATTTTACACCAAAATACCAAATTTCCTTAAACCCATTTCCATGAAACCAAGCCAACTTTTCCCAAGCCATATAAGAGCCATGAAGCCATCCTTAAGCCCCATGTGAAGCCATGAGGGGTTTGAGATGTGACCAAGCTATTAATGGCAAAAGGAGGGCCCCCTTTCCTAATCCTTCATTAAGCTTTTTTAGCCATATCTATGTGTTGACCTCATTTTTGATGAGGTCTTCTCTTCTTCTCTTTAGTACTTAGGATCTAGCCTTAGGCTTTTCCTTTGACTATCTTAGAGGACTAGAATTGGGACCCACCTTTTAGAAATTCAAACCACTTCTTAACTCCCCGCAAACTCCACAAACTTGACTGTAGACCCCTAATCACCTAGAGGGTTGAAATCAAATGTGGAAGTTTAAAGGATGAGTTCCTATAGGACTCTTTGGCCTTAGGACTGCCCTGGGTGGCCTGGTCTGGTGAAGGGGCTGACTTACACACACACTACACTTATACACTACACTCACACACTACACCTATACACTACACTTTCACACACCCATACTTAACTTGACCTCCTGACTCATGTGGGTGATTCACATGGATGGTCCTTAACCCCTAAGCCCTTGGCTAAGAGGGTTAGGAACAACATAGTGAATGCCTCAAATGAGTCCCTTCATGGCTCACATGGGCTTGATATGGCTTCATGGCTCAACCAAAATGATTTCACTCCACTCAAATTCACCAAATCTTCAATTTTCCAAATTTTCAATTTTCCAAATTTTCAATTTTTGACCCCCGGGACCCTACACCCGCTTAGCCTACCCAAAACCCCCGAAATTACCCAAATTTCTCAAAATTTCCAAATTATCCAAAATTCTCCAAAATCATTCCCAAATATTTCCACATCACCTAAATTGATCATCCATACCCAAAAATACCAAAAAATTCCAAGAAAACCTCCCAATACCCTCCAAATACCCAAAATACCCCTCTTGGCCTAAAAATCCAAAAAATCAGAAAATTCCCAAAAAATTCCAGAAAATCCCAAATATTCCCAATTTCATTTTGTCCAACTCCACCATGGGCCAATTTTGTCAATTTACCCTACTTTTGTCAAAACCCCCAATTTGACCCATTTTAACCCTAAGTGAACCCAATGTCAAACCAAACCTACCCAATTGACCCCAATTTTGCTCCAATTCAATTCTAAACTTCAATTAAATATCCTAAATACCAATCTAGACCAAATCCAAGCCCAATTTGATTGACATTTGGATCCAATCTCACTTTTGGCCTTAAAGCCCAATTTGGACCCATGACCCAAACCTAACCCAAACTCACCCAATTCAATTCCAATTAACCCCAAATCTTTTCTAAATCTTCCTTAACATTCCCACAAACAAAAAACTAACATGATTTGCCCAAATTTAGACCCAAACCCCACTCAAATTCAACCCAAGGCTAAAGGACCCATTTTCGACCTAAACCCAAACCTAACCCAAATGAGCCCAAACCCCAAAATCAAAGCCCAACCAAAGCCAAAACCTCTTTGAAACACCCCCATAAACATTTCTCAACATTGATTTTACATCAATTTCAACTCTAGCCCAACATTAGCCCAACTTGGCCCACTTGGACCTACATAGGCCCACTTACCAAATAAACCCAAATTCAAACCAATTCAACTCCAAATCACACCAAATTGATTCCAAGCCCTTCATAGAACATCCCTAAACCAATTATGACATTTATTTGACAACTTTCTTCACAAAATTTTTATCCAAATGCCCATCCTAAAATCAAAAGCCCATTTCCCTTAAAACTTTCCTAAAAGCCCACTTCACCACATCCAAAGGCCCAAAATCTACCCTAAAGCCCACATGACATCTCCATTTGTCATCCACTTAATTAAATCCATTACCTAAGTCCTAAATTCACCATCAAATTATTCCAAATCAAGTTTCATACAAATTTCCATCAAATTACCAAAAATTCTTAAAACCCATTTCCATGAAATTGACTCAACTTTCCCCAAGCCAAAGACAAGCCATGCAAGCCATGGACAAGCCACATGAAGCCATGGAAGGCTTGACATGTGACCATGCCATTAATGGTAAAAGGAGGAGCCCCTTTCCTAATCCTCCTTAACCCCTTTTTTACCTTAAGCATGTCACATACTAAACCATGCTTAGCCACCTCATCATGGATGGAGACCACACCACTCTCCCTTGGTCGACCCAACCGATCCTCTCAGCCCAAAATCAGGCCATGGGGAGGTGCACCCAACCCAAATCAATGGGTTGACCAAATTAAGGCCAAAATGACCCCCTCTCCATTCCATTTTAATTCAAACACTTTAGACATGTCCAAGCCCAATTGACTTCACCATTGCCAAGCCCTGACCTCCCCGGTCAAGATGGTGACCCATGCCTGCACGGCCACCGCTCGGATAGCCGGAAAACACCACACCCGAGAGCATCATGTGAGCCCAAGCTTGGAATTCTCACCTGCCGAGTTGCCCCATGCCCAATGGCCACCATGGTCGTTCTTCTCCTCACCAGAGTAGCTGATCCCATGCCTCAACTTCCCCTGGGAGGCCCTCCACCCTCTCCTATTTAAACTCCACCCCTCTCGGCCATGAGGAGAGCAGAGCACAAACCTTGCCGAAACTCTGCCAAAATTGTTCCAGACCCTTCTCCACCCTTAGAGCAGTTGATCCCCAGTGTCAATTTGCCCTAATCCCCACTGACAAAATCCAATTTCCCAACTGAAATTCCACCCAAAACTAGGACACTTCTCCACAGTGAGCCAATTCCCAAATTGATTGGTTCTACACCTTCACCAGACCAAGGGAAGGTGTCCACCAGCAAAAGCCCCATCTCCAGGCCACCCGGCTTGCTCCGACCTCCAAGCTTTGTGATCGGGCTTGGTCGAAATCACATCCGGACAATTCACCGCACCGAGAGACTTCATCCGGAGCTTACCGGGATCCAATCGAAGGTGCAACAACTCTCAGATTGAAGCCACCCTTCTCTGAGCAAAGGTATGAGCTAATTCTTTATCCCGAGCTTCTGGAGATTCTCCATTTCAAATGCCTTAATTTCAATGCATGTTAACCGTATAGATGTGTTCGTCTCTTCACGACAAATCCATAGAGCATAAGAACATGAAAATCCATTGAGTATCGAGTGAGATCTTAGGGATTTAGTGTGGACGGCTCTCGGGTGAGGACGCTCGGGGACGATGAACGGATGCCGTCCATTCAATACACGCGCGGACGAACGGCTCGGATGGCGTCGGACCGGAGAGACGGTACGAGAACCGTGGGGCCCGGGCTGCCGACTCGGGTGGCGGCGTCGAATGGGAGCGCGACGCGTGTGCGTTCGGAGCCGCCGAGGTCGACGCGGCGCCGCGTGGATAAATAGAAAATTAGGGTATTTTTCTATTTATTTAATTCCCTAAACTTCAAAAATTCATATCTCTGTGTAGAAAAATCAGAAAAATAAAATAAAAATACCCTCTCGCTCAGTGAACAGAGGAGAATAATGTGGAAAAGAAATCATTTAATTTCATCAAGTATTTTATTTTTTATAATTTATTTACTCTCTGCATACTTTTGATTCTCCATGCATGTATACAATTCACCATGGCATGAGACCATAGGGCTTTTGAAGCCTCTGAATTTGGGAACATTCCCTGAATTTTCCAAAGTCAGAGGCCATCCCTATGAAAAGTTATTGATTTTTCAAATTCATGTTACTGTTTTGAGTATTTTAATTCCAATAAATAGCATGTTGTGAAATAAATTCTAGAAAAATTTGGTGATGTTCCTTATGACCAGAGAACCCTAGGAAAAATAGGTTTTGACTTAGTTCATTTAAAACAACCCTAATTGGCTTAAACACCCAAAATAGGTCTTTATTTAATTAGAGTTAACCAGGCATCAAATTGACATGAAATCAATTCTCCACTGACCTTTAGTATCAGAGGAATCGGCCATAAAAGTTTGAGGTCAATTGGACTTGGTTAGCCCCACTAATTGGGTTGATTAAGCCACTTAGCCATTTTAAACTTTAAAAATTCATAACTTTTAAAATACCTTTAAAAAATTCACCAAATTGGTTTTGGAGCCTCTCTGATATCAGGGGAACCTAAGAAAATTAAAATTTCAATTTTCTAAAAAAGTTGATTTTTAATAATATTTTAATATTTTTAATAATTAAAAAATAATAAAAATCACAAAAATAATAAAATTCACCAAAATGTCACATTTTGAATTTTAATCACATAGGAACAAATCCCACATTTTTCTTAGGTCTATTTAGTGAGATATTAAATTTTAAAGCTTTAAGGTAATTTTAAAATTAAAAAAATATATTTTCTAGCTTTTTCACTAAAATAATTATAATAAATTATAGAGAAATCAGAAAATTGCAAAATTTGCTTCTCTGATTTCCTTGATATCAGAGAGATTTTTGGAAATTATAAAATCCATTTTTCAACATTTATTTTATTTTTAAATTAATTAACACTCCAAAACTCAAAATAATTATAATAAAAATAATATAATTCAAAAAATCACCAAAATTGGTCCAAGTGGTTCTCTGGTCATTAGAAATGTCCCCTAATTTTCTTAAGGATAGAAACTTTCCCTTGGTCATGTTATTAAATTTTCCTTGAAAATCTCTATTTTCTACCAAAAATAATTATATAAATAAATTAAATGCAGAAAAATCACATTTTCTCCTCTCATGTTTTTATTGGCATATGAGTGAAGTCACATAAAAATTTTAAGTTCATTTGGGTTCAATTTAGTGAGTTATGAAATCATTAAGCTTAAAGGGTAAAGTGGTAATTAAATTTTAATCCTTAATTAAATTCTTTAGGTTTAATAAAAATTTAACAAGTAAAATATTTGATCCTAATCTGATTTGGATGATTGAAATTTAAATGATTAAAGGGTAGAAACCCATTAAGCAATTTTAAAATAATTAAACCTTAATTAAATAATTGATTAAATTTGGAAGAATAATAAAATTGGAATTATTAAAATAGGGATATTATTAGGAAGAGATTTATTCTTTAATTTAAAAATCCCTAAATTAATTATCTCATTAATATTCAATTCTTAATTAAAATGATAACTCAAATTTAAAATATTAAAAGACTTAATCATTAAACTAAATTTAAATTATTAAACTCTTTTAAAAAAAATTTCAATTAAAATTAAATAAAATTAAATTAAAATTAAATTAAATTAAATTAAATTAAGATTAAAAAATTAAATTAAATTAAATCAAATTAAATTAAATTAAACAAATTAAATCAAATTAAATTAAATTAAACAAACTAAATTAAATTAAATTAAATTAAATCAAATTAAATTAAATTAAATTAAATTAAATCAAATTAAATTAAATTAAATAATTAAATCAAATTAAATTAAAATTAAATCAAATCAAATTAATTAAACATCAAATCAAATTAAATTGAACTATATTGAATTAAATTAAATTAAAACTCAATTAAATTAAATTAAATTAAATTAAATTAAATTAAATATAACATCACCTAAAACAGAAAGAAATTAAATATAAAGCAACTCGAACACTATTCCAAATTTAAACCCTTTAACTTAAACCAAATCATTTGAATACCAATTTACCCTTGAAAGTTTTAGTTATCATAACTCCTAAACAGAACATTAAATGAAATGTTACTTCACTTATAGGATATTCAAATGTCCTAGTTCACTGAGCAAGATAACAACAAAGCTTGAATCCCCGGACGATTAATTCATTTATATAATCGAATTCATTTGGACTTAAAACAATTCTAGAAATATTGAAAAGATGTTTAAGATTTGTCTTAAGCACTTCCTCGATATGATAGGATGTTCATAAGAACATCTGAATTTAATTGTTCTTTGATGAAGAAAATTGTCTTCAAACCAAAACACAAAGAACCTAGACGTCATAGGGAATGACTAGCTATAGGATTAGGAATTTGGTAGAAAACCATATACTTTCCCTTAGCTTTACCTAGGAACTTGCTTAAATATTCTAATTGTGTTTTAAGTGTAGCTTGGGATGACGGGAAGACCCTCCAGGTACGCTTTTATTTTATTGCAATTTACTTTCCTGCAATTTACATTATTGCAATTTACTTTATTGCAAATGCACTTTACTTTTCTTGCATGATAAGACAACTCGTTGCATGAAAACCCACACCTTTAGGATAGCCCCTAAACTGAAACCAAAACTAAATTAAAAGTCATTGCAAGATAAAATTCACCGCCACAACATTTCAAAATATAAAACAACTCAAAATTTAATCACAAACATAACACAAAACTACAATTGCAACTAAATTAAAACGTCCTGTTGGATGATCGGGAATACCTCGGATGATGTAACCTACGTGTTGCTAACGGGATTTCCACGGTCTAAATGAAAGTGTGGAACTCATTCGGTTGAGTTTAGCAAATTCATCCGGACTAAGTGAATCCGATAAAAATAATGATGCCGGAAGGATGGAACCGTGGGATCTTAACCGGTGTCGTTATAATCAACTTTAAGATTTGTTTTAAATAAAACATAAAAAACACCTGGAAATTAAGATTTTCTCTAAACCAAAACACTTTTCTCATCCCCCGATTTATGATTTCTAAAACTAAACCTCTGCAACAATAAGGAGCTCAGAGCATGGTGGGCAAGACGGCCATCGTCATCGGCAAAACTCGAGTCTACTTCGACAAAACTTTCCTAGAATTAAATAACAAAGCCATAGGACTTCGAGGTAGTCTGCACTAGTGCAACATAAATCCTCAACTCTTCGTTAGGCGCTTGCATTGCAAATTAAGCCCTAACCGGTCTTAGGATTCCGAGGTAGTCGTCCGGTACGACAATAAACCCTCACATCTTCGAGGCTATTTGTATGATTCCATCATATAAGTTTAAGTCCTAATTAATTAAAATTGACAAGATCAAAACATTTAAAAATATTAGGACTTTCTTAAATCTATGCCAAACAATAGGATAGTCGGGAAATTACCGAAGTTCACTTCGAATCTATGATTTCTCCTACTTTTCTTCCTTTGGATTCGCAAAACAAAATGTTCCAAACTTGATCCATTCCCTATTGAAATTCCAAAATTCAATCCCTTGAAGACTTAAACTTTGAAATCCTTGAGCAGAATTATTGATTATTATCGAGAATTTTCTTAGGTGATTCCTGTCACTTAAGATGTAATTAACTATAGGGGCTTGCCCTTATAGGAATTTTGAAGAACCCAGGTAATATAAACCCTGTTTAATGTTTTCATATTAAACAGGGGAATTTTGTCGCCTTATAAAATTGGTTCGCAGACCAAACGGATGTCACAAATCTTCTAGTTTATTTAATCGAGCCCCACCGTCAAGCAGTGTGTCTATCCTTAGGGATAGATACACGGTTTGTGGTGCGGTGCTCGTTTATAGAAACTATTTGGGACGTGAGATCGGTTTAATCTCATATCTTAAAACCTTCAAATTTAAAATTATTTTCAAAATCAAATACTACTTTTCAAATTATTTATTTTAATTAAATTAAAAATTCGCCGACAGATTTCTGTTAGGCGACCCCTTTTCAAAATTCAACACACAACCTAAAAATATGCCGAGACTATGTCACACACTAAACCATGTTTTGCCACCTAATCCTTGATGGAGACTCCACCACACATGGGAGGTTGACCCAACTGATTACCTCAGCCCAAAATCAGGTTATGGGAGAGTGAACCCAATCCATTTGGATGAGTTGACCAAACCAAGCCTAAAATGGCCTTATCCCCATACCACTTAGAGCCAACTTCTTTACACATGTCCAAAGCCAATTCACTTCACCAAACCCCAACCCTGACTTCCCTGGTCAAGATGGTGACCCATGCCTGGCCGGCCAGCCACCACAGCCGTCGGAAAACACCATGGCCGAGACCTTGGAAGGAGCTAAACATTGAAATTCCATCTTGCTGAGCTGCCCCATGTCCAATGGCTGCCATGGTTGTTCTTCCCTTGATCTAAGCAGCTGATCCAAGCCTTCAACCCTTCCTGGGAAGCCCTCCAGCCAGCCCTATTTAAACATCACCTCCTCTCGACCAAGGAAGGTGCTGAAACAAACCATACAGAAACTCTGCCAAAAATCATTCCAGACTCTCCTCCACACCTGGAGAACTTGATCGCCACTGAAATCCCCCTGCCATTTCCTCTCTGTGAGCTCAATTTCAGAGTTGAAATTCAAGCCCAAAACTAGGACACTTCACCATAGTTAGTCAATCCTCAAATTGATAGACTCTACACCTTCACCAGACCAAGAGGAGAAGTTCCTCAGCGAAAGCCCCCTCACCAGGCCAGCCATTGCTTCCAGCCTTCAAGCTTTGTGATCGGCTGTGGTCACTTTTGTACCTAGGCAATTCACCATGCCAAGAGACATCAACTGGAGCTTGCTTGGACCCAATCGAATGTGACACAACTCTCAGATCGAAGCTTCACTTCTGTGAGCAAAGGTATGAGCTCTCTCTTCCTCCCGAGCTTCTGGAGATTCTCCATTTGATATGAATCGATTTCAATGCATGTTTACCGTATGGATGTGTTCGTCTCTTCAAGAAGAATCCATAGAGCATAAGAACATAAAAATTCATTGAGAAATGAGGGAGATATTAGGGCTAGAAGGTCGACGGTCACGGGTTCACACCAGTCGGAGACGATGACCAGGAGCCGTTGGATCGCGCGTGTATCGGATGGACGGCTCGGATCGCGTCGGACAGGAAGATGTTACGTGAAAGGCGGGCCCTGCGACGGCTGAATCAGATGGCGGTGCCCAATCACACCGTGACACGCACCCCCTTCGGGGCCGCTGAGGTTGACGCGGCGCCGCGTAGGATAAGTAGGAAAATATGGAATTTTCTTATTTATTAAATACCCCCAACTTTAAAAATGCATAACTTTATGTAAAAAAATCACAAAAATAAAATAAAAATACCCTCTTGCTCAGTGAATAGAGGAGAATAATGTGGAAAAGAAATCATGTAATTTCATTGAGTATTTTATTTTTAATGATTTATTTACTCTCTACATTGTTTTAATTCTCCATGCATGTAGATAATTCATCATAGCATGAGACCATAGGGCTTTTGAAGCCTCCAAATTTGGGAACATTCCTGAATTTTCCAAGGTCAGAGGCCATCTCTGTGAGAAGTTATTGATTTTTCAAGTTCATGTTGCTGTTTTGAGTATTTTAATTCCAATAATTAGCATGTTGTGAAATCAATTCTAGGAAAATTTGGTGATGTTTCTTATGACCAGAGGACCCTAGGAAAAATAGGTTTTGAATTGATTCGCTAAGAATAACCCTAATTGGCCTAAATACCCAAGATTGAACTTTAATTAATTAAGGTTAACTACACATAAAATTAACTTGAAAACAATTACCCACTCTCCTTTAGGGTTAGAAGAACCTCACATAAAAATTTGAGACTAATTGAACTTGGTTTGACCCACCAAATGGGTTGATTAAGCCTCATAAATGAAATTAAACTTTAAAAATTCATAACTCACAAAATACTTTTCAAAAATTCACAAAAATGGTTTTGGGGCTTCTCTGACCTCAGGGGAGTCTAAGAAGATTAAAATTATAATTTTCTAAAAAAGTTGATTTTTGGCTATTATTTTAATGTTTTAATTATTAAAAAATAATAAAAATCACAAAAATATTAAAAATCACCAAAATGTCACATTTTGAATTCTAATCACCTAGGAACGAACTAAATATTTTTCCTAAGTTTCTAGGATAAGATATTGAATTTTAAAAGGCTAAAAAAATTTTTAAAATTAAAAAATGATTTTCCTTAACATTTTCACTAAAATAATCCTAATAAATCAAAGAAAAATTAAAAAAATTATAAAATTTGATTCTTTGATTTTCTTGAGGTCAGAAAGATTTTTAAAAAATATAAAATTCATTTTTTAACCTTTATTTTATTTTTAAATTAATTAATACCCCATAACTCAAAATAATTCTAATAAATAAAAAAAATTCAAAAAATCACCAAAATTGGTCTAAATGGTCCTCTGGTCATTAGGTACATCCCATAATTTTGTTTAGGACAAAAACATTTCCTTGTTCATGTTATTGAATTTTCCTTGAAAACCCCTATTATCCATTAAAAATAATTACATCAATAAATTAAATACAGAAAAATCACATTTTCTCCTCTAATGTCTTAATTGACATGTGAGTGAGGTTACATAAAAATTTCAATTTTATTTGAGCCTAGTTTAGTGAGTTATAGAATTATTAAGCTTGAAGGGCAAAAGGGTAATTAAAAATTTCAACCCTTAATTAAAATTTTAGGATTAATAAAAAAAGGGGAGGGTAAAATATTTGATTTTAAACTGATTTTAGATGATTGAAACTCAAATGATTGAGGGTAGAAACCTACTAACCATTTTAAATATAATTAAAATAAAACTTTAATTAATTAATTAATTGAAATTTTGGAAGAATAATAGAAATTGGAATCATTAAAGTAGGGATATTATTAAGAGGATATTTATTCTTTAATTTAAAAATCCCTAAATAAATAAATCACTTCAATAATACTCAATTCATAATTAAAAAAAATTAAAATAATAATCCAAATTAATAATTAAAACTAAAATTAAACTAAAATTAAATTAAATTAAATTAAAATTAAAACTAAGTTAAATTAAATTAAAATTAAAATTAATTGATATTAAATTAAATGAAATTAAATTAAATTAAATTAAAATTAAATGAAAACTAAACTAAATTAAATTAAATTAAAAAATTAAATTAAAGTTAAAATCAAACTAAATTTAAGTTAAAATTAAATTAAATTAAACCAAATTAAATTAAAATCAATATCAAATCAAATTAAGTTAAAATTAAAATAAATTAAATTAAGGTTGACTTAAATTAAATCAAAATCATTTGATAACAAACCTAAATGAAATCATTAAAAATTAAATATAAAATAACTTGAACACTATTCCAAACTTAAACTAATTTCTATAATTAAGTCAAAATTGAAATTAATTCACTAAGTTTAAATCATTAAAATACTTAATAAGTTGATTTGCCCTTTTAAAGCTCTTATTATTAGAACTCTTAAATGAAGTATCAAGTGAAGTGTTACTTCACTTATAGGACATTCAAATGTCCTAGTTCACTGAGTAAGGGAACAAAACTTAAACCCCTGGATGATTAATTTACCTGTGCAACTAAATTACTTGGACTCGAAACAATCCCAGAAATATTGAAAAGATGTTTAGGATTCGTCCTAAACACTTTCTCAATATAACAGGATGTTTTAGAAGAACAATTGAATCAAGTTGTTCTTTGATGAAGAAAATCATCCTTAAAACAAAACACAAGAACCTAGACGTCATAGGAGATGACTAGTTATAGGATTAGGAATTTGGTAGACAACCAAAACCCTTCCCTTAGCTTTACCTAGGTAGTTGTTGAAATATTTAAATGCCTTAACATGTGTTTTAAGTGCAGCTTGGGATGATGGGAAGACCCTCCAAGTACGCGTTTATTTTATTGCAATTTACTTTATTGCAATATACTTTACTTTTCTTGCATGTTAAATAAAATTGTTGCATGAAAACCAAAACCTTTAGGATAGTCCCTAAACTGAAACCAAAACTAAATTAAAAGTCATTGCAAGATAAAATTCACCGCCACAACATTCCAAAATATAAAACAACTCAAAATTCAATCACAAACAGAACAACAAAACTATAATTGTAACTAAATTAAAATGTCTCGTTGAATGATCGAAAATACCTCAGATGATGTAACCCACGTGATGCTAACGGGATTTCCCACGGTCTAAATGAAAGTGTGGAACTCATTCAGTTGAGTTTAGCAAATTCATCTGGACTAAGTGAATTCGATGAAAATAACGGTGTCAGGATGACGGAATCGTGAGATCTTAATCGGTTCTGTTTAAATAACTTTAAGATTTGTTTAATTAAAATAAAAAAAAAAAACAAACACTTGGATTTTATGATTTTCTCTAAAACAAAACACTTCTCTCATCCTTTGATTTATGACTTCTAAAACTAAACCTCTGCAACAATAAGGAGCTTGAAGCACGGTGGGCAGCACAGCCATCTTCGTCAGTTAAACAACTCTACATCAGCAAAACTTTCCTTAGTTTTAAATAATAAAGCCATAGGACTTCGAGGTAGTTTGCTTAGTGCAACATAAATCCTCAACCCTTTTGTTAGGCATTTGCATAATCATGTTATGTAAATTAAGCCCTAACCGGTCTTAGGACTCCGAGGTAGTCGTTTGGTACAACACAAACCCTCACATCTTCAAGGTTATTTTTATGATTATGTCATACTAATATAAGTCCTAATTAATTAAAATTGGCAGGATTGAAATATTAAATAAATTCCCAAATTGAAGCCAAACAATAGGATAGTTTGGGAAATTGCCAAGATTCTTCTTGGATCTTCAGCTTCCCCTACTCCTCTTCCTTTGGACTCCTAAAATTAACTGTTCCAAATTTGATCCATTCCCTTTTGAAATTCCAAATTCCAATCCTTTGAAAACCTTAAGCTTTGAAATTCTTGAGAGTAAAACCACTGATCATTATCGAGAGTTCTCTTAAATGATTCCCGTCATTTAAGATGTAATTAACTATAGGGGCTTGCCCTTATAGGGAACTTTAAGAACCCGAGTAATATAAACCCTGCTTAATTCCTTTGTATTAAGCAGGGGAACTTGTCGGCTTATAAAATTGGTTCGCAGACCAAAAGGATGTCACAAATCTTCTAGTTTATTTAATCGAGCCCCATCATTAAGCAGTGTGTCTATTCTTCGAGATAGATACCGGTTTGTGATGCGGTGCTCGTTTATAAAAACTATTTGGGATGTGAGATCGGTTTGATTTCATATCTTAAAATTTTTAAATTTAAAATTATTTTCAAAATCAAATACTACTTTCTAAATTATATATATTTAAATTAAATTTAAAATTTAAAATTTGCCGATAATTTCTGTAGGCAACCCCTTTTCAAAAATACAACACATACTCTAAAAATAATGCTGACATCCCAGTGGGATCGATAACCAGGACTCCATTAGAGCATTGTATTACTTGAACGTTATGTATACTTACTTTTAAAATTGTGACTTTTACAATAATAAAATCTAAATATAAAATAATAAAAGAAAACCTTGCACATCAAGTTTTTGAAGCCTTTTGTTGGAAATTAAATATTCTAAAAAGCGGTATAAAATTCTTGTATTTTAAAATATATTTAAAGTCGCATCGCATCAAGTTTTGGAGCGCATTGCCGGGGATAGGATAAAGTAAAAGTAAAAGGATAGGATAAAATAAAAAGTAAAAGGATTGGATAAAATAAAAACAAAAAAAGTAAAAACAAAAAAACATAAAACAAAACAAAAATATTTTCTTTAAATTTTTATACGTAGTTCTGGATCTGAAGGATTACTACCTTTTGATTCTGAATTAGAAAGAATAATTAAAAGAATTAAAAAAAGAAAAAAAATTCAAAACATCAAAAAATGGCTTACTTACATAATAATAATCAAAATGCAATCGAAATTAATGAACCAAATATTTATAAACCATTAAGGGAATATGCAAACCCTACAGCTGATGAACTTCATGTTAGTACTCAAATTCCAGCTGTAGATGCTAATTCTTTTGAGCTTAAACCTTCTATTATTCAAATGGTTCAAAACAATCAATTTGGAGGAACACCTAATGAGGATCCAAATTTACACCTTGCTAGTTTTTTAGAACTTTGTGCTAACTTTAAATATAATAATGTTTCTGATGATGCTATTAGGCTTAGACTCTTTCCGTTTTCCTTAAAAGATAAAGCAAAAATGTGGCTTAATCATTAACAACTCGTTCTATTAAAACATGGGCAGAAATGACACAAAAATTCCTTGCTAAATATATCCTCCTTCTAAAACTGCTAATTGAGAAATGATATTACCTCATTTACGCAATTTGATGGAGAAATAATTTATGAAGCTTGGGAAAAATTTAAAGAACTATTAAGAAAATGTTCTCATCATGCTTTACCTGATTGGTTAATTATTCAAACATTTTATAATGGACTTATTGGATCACTTAGATCTATTATTGATGTTGTTGCTGGTGCTTCTTTAATGGCTATAACATTTAAAGAAGCCTACACCTTAATTGAAGAAATGGCTAATAAAAATTTTCAATGGCCTTCTGAAAGGGTTAATCCTAAAAGAATGGCCAGTATTCATGATAATGAAGCCTTTTCTATTTTAGCTTCACAAGTGGCTACGATATCTAAGAAAATAGATAATTTTGTTATTAATATATCGCATGTAAGTAATGATAATTCTGCAAATTCTGATGATTCTCAAACAATGGAAACTTTGCAAGCTATTGCTAGTAAAACTAATAACCCTTATTCTAATTATTATAATCCTGGTTGGAAAAATCATCCTAATTTTAATTGGAGTAATGGCCATCAAGTTAATCCAAATTGGAATAATCAAGGAAATTTAAACTATACACCAACTAATTCTCCTGGTTATAAAAATTAGCAGAAAAAGTTGTCTGTAGAAGAATTGATCTTGCAACTAAGCAATCAGCTACAAAGTCAAAACACTGCTATTCGTAATATTGAGAATCAGATGGGTCAAATCGCTAATTTCATTAATTACGGACCTCAAGGAACACTGCCTAGCAATGTCGAAATTAATCCTAAAGGATGTGGAAAAGAACATGAATAAGCAAAAGCTGTACAACTCAGAAGTGGAAAGGAACTAAAAGAGAAAATAAGGAATGAGATTGAAAAAGAGAAAGAAGTTGAAGAGATTGAAAAACCTAAAGATACCCTTTCTCCAAGTAAAGATCAGACTGTTGTACCTATTGAAGTGGGAGTTGAAAGACCACCACCACCTTTTCCTCAAAGACTTAAACAAGCGAAGCTTGACCATCAATTTTCTAAGTTCTTTGAAATTTTTAAGAAACATATCATCAACATTCCTTTTGTTGAAGCTTTGGAGCAAATGCCAAGCTATGCAAAATTTATGAAGGATATTTTAAACAAGAAGAGAAAATTTGAAGCTTTTGAAACTGTTGCATTAAGTGAAGAATGTAGTGCAATAATTCAGAAAAAATTACCTCAGAAATTTAAAGATCCTGGAAGTTTCATTATACCATGTGCTATTGGAAAAAAATTCTGTGGAAAAGCCTATCGGCATATTTTTAGGTTAAGTGTTTTGAAAATGGGGTCGCTTACAAAAATTGTCGGTGAATTTTAAATTTTAAATTTACATTAAATATATATATATATATTAGAAAGTGGCATTTTCATTTTTTAAAATAATTTTAAGTTTGAAAATTTGAAGATACGAAATCAAACCGATCTCACATACCAAATAGATTATGTAAACGAGCACCGCACCACAAACCATGTATCTATCCCGAAGAATAGACACACTGTTTGATGATGAGGCTCGATTTAATAAACTAGAAGATTTGTGACATCCGTTTGGTATGCGAATCAATTTTATAAGCCGACAAGTTCCCCTACTTAATATAAAGGAATTAAGCAGGGTTTATATTACCTGGGTTCTTAAAGTTCCTTATAAGGGCAAGCCCCTATAGTTAATTACATCTTAAATGACGGGAATCATTTAAGAAAACTCTCGATAATGATCAGTGGTTTTGCTCTCAAGAATTTCAAAGTTTCAAACAAATTTGATTTTGGAAATTTCAAAAGGGATTAGCTCAAATTTGGAACAGTTTATTTTGAGAGTCCAAAGGAAGAGAAGTAGGGGATGTCACAGACCCGAAGTGAACTTCGGTGACTTCCCGACTATCCTATTCTTTGGCTTCAATTTGAGAATTTATTTAATGTTTCAATCCTACCAATTTTATTTAATTAGGACTTATATTAGTATGACATGATCATACAAACAACCTTAAAGATGTGAGGGTTTATGTCGTACCAAATGACTACGTCGGAGTCCTAAGACCGGTTAGGGCTTAATTTGCATAACATGATTATGCAAATGCCTAACGAAAAATTGAGGATTTATGTTACACTAGGCAAACTACCTTGAAATCTTATGGCATGGTTATTTAATTCTAAGAAAGGTTTTGCTGAAGAAGACACAAGTTTTGCTGATGAAGATGGTCGTGTTGCCCACTATGCTCCAAGCTCCTTGTTGTTGCAGAGGTTTAGTTTTAGAAGGTGGCAATCAATGGATGATAGAAGTGTCTTGGTTTAGAAGAGACTTAAGGTTCAGATGTCTTAATTTTTTAATTAAAACAAATCTTAAAGTTGATTAAACATAACCGATTAAGATCCCACGGTTCCGTGATCCCGACAGCGTTATTTTCATCGGATTCACTTAGTCCAAATGAATTTGCTAAACTCAACTGAATGAGTTCCACACTTTCATTTAGACCGTGAGAAATCTCGTTAGCAACACGTGGATTACATCATCCGAGGGATTCCTGATCATCCAACGAGACGTTTAATTTAGTTGTAGTTGTAGTTTTGTTGTTCTGTTTGTGATTAAATTTTGAGTTGTCTTATCTTTTGAATGTTGTGGCGGTGAATTTTATCTTGTATTGACTTTTAATTTAGTTTTGGGTTTCAGTTTTATGGCTATCCTAAAATGTTTCAGTTTTCATGCAAGTTTTGCAAGAAAGAAAGTACAACGCAGGTAAATAAATTGTAATAAAATAAAAGCTTACCTGGCGGGTCTTCTCGTCATTTCAGGCTGCATTTAAAAAACATGTCAAGACATTTAAATATTTGTAAAAAATAACTAGGTAAAGCTAAGGGAAGGTTTTGGTTGTCTACCAAAATCCTAATCTTATTGCTAGTCAATTCCTATGACGTCTGGGTTCATGTGTTTTGTGGATGATTTTCTTCACCAAAGAACAATTAAGTTCAATTGTTCTTCTAAAACATCCTATCATATTGAGAAAGTGCTCAGGACGAATCCTGAACATCTTTTCAATGCTTCTGGGATTATTTCAAGTCCAAATGAGTTTTATTGTACAGGTGAGTTAATCATCCGAGAATTTAGTTGAATTTTATTTTTTTTGCTCAGTGAACTTGGACATTTGATTATCCGATGAGTAAAGTGACATTTCATTTGATACTCCTTCTAACGGTTATATGGTGGAAGCCTTCAGGGGCAAATTAGTTTGTTAAAGGATTTAACCACAAAGGTTGAATTGTTATATCAAAACAGTTGAGTTTAGTTATGAAATTTCAAGTTGAATTTTTAAATGTTTTACAATTGTTCATGTTAGAGAGGTAATTAAATCGCTTAATTCCATTAAGTTTTGATGATTCAAATTTGTTTTAAATATTTTAGATTGATTTTAATTATGACATCTTGATTATAAATTATTTTAAGATTAATTCTTAATATTTCAAATTTGTTTTAAGTCAAGTTGTAAGTGATTTCAAATTAACTCTAATGTTTTAGGTTTATCTTAATTTAATCATTAAATCATTCAATGTTTTAAACTTTTAATTTAATTAAGGATTATTAATTTCAATTATCAGTATTTTTAGAGTTGAATAAGAGTTGAATATTATTAATCCATTTAGGGACTTTAAATTAAAGAATTGGTATCTCCTTAATTCATATCCCTAATCTTAATAATCCAAATTTTAATTATTCTTCCATAATTTAAATGAATTAATTAATTAGGATTTCACTTTTATGATGTAGGTGATTGATGAGTTTCTACCCCTTAATTGCCTAAGTTTCAATCATCCAAGAGAAAATTAAGATAAAATATTCATCACTCCCTTTGATTAAGCCTAAAGTATTAATTAGGGTTAAAATCCTTTAATTATCTTTATGCACTCTTAAGCTTGTTCACTTCATTACTCATTAAATTGAGCTAAAATGAACTTGAAATTTTTATGTCACTTTACTCACATGTCAATTAAAACATTAGAGATGAAATGTGATTTTTCCTTTTTTATTTAATTTATATATTTATTTTTGATGAAAAAAAGGATTTTCAATGAAAATTCAACAACATGACCAAGGTAAAGCTTCTATCCCTAGGAAAATTATGGGATGTTCCTACTGACCAAAGGACCACTTGGACCAATTTTTGTGATTTTTTAATTATATTTTATTTATAGTAATTATTTCAATTTTTTGAGTATTAATTAATTATAAAATAAAATTAAAGTTAAAAATTAAGTTTTATATTTTTCTTAAGTCTCTCTGACCTCAAGCAACTCAGAGAAAAAAATTTTATATTTTTCTGATTTGTTTTTGAATTTTTAGAATTATTTTAGTGAGAAAGGTTAAAAATCCATTTTTTAATATTAAAAATTTCATTAAGCCTTTAAAATTCAATATCTTTTCTTAGAGACTTAGGAAAAATATTTGGTTGGTTCCCAAGTGATTAGGAGACCAAATATAACATTTTTATAAATTTTATTATTTTTGTGATTTTTATTATTTTTAATTATTAAAATATTCAAAGTAGTGTTAAAAATGAAGATTTTAGAGAAATTTTAATTTTAATTTTCTTAGATTCCTATGATACCAGAGAGGTCTCGAAACTAATTTTGTGAATTTTTGAAAAGTATTTTAAGCTTTATAATTTTTTAAAGTTTAAAAGTGGCCATGTTACTTAAAAAATCCATTTAATGGGTTAAACCATTTTTAAATAATTTCAAATGTGAGACTCCTCTGACCCTAAGGATTAGTGGAGAATTGATTTTGTGTTATTTTAATGAATGGTTATCCCAAATTATTTTAATCTTAATTTTTGGGTTTTGACCAAATTAGGGTTCATTTAAATGATTTAAGTCCAACCATAATTTTCCTAGGGTGCTCTGGTCCAAAGATACTCCCCCTAATTTTTTAAGATTTTATTAATCAACATGCTAATTATTAGGATTAAAATACTAGAGCAGGTATATAAACTTGAAAAGTAGATAACTCTCCACAGAGATAACCTCTAACCTTGGAAAATTCAAGGAATGTTCCCAAGATCAGAGGCTACAAAAGCCTTATGGTCTAATGCCATGGTGAATTGTATGCATGAATGGAGAATTAAAACACTCAGAACAATATTAAATTAATTAAAAATAAAATACTTAACAAAATAAGTTAATTCTTTTTCCACATTAATCTCCTCTGTTCACTAAGCAAGAAAGTATTTTTAGTTTATTATTAGGATTTTTGTATGCAAAGATATAAAATTTTTAACTTCTCGCTATTTAATAAATTCAGAAAAACCCTATTTTTCTACTTAACCACGCGACACTGACTGTATCATCGGTAGCTCCGAAAGACCACACGTCGCTCTGCCATTTGACGTTGCCATCCACGTATTCGCCTCATCAGCTAGCTCTTTATATCCCATGGTTCCATTCGACTTCATCTCTGTCGTCCATTCGATACACGCGCGATCGGACGGTCGCTGGTCATCGTCTCAGTCTGGTTCATCCCGAGAGTTGTCTACCCTAAAACCTTAAGATCTCGCTCCAGATTCAACCAAATCATGCGTGGTTGGTCTCTATCGACACGTCTAGCCTAAACGAAGCTATCCATATGGCTAACATGCATTGAAATTGCATAGAACAAAATGGAGAATTGCTGGAAGCTCGGGAGGGAGGAGAGGTCAATACCTTGGCTCTGAGAGGTGAAGCCACAATCAGAGATGCTCGGCACATTCGTTGGGGTGAGGGGAGCCTCTAGATGAAGTCTCTGGTCCTGGTGAGCTGCCTAGGTGTGACTTCGACCAAGCACAATTCCAAGCTCTGGCCGATAGAGTAACTAGGAGGCTAAGAGAGGGGGCATTCACTAGGGAACTCCTTCTGTTGGTGCTGGGAAGGTGTGGGTGAGTTTAATTTGGTTTTGGTGGAGTTTCAAGAGGTGTCCTATTTTTTGGCCTGAGATTGAGCTCTGAAATTGAGCTCAACTAGTGGGAATTAGGGCAGGAAAACAGTGGGGCTCTTCTTCTCTAGGCTGGGAGAAGGTCTGGGAGCAATTTGGGAGGGATTCATGAAGAAATTTTCAGCACCTTTGGCGAGGCCGAAAGGTGTGGGTTTTATAGCCATGTTCGGAGAGGGGAGCTCAGGGCCAGGAAATGAGTACCTTTGGTCGCTTAGGGTGAGGGCAGAGCAGGGCAGGTGGCTGCTGAAAGGATTAGCCACTGTCCAGGCCAAATTTTGAGTTTCAAGGAAACATGGGCTACTCGGGCATGGTTGTTCCGGTGGCTAGAGTGGCTGGCAAGCACAGTCAGGTGGCTGGGCAGGCTGAGGAGGAGTGGAGGAGGAGTTTAGCTCAATTCATTTGAGCAGGGAGCTTGCTTAAGGAGAGTTGGAGGATGGGACTTAGCCTTATCCATGTGGCTTAGTCCATTGTTCCAAAGTGGAGGACCATTGGACCATGGCTCATGGGGCATGGGTTAGGTCAGGTCAAACCCACCCTAGAAGGCCTAGGGTTGGCAGCCAAGAGGTTGGTTTGGTCAAATTTGGTTTGGCTTTATTTAATTTGGAACATAGGTTCAATTGGGTTCACTTGGGTTTGAGTTAGGATAGCTTGAGTTTGGGTTTGAATTGGATTAAATTGATTGATCAACGTTGTGTAGATGATTGTAGGGAAGATTTTTCATGAAGACATGATGAGGATTGGAGTTTATTTGGAGTTTCAATTTGGAGGATTTTGGAGCATTGATCAATTTTGGTCACCATGGGTTAGGTTGGGTTTAGGTTTGGCTAGAGTTTAGCTAAGGCTCAATTGATGGTTCAAAATGTTTCAAATAATTGTTAGGAAAGGTTTAGGATAGAAATTGGGTGGAAAATTTTGGTTTAGGGGATTCAATTTGGAGATTTAGGGCTAGGTGTCAACCTTAAGGCAAATTTTGGGGATTTTAGTTTAAATTGATTTTGCATGGGGTTTGGGTTCAAATTGAGGAACAATTGATGTTGTATTTGGTGTAGGGATGTATTAGGGAGAGTTTAGAGTTGATTTTGGGGAAAAATGAGTTGAATTGGGTTGAATTAGGCTAAGTTTCGGTCATATGTTCAAATTGGGGTTTTGGTTTAATGTTGAAATTGAACTCAAATGTGGATCAAATTGGGCTTGGTTTTGGTTTAAATTGGTATTGGAGATGTTGAATTGAAGTTTAGAATTGATTTTTGGCAAAATTGAGGTCAATTAAGTTGATTTGGTTTGACATTGGGTCCACATGGGTTAAAGATGGGTTAAATTGGGAATTTTGATAAAAGTGGGTTATTTTGGCAAAATTTGCTTATAGTGTAGTTGAACAAAATGAAATTGGGAATATTTGGGATTTTTTTGGAATTTTCTGGGAATTTTTGGAATATTTGGGATTTTGGGCCAAAAGGGGTATTTAGGGTATTTGGAGGTTGTTTAGAGGGTATTGGGGAATTTTGGTGGATTTTAGAAGTGGGAATTGTTTAAAAATGAGTCTTAGGATTTTTAGGAATTTTGCATAATTTTTGGGAAATTTTGGATGATTTTGGTGGTTGTGGGGGCAATTTAGGTAGTTTTGGGTAGGTTTAGGGGACCCAATGTCAAAACCAGAAATTTGGCAAAATGGATAGGGTTTCAAATAAGGAAGAATGGGATTATTTTAGTAGAGTCAAGATTGGGTAATAAGTGATTTGGAATGGAATTAGGGTTTGGATGCATGAGTCATGGACTTAGCCAAGTTCAACCACTTTGGGACCAAGTCAAGCCAAATGGTAACCACTTTATGATCCTTCACATATTGACCTTAGCCATCTTAATCAAAGATTAGTGACTTGGATTCAATAATGTGAGTTCCATAAAGTGTAGAAAGGCAAGGGTTCAGGGTTTAGGTTAAGTGGCTTAGGGATGTGTGTGTGTGCAAGAGAAGCCAAAGTCACCCAAGGTCACCCTAAGTCCAAACAATCCTATAGAACTCACTGTTGGTTGTCCATATGGTGGTTTTAACCTTCCAAGATGATTTAGATGTTTGCAACCATCCAAGTGGAGTCCCAAGAGGAGTCAAGAAGTAGCTGAATTGCTAAAGGGTGGGTCCTAATTCTAGTCCTCTAGGATAGTCAAGGGGAAGTCCTATGGCTAGATCCTAAGCACTATGAAAAAGAAAAGACCTCACCAAAAATGATGTCAACAAATGGACCCCAATAGATGTGGTGTGCTGACCAAGCGCACCGCGCGTATTGGCGTTGACCGAAGAGATCAACCAACCAACATAGACTGTCCAAGTCCACATACTTGGAACAGAGCAGAAAAATTAAAGGTTCCTGCTGGGGAGTATCAGGTAAATCTCTGAAACTGAAGATTCCTAGACTCTCGCTGGGGAGGAAGGGGTGAAGTTCAAACTGATTGACTTCAAGATTGAATAAGTTTGAAGTTTCAAATTTTGATTTTGATCATTCGGTTCGCTTAAATCGATTTCGGAGTTTGATTAAAGTTTATTTTATGATTAATTTTGAAGTTGGTTGAAATTTGATTGAAATTGATTCGAGATTCGAATCGAAAGGGAACTCAGAATTGACAAAAGCAGAGTCCAAATCTGAAAGGGGTGAAGACTGGAATTTAAGTATCAGCCTCAAGGTAAGGATCGAAATTTAGGTACCGATATAAAAGGATGAGAATCAGAATTTAAGTACTGATCTCAGAAAGGAGAGAACTGGAACTTATGTACCATCCTCGAAAAGAGAATCGAAATTTAGGTATCGATCTCGGAAAGACAACTGGAATTTAGGTACCAGCCTCGGAAGGGATGAGAATCAGAATTTAGGTACTGATCTCAGAAAGGAGAGAACTGGAATTTAGGTACTAGCCTCAGAATGAGAATCGAAATTTAGGTATCGATCTCAGAAAGAGAACTGGATTTAGGTACCAGTCTCGGAAGGGATGAGAATCAGAATTTATGTACTGATCTCAGAAAGGAGAGAACTGGAATTTAGGTGCCAGCCTCAGAATGAGAATCAAAATTTATGTATCAATCTCGGAAAGAGAACTGTAATTTAGGTACCAGTCTCGAAAGGGATGAGAATCAGAATTTAGGTACTGATCTCGGAATGAGAATCAAAATTTAGGTATCGATCTCAGAAAGAGGGTCATAATTTAGATACCGACCTCAAGAAAAGACTATACCAGCTCGGGTTACTGTTCAGTGTTCAGGACATTATGTCCGACCTGGATCTAGTCGAGGAAATGACTACCATTCAGGACATTACGTTAACCCTCAGGATGGGAATCAGAATTTAGGTACTAACCCCGAGATTTCAGGAGTGCAGATGATTTCTCGAAAAAAGTGCAGAATTTGAGGTCACCGAAGTCAGGATGCCTTGTTGGTCTCATACCCGAGTCGGAGGATTAAAATGTGGAAAAGTTTCTCGGATAGAATGCGAGGTTGGTGGCTCGGAGAATAGGATGCTTTGTTGGTCTCACACCTAGCTCAGAGGATTAGAATGCAGAAAAGTTTCTCGGATAGAATGTGAGGTTGGCGGCTCGGAGAATAGGATGCTTTGTTGGTCTCACACCTAGTTCAGAGGATTAGAATGCAGAAAAGTTTCTCGGATAGAATACGAGGTTGGCGGCTCGGAGAATAGGCTGCCTTTTTGGTCTCACACCTAGCTCAGAGGATTAGAATGCAGAAAAATTTCTCAGATAGAATGTGAGGTTGATGGCTCAGAGAATAGGATGCCTTGTTAGTCTCACACCTAGCTTAGAGGATTAGAATGTAGAAAAGTTTCTCGGATAGAATGTGAAAATTTGGGGTTAGTTCAGAGATGAGAATCAAAATTTAAGTATCGATCTCAAAATGAGAACTGGAATTTGGGTACTAGCCTCAGAAGGATGGGAACTGGAATTTAGGTACCAATCGCAAAAGTTGGTATTTGATTTGGGTTTTGAGGATTCTATGGAGAATTTAGCGTAGTAGAAGATTGGAATGAGACTGTTGACCTCATTTTTGATGAGGTCTTCTCTTCTCTCTTTAGTACTTAGGATCTAGCCTTAGGCTTTTCCTTTGACTATCTTAGAGGACTAGAATTGGGACCCACCTTTTAGAAATTCAAACCACTTCTTAACTCCCTGCAAACTCTACAAACTTGACTGTAGACCCCTAATCACCTAGAGGGTTGAAATCAGATGTGGAAGTTTAAAGGATGAGTTCCTATAGGACTCTTTGGCCTTAGGACTGCCCACAGGTGGCCTCGGTCCGGTGAGGGGCTGACTTACACACACACTACACTTATACACTACACTTTCACACACTTCCTAAAACTACACCCATACCTAACTTGACCTCTCGACTCATGTAGGTGATTCGCATGGATGGTCCTTAACCCCTGAGCCCTTGGCTAAGAGGGTTAGGAACAACATAGTGAATGCCTCAAATGAGTCCCTTCATGGCTCATATGGGCTTGATATGACTTCATGGCTCAACCAAAATGACTTCTTTCCACTTACATCCACCCAATCTTCAATTTCCCAAATTTTCAATTTTTGACCCCCGGGACCCTACACCCGCTTAGCCTACCCAAAACCCCGAAATTACCCAAATTTCTCAAAATTTCCAAATTACCCAAAATTCTCCAAAATCATTCCCAAACATTTCCACTTCACTTAAATTGATCATCCATACCCAAAAATACCAAAAATTCCAAGAAAACCTCCCAATACCCTCCAAATACCCAAAATACCCCTCTTGGCCAAAAAATCCAAAAATTCAGAAAACTCCTAGAAAATTCTAGAAAATCCCAAATATTCCCAATTTCATTTTGTCCAACTACACCATGGGCAAATTTAGTCAATTTACCCTACTTTTGTCAAAACCCCCAATTTGACCCATTTTAACCCAAAGTGAACCCAATGTCAAACCAAACCTACCCAATTGACCCCAATTTTGGTCCAATTCAATTCTAAACTTCAATTCAATATCCCCAATACCAATCTAGACCAAATCCAAGCCCAATTTAATTGACATTTGGATCCAATCTCACTTTTGGCCTTAAAGCCCAATTTGGACCCATGACCCAAACCTAACCCAAACTCACCCAATTCAATTCCAATTAACCCCAAATCTTTTCTAAATCTTCCTTAACATTCCCACAAACAAAATAATAACATGATTTGCCCAAAATTTAGACCCAAACCCCACTCAAACTCAACCCAAAGTTAAAAGGCCCAATTTTGACCTAAACCCAAACCTAACCCAAATGAGCCCAAACCCCAAAATCAAAGCCCAACCAAAGTCAAAACCTCTTTGAAACACTCCCATAAACATTTCTCAACATTGATTTTATATCAATTTCAACCCTAGCCCAACATTAGCCCAAGTTAGCCCAATTTGACCTACATAGGCCCACTTACCAAATAAATCCAAATTCAAACCAATTCAACTCCAAATCACACCAAATTGATTCCAAGCCCTTCATAGAACATCCCTAAACCAATTATGACATTTATTTGACAAAGTTCTTCACAAAATCTTTACCCAAATGCCCATCCTAAAATCAAAAAGCCCATTCCCCTTAAACTTTCCTAAAAGCCCACTTCACCACATTCAAAAGCCCAAATCCATCCAAAGCCCACATGGCACTTCCCCTCATCATCCATTTAATCAAAATCACCCCTAAGTTTCAAAATCATCAATTAAACCATTCCAAATCAAGCTTCATGCAAATTTTCACCAAAATATCCAAAATTCTTAAAACTCATTTCCATGAAATTGACTCAACTTTCCCCAAGCCAAAGACAAGCCATGCAAGCCATGGACAAGCCACATGAAGCCATGGAAGGCTTGACATGTGACCATGCCATTAATGGTAAAAGGAGGGGCCCCTTTCCTAATCTTTCATTAAGCATTTTTTACCTTAAGCATGTCACACACTAAACCATGTTTAGCCACCTCATCATGGATAGAGACCACACCACTCTCCCTTGGCTGGCCCAACTGATCCTCTCAGCCAAAAATCGAGGCCATGGGGAGGTGCACCCAACCCAAACCAATGGGTTGACCAAATTAAGGCCAAAATGACCCCCTCCCCATTCCATTTTAATTCAAAGCCTTTACACATGGCAATTGCCGATTGATTGCACAAACCTCCAACCCCGACCCACCCGGACCCGAGGGTGACCCATGCTGCACGGCCAGCCGCCTGGATCGTCGGAAAACACCATGGCCGAGACCTTGGGAGGAGCCAAAGTTTGGAATTCCCACTTGCTGAGCCGCCCCATGCCAAATGGTCACTATGGCTGTTCTTCTCCTCACCAAAGCGGCTGATCCTATGCCTCGACTCCCCCGGAAGGCTCTCCGACCTCTCCTATTTAAACCCCTCACCCTCACGGCCATGGAGGAGAGTTACACAAACCTTGCCGAAACTACGCCAAAATTGTTCCAAACCCTTCTCCACCCTTAGAGCGAGTTGATCCCAGGTGTCGATTTGCCCTAATCCACACCGATAAAATCCAATTTTCCAACTCGAAATTCCACCCAAAACCAGGACACTTCTCCACAGTGAGCCAATTCCCAAATTGATTGGTTCTACACCTTCACGAGACCAAGGGAAGGTGTCCACCAGCAAAAGCCCCATCTCCAGGCCACCCAGTTGCTCCAGCCTCCAAGCTTTGTGATCAGGCTTGGACGAAATCACATCTCGACAATTCACCAGACCAGGAGACTTCAT
Source organism: Papilionanthe hookeriana x Papilionanthe teres (assembly GCA_022702705.1). NCBI lineage: Eukaryota > Viridiplantae > Streptophyta > Magnoliopsida > Asparagales > Orchidaceae > Papilionanthe > Papilionanthe hookeriana x Papilionanthe teres. The sequence goes on along the minus strand of CM040439.1, from coordinate 66,029,875 downwards.
CTGGAGCTTGCTGGGATCCAATCGAAGGTGCAACAACTCTCAGATCAAAGCCACACTTCTCTGAGCAAAGGTATGAGCTAATTCTTCATCCCGAGCTTCTGGAGATTCTCCATTTCAAATGAATTAGTTTCAATGCATGATAACCGTATAGATGTGTTCGTCTCTTCAAGACGAATCCATAGAGCATAAGAACATGAAAATCCATTCAGTATCGAGTGAGATCTTAGGGATTTAGTATGGACGGCTCTCGGGTGAGGACGCTCGGGGATGATGAACGGATGCCGTCCATTCAATACACACGCGGACGAACGGCTCAGATGGCGTCGGACCGGGAGACGGTACGAGAACCGCGGGGCCCGGGCTGCTGACTCAGGTGGCGGCGTCGAATGGGAGCGCGACACGCGGCGTTTCGGAGATGCCGAGGATGAGTTGGCGCCGCGTGGATAAATAGAAAATTAGGGTATTTTTTGATTTATTTAATTCCCTAAACTTCAAAAATTTATAACTCTGTGTAGAAAAATCAGAAAAATAAAATAAAAATACCCTCTTGCTCAGTGAACAGAGGAGAATAATGTGGAAAAGAAATTATTTAATTTCATCAAGTATTTTATTTTTTATAATTTATTTACTCTCTGCATACTTTTAATTCTCCATGCATGTATACAATTCACCATGGCATGAGACCATAGGGCTTTTGAAGCCTCCGAATTTGGGAACATTCCCTGAATTTTCCAAAGTCGGAGGCCATCCTATGAAGAGTTATTGATTTTTCAAATTCATGTCACTGTTTTGAGTATTTTAATTCCAATAAATAGCATGTTGTGAAATAAATTCTAGGAAAATTTGGTGATGTTTCTTATGACCAGAGAACCCTAGCAAAAATAGGTTTTGACTTAGTTCATTTAAAACAACCCTAATTGTCTTAAACACCCAAAATAGGTCTTTAATTAATTAGAGTTAACCATGCATCAAATTGACTTGAAATCAATTCTCCACTGACCTTTAGGATCAGAGGAATCCACCATAAAAGTTTGAGGTCAATTGGACTTGGTTAGCCCCACTAATTGGGTTGATTAAGCCACTTAGCCATTTTAAACTTTAAAAATTCATAACTTTTAAAATACCTTTCAAAAATTCACCAAATTGATTTTGGAGCCTCTATGATATCATGGGAACCTAAGAAAATTAAAATTTCAATTTTCTAAAAAAGTTGATTTTTAATAATATTTTAATATTTTTAATAATTAAAAAATAATAAAAATCACAAAAATAATAAAATTCACCAAAATGTCACATTTTGAATTTTAATTACATAGGAACAAATCCCACATTTTTCTTAGGTCTATTTAGTGAGATATTAAATTTTAATGCTTTAAGGTAATTTTAAAATTAAAAAAATGTATTTTCTAGCATTTTCACTAAAATAATTATAATAAATCATAGAAAAATCAGAAAAATGCAAAGTTTGCTTCTCTAGTTTCCTTGATATCAGAGAGATTTTTGAAAAATATAAAATTCATTTTTCAACATTTATTTTATTTTTAAATTAATTAACACTCCAAAACTTAAAATAATTATAATAAAAATAATATAATTCAAAAAATCACCAAAATTGGTCCAAGTTGTCCTCTAGTCATTAGGAATGTCTCCTAATTTTCTTAAGGATAGAAACTTTCCCTTGGTCAAGTTATTAAATTTTCCTTGAAAATCTCTATTTTCTACCAAAAATAATTATATAAATAAATTAAATACAGAAAAATCACATTTTCTCCTCTCATGTCTTTATTGACATATGAGTGAAGTTACATAAAAATTTCAAGTTCATTTGAGTTCAATTTAGTGAGTTATGAAATTATTAAGCTTAAAGGGTAAAGTGGTAATTAAATTTCTTTTTTAACCCTTAATTAAAACTTTAGGTTTAATAAAAAAATTAACAAGTAAAATATTTGATCCTAATCTGATTTGGATGATTGAAATTTAAATGATTAAAGGGTAGAAACCCATTAAGCAATTTAAAATGATTAAACCTTAATTAAATAATGGATTAAATTTGGAAGAATAATAAAATTGGAATTATTAAAATAGGGATATTATTAGGAAGAGATTTATTCTTTAATTTAAAAATCCCTAGATTAATTATCTCATTAATATTCAATTCTTAATTAAAATGATAACTCAAATGCAAAACATTAAAAGACTTAATTATTAAACTAAAACTAAATTATTAACTCTTTTAAAAATTTCAATTAAATTAAAAATAAAATTAAATTAAAAATTAAATTAAATTAAGTAAATTAAATTAAATTAAATTAAATTAAATTGAAATTAAAAGTTGAATTAAATTAAAAACTAAATTAAAGATTAAATTAAATTAAATTAAATTAAATTAAATCAAATTAAATCAAATTAAATTAAATTAAATTAAATTAAATTAAATCAAATTAAATTAAAATTAAATCAAATCAAATTAATTAAACATCAAATCAAATTAAATTGAACTATATTGAATTAAATTAAATTAAAACTCAATTAAATTAAATTAAATTAAATTAAATATAATATCACCTAAAACAGAAAGAAATTAAATATAAAGCAACTTGAACACTATTCCAAATTTAAACCCATTAACTTAAATCAAATCATTTGAATACCAATTTACCCTCAAGAACTTTGGTTATTATAACTCCTAAAGAGAACATTAAATGAAATGTTACTTCACTCATAGGATATTCAAATGTCCTAGTTCACTGAGCAAGTGAACAAAACTTGAATTCCCGGACGATTAATTCATTTGTATAATTAAATTCATTTGGACTTAAAACAATCCTAGATATATTGAAAAGATGTTTAAGATTCTTCTTAAACACTTTCTCAATATGATAGGATGTTTATAAGAACAATTGGACTTAATTGTTCTTTGATGAAGAAAATCGTCCTTAAACAAAACACAAAGAACCTAGACGTCATAGGAGATGACTAGGTATAGGATTAGGAATTTGGTAGAAAACCATAACCCTTCCCTTAGCTTTACCTAGGAACTTGCTTAAATATTCTAATTGTGTTTTAAGTGTAGCTTGGGATGACGGGAAGACCCTCCGGGTACGCTTTTATTTTATTGCGATTTACTTTCTTGCAATTTACCTTCTTGCAATTTATTTAAGCGCATTGCACTTACTTTTCTTGCATGATAAACAACTGTTGCATGAAAACTCACACCTTTAGGATAGCCCCTAAAGCTGAAACCAAAACTAAGTTAAAAGTCATTGCAAGATAAAATTCACGCCACAACATTTCAAAATATAAAACAACTCGAAATTTAATCTCGAAACGGAACACAAAACTACAATTACAATTAAATTAAAACGTCCTGTTGGATGATCGGGAATACCTTGGATGATGTAACCTACGTGTTGCTAACGGGATTTCCCACGGTCTAAATGAAAGTGTGGAACTCATTCGGTTGAGTTTAGCAAATTCATACGGACTAAGTGAATCCGATAAAAATAATGATGCGGAAGGATGGAGCCAGTGGGATCTTAGCAGGTGTCGTTATAATCAACTTTAAGATTTGTTTTAATTAAAACGTAAAAAACACTTGGAAATTAAGACTTCTCTAAACCAAAAGACTTTTCTCATCCCCGATTTATGACTTCTAAAACTAAACCTCTGCGATAACGAGGAGCTCGGAGCATGGTGGGCGGCACGAGCTATCGTCATCGAGCAAAACCTGAGTCTACTTCAGCAAAACTTTCCTAGAACTAAACAACCAAGCCATAGGACTTCGAGGTAATTTGCCTAGTGCAACATAAATCCTCAACTCTTCGTTAGGCATTTGCATTGCAAATTAAGCCCTAACCGGTCTTAGGATTCCGAGGTAGTCGTTGGGTACGACATAAACCCTCACATCTTCGAGGCTATTTGTATGATTTTATCATACAAATATAAGCCCTAATTAATTAAAATTGGCAAGATCAAAACATTAAAGAAACAATAGGACTTTCCTAAATCCAAGCCAAACAATAGGATAGTCGGGAAATTACCGAAGTTCACTTCGAATCTGTGATTTCTCCTACTTTTCTTCCTTTGGATTCCCAAAACAAAATGTTCAAAATTTGATCCATTCCCTTATTGAAATTCCAAATTCAATCCCTTGAAAATCTTAAACTTTGAGATCCTTGAGAGCGAGAATTATTGATTATTATCGAGAGTTTTCTTAGGTGATTCCCATCACTTAAGATGTAATTAACTATAGGGGCTTGCCCTTATAGGGAATTTTAAAGAACCCGAGGTAATATAAACCCTGTTTAATGTTTTCATATTAAGCGGGGAATTTTGTCGGCATATAAAATTGGTTCGCGGACCAAGCCGATGTCACAAATCTTCTAGTTTATTTAATCGAGCCCCACCGTCGAGCGGTGTGTCCATCCTTAGGGATAGATACACGGTTTGTGGTGCGGTGCTCGTTTATATAAACTATTTGGGATGTGAGATCGGTTTAATCTCATATCTTAAAACCTTCAAATTTAAAATTATTTTCAAAATCAAATACTACTTTTCAAATTATTTATTTTAATTAAATTAAAAAATTCGCCGACGACTTACGTTAGGCGACCCCCTTTAAAATAACACACAACCTAAAAATATGCCGACAGATTTACGGCGACTCCGTGAGGAAAATTCCTCTCTCCATTATAATCGGATAATTACGCTTTCGAAAATCGGTAGTGCATCCATGTCCTTAGTGGATCAAACTACCCTTTTTCCGTTGGAATACTATGTTCATTTCTATCTTGAATGAGTATAGCCAACATTCTCTCGGATTTAGGAGCCTTTGTTTAGACACCCCTAAACGAGAGAGGTTCCGAGATCCTTTTACCTCATTTTTGAGGTGGGGTGGACCCCGATAGGTGTTAGTTTAGGAATGATCCTTCGAGTCGAGAAGTCTTGCTTAAGACTTTCTTTTCCTTTCCAACTCTGAATCGGATTCCTTACCTTCTCTACACCTTTGAACATTCCGTTCTAAATAAACGAACCCTCTAATAAATGATTCTTTTAACAAATGACTCCTTCTTATAAATACATGAACAAGAATGAGTTCGGACTCATTTCAATTCCTTTCTTTTCGTCCTAAAGAAAAGAAGCATAACTTGGGACTGACAACCAGAATCTACCTCCGCGAAATGGAAGCCCCGAAGCCGATTTTCTCCTTCACCAATGGATGGACTTCGACTGTCTATAAGGATGAGCTGCCCGACAATGGGATCATCCGATTTGGACAAGGGTTTGAAAACACAAATGTCAAGATCACCGACGTCTCCCTCTTTGCAGCGACGAACAAGGTATCCGAGGCCGAGGAGCCATCGCTCGAGTTCGACCTTAGGTCGACCCGAGAGTTTCCTCCCCTGCAAAGGATCCCGACTAGGAGGAGTACTGCCGTCCGCGGGAGGACCTGTTCTTACTACCCCCACTTGGTCTAGTTGTTTCTACACCTACCCCGACTTCACGCAAATCGAAGGGGAAAGAAATCCGGAACTATGGTAAACTCTGTTACCGTGGAGGGTACGAGATCTTCTGTAAGACCTTCGTTTTCGAAATCGGGTCCGGTTCGAAGATTTCGTCAGCGACAAGGACCCAAAGAAGAAACAAAAGTAGAAGGAGCGCCGGAGAAGCCGGAGGCTGCTGAAATTGCTTTCCGGAGGAAATCCGGAAGCTGCTCGAATATACACCGCTACCGGAATATACACCGCTGCTCGACTACATACCACTTTTGGGAGGAAGCGGGTTTCATCCCCTTTCCGCCGCGAGAGGATGAGGAGAATGTTCGCAAGATTCGTCGCCACATTACCTCGGCCCGCATACTACAACGATAGCCGCAAGAAAAGGACTAGAACTACGCCTTTTGCTCGACTGCAAACTTTGGTAGAAAAATTAGCGAAGAAGGAAAACTGCCCCGTATCGGAGATTCTACGAAGGATAGGGCGGGTGCCAGTCAAATCCCATCTTGGGCCCCGAGTAGAGCCCGCCGTTATGACAGAAAAGCCAAGCAAGAGAATGAAGGCTAGTCACGCTGTCGTAGTCTCGGGATTACAGATTAGGGAGGATACCACCTTCCGAGCATTTGGTCGACGGACCATGCGGTCCTAGACCTTCTGCTGCTAGAAGGATGGTATGGCGTCCCACTGCTGGGCGATTAAGATTGAAACGACGGCCCGAGAAAGAAAGTCTCGCCGGGAGGCTGGAATGCGAAGAAAGTGCTACTGCGATAAAGGGAACTCGTGAAAAAGGGACCCGGCAGCTATCGCATGACAACCGCAAAGACACACAGAAAGCCCCGCTAGAAGATGCCATGGAAAAGTTGAGAACCGATATCCGACGGTTGGCAAAAGAAAGAGAAGAAAAGTTCGGAGATGAGATCGATTCATCGGAGTTCATGGACGACGAATATGCGAGAAATCAATATGGTTGAGACACGAGCTTCATCGGCTTCGCAAGGTGCTCCTGCGGCCGCGGAAGAGAGGAGCCGGAGCCGATGAGAAGACGGCTTCGGGAAAAGACGACACGATCGCTCGAATGGCGAAAAGGATGGAAGAGATGGCCGTAGCTGCGGCCGCTCTCCGGAGTCAAGTACAACCACATGGAGAGACACCCCCGGAGGTCATTCACATTGTAGACGGAGGAAATGAGATTACATCCGTCAATGGGGATGACCGGCTAAAAAGGATACAACACGAAGTATGATCCCCGAAAAGGATATCAAGAACTTGGTAGAACGGCGAGTGCGAGAAGCCTTAGCACAATCGAAGAACGGGACATCCATTCGGACGGGTAGACCTTACCCGGAAGAATTCGACGCCGTCCAATGCCCGAAAGGCTTCGTACCACCTCTGTTCAAGACCTTCGACGGAGCCGGGAACCCCGACGGCATGTTGCACACTTTCGTGCCGGTTGTTGCAATGCGGCGGGAGCGATGCGTTACTCTTCGACGGTTCGTCGGCGATCCGTCGGGAATCGCTTTCGGCCGGTATGCGAGAGTTACCGAATGGCTCGGTGAAGACATTCTCGGAGCTAGAGAGCCTCTTCATCAAGCGATTTGTCGGAGCTCGGCACCACATCACTATAGGTGATTTAGTGGTAGAGAAACAAAGGCCGAATGAAAGTTTGGTGGATTACATACTTCGATGGAGAAACTTGAGCATGAAGTGTGAACCACAAGCTGCAAGAACAACATGCGGTCGGCATCTTGCTTAAAAGCATTCACGGCCCGATAGCAGTTCTCCTCGAAAGGATTCACTTATTAAGACTTTTGAGAAGTTGTTAAGCAAGGCCGGAAGCTTGCAAGAAGAGGCGAAGCAATTAAGTTTCGCCGACAAGACGGACAAGCGAGAAGCCGGTGAAGACCTTCGAAAAGAAATCCGGGATCATTGCGGCGGTTGATAAAGGCAAGCAACCAATGCGAAATACCACCGGAACGGCCGCGAGCAACCACAACAGAATTACCGGCAACCCCGGTCCGGCTATCGGTCGTCTCCGCGGTATGAACAACCGCCTCGTCCGCAATGTACATTAAGGGAGCTTCGAGCGGAGAATATCCGTTCAAAAATGAAGCGATACCGAAAATGTTCCGTAGCCTAATGAAGACTCCGGATTTCCAGTTGCCGGAACCTAAAAGACCGAGAGGAAGTCAACAAGAACGGTGATCCCGACTTTTGCCCCTACCATCGGATGCTTGGGCACAAGATAGAAGATTGCATTACCTTTAAAAGTTGGCTCAACGACAACCTTCGGAAAGGAAATATAACAATCCCGAAGGAGTACATGAAGGAACCCCGGAAAGGAGGTTCCGTCGATGTTATCTCAACCGTTCCCGTCATTCGATAGATCCCTATGCAGCCGACGATGGATGGACTACCGCCTGGACGAGGTCTTCGAAGAAGATTTCGAGACAGCATCCGAACCGCTTCGGTGCGAGCTTCAATTCAGAGTTCGAGACCTGTTAAGCCGGTACTATCACTTGCGATAGAGGAACCACCTCGACAGGAGACGATCGAAGAAAAGAAGAAAATTGACGAAGAAGAGGGGACCGAGACTCCTAAGGCTAGACTAGGGGCTGCTTATCCTAGGATAGTTGTTTCCGATTCAGGGGAGAAATCCCTCGAACCTCTGATTTTGTATGATTATCTGCTCACTTCGGTGGGATCATATAATGATAAGGGTGATGGCGTTAGCTACGTTTTGACTGTTTCTAACGATTACGTAACTAGCGACAATCCGGACATCGACTTCGATACCAACAACAATTCTCAAATCATACACGATCTCGACGAGCAAAATAACAAAGAAGACATCCATCAAGGAGGCTACGAGAGCTCAACAAGCAACGAATCTATCTGCGAGTTTCGAGGAGCTCCAGTTACGATAGAGTTAGAGCCTTCAGATTCTGAAGATAATCCGGAAGAGCCTGTCATTCCGATTCAGGAGGAGACACCGACAAGTTCAACACTAGATTTAGAAGAAATTACAGAAGTCAACTTGAGAAGTGGAAAAGTTCTACCTCCAAGATTGGGTCCAAAAGACAAAGGAAAGCAGGTGGTTGTTCAAGAAGAACCAACCCAGCGAGAAGAAATACCCATTCGAGAAGAAGCCGAGACGCATGAGAACAAAGTGGACTACAACGTGTTAGCCCATCTTAGGAAACTACCGGCCAAGCCGAGCATTTAAGATGCTCTCATCTTATCAAAGGAGATGAGAGAAGCTCGATCGAGGCCTTACTTGATCCGAGAAATTCGCTTAGCTCGAATGGCCGGAGATTCTTTAGATGAGGTTTGCTCGTTAAAGGAACGACGAGGCGTTACCTTCACGGACAATGACCTACTACTTGGGACGGCGAGATCACAACCGAGCCATTGTACATTTCGGTTACAATTGGGAAGTTTACGCTCTCCGGAGTATTGGTAGATCCGGGAGCATCGATAAATATAATGAGTCTTCGAACACTAGCATACTTGGAAATTGATGCTCGCGAGCTCGAAGCGAGACAAAATGTTATTAAGAGGATTCAACCGAGAAAGGAGAAAGAGCCCTCGGGTCGATAACGCTATCGATGAAGACCGGTGACTTAGCAAAGACAACCGCAAAATTTCACATAATCGATTCGAAACATCGTTCAACACTCTCTTGGGCCGACCATTGATACATGAAAACGGGATGGTACCATCGTCTCGCATCGGTGCATCAAATATTACGATGGAGGGGAACGGTGTATCAAAGGCGACTTACAACCATTCTCCGTACATGAGATTGGAATCCATGAAGATGCGGCTTATTATGCACCGCCAAAGAAAACGATCTTCTCCGGAGATACCGTAACAAATGAAGCAAAGAAAGTTCGGGACAACGAAGAACTTGAAGTTCTAGTCCAACGAGTCACTCACCACTCCCTTCCGGCGAGATGGTGAAGGTTTCTCCACAACTCGCATCCGAGGTCGAGGCCGGGGACGAGGCCGTGGTAGAGACGTTAGGACGAGTTGGACGGAGGAAACCGGCCATCAATGTTGATTGGGAAGATAGTTACGAAGAAGAAAAAGAAATCAAACAAGAAGTAGCGGCAATAAGTCGGAAGAAGCCGCAATTCAAGATCTCCTCGAAGATGAAAAGAATGAAGAATACAAATCAATGTACGAGAAGATTAACCACTACGTACATACGTATGACCCTAACCCCGATCCATTCTAACAAGATCGAGGGTATGGTGGTCAAAGAAGTACGTAACGACGGTGCGAGGCCAATCAAGTTCTACCGTGGTGCTTCTACCTCCAAAGCCGAAAATAATGTACAATTCGAAGATGTCACTTCATCGGAATTAATGGAATTACCTTTTGAGTGGTACACTCCTGTGTTCAAAATTTAATTCAACGTGGTTTCTTACCTCGACAATGGACAAAAGGCCAATCACAACATTTTGAAAAATTATGGAATAATTCCGGTCGTCCACCCGATTCAAAGCATGGTCTCGGATTCGGCACGGTAGGGTCGGTTGACGATACTGAATTTTGCTTGGTTGTCACTTGCAAGTCCGATGAAAGCTGCATGGAAACTACGGACGAACTCGAAGATTTACAAATTGGAGACGCTCCACCGAATTCGAAGAAGAAATTAAATCCACGATAGATGAGTTAACGGAAGTTTACTTAGGTACTAGCGAAGAGCCTAGACCTACCTTTGTTAGCTCCTTACTCGACAAAGAAGACTCCGAAGAAATAATCAAATTATTAATGGAATTTAAGGACTTGTTTTGCTTGGAACTACGATGAAATGCCGGGATTAGCTCCGGAGGTCGCGATCCATAAGCTAGGAGTGGATCCTACTTCGTCCCGGTCGGACAAGGTCCCGGAAGAATGCGTCTAGAAATTGAACAACAAGTCATAGTCGAAGTTAAAAAGCTAATAGACGCTAAATTTGTCCAGTGAAGAACAATACCCGACTTGGCTAGCCAATGTGAGTGCCAATCGGAAGAAGAATTGTCGGATCGGAATTTGTGTGGACTTCGAGAGATTTAAACGAGGCATGTCCAAAGGATGAATTCCCTCTACCGATCCCGAATTAATGATCGACATTGCTTCAACACATGAAATATTCTCGTTCATGGATGGATCTTCGAGGATACAACCGGATAAAAATGGCTCCGAGAAGATGAAAAGCTTACGGCATTCGAACGCCGATCGGAGTATTTTGCTACACGGTAATGCCATTCGGACTGAAGAACGCGAGGAGCAACCTACCAAAGAGCAATGACAAGAATTTTTGATGATCTCATCCACAATCAAGTCGAATGCTACGTGGACGATGTGGTCATCAAAAGCAAAGTAAAGGACAACCACTGTATGATTTGAGAATTGTTTTCGAACGATTAAGACAATTTAACCTTAAGATGAATCCCTTAAAATGCGCCTTCGGCGTCACCTCCGGGAAATTCTTAGGATTCGTTGTCCGACATCGTGGAATTGAAATCGATCCGGAAAAGATTAAAGCTATCTTAGAAATGCCGCCTCCCAAAACCTTAAAACAACTACGATCTTTTCAAGGGAAGGCGGCATATCTTCGACGCTTTATCTCGAACTCGTCGAGTAGGTGTCGGCCTTTCTCGGCACTAGTTAAAAAGGACGCCAAATTTATTTGGGAAGAAAAATGCCGAGAAGGCCTTCGAGGACATTAAACAATATTTAATGACACCTCCTGTCTTAGCGGCCCCGATCTCCGGGTAGACCGTCGATACTTTACACCGCGGCTTTAGACGACTCTCTCGGAGCCCTGTTAGCCGAGTCGATGATGAGAGTAAAGAAAATGCTCTTTACTACTTAAGCCGTCGTTTACTTCGACGGAAGTAAGGTATCCCGCAATTGAAAAGCATTGTTTGGCCACGATCATCGCCGCTCGAAAGCTCGGGCACTACATGCTTTCTCATAAGGTCAACTTGAGCTCTAAGTTTAATCCATTGCGATACTTGATGACTCGTCCAACACTTTCCGGCAAACTTGCCGGATGGTCGATGATATTATTGCAATTCGATATAACTTTCGTGCCTCTGCGTGCCAGTGAAGGGACAAGTCTTAGCGGACTTTCTCGCGGCACACCCTTTGCGGCGGAATCTCCTCTCGATGACGATCCGCCGGATGAACAAATAATGAACCTAGAAGACCTTGATGATCGACTTTGGGAGTTGTATTTCGACGGAGCATCTTCGAGCACACAAAGACGAAGAATCGCAAGTGATAGTGCCGGTAAGGCGGGAATCGGGCTAATCTTTATAACACCGGAGCGGGGGATGTTAAGATACTCCTACCACTTGACGGAACCGTGTACAAACAACGAAGCGGAATACGAAGCCCTCATAACGGGATTGGAATTAACTATTCGAATGGGGATAACGGACATCGACATCTACGGGGATTCATAGTTAATCATTCGACGGATCAGTCGGACAGTACGGAATTTTAAAGCCGAAGACTCGAGCAATACTTCCGAGTATGCCATACGGTTGTTGGAACAGATTCCAAATGTGACAATCTACAAAATTCCCAGAAAAGAAAATGCTTTAGCGAGATGCTTTAGCCCGTCTCGCAAAAGAATTCGCTCGTTTGCAAGATGAATCGGTGGAAGTGTCGGTTCACGGACGTCGGGTCCTATCACAACTCGACATAGACACAATACACAAATCGAGAAAAGAAAAAGAATCGAGTTGCGGCGGTGACGGAAAACACGGAAGATTGGCGACGGCCATTGATGGACTACACCGCAAACGGGAAAGCTACCGGACGATAGGTCGCTAGCCCATCGGATCAGAAAAGAACTACGTCTTACGCATTAATAAACAACACATTGTATAGAAGGTCTTTTGATCGAAATGTGGCTAAGGTGCTTAAGCGGGTCCGAGGCCCGTGAAATCGTTAAAGAGGTGCATTCGGGACTGCGTGAGCGCTCACCGGTCGAGTCCGAAGATGAAAATGAAAATTAAAAGACTAGGGTACTACGGCCCTCGATGATGACCGATCGCATGAAAATCGCCGAGAGGCGTCATCAATGCCAAGTGCACGGAGTGGTTCTACACCAACCTCCAAATGTGCTGCATCCGACAATTGCGTCGTGGCCATTTGAATGTTGGGGCACAGATATAGTGGGTCCGATAGAACCACCATCTTCAAAAGGACATCGTTTCATTCTTGCGGCTACGGATTACTTTTCCAAGTGGGCGAGAGGCGAGTTCCACTTAGAGAAGTGAAAGCACACCACGTGCTACGGTTTTCAAGAACCAAGTTGTCTACCGTTTCGGAGAGCCGCGTGGGATCATCTCGGATAATGGGTCGGCATTCGAAGCACGCAAATCAACAATTTTGTCGGGAGACACGGAATCGGCGGCGATACTCGACAATTTACTACCCAAGAGCAAATGGTCTCGGCGAGGCTTTTAATAAAACTCTCATTTAAATCTTAAAGAAAACCTTGGACGATAATAAGAGAAATTGGCACGAGAAATTGTTAGAAGCCTTATGGGCCTGCGGACAACCTTCGAACTCCTACTCGAAGCTACACCTTACGCTCTGGTGTATGGGTCCGAGGCAGTGTTACCTTTAGAGGTTCAGCTTCCTTCACTCAGAATTGCAATTGCAAACAAGATCATGACAGAAGAGAACGCCAAATTACGACTCGAAGAATTAGAAGGCTTGGAAGGGAAAAGACTTGCAGCGCAACATAATTTAGAACTATACCAAGCTAAGATGGTTCAAGCCCATGACAAGCCGAGTCCGCCCGAGAACCTTGAAAGTTGGTGACTTAGTTCTCGTTCTCAAGAGACCTATTCTTGCATACCGCAAGATAGGAGGAAAATTTGAACCCACTTGGGAAGGACCGTTTGTGGTTGAAACGGTATACTCAGGAGGTTCCTACCAGCTAGTGAATTGCCAGGGAGAATGACATATGCTTCTGATCAACGGACGATACTTGAAAAAGTATTACACTACCTGATGTTTTGAAGGAATGAATTCTTCATCCCTAAGAAACACGGGCGAAGTAATTACTTATGATTGGGTCCGAACCCAAAAATAAAAAAATGTGCTAAAATAAATAAAGTCATGATAATATATTTTCCTTGTTTTCTCTTCCAAATCAAAATCTCTTTCTTGATCTTATCCCGCTTCATTCCTGTTAAATTTTAAAATACAAGAAGTAATAAAAAAAAATTGTCTTTAATAAACATTTTCTTAATGTTCTTGTTCTTAGTACGGCCCTCGATCCTTTTCCTTGTCTTTTCGCGGGGAAATGTCGAACGGGCGGTTGGTCCCGAACTTTAAGAATGGCGTAAGCCTTGCACTCGATGAAAAGAGGGTGAAAGATGGAGCGATAATCGAGATTGACTCGGATTTCGCACCGGCGGGCCTACGATACGAGGAAAGTGATCTGGGTCCCGGTTAATCGAGAAGAACTACCCGGGCGGACGAGTGATGAAAGTGGGTGGCCCAAGCCACCAATCCAACAACAAGAAAAGAAAAGCAAACACCGAAGAAGATAAGAAAATGAAGTCCGTAGTCGCTACGGCGGAGGGCGGGCTTGTCGGCACCGCGCCCACGAGAGATTCATGAAGTTCGAAGGGCTACTCTCACGACCACACAACGAAGAAATAAGAATCGCCGTATCCGTAAGATGTTAACAAAACTAGGCTGCGGAACGGCGCGACGAGACAGTTGCTAATGCCAGTACATACACTTCGAGGACACCGGTTCACCAGGAACCTGAAGAAAGGAGGCCAGCTCCTAGGATAACAGAAAGAACCAGGGAAATCCCCAGAAGATCAGAAGAAAGAAGGCTACCACGCCACCGGATAGAACCACCAATAATGCATGACCTTGTTGCGGAAGCAACCCCGGGGGATGTCCCGACGAGCATCATCCACGAGGAGCCGAGGTATGCGGGGAGAACGTGAAGGGATTGAACCATATATCCCACAATATGTCACAAGGCCTCGCCATCTGCGGATCATTCCGGAATACGAGTTGGAGAGAATGCGAAATGTTGAAAAGAAAACCTTTGAATACTTCGAGAGAATTAAAGGAAGAAGAATCAACATACTAGAGGGCCTCGAGCTACATACCGACGTATTCTCGGAGTATGAACAACGGCAAATCGTGGATTGTATCCGGGATTTGAAAAGAATGGGCCGAGCGAGGCCGCCTGAGGAGAATACCTACTCGGAACCCCGGAGATGGATGCCGGGGAAGGGAAGAATCACAATACAATGCGGATGTCGCTACAACTTTCTTGAAGACGGGAAGGGAAACCCACCGGGAATACTCCGTCATGGGCAAGTAGATCCGATGCCATTAGTCATCGAAGAGAATGGTAAAAAGATTGATAACATGGAGAGTACTGCCGGCAGATTGCATACCCAATAGTTGCATTATCAACATCTACAAACGGGGTGATTGCATACCCACACATATAGATCACCACGACTTCGTCGGACCTTTACGCACGGTCTCTTTCCTGAACGAGCTGTAACATCATGTTCGGATGCGACCTCCGGATAGCGAGACCGGGTGAGTTCCGAGGGCCGAGTAAAGATACCTTTACCGGTAGGTTCCGTCATGATGCCGAAGGGCAACGGAGCGGATATCGCTAAGCATTGCATACTAGGAGTGCCGGTGAAGCGGATCTCGGTTACTTTCGGGAGAATGGATGACGAGAAGACACCTTACCATTTCCGACCGGACCGGAACTAGAGAACCTCCGGCCTTACGAGCTGTGAGTTACATGGGAGATATCACACCTCCAACGTACATCCAGCCGGCATCCTTGCCAAGGATGGCTTGGAAGGTGATGTTATTAACCATGTACCCCACTATTCAGACATGGATTTTTGACAGATACTTTTTTGGATGGACCAACAAAGATCATACACAGTCCGTTTTGAGTCTACATGGATTGTATGAGATGAATTCCAGATCGAGTTGTATGATGTATTTTCAACATGATTGGAATGAAAGTGACCATGTTACATTTTTGGCCTTCACCTCTTTTGTGCAAATTGATTGGGAAACGCCATTAAAGTTAAATGAACTTCGAACAAAGAACAGAAAAGAAATAAAAAAAAGAATAAAAGAAAACTTTCTTTAAAAATCTAAAAATGACGAACACCAAATTCACGTGAACATTAAATAAACAATAAAGTAAAATTTGAATCATTAAAAGATAAACGAAATCAACATAAATGTTAAAACAAATCACAAAGCAAATTCTCAATCAAATTTCAAATTCAATCTTTCCAAATTCCAAATCAAATTTCAATCTTTTCAAATCACGAATCAAATTCTCAATCAAATTCCAAATCCACTCCCGATCAAGTTTCAAATTTGATCTTCCAAATTTCAAATCAAATCTTAAATCAAATTTCAATCGAGTTCAAACTCATCCTTCCAAATCTCATATTCAATCTTTCCAGATTTCAAGTCTCAATCAAATTCAAATTCAATTTCTTCCAGATCTCGAATCAAAAATAAATCAAATCAAATTCGAACTTTTGGGTCGAGGATTTTACATCCAAGACTTGCTTGCTTTAGGATTCTTTTCCTATTGCACTGAAGTACATCAAATTCAAACTTTTGGGTCGAGGATTTTACATCCAAGACTGCACTGCCTTAGGATTCTTTCCTACGGCACTGAAATACATCAAATTCAAACTTTTGGGTCGAGGATTTTACATCCAAGACTGCACTGCTTTAGGATTCTTTTCCTATTGCACTGAAGTACATCAAATTCAAACTTTTGGGTCGAGGATTTTACATCCAAGACTCGCACTTGCTTTAGGATTCTTTTCCTATTGCACCGAAGTACATCAAATTCAAACTTTTGGGTCGAGGATTTTACATCCAAGACTGCCTTGCTTTAGGATTCTTTCCTACGGCATCGAATTACATCAAATTCAAACTTTTGGGTCGAGGATTTTACATCCAAGTACCTATCGCTTTAGGATTCTTTCCTATTGCACTTGAAGTACATCAAATTCAAACTTTTGGGTCGAGGATTTTACATCCAAGACTGCACTGCTTTAGGATTCTTTTCCTGTTGCACTGAAATACATCAAATTCAAACTTTTGGGTCGAGGATTTTACATCCAAGACTGCACTGCCTTAGGATTCTTTCCTACGACACTGAAATACATCAAATTCAAACTTTTGGGTCGAGGATTTTACATCCAAGACTGCACTGCTTTAGGATTCTTTCCTATTGCACTGAAGTACATAAAATTCAAACTTTTGGGTCGAGGATTTTACATCCAAGACCTGCATTGCTTTAGGATTCTTTTCTATTACATCTGAAATACATCAAATTCAAACTTTTGGGTCGAGGATTTTACATCCAAGACTGCACTGCTTTAGGATTCTTTTCCTATTGCACTGAAATACATCAAAATCAAACTCTTGAGGTTAAGGATTTTACATCCAACACCGCATTGCTCTGAGATCTCTCCTCATTGCAATGATTCAATCTGATCAATTCAATTTTCTTTCGAGGCTGAAGATGTTACATCTAAAACCTCAGAATTCCAATTTTCATTTCAAATCAAATCCCTCAAATTAATCTTGACAAACTTCAATCTAAACTGAAACTCCAAACTAAAATCTAAACTCACACATCAAAACTTAAATTGAAACAAAATAAAGTCTAAATCGAAATTCCCCCAGGTCATGTGATTTGGGATTCACCTCCTTTTCTTTTCCCCAGCGAGAG
Source organism: Papilionanthe hookeriana x Papilionanthe teres (assembly GCA_022702705.1). Taxonomy (NCBI): domain Eukaryota; kingdom Viridiplantae; phylum Streptophyta; class Magnoliopsida; order Asparagales; family Orchidaceae; genus Papilionanthe; species Papilionanthe hookeriana x Papilionanthe teres. The sequence continues at coordinate 66,012,598 of CM040439.1, read as the reverse complement.
TTTAGGTATCTCCAGCTTTGGGAACATACCCGATACTCCCCAGCGGAAATTCTTTTGCACTGTCCCAAGTTTGTCACCTGGACTTCTGTGTTGGTTGTGATGATCTCTTCGGTCAACGCCAATACGCGCGGTGTGCTCCGTCAGCACACCACACCTATTGGGGGTCCATTTGTTGACCTCATTTTTGATGAGGTCTTCTCTTCTCTCTTTAGTACTTAGGATCTAGCCTTAGGCTTTTCCTTTGACTATCTTAGAGGACTAGAATTGGGACCCACCTTTTAGAAATTCAAACCACTTCTTAACTCCCTGCAAACTCTACAAACTTGATCGTAGACCCCTAATCACCTAAAGGGTTGAAATCGGATGTGGAAGTTTAAAGGATGAGTTCCTATGGGACTCTTTGGCCTTAGGATCGCCACGGGTGGCCTGAGTACGGTGAGGGGCTGACTTACACACACACTACACTTATACACAACACTTTCACACACTTCCTAAAACTACACCCATACCTAACTCGACCTCACGACTCATGTAGGTGATTCACATGGATGGTCCTTAACCCCCGAGCCCTTGGCTAGAGGGTTAGGAACAACATAGTGAATGCCTCAAATGAGTCCCTTCATGGCTCATATGGGCTTGATATGGCTTCATGGCTCAACCAAAATGATTTCTTTCCACTTACATCCACACAATCTTCAATTTCCCAAATTTTCAATTTTTGACCCCAGGACCACTACACCAGCTTAACTTACCCAAAACCCCGAAATTACCCAAATTTCTCAAAATTTCCAAATTATCCAAAATTCTCCAAAAGAATTTCCAAACATTTCCACATCACTTAAATTGATCATCCATACCCAAAAATACCAAAAATTCCAAGAAAACCTCCCAATACCCTCCAAATACCCAAAATACCCCTCTTGGCCAAAAAATCCAAAAATTCAGAAAATTCCCAGCAAAATTCCAGAAAATCCCAAATATTCCCAATTTCATTTTGTCCAACTACACCATGGGCCAATTTTGTCAATTTACCCTACTTTTGTCAAAACCCCCAATTTGACCCATTTTAACCCAAAGTGAACCCAATGTCAAACCAAACCTACCCAATTGACCCCAATTTTGGTCCAATTCAATTCTAAACTTCAATTCAATATCCCCAATACCAATCTAGACCAAATCCAAGCCCAATTTGATTGACATTTGGATCCAATCTCACTTTTGGCCTTAAAGCCCAATTTGGACCCATGACCCAAACCTAACCCAAACTCACCCAATTCAATTCCAATTAACCCCAAATCTTTTCTAAATCTTCCTTAACATTCCCACAAACAAAATACTAACATGATTTGCCAAAATTTAGACCCAAACCCCACTCAAACTCAACCCCAAAGTTAAAAGGCCCAATTTTGACCTAAACCCAAACCTAACCCAAATGAGCCCAAACCCCAAAATCAAAGCCCAACCAAAGTCAAAACCTCTTTGAAACACTCCCATAAACATTTATCAACATTGATTTTATATCAATTTCAACCCTAGCCCAACATTAGCCCAAGTTAGCCCAATTTGACCTACATAGGCCCACTTACCAAATAAATCCAAATTCAAACCAATTCAACTCCAAATCACACCAAATTGATTCCAAGCCCTTCATAGAACATCCCTAAACAAATTATGACATTTATTTGACAAAGTTCTTCACAAAATCTTTACCCAAATGCCCATCCTAAAATCAAAAAGCCCATTCCCCTTAAACTTTCCTAAAAGCCCACTTCACCACATTCAAAAGCCCAAATCCATCCAAAGCCCACATGGCACTTCCCCTCTTCATCCATTTAATCAAAATCTCCCCTAAGTTTCAAAATCATCAATTAAACCATTCCAAATCAAGCTTCATGCAAATTTTCACCAAAATATCCAAAATTCTTAAAACCCATTTCCATGAAATTGACACAACTTTCCCCAAGCCAAAGACAAGCCATGCAAGCCATGGACAAGCCACATGAAGCCATGGAAGGCTTGACATGTGACCATGCCATTAATGGTAAAAGGAGGGGCCCCTTTCCTAATCTTTCATTAAGCATTTTTTACCTTAAGCATGTCACACACTAAACCATGTTTAGCCACCTCATCATGGATAGAGACCACACCACTCTCCCTTGGCGGCCCAACTAATCCTCTCGGCCAAAAATCGAGGCCATGAGGAGGTGCACCCAACCCAAACCAATGGGTTGACCAAATTAAGGCCAAAATGACCCCCTCCCCATTCCATTTTAATTCAAAGCCTTTACACATGGCAATTGCCAATTGATTGCACAAACCTCCAACCACCGACCCACTCGGACTCGAGGGTGACCCATGCTCGCTCGGCTAGCCGCCTGGATCGCCGGAAAACACCATGGCCGAGACCTCAGGCGGAGCCAAAGTTTGGAATTCCCACTTCGTCGAGCCGCCCCATGCCAAATGGTCACTATGGCTGTTCATCTCCTCACCGGAGCAAGTCGATCCCATGCCTCGACTCCCCCGGAAGGCTCTCCGGCCTCTCCTATTTAAACCCCTCACCCTCACGGCCATGGAGGAGAGTTACACAAACCTTGCCGAAACTACGCCAAAATTGTTCCAAACCCTTCTCCACCCTTAGAGCGGTTGATCCCCGGTGTCAATTTTCCCTAATCCCCACCGATAAAATCCAATTTCCCAGCCGAAATTCCACCCAAAACCGGGACACTTCTCCACGGTGAGCCAACTCCCAAATTGATTGGTTCTACACCTTCACCGGACCGAGGGAAGGTGTCCACCAGCAAAAGCCCCATCTCCGGGCCACCCGGTTGCTCCGGCCTCCAAGCTTTGTGATCGGGCTTGGTCGAAATCACATCTAGACAATTCACCGGACCGGGAGACTTCATCCGGAGCTTCGTCGGGATCCAATCGAAGGTGCAACAACTCTCGGATCGAAGCCACACTTCTCCGAGAAAAGGTGTGAGCTAATTCTTCATCCCGAGCTTCGGAGATTCTCCATTTCAAATGCCTTAGTTTCAATGCATGATAACCGTATAGATGTGTTCGTCTCTTCAAGACGAATCCATAGAGCATAAGAACATGAAAATCCATTGAGTATCGAGTGAGATCTTAGGGATTTAGTATGGACGGCTCTCGGGTGAGGACGCTCGGGGACGATGAACGGATGCCGTCCATTCAATACACGTGCGGACGAACGGCTCAGATGGCGTCGGACCAGGAGACGGTACGAGAACCGCGGGGCCCGGGCTGCTGACTCAGGTGGCGGCGTCGAATGGGAGCGCGACACGCGGCGTTTCGGAGATGCCGAGGATGAGTTGGCGCCGCATGAATAAATAGAAAATTAGGGTATTTTTTGATTTATTTAATTCCCTAAACTTCAAAAATTCATAACTCGTGTAGAAAAATCAGAAAAATAAAATAAAAATACACTCTTGCTCGAGTGAACGGAGGAGAATAATGTGGAAAAGAAATCATTTAATTTCATCAAGTATTTTATTTTTTATAATTTATTTACTCTCTGCATACTTTTAATTCTCCATGCATGTATACAATTCACCATGGCATGAGACCATAGGGCTTTTGAAGCCTCCGAATTTGGGAACATTCCCCGAATTTTCCAAAGTCGGAGGCCATCCCTATGAAGAGTTATTGATTTTTCAAATTCATGTCACTGTTTTGAGTATTTTAATTCCAATAAATAGCATGTTGTGAAATAAATTCTAGGAAAATTTGGTGATGTTTCTTATGACCAGAGAACCCTAGCAAAAATAGGTTTTGACTTAGTTCATTTAAAACAACCCTAATTGGCTTAAACACCCAAAATAGGTCTTTAATTAATTAGAGTTAACCATGCATCAAATTGACTTGAAATCAATTCTCCACTGACCTTTAGGATCAGAGGAATCCACCATAAAATTTTGAGGTCAATTGGACTTGGTTAGCCCCACTAATTGGGTTGATTAAGCCACTTAGCCATTTTAAACTTTAAAAATTCATAACTTTTAAAATACCTTTCAAAAATTTACCAAATTGATTTTGGAGCCTCTATGATATCATGGGAACCTAAGAAAATTAAAATTTCAATTTTCTAAAAAAGTTGATTTTTAATAATATTTTAATATTTTTAATAATTAAAAAATAATAAAAATCACAAAAATAATAAAATTCACCAAAATGTCACATTTTGAATTTTAATCACATAGGAACAAATCCCACATTTTTCTTAGGACTATTTAGTGAGATATTAAATTTTAAAGCTTTAAGGTAATTTTAAAATTAAAAAAATGTATTTTCTAGCATTTTCACTAAAATAATTATAATAAATCATAGAAAAATCAGAAAATTGCAAAATTTGCTTCTCTGGTTTCCTTGATATCAGAGAGATTTTTGAAAAATATAAAATTCATTTTTCAACATTTATTTTATTTTTAAATTAATTAACACTTAAAATAATTATAATAAAAATAATATAATTCAAAAAATCACCAAAATTGGTCCAAGTGGTCCTCTGGTCATTAGGAATGTCCCCTAATTTTCTTAAGGATGGAAACTTTCCCTTGGTCATGTTATTAAATTTTCCTTGAAAATCTCTATTTTCTACCAAAAATAATTATATAAATAAATTAAATACAGAAAAATCACATTTTCTCCTCTCATGTCTTTATTGACATATGAGTGAAGTTACGTAAAAATTTCAAGTTCATTTTAGTTCAATTTAGTGAGTTATGAAATTATTAAGCTTAAAGGGTAAAGTGGTAATTAAATTTCTTTTTTAACCCTTAATTAAAACTTTAGGTTTAATAAAAAAAATTAACAAGTAAAATATTTGATCCTAATCTGATTTGGATGATTGAAATTTAAATTATTAAAGGGTAGAAACCCATTAAGCAATTTAAAATGATTAAACCTTAATTAAATAATGGATTAAATTTGGAAGAATAATAAAATTAGAATTATTAAAATAGGGATATTATTAGGATGAGATTTATTCTTTAATTTAAAAATCCCTAGATTAATTATCTCATTAATATTCAATTCTTAATTAAAATGATAACTCAAATTCAAAACATTAAAAAACTTAATTATTAAACTAAAACTAAATTATTAACTCTTTTAAAAATTTCAATTAAATTAAAAATAAAATTAAATTAAAAATTAAATTAAATTAAGTAAATTAAATTAAATTAAATTAAATTAAATTAAATTGAAATTAAAAGTTGAATTAAATTAAAAATTAAATTAAAGATTAAATTAAATTAAATTAAATTAAATTAAATTAAATCAAATTAAATCAAATCAAATTAAATTAAATTAAATTAAATTAAATCAAATTAAATTAAAATTAAATCAAATCAAATTAATTAAACATCAAATCAAATTAAATTGAACTATATTGAATTAAATTAAATTAAAACTCAATTAAATTAAATTAAATTGAATTAAATATAATATCACCTAAAACGAAAGAAATTAAATATAAAGCAACTTAAACACTATTCCAAATTTAAACCCATTAACTTAAATCAAATCATTTGAATACCAATTTACCCTCGAAAACTTTGGTTATTATAACTCCTAAACGAACATTAAATGAAGTGTTACTTCACTCATAGGATATTCAAATATCCTAGTTCACTGAGCAAGTCAACAAAACTTGAATTCTCGGACGATTAATTCATTTGTATAATTAAATTCATTTGGACTTAAAACAATCCTAGAAATATTGAAAAGATGTTTAAGATTCTTCTTAAACACTTTCTCAATATGATAGGATGTTTATAAGAACAATTGGACTTAATTGTTCTTTGATGAAGAAAATCGTCCTTAAACCAAAACACAAAGAACCTAGACGTCATAGGAGATGACTAACTATAGTGATTAGGAATTTGGTAGAAAACCATAACCCTTCCCTTAGCTTTACCTAGGAACTTGCTTAAATATTCTAATTGTGTTTTAAGTGTAGCTTGGGATGACGGGAAGACCCTCCGTGTACGCTTTTATTTTATTGCAATTTACTTTCTTGCAATTTACCTTCTTGCAATTTATTTAACTGCATTGCACTTACTTTTCTTGCATGATAAACAACTGTTGCATGAAAACTCACACCTTTAGGATAGCCCCTAAAACTGAAACCAAAACTAAGTTAAAAGTCATTGCAAGATAAAATTCACCGCCACAACATTTCAAAATATAAAACAACTCAAAATTTAATCACAAACGAACACAAAACTACAATTACAATTAAATTAAAACGTCCTGTTGGATGATCGGGAATACCTCGGATGATGTAACCTACGTGTTGCTAACGGGATTTCCCACGGTCTAAATGAAAGTGTGGAACTCATTCAGTTGAGTTTAGCAAATTCATCCGGACTAAGTGAATCCGATAAAAATAATGATGCCGGAAGGATGGAACCGTGGGATCTTAACCGGTGTCGTTATAATCAACTTTAAGATTTGTTTTAATTAAAACGTAAAAAACACTTGGAAATTAAGACTTCTCTAAACCAAAACACTTTTCTCATCCCCTATTTATGACTTCTAAAACTAAACCTCCGCAACAACAAGGAGCTCGGAGTATGGTGGGCGAGCACGGCCATCGTCATCGATGAAACCCGAGTCTACTTCAACAAAACTTTCCTAGAACTAAAACACCAAGCCATAGGACTTCGAGGTAATTTGCCTAGTGCAACATAAATCCTCAACTCTTCGTTAGGCATTTGCATTGCAAATTAAGCCCTAACCGGTCTTAGGATTCCGAGGTAGTCGTTGGGTACGACATAAACCCTCACATCTTCAAGGCTATTTGTATGATTTTATCATACAAATATAAGCCCTAATTAATTAAAATTGGCAAGATAAAAACATTAAACAAACAATAGGACTTTTTTAAATCCAAGCCAAACAATAGGATAGTCGGGAAATTACCGAAGTTCACTTCGAATCTGTGATTTCTCCTACTTTTCTTCCTTTGGATTCCCAAAACAAAATGTTCCAAATTTGATCCATTCCCTATTGAAATTCCAAATTCAATCCCTTGAAAATCTTAAACTTTGAGATCCTTGAGAGCAGAATTATTGATTATTATCGAGAGTTTTCTTAGGTGATTCCCATCACTTAAGATGTAATTAACTATAGGGGCTTGCCCTTATAAGGAATTTTAAAAAACCCGGGTAATATAAACCCCGTTTAATGTTTTCATATTAAGCGAGGGAATTTTGTCGGCTTATAAAATTGGTTCGCAGTACCAAACGGATGTCACAAATCTTCTAGTTTATTTAATCGAGCCCCACCGTCAAGCGGTGTGTCTATCCTTAGGGATAGATACACGGTTTGTGGTGCGGTGCTCATTTATATAAACTATTTGGGATGTGAGATCGGTTTAATCTCATATCTTAAAACCTTCAAATTTAAAATTATTTTCAATATCAAATACTACTTTTCAAATTATTTATTTTAATTAAATTAAAAAATTCGCCGACAGCTTCTGTTAGGCGACCCCCCCTTTAAAATAACACACAACCTAAAAATATGCCGACAGAGACATAAAAGTGCTTCAAATCCCGAGAGAGTTGATCAAAGTTTGTTCGACGAAGGATATGAATCCATGCCATCTGAACCAAATCAAAAATTTTGTGGTTCTGTGTCAGTAGACTCAGTCAACCTTCTCAAAAGAGGAAAGGAATCGCATTGAGTCAAAAAGATTTGAGAACAACCGGAGGCTGGGGATCTCAGATTCGGGAATTCATTTTCATTGTTTGTTTAGTTTTAGTTATTTGATTTTGTTTCGATTTTCAAGTTCATTTGAAATTTAATTTTCATTTTGATTTGGACTTTTATTCATTTATTTACAATTTGAGATTTTAAATTGGTTTGATTTGAGTTTCAGTTTTGTGTTTTATTTAGATTTTAAATTTGGATTCTCATTTCATTGTTATCAATTCATTCAAATTATTCTCTATTCAACTTTTTCTTTAAATCGAGTCAAACTCAGATTTAGTGGCGCTTGCAGTCAATTGCACAAAACTGAAGGCAAAATATGATATAGTCATTTCCATTAAAAATATCGAAAGTACATCAAGTGATTCCATCAAAACATTTTTGATGACATCTTTCTGAAAACAGACTTTTACAAAATCCATGTATGTCTGAACACAGACTGTACTGATATCTTCATGTATTCTGACAAAACTGTCTGTTTGATTCATCCATATCTAAAAAGTAAACTACATAGGTAATAACATCACCTTCTAAGCCACCTTTCGGAGGAGAATCCCACGTAAGTGTGCTTTAGAGGTGTACTACTACTATGTAGCTTACAGCTCGTAGGGCTGCAAATTCTCTAATTCTGTATCTGGATTGAAGTAGACCGGAATCTCGCTCTTATCCATCCACCTGAAGGTGATGGAGATTCGCTCTTATGGGAGTCTTGGGATGCAGTGCTTCGCCACATCTGCACCATTTCCTTGTAGTACGAAGATAGAGCCTAACCGTAGGGATATCTCTACTGGCCCTCGGAATTCTCTGGGGCCGAGTATCCGGAGTTCTATCCCGAACATGATATTGCATTGGTTGATGAAGGAAACGGTGTAAAAAGGTCTCACAAAATCGTGATGGTCCACGTGAGGTGGAATGCAGTCTCCTTCCGCATAAATGTTCATTATGCAACTGTTTGGTATGTAATCAGCGGGTAAGACTTGCCAAGCCACCATCCTCTTTATCATTTTTTTAATCAAAACTGGCATTGGATCCACTTCATTGTAGCGGAGTATCCCTGGTGGATTTCCTTTTTTGTCATCAGCAAAGTTGTAACAACATCCGAATTGGATTGTAATCCTCCCCTTACCTCGTTTCCATTTCTTCAGCTCGGAGTAAGTCTTGCTATGTAGTCATCCTGCATGACCCTATTTCTTCAGCTCATCGACGTAGTCCACAATCTCACTCTGCTCGTAGTGAGAAAATACATCCGTTTGCAACTCCAGTCCTTTCAGAATGTTGACTATCTGCCTTGGATTCTCTGAAATTACTTAAAATTCTATTTCTGCACCATCTGAACCATCTCCAACTCGTGTTCTGGAATTATCTGGAGCTGTCGGGGTCTAGTGACGGACTGAGGGATGTACGGCTCCACCCCAGCATGTTCTCCTGGAATCATCACTGTCTCAGGTGTAGGATCTGTAGTAACCTCCTCTAGAATAACCTCTATTATGGTGCTCCTGAGGTCTGACCTCCTTGGGACAACTGCTGCGGTCGTCGGAATTTCTTCCTTGTTCTGTTCCTCCGTCCGTTTCTTCAGCAACTTGTGGATATGGTGGTTCTTGTTTCTCCTTTTTGTTGGGGTCAAACTGGCTCTGCTCTCCCCCTGGACTTCGGTAGGGGTGGCACTGACAAGCTTCCCTCCTGCGGCAGTTATCACTGATTTCATCTTGGGGTCGTCGATCGCGTTGATCTTCCTTTTCTGATTTGCAGTATGCTGAACTTTCTCGTTGGGTTTCATCACTGTCTTCCCATGGGATTCCCTGAGGTCCACAGTAGTCCAAGCAGTCTCTTCATATTCTAGCTTCAGTAGTGCAAAATCTGAGTCAACCTCGATCACAGCACCAGCTTTCAGCTCTTCTTCATTAAGTGCAAGACTTATGCCATCTTTGAAAGAAAGAATCAGCCTCCTGCTCGACATCTTCCTATGAAAACAAGGAAGGGATAAGGGGCCAAACCAAATAAGAACGAGAACAATAAGAATATCAAATTCATTGCAATTTATTTTATTTTGTAAGTTCATTAGGAGAGGGAAAGATTCGATTTGGATTTTTGAAATTAGAACAAGTTTCAATTTTTATTTTAGAAAATTTCTTTTGGATTTTGGTTTAAAATTTATTATTATTATTATTATTATTATTATTATTATTATTATTGTTATTATTATTATTATTATTATTATTATTATTTTGGGTTCGGACCCGATTGCACACAATTATCACGTCGGTGCTTCTACGAGTGAAAGGTCCACTCCTCAAAACATCAAGTCACGTAATACTTCTTTAGATATCGTCCTTTGATGGGAAGCATTGATCGCTCTCTATAGTAATCCACGAGTTGGTAAGAGCCTCCTGAGTAGACTTTATCGACTACAATCGGTCCCTCCCAAGTTGGTTCAAATTTACCTCCTATCTTGCGGTCTGTAAAATTAGGTCTTTTGAGAACGAGAACTGATTCACCAACTATGAAAGTTCTTGGGCGAACCAGTTTGTCGTGGGCCTGAATCATCTTGGCTTGATACAGTTCAAGCTTCTACTGCGCCGAAAGTCGATTTCCTTCCAAGCCTTCCAATTCTTCCAGTTTTAGTCTGACATTCTCTTATGTAGTGATCTTATTTGCAATTATAATTATGAGTGACAGAAATTGGACCTCCGAAGGCAAGACGGCCTCAGACCCATACACTAGAGCGTATGGTGTAGACTGAGTAGGTGTTCTGAAAGTTGTCCTGTAGGCCCATAAGGCTTCTAATAACTTCTCATGCCAATTTCTCTTGTTGTCGTCTAAAGTTTTCTTTAGGATTTGGACGAGCGTTTTATTAAAAGCATCGGCCAATTCGTTTGCTCTTGGGTAGTAGATTATCGAATAGCGCCAGTCTATCCCGTGCCTTTGGACGAAATTGTTGATCTTCGTGCTCTTGAAAGCGAACCCATTTTCTGAGATGATTTTGTGTGGTACCCTGAAACAGTAGATGACTTGATTCTTGAAGAACTCTAACTCGTGATGTGCTTCCACTTCCCTAAGCGGTACTTCTTCTGCCCACTTCAAAAAGTAGTTTGTCGCTGCAAGGATGAAACGATGTCCACTTGAAGAAGGTGGTTCTATCAGACCCACAATATCCATGTCCCAACACTCAAATGGCCACGACGCGACTATCAGATGTAGCACATTTGGAGGTTGATGTAGAACCACTCCATGCACTTGGCACTGGTGACAACTTTTGGCAACTTTCATGCAGTTCGTCATCATTGAGGCCCAGTAGTACCCTAATCTTATGATTTTCATTTTCATCTTCAGACCTGACTGATGAGCTCCACAAAGTCCTGAGCGCACTTCTTTAACAATTTCACGAGCCTCGGACCCATTCAAGCACCTTAGCCACATTTAGTCGAAAGACCTTTTGTATAACGTATTGTTTATTAATGCGTATGATAGAGTTCTTTTCTTGATTTGATGGGATAATGACTTATCGTCTGGTAGGTTTCCTGTTTGCAGGTATTCTATTAATGGCTGCCACTAATCTTCTGTAGTTTCAGCCACTGCTGCAACTGTTTCTTCTTCTTTTTTTGACCTGTGGATTGTATCCATGTCGAGCTGCAATAGGACCTGTCGTCCCTAAACTGATATTTCAACTGACTCATCTTGTAAGCATGCAAATTCTTTTACGAGGTGGGCTAGTGCATCTGCAAGAGCGTTTTCTCTTCTGGGGATCTTATAGATCGTTATATTCGGAATCTGCTCTAGCAACGTCATTGCATACTGAAAGTACTGCTCGAGTCTTGGTTTCAGAATCTTATACTGCCATGTAACATGTTGTATGATCAACTGAGAATCACCGTAGATATTGATGCTGGTTATCCTCATCTGAATGTTTAACTCCAGTCCAGTTATAAGGGCTTCATATTTTGCTTCATTGTTCGTACACAGTTCTGTCAAATGGTAGGAGTACCTTAACATTCCCCGCTCCGGCGTTGTAAAGATTACTCTGATTCTTGCCTTACCGGGAACTATCGTTTGCATTCCTTTGTCTCATTGTGCTGATGACGCTCCATCAAAGTACAGTTCCCAACGTCGATCATTGGGGTCTTCTAAGCTCATTATCTGCTCGTCTAGCAAGTCGTTGTTGAGAGGCGATTTTGCCGGTAAAGAGTGCGTTGCAAGGAAGTCTGCTAGGACTTATCCTTTTACGGCACGAAGAGGAACGAAAGTTATATCAAATTGCAATAGTAACATCGACCACCTGGCAAGTCTGCCGGAAAGCGTCGTCGGGTCATCAAGTATTGCAATGGATTAACTCTCGAAATAAGGTTGACCTTATGAGAAAGCATGTAATGTCTGAGCTTTTGGGCTGCAAAGACCAGGGCTGAACAATGCTTCTCAATAGGAGGATGCTTTACTTCCGACGGAATTAAGCGACGAGTTAAGTACTAAAGAGTGTTTTCTTTACCCTCGTCATTGACCTGGGCTAGCAGGGCTCCAAGGGAGTCATATAAAGCCGCGATATAAAGTATCAACGGTCTACCCGAGACCGGGGCTGCTAAGACGGGAGGTGTCATTAGTATCGTTTGATGTTATTGAAGGCATGTTGACATTTGGATTCCCAAGTAAACTTAGCATCCTTCTTTACCAAAGCAGAAAAAGGCTGACACCTTCCTGACAAATTTGAAATAAAGCATCGAAGATATGCCAACTTCCCTTGAAAGGATCGTAGTTGTTTTAAAGTTTTGGGAGGCGGCATTTCTAAGATGGCTTTAATCTTCTCCAGATTAATTTCAATTCCGCGTTGCTGGACAACAAATCCTAAGAATTTCCCAGAGGCGACGCCAAAGGCGCATTTTAGGGGATTCATCTTAAGGTTAAATTTTCTTAATCGCTCAAAAACAAATCTCAAATCATACAGGTGATCTTCCTTCAACTTGCTTTTGATGACCACATCATCCACGTATCATGACTTAGTTGTGAATGAGATCATCAAAAATCATCATCATAGCTCTTTGGTACGTTGCTCCTGCATTCTCCAATCCGAACGACATCACTATGTAGCTGTGTACTCCGATTGGCTTTCTGAAGGCTATGAGTTTTTTATCTTCCGGTGCCATCTTTATCTGGTTATATCCTGATGATCCATCCATGAAAGAGAAGACTTCGTGTGTCGAAGCAATGTCGATCATTAATTCTGGAATTGGTAGTGGTAATTCATCCTTTGGGCACGCTTTGTTCAAATCTCTGAAATCCACAAAGATTCTGATCTGACCATTCTTCGTTCTGACTTGTACCACATTGGCAAACCAAGTCGGGTATTGTTCTTCACGGAAAAATTTAGCGTCGATTAGTTTCTTAACTTCATCAATAACTTGTTGTTCAATCTCTAGACGCATTCTTCTCGGAGCTTGTCGGACTAGAACGGCAGTGGGATCTACCCCTAGCCTGTGAACTGCAACTTCTGGAGAAAATCCTGGCATTTCATCGTAACTCCAAGCAAAATAGTCCTTGAATTTCATTAATAGCTTGATCATATTTTCGGAGTCTTCTTTGTTGAGTAAAGAGTTAACAAAGGTCGGCCTAGGCTCTTTGCTAGTACCTAAGTTAACTTCCACTAACTCATCTATTGTAGATTTAATTTCTTCTTGAAATTCTAGCGGAGCATCTCGAATTGGCAGATCCTCGAGATAATCTGAAGTTTCCAGACAGTCTTTATTAGGCTCGCAAGTGACAACCAAGCAAAATTCTGAATCATCAGCTGGCCCTACCGTGCCGAATCCAAGACCATGCTTTGAGTTAGGAGGTCGGCTGGCATTACTCCATAACTTTTCAAAGCATTGTGATTGATCTTTTGACCACTACTTATGTAAGACACCACGTTGAACCAAATTTTTAACACTCGGAGTATACCATTCAAAAGGAAATTCCATTAATTTAGTTGAAGCAACGTCTTCAAATTTTACATCATTCTCAGCTTTGGAAGAAAAAGCACCATGGTAAAATTTGATTAGCTTAGCACCTCCACCATGTACTTCCTTGACCACCATACCCTCAATCTTACTAGAATAGATCGGGGTTAGGGTCATAGTATGCACATAGTGGTTTGTCTTATCGTACATTGCTTTGTATTCTTCATTCTTTTAACCTTCTAGTGAGATATTGAACTGAGGTTTCTTCTGACTTATTGTTGCTGCTTATTTCTTCATTTCTTCTTCTTCTTCTTCGGAATTTTCTTCCCAATCAACTTTAATAATTGGATTTCTTTGTTCAACTACTCCACCGTTTCTACCTCGACCTCATCCCCAGCCTTGACCTCAGATACGAGCTCTGGAGAAACCTTCACCATCTCGCCGTAAGGGGGTAGTGAGTAATTGTTGAACTAGAATTTCAAGTTCTTCACGTCTCGAGTTTCTTTTACTTCATTTGGCATAGCATTTCTGGAGAAAATTGTCTTCTTCGGAGGAGCGTAGTAGGCAGCATCTTCATGTATTCCAATTTTGTGCTTAGAAAACGGTTGCAAGTAACCTTTGATGCACTGTTCTTATCCCCCTTCATAATACTTTATACACTGGTGTAGAGACGACAGTACCATCCAGTTTTCATGGATCCATGGTCAGCCCAGTAGAGCGTTGAATGACATTTCAGAATAAATTATGTAGAATTTTACGGTTGTCCTTGCTAAGTCATCGATCTTCATTGACAGTTTTATTGATCCAAGAGCTCTTTTTCCTTTCTGATTGAAGCCTCTTAGTAACATTTTATCTGCTTTAAGCTCACGGGCATCAATTTCCAAGTAGGCTAATGTCCGAAGGTTCATTATATTGATTGATGCTCCCGGATCAACTAACACCCTAGAGAGCGTAAACTTTCCGATGGCGACCGAAATGTTCAAGGGTCGATTGTGATCGGCGGTCCCAAGTAGCACGTCACTATCCATAAAAGTAACACCAAATTGTTCTCTTAGCGAGCAAACCTCATCTAAACAGTTGCCGGCCATTTGAGCTAAGCAAATCTCTGGATCAAGTAAGGCCTTGATCATAGTTTCTCTCATCTCCTTTGAAAGGATTAAAGCATCGTAGATGCTCAGTTTAGTGGGCAACATTCGAAGGTGTGCTAACACATTATATTCCACTTTATTGTCTGGTCTTTCAACTTCTTCCTGAACAGGAAACTCTTCTGATGGGGTAGGATCTTCCTGAGTAACCACCTGTTTTGCTTTATCTTTCGGTCCCACTCTCGGGGGTAGAACCTTTCTGCTTCTGAGGTTGACCTCTATTATCTCTTCCTCTGAGTTTGATTCTAGATTAGCTGGTGCTTCCTTTTTCCGAATCGGAGCAGCGGGTTCTTCTGGAGTCACTTCGGTATCTGAGAACTCTAGCTCAATCGTGATAGGAGATCCTTGGAATTCACAGATGGGTTTGTCAACTTCCAGACCATCACAATCGCTGTCATCAAGGTTTTGTATGATTTGAGAATCGTTATTCATTTCAAAATTGATATTCGGATTAGGTTGGTCATCGTTAGTTACGTAATCATTAGAAACTGTCAAAACATAACCAACATCATAACTCTTATCATTATAAGATCCCGCTAGGGCGAGCAAATAATCATACAGAGTCAGAGGTTCGAGGGATTTCTCCCCCAAATCAAAAACAACCATCCTGGGAAATGTAGTCCCTACTATACTCTTCAGAGCCTCGGTCTTCTTTTCTTCTGCAATCTTCTCCTCCTTCTGGGGCAGTTCCTCGATTGCAATTGATAGTGCCGGCTCGACAGTTTTCGAACTATGAATTGAAGCCCACAGCGACCCGGTTTGAATGTGATCCAAAATTTTCTTCGAAGACTTCGTCCAAACAGTACTAAACCATTAGTGGTTATGTATGGATCTATCGGAACAAGAGGATCTACCGAAATAACATATACGGAACCTCCTTTCTGAGGATCTTTCATGTATTCTTTTGAGATTACTATGTTCCCCTGCTGAAGGTTGTTCTCGAGCCAATTCTTGAAAGTGAAGCAGTCTTCAATCTTGTGTCCAATCATCCAGTGATAAGGGCAGTACAATGGGTGATCTTTCTTATCAACCTCCTCCGGCCTCCTGGGCTCTGGCAATTAGAATCCGTCCTTCTTGATCAGACTGCGGAACATCTTGCCAACTGCTTCATTCTTGAAAGGGTACTCTTTTTTCAGAAGTTCTGTCAGGCTACTCTTTTGCTGAAACGGCTGCAAGTTGTATTGCTGAGATGACTGCTGGCCATACTGCTGCGACGGCTGATAGTTCTGCTGAGGTGGTTGATAACTCTGCGGAGGTTTTTGATAGTTCTGCTGAGGTCGTTCCATCTATATTTGCATCGGTTGCTTGCCCTTGTCTACCACTGCAACGGTCCTGGACTTCTTCTCGAAGGCTCTGACTGGCTTCTTCTTATCGTTGTTATCGGTGAAGCTGAGTTGTTTCGCTTCCTCCTGTAGACTCGCAGCCTTGCTGAGCAATTTCTCAAATGTCTTAATTATAAATCCTTTAATGAGAAATGTTATCGGACCATGAATACCCTTTAATAGAATTCCAATGGCATATTGTTCCTGGAGCTGTGGCTCGCATTTCATGCTTAAATTCCTCTATCGCAGGATGTAGTCCACCAAAGTTTCATTTGGTTTCTGTTACTCGACCACAAGATCACCGATGGTGATGTGGTGCTGAGCTCCAGTGAACCGTTTCACAAATAGGTTTTCCAATTTTACGAATGTCTTTAATGAGCTATTGGGAAGCTCCGCATACCAGTCAAAGGCAATTCCTGAAAGGCTGCTGACAAACTGGCGAAACAACAAAGCGTCGCTTCCCCCCCCCCGCGTTACAACAACTTGCGCGAAAGTATGCAACATGCTGTCAAGGGTTTCTCGTTCCATCAAAAGTCTTGAACAGAGGTGGTATGAAGACTTTAGGGTTTTGCACGGCATCAAATTCCTCGGGGTATGGTCTACCCTTTCGAATTAATGCCTCGCCTTTGGATTGGGCTAAGGCTTCTCGCACCTACTGTTCTACCATATTCTTAATGTCCTTTTCTAGTATTAGACTTTGAGTGGAATCCTTCTTCGGCTGCTCGTCTCCATTGACGGACGTGACTTCTTTCCCTCCATCCACAATGTGAATGACCTCCGGGGGTGTCTCCATTGAGGGCTGAGGCTGACTCTGAAGTGTGGCTAGAGCAGTCGCCATCTCCTCCATTTTCTTTTCCATTTGGTAAATTATATCATCCTTTTCTCGAAGATGGAGCCTCATCACCTCCGGATCTTCTCCTTCTGTAGCTGCTAGAGCTCCTAGTAGGGCTGATGACGCTCGTGTCTCGACCACGTTGATCTCAGCAATATCCTCGTCCATGTATCCTGACAAGTCTTCTTCATTTTCTGATCTTTCCTTCCATTCTTTGGCTAACTGCTGAATATCTGATCTCAACCTTTCCAGCGTGACCTCGAGCGAATTTCCTCTAACAGTTATGCGGCTGGTAGACTGTAGTAGGTGAACATCATTCTCTGGAGTTGTCTTTGAGACGACAATACTCCTCTTATCTTTAGAATAGGCATCAGAACTTCTCATTTCTGGCTGTTCTATCGGTATTGGCTCCGCGACTTTAGGTCGCCACACCATCCTTTTTCCAATTGGGTGCCTAGAACCGGATGGTCCATCGACAGTAAGTTGAAAGGTTGTGTGCCTACTAAGATGCGGGTCAGATACCACAGTTGGTAACTTCATGCTACCCAATCTCCTTTTCCTAGGAGGGAGTTCCTTTTGAACGATAGGGGAAGTATCCTTAGTCTAAGACGTGCCTTGGCGGGTATTCTCCCCATCCTTCTCAGGATCTCAGGCACAGAGTAATTATCTTTCTTTGTCAGCTTCTCGATTATCATCCTAATCAAGTGAGCGATGTATTTCATGCTTTTCGTCCTTTATGCTCATCGTAATATGCCGGTCAGGGTAACGTGACAACGATCCTCTAAACACTTTCTTCCTTAGGAGCGGTAGAAAGTGGGTAAAATCTGTTCCCTTTCAACAGGGGTGAAAGTTTTGGTAGTTCTTCTTCTTCCTCTGGAATTTCGTTAAGAATGGCAACCTCAGCGGCTTTAGCTTTAGCCGCTTTTCTGTTCTTATTCCTCCTCTGAGACTTAGTCAGGGGTGCCATACTTGAGTTGGACCCTATCTCTAAGGCGGGTTGTATCGCGGCAAAAGTTGTACCCTCCACAGTAACATGCTCATCACTGGTCTAGATTTCCTTACCCTTCCATTTTACAGGGGTAGGTGTAGTGATGACTAGACCAACGGGGGTAGCGACAACAGTTCGAGAGGCAATTCTATCAGCTTTGACGGCCAATCATTTACGGGCAACGGTATTCCCTCCAGTTGAGACCCTCTTCAGGAGAGGAAATTCTTGAGTCGACTTCAAGCTGAACTCCACTATAGGTTCCACAGATTCAAGTATCTTGGACCTCAGTAAGGCGACAGTGATGTCCCTGAACTTAATGTCCGTCTGGTCAAATCCTTGTCCAAAGCGGATGACTGCATTGTTAAGCAATCCATCTTGATTGATTGCCAAGTCAGTTCCAGTAGCGAAGGAAAAGATCAGCTTTGGTGCAGACATCTTCTACAGAAAAGATTCGAGACGTTAGATCTACCCTATACTTCCCTTATCGTTGCAACGATCTTTGGACGAAAGAAAGAAGATTGAAAGCAAAGTCCGAACAGGTTTTGTTAATTTCATTTAGATTTCGTTTGTTTATTTCGTAAAGCTTTGCAGGTTTCATGGTTTTTATTTCGTTCGTACTTAATTAGTGGAATTGGGAAATAGAAAGTCGATAAAGATTTGATTAAGAGTAGGGAGCCGCGGGACCTTTATCCTGGATTTAGGAAAGGTAAAACCCCGTAGGAAACTCGATTCGGCAGATTGGCCTTAAATCACACGGAACCTCTCTGTTTAGGGGTGTTTAAACAGTGGCTCCAAAATCCAAAAGGGTTGATCGTATCTGTTCAAGACACAAATGAACAAGATACGTCAACAGAAGAATGATAGTCAGATCCACTATGGGCATGGACTTACTACCAATTTATGAAAGCAAAATCATCTGATAAAAAATAAAAAGAAGAACAAATCCCCAGCGAAGTCGCCAGAAATTGGCGGCATATTTTTAGGTTAAGTGTTTTGAAAAGGGGGTCGCCTACAGAAATTATCGGCGAATTTTAAATTTTACATTTAATTTAAATATATATATATATATAATTTAGAAAGTGGCATTTGATTTTTGAAAATAATTTTAATTTTGAAAATTTTGAGATATGAAATCAAACCGATCTCACATCCCAAATAATTTATGTAAACGAGCACCACACCACAAACCATGTATCTATCCCGAAGAATAGACACACTGCTTGATGATGTGGCTCGATTTAATAAACTAGAAGATTTGTGACATCCGTTAGATTTGTGAACCAATTTTATAAGCTGACAAGTTCTCCTGCTTAATATAAAGGAATTAAGCAGGGTTTATATTATCTGGGTTCTTAAAGTTCCCTTTAAGGGAAAACCCCTATAGTTAATTACATCTAACATGACGGGAATCATTTAAGAAAACTCTCGATAATGATCAGTGGTTTTGCTCTCAAGAATTTCAAAGTTTAAGGTTTCAAACAAATTTGATTTTAGAAATTTCAAAAGGGATTAGCTCAAATTTGAAACAGTTTATTTTGAGAGTCCAAAGGAAGAGAAGTATGGGATATCAAAAACCCGAAGTGAACTTCGGTGACTTCTCGACTATCCTATTGTTTGGCTTCAATTTGAGAATTTATTTAATGTTTTAATCCTACCAATTTTATTTAATTAGGACTTGTATTAGTATGACATGATCATACAAACATCCTCGAAGATGTGAGGGTTTATGTCGTATCAAACGACTACCTCGGAGTCCTAAGACCGGTTAGGGCATAATTTGCATAACATGAATTTGTAAATGCCTAACAAAAAGTTGAGGATTTATGTTGCACTAGGAAAACTACCTCGAAATCCTATGGCTTGGTTATTTAATTCTAAGAAAGGTTTTGCTGAAGAAAACACAAGTTTTGCTGACGAAGATGGACGTGCTGCCCACTATGCTCCAATCTCCTTGTTGTTGCAGAGGTTTAGTTTTAGGTGGCAATCAAGAGATGAGAGAAGTGTCTTGGTTTAGTAGAGTCTTAAGGTTTAGATGTCTTAATGTTTTAATTAAAATAAATCTTAAAGTTGAATAAACAGAACCAATTAAGATTCCACGGTTCCGTCATCCCGACAACTTTATTTTCATAAGATTCACTTAGTCCAAATGAATTTGCTAAACTCAACTGAATGAGTTCCACACTTTTATTTATACCATGGGAAATCTCGTTAGCAACACGTGGGTTACATCATCCGAGGGATTCCCGATCATCCAACGACACATTTAATTTAGTTGTAGTTGTAGTTTTGTTGTTTTGTTTGTGATTAAATTTTGAGTTGTCTTATGTTTTGAATGTTGTGGTGGTGAATTCTATCTTGTATTGACTTTTAATTTTGTTTTGGGTTTCAGTTTTGTAGCTATCCTAAAAGGTTTTGGTTTTCATGCAGGGTGACATTCATGTTTAACATGCAAGTTTTGCAAGAAAGAAAGTACAGCATAGGCCAATAAATTGCAATAAAATAAAAGCGTACCTGGCGGGTCATCTCGTCATTTCAGGCTACACTTAAAACACATGTCAGGACATTTAAATATTTGCAAGAAATACCTAGGTAAAGCTAAGGGAAGATTCTGGTTGTCTACCAAAATCCTAATCCTATTGCTATTCAATTCCTATGACGTCTAAGTTCTTGTGTTTTGTGGATGATTTTCTTCACTAAAGAAAAATTAAGTTTAATTGTTCTTCTAAAACATCTCATCATATTGAGAAAGTGCTCAGGACGAATCCTGAACATCTTTTCAATACTTCTGGGATTATTTCGAGTTTAAATGAGTTTTATTGTACAGGTGAGTTATTCATCCGAGAATTTAGTTGAATTTTGTTTTTTTTTCTCAGTGAACTTGGACATTTGATTATCCGATGAGTAAAGTGACATTTCATTTGATACTCCACCTAAGGGTTATAAGGTGGAAGCCTTCAGGGGAAAATTAGTTTGTTAAAGGATTTAACCACAAAGGTTAAATTGTTATATCAAAATAGTTAAGTTTAGTTATGAAATTTCAAGTTAATTTTTTAAATGTTTACAATCGTTCAAGTTAGAGAGGTATTTAAATCGCTTAATTCCATTAAGTTTTGATGATTCTAATTTGTTTTAAATATTTTTGATTGATTTTAATTATCACATCTTGATTATAAATTATTTTGAGATTAATTCTTAGCATTTCAAATTTGATTTAAGTTAAGTTGTAAGTTATTTCAAATTAACTCTAATGTTTTAGATTTCAAATTAATTTATTGACCACTTTCGGTGGTCCCCAATTGTATGCAATGGGATGAATTGGTCAAAAATTGGTCCATGTTAGGCTTTTCCAATTCTTGGGGTCAAAGTGTTGTGTTGGAATGTCAAATTGACTTTTTAAGGTTTATGAGGTTAGGAAGGCCATTGGTGAGGTAAGGAATCAATTTAAGTAGACCCCTTTTCCATTGTAAATTTTAGTTTCATGGTGGCCCCTAGTCTCTAAAGAAAGGTTCCTAGGGTTTTTGGGTTTCATAAATGTCTCAGGGCATCTCATAGCCAGCTGAGGTGGTCGGGGGCTCTCACCAGGACAAAACTCTAAACAAGCTTAACCATGGGATGGGGTCTTAGGCTTCTCCTGATGAGGTGCAAGGTAATATAACCCTGATCTAGGGTCTATGTGCAAGTGCGTGGGTGGACCCTCACAAAAGTGATGTCAATGTTAGCCCGAGCATTATCTAATGTGTTGAGCATTTTGTGTCCTTGCTTATTGTATTTTCCTTAAAATTTGCTTCAGGATATGTCTTTAAATTTGTTCACAGTTTTGATTTTATTTTTTAATTAGTTTTTTTTTAAGAATTTTAGTCATATTATTCTTACAAGAGTTATATGAAGTTCGTGGATTCTCCCCCGAATAATTTTTTTTGCATGTTTTGAGCTATATATGTGTAGTGCCCTTCTTAATTAGTTGTGAATTTCTTACATTTTATGAAGGAGAAACTGCAACACCTTCATAGACTTACAACATGTTTATTGCATGTGATATTTTCTGAGGTTAAGGTGATTACTACTGTATTTACTCATTCCTGCACTTACTTGATGTTACTCAGTTTACCATTATTACATGTTACATTTTATGGAAAAAAGCATGTTAGGGAAAACTCTTTACTTTTTATGAACTTGATAATAGTTCACATAACTCAATAAAAGACTATGAGTTTTAATACGGTAAATCTTGTTAGGAGTTCTGATTCATTCAACCATCTTAACAAATGTTCCTTAAAAGAAGGTTATTGACCCGACTGCAAATAACACAGTAATTTATGCTTCCAAAAATATGTTATAGCCAATACTTTGACCTAAATAATAATAGCGGCTAGTGTATATAAATATAATTTTATGGAAAATATTTTACACACTAGAGGTACTACACAAGTATATGTATCATTTCAAGTAATATAGGATTTTAAATAAAGACCCCAGTGTCGATCCCACGAGGAGGTTTATAGATTTTTAAATATTTTAATTTTATTTTTATGTATTTCTTTTAAAGTTATAAATTTAATATTTAATTTACTAAATGCAGAAATAAAGTAGTACTAAAATAATTAGTGACGTAAATAATAATAAGCAAACAAGTTTCTTCCTTCCAACTAATCCAAGACTTTTTAGATAATGAAATATTCGTGGAGAATATAAATTTATGGTATTGTGCCAAATAGAAGCATTCCTATTCTTTACCTTCGCTCGATAGTATAAAGAACATAGGTTAATCTATAGATCAGGTCTGGATGTATTGTTAGTACAATGGGTTAATCCAGGCTCACACTACTAGATGTCCAAGGGTGGCTATGGTCGGCCCTACTAGTGACCCGTTCCCTTTCTATAAACCAAATTAAAATAATTTAGTCTGTCACTCTAAAAACTTATTAATTCTACGCCTATTGAATAATATTTTCCTATTTATTTGCACTTTACCTTGAATAACCCGCACAAGGCCTTTGACTACCTAAGGATTCGTGTGATATCTACTAGTTAAGAATTCATCTCCTTCTAGGTTTCAAAATTCTTCAATAGATTTTAACAACTTAAAAGGCCAATTTAAATAGTAAATTAAGATCTGATATTAATATCATCACAATATTTAAACATATTTAGTTTTTAATTCTCAAATGAATTTTATATTATCTTATTTATCTTTTCATAATTGAAAGGAGAAAGTAAAGTTACTACTCAGAACACATTGAATTTAAATAACAAAATATATAAATAAAACTTTGAATCAAATTACAAATAATTATCTCAAGTGTTTCTCCAACTGAACCTCTAATTCCTACTGACGCCAAAGTGAAATAGACTTCAAAAGCACCAACTCTTCCAAACTCTCAATACAAACTCTAAATAAAATAAACTCACTAATTTATGAAGGAAAGTAAACTAAAAGTGTGGCCCTATATTTAAAATTATCTCTCTGATTGGGGGCCTCTTTTTCTGTAGAAATAGCCTCCTATTTTTAGGCTTTAAGGGTTTCCTAAAGCACCTCTTCAAAATGTGTCCAAGTTCAATGAATCTTCTTAAAACTGTGTCTGGCGCCTAGGCGCGGGCATCTGGTGCCTAGGCACCAAACTCCGCATCAATTTCTTCGTACCTCTTCACTTTGGATCGCACCTCTTCGCGATCCAAACCGTTTCCAAGTTTCTAGATACAATGTATCACATGTCCTATAATCCAGGAATAACTGCCAATCTTCTAGAAGGTTCAATAACCGCTTTAACCGTCAAAAGAACTGCCCAAATTAGTTACAAAATCGTAACTGTTTTGGTATCAAGCTGGCGCTTAGGCACCGGATTCTGGCGCCTAGGCGCCAGACCCATTATTTTGGTAATTTTACATTTTGGCTTCATTTTTGTTCCTTTTTCATCTTTTTTTCTTTTTGAACATTTTTACATCACCTGCATCCAAAACAAATAAAAAAATACCTTTCATTAAAGCATAATATCCTTAAAATTTTAATAAAAATCAAGGCATAAAAATTGGTATTTTTTTCGTGGATCAAAAATCCCCCAAACTTAAACGTTACTTTTCCTCAAATAACCCTTTTTACTATATAAAATGTATAACAATTGGAATAA
Organism: Papilionanthe hookeriana x Papilionanthe teres; assembly: GCA_022702705.1. NCBI lineage: Eukaryota > Viridiplantae > Streptophyta > Magnoliopsida > Asparagales > Orchidaceae > Papilionanthe > Papilionanthe hookeriana x Papilionanthe teres. The sequence continues at coordinate 65,988,525 of CM040439.1, read as the reverse complement.
AAGGTAAATATTTAAGATTACTTGTAATTTTTGATTTTATAAAGGCTTTAGTAAATCATTAACCAAATTTCACTAACTATGTTTAATTTTAAGAATTTAAAGAATATTTAACTACCAAATCGTAAGACTTCAAAATTTTTCATTCATTTCGAAAATAATTGTAGTTTATTATATTAAGATCACATAAATTATTTACAAGAAAAAAATCTTCATGAAAATCTTTTCTAATAGAGATGCATGCATAAAAATTAAGTAAAATATGTAATTAGTTTTCTTCTTATAAGATAATTCAAGTGAAGCCAATTTTTGATTAGGCATCTCCTCAAGCTTCTCCTCACTTTTTTTTTCTTTTTTTCACAGTAAGGATTACTGTATCTGGATAGCCTGTTAATGATTTTGAACTTCACTATCTTTAACTTATATTTATAAACTTATACATCTTCACTTAATTACTATAACATGAATAGTTTTCAAAAAGACTTTCAATCTTTTTATTTTTCAAGTTATAATTCTTGATTTCTTAATGCTTCTAAAATTCAATTATCTCTACCATGAATAGAAAAAATTCTTAATCTTACTCTTCTTTAAGTTGAATAATTCTATTCTTAAAATCAATCAAAGTTATTAAAATTTTGGTTAAGTCTACTAAATTATTTATAATTTCAAAAAAATTAAGTGATCTTAAATAGATTTTTCATTCCTTATGTATGTTAATGTTTTTTTAGAGAAAATATTAGCACTTAAGGACAAATACAATTTAAATTTGCATGTATTTTCCCTTCCCCCAAACTTAAGTTTTGATATATCATGAAAAATTTTAAAGTATGAGAGTAAGAAAGGCATAATTTAAAATGGAATTTTATAAGTATGTAAAAACAATCTACGAAGAAAAATTTACTTCTACACATGCTTTTTATGAATATCACTGAAATAATGAAGCATATATAAAAGTAAGCAGGTTCAATTTTTATATCAGTAGCTAAATTAAACGACTATACTAATCACAATAACAGAAACATAACAACATCAATAACTAAATAGTACGACAATCATCAGTACAACTAACATTAACAAAACATCAAACAAACATAAACCAATCATACTACTAAGTCTAACACACAGACAAATAAAACAAGAACATAATCTCGATAATCTAATCATCACTCGCAGTCTCCTCCTCATCATCATCATCAACACCAAAGGAAAATTCCTCAGTCTTCTTCGGATCATAAGGTGTGAATCTATGACAAGTAGGGAACTGAACAGTCGGTTCTCCCTTCAGGAATCTAACAAGAGCTTCATCATAATCGGCATCATAATTGCTCTTCTTATGAGTAAAATCAGCAAGATGATCAAATTTCGTATCGATCGTGTATATGCGACAATGAGCTACATGTAACACATTCTGCTGCTCTAAATACCTCTCATCCATAGTCTCCCAAAAACTAGGTGGTGGTGTAGCAGAAGTAGAAGGTCTAGAAGTAGAAGCACTACCTGGAGTAGGTACATAAGTAGAAGGAGCAGTAGATCTCTTTCTGCGAAGACGATCATAAATACTAACACTCTCCTACCCAATAGGTTTTGTAGTCTTCAGCTTCTCCTTAGAAATATCAGCAATAACTCCATCGCTCAAGCATAAAGAATATATCAAAGATGGAAATCCTAATCCCACAGAAGTGCTGGATCGTGCAGTTGATTCTACAGAATCATAGATAATGCTACCAACATCAATCGACTTCCTTTCCTGAATGCAGTAGTTCAGGATAGCTATATCTCTGGTAACTCCACTCAGGAGGTTGGAAGGAAGTAGTCTAGCAGAAATAAAATAGTGCCAGGCCTTTGAAATACCATTCAGCTTAGAAGATTTAAAGTTTACCGTTTGTTGTTCTGGATCTTCCAAGCTTCAGTGCCGTCAGTCAGATATGCAATGATCATCTCTAAATCTCCTTCAAATGGAGATAAAATAGAATAGTACCACTCTAGTAGGTGGTAGGCCGTAGAAAATGTTGATCCGCTCCGGAGTGAATCCCACTCCGACACCTCTAACGAAGAATTCATAGTCTTCCGCATCCATAAAGTTGGCGAAAAATTCTCGTACAACAGGAATAAAAACAACAACAGTAAAATAACAGAATCGCTGCCAGTTGTGTGCAACAATCATGTTCTCGATCATCTCTTCAGGACTGTAAAAACTGCGCTCCGAGATAAATTTCCTCGATGTCGCAAATTTGTGGTAACGAAAGTGCGCTGCCGCAGTGGCGAACTTGCTGCGATCAAAATTTTCTCATTCTTTTCTGTGCTTAGATTTAGGTGCCATCTAAACATGAAAGAAAAGACAAATAAATTAAGGAATCAAATAAACTAAACTCTTTTAAGCTTGAGAAAATTAAAATGAGTTTAAAAATCCATGGAAAAATTTCTAAAAATCAAAAATTTTCTCCGAAATTTCAGTTTTTAGCAAAAATTGAAAAATCCATGGTAGAAATAAAAAATAAATGGATTAGAAGGTAGATCTGACCTCGGGATGAAGAAATCGAGTGATTTCGGGCTCAAAAACGTAAAGATTTGGCCTCAAAATGGATATATAGGGTAGGTTTTAGTGAAAATGGAGGAAGAAGGAGAGCTTAAGCGTCGTCCATGGCATGGGGGTTTAAGAAGATGAAATTTTTGGTTCAGGCCGAACCTGCGCCTAGGCACCGACCTCTGACGCCTAGGCGCCAGACTCGCCTTTCACAAAAATAATTTTAAAAATTTAATTTTCCACCAAATCTCACAACTTCAACTTTCAATTACTGATATAAGAGTATTGCTTTAGTTTCCAACTTCCAAAATATTTTCCAAAAATTTTGAAAAATTATAAATTAAATCCACCAATCTAACACTAGTTTAAGTCAAACTCTTCTAATTCCATTTCATAATCTTCAATTTCAGCCTCAATGAACTACAGATAAGTATAATAATAAGATTCAAGTCTTAACAAACAATCAAACAACACAATTTCAAAGAAAATACAACACACATTGAACAATAAAACAAACACACAAACAACACTTTTGATTTACCAAATCGATGCAACGACACACTAGATAAAGTCTTGATCTAACCAAATTTACTAACTAATCTTAAAATTTGAAATTTCCACTCTCGTAGCAATGAAGATCGGCCTACTTGGGAAGAACACTAACGGCCTTGGAAAATCTGCAGCCATTTTCTCATCGATCCATTTGTTCTTCGCATACATCTCCACTTGAGCGTCTTGATAGGCCGCTAAATGATCGAATTGAAGCTTTGCCTGCCATTCTAGATGCTCGATTTGATGATACATCTCATGGAGGGGATCTCCAATACTTTTGAATTCCGCTTCAAGGTTATCTAGGCAACTCGAAAACTTCTCCAAACTAACAGCAATAAAACCATTGAAGAAAGGTTGAGGATCCTTAGAACACTTGTCTCTAGCCTCTTCTCCATGAATTCTTCTCTCTATTTCTTCAAAATCTTCTCTTATCTCCTCAGGCATGAAGTGTAAAGGTCGTATCTATGATTGCTTAGGGATTGGGAATGAAGATGGGGTAGTTTATAAGAGAAAATCGTGTGAAAAACTGAAAATTTTCAGTTTTTACACGACCCAGTAACTGTGGCGCTTAGGCTCCAGACCCATCGATACACAGTCTTCTCTGGTGCTTAGGCGCCGGGTTTCGGCGCCTAGGCGCCGGAACCATGTTCGACTTTGTTTCGCCTAACGTCAAATTTCAATGTACTTCGAGATAATCTTTAGCTTAAGTCAGTAAAAACATGTTAGCATCCAATTTTCTAAAGTTATATAAAATTTAGTTAAGACCGAGGCATAACCTTACATTAAAAATGTAAAAACACACAAAAATAACTATTGGTTGCCTCCCACAAAGCGCTTGGTTTAATGTCGTCAGCCCAACCTAATTAAGTCTTTAATCAGGTAAACTCAACTCGTAAGCCTCTTTATAAAACATTTTTATGTTTCCCAAATAAGGCTTCAGTCTTAATCCGTTAACTTTAAATATTTTTCCCGTTTCGGGGTCTTTAATATCCACAGCTCCATAATGGTATACTTTCTCAATTATATATGGTCACATCCATTTAGATCTTAATTTTCCAGGAAAAAGTCTTAAACGAGTATTAAATAATAATACTTCTTGTCCAGCCTCAAATAATTTTCCTGAAATCTTTTTATCATGTAATATCATCATTTTCTCTTTATAAATCTCTGAATTTTCATATGACTCATTTCTTATTTCATCCATCTCATTTAATTGTAATAATCATTTTTCTCCTGCAGTATTCAAATAAAAATTAAACTCCTTTATCCCCCAATAAGCTTTATGTTCAAGTTCAACAAGTAAGTGACAATGTTTACCATAAACTAACAGGTAAGGTGACATTCTGATTGGTGTCTTATAAGCTGTTCTATAAGCCCATAATGTAGAATCAAGTCTATTAACCCAATCAGTTCTTTAGGATTAACAATTTTCTCTAAAATTCTTTTAATTTCTCTGTTTGATACTTCAGCCATTCCACTTATTTGTGGGTGATAAACAGTTGGAATTCTATGTTTGATTCCAAAATTTTCCAGTAATGATTGAATTCTTATATTTCTGAAATGACTTCCACCATTTGTGATAATTACCTTAGGCATTCCAAGTTTTGAAAAAATATTTTTCTTTAAAAATTGTGAAACACTTTTGGAATCACAGTTAGGTAAAGCTACAACTTCAATCCACTTTGAAACATAATCAACTGCTAATAAAATATAAATCTTTCCAGATGATGGTACAAATGGTCCCATAAAGTCTAAACCTCATATATCAAAAATTTCAACTTCCAATATATAGTTTAAAGGCATTTCATCTTTCCTAGATATATTTCCCATCCCTTTACATCGATCACATGTTTTCACATATTGTCTCACATCTTTGAACAAGGTAGGCCAATAAAATCCTGAATTTAAAATTTTAAATGCAGTTTTATCTGGTCCAAAGTGTCCTCCAAATTCGGAATCATGACATTTTTTAATAATAGCAAAAGTTTCTTCAAAAGGTACACATCTTTGAATTACAGAATCTCTTCCCAATTTAAATAAATGAGGATCTTCCCAAATATAAGATTAAGTATCATTTTTAAATTTCTTAATATATTTGTTATTCAATCCATAATGTAGAATATTGCTAACTAAATAGTTAACTATATCCGCATACCAAGGTGTTTGGCATCCTTGAATAACATATAACTGTTCATCAGGAAATTTCTCATTTTTATTTTCTTCAATAATAATATCATTTTTAATTCTAGATAAATGATCTGCAATTTGGTTATCAGCTCCTTCTCTATCCACTATTTGAAAATCAAATTCTTGTAGAAGTAAAACCCATTTTATCTGTCTAGGTTTAGCATCCTTTTTTGACATTAAATATTTAATAGCGGAATGATTAGTATGAACTACGTATTTGGTACCAAGAAGATAAGGTTTAAATTTATCAAAGCGCATAGACTATAGCTAAAAGCTCTTTCTCAGTAGTAGTGTAATTTCTTTGAGTTTCAGTAAGTGTTTTACTAGCATAATATATAACTTTGAAAATTTTCTCATATTTTTGTCCCAATACAGCTCCAATTGCAAAATCACTTCCATCACACATTAATTCAAAAGGTTTATTCCAATTAGGTGCAATAATAATAGGTGCAGTTATTAATTTATCTTTTAAAATATTGAAAGCATTAACACATTCTTCATTAAATTCAAATTTAGCTTCTTTTTCCAATAAATGACAAAGAGGTTTAGCAATTTTAGAAAAATCCTTTATATATCTTCTATAAAATCCGGCATGTCCCAGAGAACTTCTCACATCAGTAACAATAGTAGTTGGTTGCAGTTCAACAATAATTTTCACTTTTGCTTGATCAACTTCCATCCCATTTTGTGAAATTTGTGATTAAGTACAATGCCTTCTATGACCATAAATTGACATTTTCCCAGTTAAAAACTAAGTTTGTTTCTTCACATCTTTTCAGAACTTTGGAAATATTTTCCAAACAAGATTCAAAAGAAGTTCCAAAAACTGAAAAATCGTCTATAAATATTTTAATTCCTTTGTCAATCAAATCACAAAATATTGACATCATACATCTTTGAAAAGTTGCAGGTGCATTACATAAACCGAAAGGCATTCCTATAAATATAAATGTTCCATAAGGACTTGTAAATGTTGTTTTCTCTTGGTCTTCAGGAGCGACAAGTAATTGATGAAAACCAGAATATCCATCCATAAAATAGAAATATGAGTGTCCAGCTAATTTATCAAGCATTTGATCCAAGAAAGGTAAAGGAAAATGATCCTTTCTAGTGGCGTTATTTAATTTTTGATAATCAATGTAAATTCGCCATCTAGTAACTTGCCTTATAGGAATTAGTTCATTTTTATCATTGACAATGACAGTTACTCTTCCTTTCTTCGGAACACAATGAATAGGACTCACCCATTGACTACCTGAAATAGGATAAATAATTCCAGCATCTAACCATTTTAAAAATTCTTTTTTAACAACCTCTTTCAAGAAAGGATTTAATCTTCTTTGAGGTTCAATAGTAGGTTTAAAATCTTCTTCCATTAAAATCCTATGCATACAGATGGAAGGGCTTATTCCTCTTATATCAGAAATAGTCGAACCAAAATTTTTCTTATAAATCTTTAACACTCCTATTAATTTTTTTCTTGATCTAAGCTTAGTTTAGAAGAAATAATAACAGGTAAAGTTAATGAATTTCCAAGAAAAGCATACTTGAAATGTGCAGGTAAGATTTTTAATTCCAGTTCAGGGGCTTTTTTAATCGATGGTAAAAGTATACCATTTTGAGTTATGTCCAAAATTTCCAGTTATCTTTAATATAATGAGTTTCTTTAAATAATTCTTCTTCTTTTACTTCTTCATTTTTGTCAGTTAATAATTCAATTTTTCCATCAGAAATGACTTTACATTTTTCTTGATAATTTTTTTCAATTATATAATCAATAATATCCATTCGATAGCATTTTACTTTGTCAGGGTACTTCATTGATTTAAGGACATTAAATTTAATCTCTTGATCATTAACTCTCATCGTTAATTCTTCTTTTTGCACTTCAATCATAGCACGTCCGGTAGCTGGAAAAGGTCTCCCTAAAATAATAGGCATTTCTTTATCTTCTTTCATATCAAGTACAATGAAATCCACAGGGAAAATAAATTTATCCACTTTAATAAGAACATCCTCTATAACTCCTTTAGGGTAAGTGATAGATCTATCAGCTAACTGAAGGGTTACAGTGGTGGGAGAAATCTCTCCTAAATTCAACCTTCAAAAAATAGAAAATGGCATGAGATAATACTTGCTCCTAAATCACTTAAATCTTGTCCACAAAATTTTTCTCCAATAGCACAAGGTATAGTGAAACTTCCAGGATCTTTAAGTTTCTGAGGTAATTTATTTTGAATTATTAAACTACATTCTTCACTTAATGCAACAGTTTTAAAAGCTTCAAATTTTCATTTCTTACTTAAAATATCCTTGATAAATTTTGCATAAGTTGGCATCTGTTCCAAAGCTTCAGCAAAAGGTATGTTAATGTTAAGTTTCTTAAAAACTTCAAAGAACTTAAAAAATTGTTGATCAAGCTTCTGCTGTTTTCGTCTTTGAGGAAAAGGTTGTGGTGATTTTTCAACTTCCACATTAATAGGAATAACAGTCTGATCTCTACTAGGAGACAGAGTTTCTTTAGGTTTTTCAATCTCTTCAACCTTAATCTCATTTTCAATTTCATCCTGAATTCTTTCTTTTAATTTTTTTCCACTTCTAAGTTGTACGGCTTTAGCATGTTCATGTTCTTTTCCAGTTTCTTTTGGGTTGATTTCAACAGTAATAGGAAGTGTTCCTGGAGGTCTGTAATTAATTAAATTAGCAATTTATCCTATTTGATTCTCAATATTACGAATAACAATGTTTTGATTTTGTAATTGATTACTCAGTTGTAAAATTAATTCTTCTATAGATAACGTTTTCTGTTGATTATTAAATCCAGGAGGTTTATAGTTTGAATTTACTTTATTGTTCCAATTTCCAGTTGGATGAGATTGATTATTACCCCATTGTTGTTGTGAATTATTCCAGTTAAAATTAGGGTGATTTTTCCATCCAGGATTATAATAATTTAAATAAGGGTTATTTTTACTAGTAATAGCTTGTAAAGTTTCAATAGTTTGAGAATCTTCAATATTAGCAGAGTTGTTATGTAATACATTGATAGCAAAATTATCTAATTTCTTAAATATTGCAGCCATCTGTGAAGCTAAGATAGAAAAGGCTTCGTTATCATGAATACTTGCCATTCTTTTAGGATTAACCCTTTCAAAAGGCCATTGAAAATTATTGTTAGCCATTTCTTCAATTAAAGTATAAGCTTCTTCAAATGATTTAGCCATTAAAGAACCTCCAAAAGCAGCATCAATAATTGATTTAAGTGATCCAATTGACCCGACCGCAAATAACGTAGTAATGTTTGCTTCCAAAAGATAGCCAAAAACTTTGACTCAATTTATAAATAGCGGTTAGTGTATAAAATTAATATTATGTAAATTTAGAAAATATTTTTACACACTAGGGGTACTACGCAATTATACGTATCTTTTTAAGTAATACAGGGTTTTTAAACAAAGACCCCAGTATCGATCCCACGGGGAAGAATTATAGTGACAAATTTTCTACATAAAAAATAAAAAAAATATTTTTGTGCTATCTTTTAAAAATTACTATTAATTTACTAGATGCAAATAAAGAAAAAAATAATAAGAAAATGATTTTATGAAGTCTATATAAAATAAACAACTTTCTTTCCTTCAATTAATCTAAGATTTTTAAGATAATTTAATATTCGTTGGAGAATTTGATTTATAGTATTGTGCCAAATAGAAGCATTTCTATTCTTTACCCTTTGATCTAGGCGCAAAGAACATTGGCTAATTTACAGAATAGGTCCGGATGTATTGTTAGTAGAATGGGTTAATCTAGGCTCACACTTCTAGATGTCCAAGGGTAGCTATGGTCGGCCCTACTAGTGACCCTTTCCATATCTATAAATCAAATTATAAGAATTTAGTCTGTCACTCTAAAAACTTATCAATTCTACGCCCTTTAAATCTTATCTTCCTATTTATTCACACTTCACCTTGAATAGCCCGCACATGGCATTCGACTACCCAAGGATTCATGTGACATTTACAAGTTAAGAGTTCTTCTCCTTCAAGGTCTCAAAACTCTTCAACAGGTTTTAACAATTCAAATGGCCAACTTAAAAAGTAAAATAAGATCAGGTATTAATGTCATCACAAGGTTTTGAAAATATTTTGAATTTCAATTCTCCATCAAATCTTTATATTATCTTATCTATCTCTTCATAATTGAAGGAAGAAAGTAAACTAACTACTCAGAACACATTGAAAAAAAATAAAAAAACATGATAATTAAACTTTGAATCAAATATAAAAATACTTATCTCAAATATTTCTTCTACAGATCTTCTGATTCCTACTGACTCCACAGTGTAATGAACTCCAGATGTAATAACTTGAAAATAAACTCACTAAACTAAATAAAAGTGACCCTAAATTTCTCTCTCTATTTCTCTCTCTATGGATGAGAGACCCAAAAGTGGATAAGAGAAAGGGTTACAATGGGAGGGGCACGTTTTCTGAAGAAATGGACTCCTATTTATAGGCTTCAAGGGTTGCCCTGAGGCACCTCTTCAAAACATGTCCACATTCAATGAATCTTCTAGAAGGTCGGTCTGGTGCCTAGGCGCCGGACACCGCGTCCAGTTCTCCGCACCTCTTCACTTTGGCTCGCACCTCTTCGCATTTAAAACCGTTTTGGAGCGTCCAAATGCAATGTATCACATGTTCTATTATTAAGGAACAACTGCCAGTCGTCTAGAATGTCCAATAACCGCTCACTCCATCAAAATAACTGATCAAACGTTGTCAAAAACTTGACAATTTTTTTATCGAGTCTGGCGCTTAGGCGCCAGCTTCTGGCGCCTAGGCGCCAGGCCATAATTTTTTTATACTTTTTGTATTTTGCTCCATTTTTGCTCCTTTTTGCTCCTTTTTGCTCCTTTTTCCTTTTTAGACCTTTTTACATTACCTACATCCAAAAACACAAAAAATACCTTTCATTAAAGCATAATATCCTTAGAAATTAATAAGAATTAAGACATAAAGAAATAGGTATTTTTTTATAGATCACCAATAAGTCCGTTATAAAATGTTTGTATAATTAACCAATCAGGTAAAGTATGATAAGGACACTTTCTTAATAGTTCTTTAAATCTTTCCCAAGTTTCATAAATTGTCTCCCCGTCAAATTGACTAAACAAAGTAATATCATTTCTTAATTTAGTAGTTTTAGAAGAAGGAAAATATTTAGCAAGGAATTTTTGTGCAATTTCAGCCCATGTTTTAATAGAACATGTGCTAATGAGTTCAGCCACATCTTTACTTTATATCTTAAAGAGAAAGGAAAGTGTCTAAGTCTAACAACATCATCAGAAACATTGTTATATTTAAAGGTAGCACAAAGTTCTAAAAAACTAGCAAGGTGTAAATTTGGATCCTTATTTGGTGTTCCCCCAAATTGATTATTTTGAACCATTTGAATAATAGCCAGTTTAAGCTTAAAAGAATTAGCATCTACAGCAGGTATTTGAATACTAATATGAAGTTCGTCAGCTGTTGGGTTAGCATAATCCCTTAATGTTTTGTAAACATTTTATTCATTAATTTCAATTGGATTCTGTAAATTGTTATGTAAATTAGCCATCTCTTAATATTTTTGAATTTGTTTTCCTTTTTTAATTCTTCTCACAGTTCTTTCTAATTTAGAGACTAAAGGTAATAATCCTTCAGATCCAGAACTACGCATAAACAACAAATAAAAAGTAAAATAAAATAGCAAGAAATAAAATCTCTTTTTTTGTTTTTATAAATGTTTTTGTATTTTATATTTTTGTATTTTGAAAATAAAAAAAAATAAAATAAAATAAATATTTAAAATCTAAAAATTTTCCTCCTCGGCAACGGCGCCAAAAAGATGACCCGACCGCAAATAACGAAGTAATTTATGCTTCCAAAAATATGTATAGCCAATACTTTGACCCAAATAATAATAGCGGCTAGTGTATATAAATATAATTTTATGGAAAATAGTTTACACACTAGAGGTACTACGCAAGTATACATATCGTTTCAAGTAATATAGGGCTTTAAATAAAGTCCCCAGTATCGATCCCATGAAAAGGTTTATAGATTTTTAAATATTTTAATTTTATTTTTATGTGTTTCTTTTAAAGTTATAAATTTAATATTTAATTTACTAAATTCAGAAATAAAGCAGTACTAAAATAATGAGTGATGTAAATAATAATAAGCAAACAACTTTCTTCCTTCCATTTAATCCAAAACTTTTTAGATAATGTAATATTCATAGAGAATATAAATTTATGGTATTGTGCCAAATAGAAGCATTCCTATTCTTTACATTCACTCGATAGTATAAAGGACATTGGCTAATCTATTGATCAGGTCTGGATGTATTGTTAGTAGAATGGGTTAATCTAGGCTCACACTACTAGATGTCCAAAGGTGGCTTTGGTCAGCCCTACTAGTGACACATTCCCTTTCTATAAACCAAATTAAAAGAATTTAGTCTGTCGCACTAAAAACTTATTAATTCTATGCCCATTGAACCATATTTTCCTATTTATTTCCTCTTCACCTTGAATAACCCCACAAGGCCTTCGACTACCCAAGGATTCATGTGATATCTACTAGTTAAGAATTCATTTACTTCTAGGTCTCAAAATTCTTCAACATATTTTAGTAACTTAAATGGGCAATATAAATAGTAAATTAAGATCTGATATTAATATCATGACAATATTTAAACATATTTAGTTTTTAATTCTCAAACGAATTTTATATTATCTTATTTATCTTTTCATAATTGAAAGGAGAAAGTAAAGTAACTACTCAGAACACATTAAATTTAAATAACAAAACATATAAATAAAACTTTGAATCAAATTACAAATACTTATCTCAAGTGTTTCTCCAACTAAACCTCTGATTCCTACTGACTCCAAAGTGAAATAGACTTCAAAAGCACCAACTCTTCCAAACTCTCAATACAAACTCTAAATAAAGTAAACTCACTAATTTATGAAGGAAAGTAAACTAAAAGTGTGGCCCTATCATTAAAATTATCTCTCTGATTGGGGGCCTCTTTTTCTATAGAATTGGCCTGCTAATTATAGGCTTCAAGGGTTGCCTAAAGCACCTCTTCAAAATGTGTCCAAGTTCAATGAATCTTCTAGAAGCGTGATCCGGCGCCTAGGCGCTGGACTCCGCGTCTAGTTCTTCGCACCTCTTCACTTTGGATCGCACCTCTTAGCGATCCAAACCTTTCCCAAGCGTCTAGATACAATTTATCACATGTCCTATAATCCAGGAATAACTGCCAATCTTCTAGAAGGTCCAATAACCGCTCTAACCGTCAAAATAACTACCCAAAGTAGTTACAAAATCATAATTATTTTGGTATCGAGCAGGAACTTAGGCGCCAAATTCTGGCGCCTAGGCGCCAGACCCATTATTTTGGAAATTTTGCATTTTATCTCCATTTTTGCTCCTTTTTGCTCCTTTTTCATCTTTTTTTCTTTTTGAATATTTTTACATCACCTGCATCCAAAAAGATAAAAAAATACCTTTCATTAAAGCATAATATCCTTAAAATTTTAATAAAAATCAAGGCATAAAAATAAGTATTTTTTTCATGGATCAGCTATCATTTTCATTTAGGAAATATTAACCTTAATGTTACAATAATAAGGTTTCATAACTTAACAGTTTTGAAAAACACTTAACCTAATCTCAGGATAATTAAAAAAGTGTAATTAAAATATTAAATAGCAAACCATGGAAAGTTTTAGCCTTGTTAGTTTTATTATAAGACCAATTTTATGTTCTCTCTCCTTTTACTTGAAAAATAACATGAAGGGGAAACATTGAAAACAATCATTTCTTGAGACTTATCACTTAGGATAAACAATGTTATCATAATACCAAAAAAGAAAAGGAAGGAGTAACTAACTAGATATATTAATTCTTAGGAGAAATTTAAAAAACTGGAAAGAAAAGGAAAAAGAAGAAGAGGAAGAAGATAAAATTGAAGAGAAAATGAAAAAAGTTAAAATGATGAAAAACATGAGAAGAAGCTTGAGGTTGGCGTGGAAATTGAAAGAAAAACTTGAAAATTAGCCTAGAAACATGTTTTTTTAATGATACTTATCTAATGTTTTTTTCAGGAATAAGGTTAAATAGGATGAATTTTGCTAGTTTCATCAAAAGTGCATAAAAAAAACATTCAAAGTTAGTGAAAATATTTTAAATCCTGCATATTAATATTTTTTGGGGTTTACTCGATGCAAAACAAAGAATTTTAAAGGAAAAACTAAATTGTTAAACTTTAAGACAATCAACCTGTAGATTATAGTTTTACACTTCTATTTTTCTGTTGATAAACATGTTGAATGCATTAGAAACCTACGAGAATGCATAATTCATTGTAATGGGGCCCTGCTTCGTCATGTATTTTCTTGAGGTAAAGTACTGAGTATGTTTAGGAGGTTGATGAGACGTGAATTTACAAACATTTCAGCATTAATTATCCTTTTAGTTATCTCTTTTATCATGATATTGCACTTAAGATGAGTATTTTTTGTTGTTTAACCAGATTACAAGGTTCAAGGCAAATGGAAGAGAAAAAAAAGAATGAAATTGGAGCAAAATAGAAGAGAACAAAGTTTCGCACATGTGGCTTCAAATGCATGCATGTGCATACACATGTGATTGTACAAGCGAGCAACCTAGGCATGTGCAAATACACATGAGAGTGCACCAACTGCCTTGCTGATCAGGCGCTCTGCTATCTCAGCCACTCCATATAGGCTTGCAACTGACTTGCACGTCCACACACACACCCATCTTCCTCACCTTTAGTATTACTGGGTAGTGCTAACATAATTGTGTTTCTAAAGTTTTAATTGCTACAGCCTAGCCCTATATTTGGTTCTTTGTTTGTATAACTAATTTTTGGATATGTGACTTCATTGGAACAATTTGGGTGTTAGCTTGAAATCCATGTGAGAATGTTACACCTAAAATATATAGTATTTTTATGCACATTTTTATACCTATTTTTAATGATATTGCACTTTAATGGAAGGTATTTTGTGTTTTTCTTGCAGGTATGATGAAAATGGATGGTCACGATGAAAGGAGCAAAATTGGATCAAATTTGGAGCAAAAAAATGAAAGATAAAAAATTTGGCACAAATCGATATTCAAATAGATTTGGCGCCAATTTCAAAGGGGATGGGATGCAACTCTTGGTGGTAATGTCCATAACTTTCTTTGGGTGGCAAGTTTGAATGAAGGGGTGTGTTCCTTGGTAGATACATCGAATCTGGACATATTTTGAAGAGACACCAAGGCACCTTTTGGTTTACTATTTAAAGAGAGTCTTAGGAAAGATTTAGAGGAGGCAATTTGAGGAGACTCTTCCACTACATTTTGAAGAGTACTTCCATTGTTCTTCCACTCCATTTTAAAAGATTTTATTTAGAGTAGGAGTAGAGAGTAAAAAGGAGAAAAGGGTCGGAGTGAAGTATTCTTCTTCCCACTTCTTTTCTTTCTTTTAGTTTAGTTTTTATTGAAGTCTAAAGTCTGTATTCTTAATCATCGGAGTTGGGAGGCTTGCTCTGAGGAGTAGTTTAGCGAAGAGTCAATGTTTCAGAGGAACTTCCTTAGTATTGTGGAGAGGATTTTCTGATAAGTGTTTACTTTTATTTAGTTTATTAATACTTGTTTTCGTTTATCATTATTCTTATCGTTGTTTTTAATTTCAAATCAATGTGTTTTTATATTTTCTCAATGCATTCTGAGTAGTTTACTTTATCTTTTTCTTTCTTATATGGAGAAATTAATTTAAAGAGAATTGTTGTGGAAAATATAAGTGTTTAAAAGTAGGAAGAAGTTGTGAAGATTGATTCTAAAAACTTTATTTACTTCTTAATTTGGCCTGTTAAGTTGTAAAATTTCTTTAGATTATGTAAGATCCAATGCGGTATTGTCTCATAAAAGTTAGTAAGAATCACATGAAATTATATGGGTGAGAACTCGTAGTCCATATAATTGAATGTAATATTAGAAGATATTTTTATAAAAGGGAGTAAAATTAGAGGATTTTAGAGTGACGAGGCTAAAACCCCCTAATTTGGTTTGAAGTTTTGAGTTTTGTTATGAGAAGTTAGCCCCAGTGGTGGGAATCGAGGGAACTCTAGAGTGAGAGACTCGGTATCTTCCCTGCCTAACCATGTTCAAAATAATATAAATTTCAAATTAGCTTATGTTCTTTATAGAACCAAGTAAGGGTAAAGAACACATTTGGTTCTATCTGTCACAACAAAAAAAATTTTTGAATACTTCCACAATAATATTTTAAAAATTATTACTACTTCATGAAAGGAAAGAAAAGGATATTCTAGTTAATAGTATTTTATATCCAGTGTTATTAGTTATTATAATTTTGATTTCTTGCTTTGCATTTTTATTAAGAAAATTTCAAAAGACATATTAACCTTCAAAACTTTTCAAAATTAAGACATACTTTTTCAAAAAAAATTAAAGAAAATTAAAAGATAATTTCTCTGATTCCTTTAAAGATTTCACATTTATCCTGTGGGTTTGATATCTCGGGGCTTAATCAGAAAGTCATATATTACTTGATAAACGATACGTATACTTGCATAGTATCCCATATTATAAAATCATTATTTTCATATCTTAAATCATCAGCACACTTATATCTGACGGTACCAAGTTTTTGGCGCTGTTGCACTTATATCTATCTGGGATCAGAGAACAGTTGCTTTTTGGGTTGATTCCCTTAATTATTCCCATGGTTAGGCCAATTATTCACAGATTTATTGTAAGTGTTTCTTCATTGTCAGTTGTTATTGTTCCAAGAGAAATTTGGGTGATTCCTCGAGCCTAGGTTGTAGGTATGGGCATATGAATAATTGTCATTATTTCTTATAGAGTTCACAGAATCTAAGGTCAACATGCTAGGATCTACCACCATTCCATTATTTGATCCATCATTGAGTGGAAATCCATGCATGGGATTCATCCTCAAATCATCTAGCTTCTTAGAGATAGCATCTACTTAGGCTACATAGATTGCTAACACATCAGATTCATAGATGTGCAACTTTAAGGAGTGTTACTCTTTTAGCTGGCCATTGAAAATTGCTAATGGTTTTTTCCTTAATAAATCAATATGCTTCATCAAATGGTTTAGACATTAGAGAAACTCCTGCAGCGACATCTATGGTAGTCCTGAAAGATCTTACTAATTTGTTTTAGAAGGTTTGAATGATGAACATGTTGGATAGGGCATGATGAGGACCTCTCTTAAATTAGTCCTCAAATCTCTCCTAGGCCTCCTGAATAGATTCTCTAACACTTTTATTAAATGCGGAGATGTCATTCTTAAGTTTCGTAGTTTTAGAAGGAGGGGAGTATTTTGCAAGAAACTTCTGGGCTAAGTCATTCCAAGTCGTGATATAGCTCGGGGCGAAGGAATTAAGCCATACCTTAGCTTTATCCCTCTGGGTGAAAGGAAAAAGCCACAGTCTAACAGCGTCATCGGAGACACCATTATACTAAAAAGTGGCACACAATTTAAGAAAATTAGCAAAGTGGAGGTTGGGATCTTCAGTGGTAAGTCCTCCAAACTAGTTGATTTGAACCATCTGAATCATGATAGTTTCTAATTTAAAAGTATTAGATTTAATAGATGGGTAATTGACACACATGTTAATTTCTTTGATAGACAGATTGGCATACTCCTTAAGTCGTTTCATGGTAAAGGAATTAGGGTTAGCCATCACAACAACGATTTATAAATTAAATGGAATCTCTTAAAACTTCTAAAGGTGCAATCAATCTTCAGGTCAAAAGGGGCATGGTCAACGTTAGGTCCCTTAAACATATAAAGGACTATAACAACCTTATGCAGTACACAAACACTCTGACCCATAAAAGTCAGTAAACTCGTTCTATGCAAATGCAATACATAATTCGCAAAGAAATAATACAAACATGAAAAATAAATTAATAGCTATAACTTTTATCTTTTTTATTTTTCTACTTATTTTATCACTTTAAGAAAAAATAGCAAAAATACAAGTGCAACAATAATAATTATAAAAAACAAATAGAAGAATACAAACGATGCCAAACTTAAATAAAACATTTTTCAACTAAAGTTTTCCTAACATTAGAAATAATTATTAGCACATTTCCTCGGCATTGGCACCAAAAACTCAACACGTCAAAACTTACTATGGGGCAAGTTGGCTATACAACACAACTTCACGTATCTAGTAGTAATACGGTTAGAGAGTGCTACATATCAAGCCCATTGGAAAGGTGTAATAATTATTTAGGCAAGAAAATCTCTACTTTATGAATCTTGGGAACATAGTTTGGCGAGTTCACAAAGAATGTTTTTAAGTCCTCATCCTAATTAACGGAAATAGATCTTAGAGCAGAAGTGAAGGAGAGTAAAAGTGAAAAATTAATTAGAGTTTTTCATGATAGATGAGGCGCATGCCTCTGTGATTTGGTGATCATGGTGATCTTGGCTTTCTAAATTTTTTTCTATGCGATTGTAGTCAATCGAGGATATAATACTCCTTATGCCTTTGTTTAGATCAAAAGAACGCTAGAATCTATGAAACTGAGTCTTCTTACATCCTCATGATATTCCACTAAACTGATCCAATCCCATGAGATGATTGCAGAATTCCTTTGGACTATCCTTTTTATTGAAATTTTATGTCTAACCCTTCATTTCCACTACACAAACCATTACTGGTCGTTATTTCATGAAGCATTTTACATCCTAGTTGCCTAGACTAGGAGTAAATGAAATTCGTAGGTTAACCAATAATGTAGGTCATGAAAGCACAAGTAAATAAAATCAAAAATACATCTCAGAAAATCACAATAAAACCATTATTCCTGCAACATAGACATGAAAAAAGGATTAGCTAAGCATTGTATAGAAAGCCACAAAAATAGAATCCATGCATATTTTCATCACAACAAAATATTAGAAGAAATAAATTATAGTAAAACTTGTCTTCACCACAGGTATAACACCATCCCTTCTCAAATAATAGAACTCTCCAATGCTTCTCAAGAAATGAAAGGAAAATAATTATTCTTGAGGTTTAAATCCAAAGGAAAAAGTGAAACATAAGAGGAATCCTTAGCTACCCTTCTTACTGCCTCTAGTTTCCAAAAGATGCCTAAGTTTGGCCTTATTAATAATTTATAGGCAAAGCATGGTGTTGACCTAACTTTTCCTGAGGTATAGTCTTTGTTCGATAGAAAAATAGGATTTAGCCATAGGAAATTCATGTTGACTATCTTAGAGGACTAGTAATGGAGCCCTACCTATTTGAAATTCTAAACATTCTCTACTCTTCTTAGAGTTCTTCATGTTTGGTTCTAACCTCCAGCATTTAGTAGAATGAAGCCAAACATGAGGGAGCACAAGAGGGGTCTCTATAAGATTGTTTGGCCTTATAGTTAGCCCTTGGTGGTGTGGTCTTGGTTAGTCTTGCACACAAACACGAACCCCTTACTTTCACTCACAACCTAAAACCCTAAACCAAGCATTCTTAACCTGGTTCCCCACTCTTTTAAAAACTCATGTAGGTGGTTCCCTAAACCCTTAGCCTTGGGATAGGGAGGTTAGGATCAACACATCGAGGATACAAAATGGGGATTCCCTTGGTCTTATGGCTAAAAAAAGTGGTGATTTTACGATCATAATTTCAAATGATCACAATTTTACTAAAACCCCCAACTTTGGCCTTTTAGCCCCAAACTTTTCTAAAATTACCAAAATGCCCCTAAGCCCTAATCTTCCCAAAAATATTCAAATTCTCAACTTCCATTAACAAATCATTCTAAATTTTCCAAACCACTCAATTTACCCAAGATACCCAATTTTCCATAAAATTTTCGATATACCCCCAAATTTATCAAAATTACCAAAATGTCCCTCATGCTCCAAAAATCCCCAAAATCTCTAAATTCACTCTAAATGCCTCTAAGTACAATTTGGATTACGTAATCTCCTTTATCACACCCAAATCCACCAAAATTAACCAAAAGTGTCAGATTACCCCTTAGTGCCTAAATTCTCAAAATCACCCCTAATTTCAACCAAATTGATTTCAATCTTACCCAACTTTAAATCAAAATTAAAGTGCATTACATCCAAGACTAATTGAAATCAAAACGAAGCCCAATTGAAACATCCTCTAAACCATAATTTCATTTTTTTGCCAAAATTCCCTAATTTGACCATACCCCTAAATTCTATCAAATTGAACCTCCCCCCCCCAATTTTGAATCCTAAAATCTTCATAACACTCTCCTAAACCATTTTGAACCCTCAATTGGTATAGATACAAACTCAAACCTAGCCTAAATCTAACCCAAACAAAATTTTGTCCCAAAATTCAAAATTAGCCAAATTGAACATCCTGACACTCCACTTTCTACCGAATTGGAATCCATATTATTCATAAAACTTATCTAAACTATTTTGGACTTCCAATTGTTCCAAATCCAAACCATAGCTAAAAACATACCTAAGTTTAAGTCCAAAACATGATCTCGAACCCAAACCCCAAACTCACCTCAAACCACTTTGACCAGCCTAAACTTGGCCACTACAGCCACCTTTTGAACTCTAACACCCAACCTAGATCCACCTCGCCCACACTAGTTGATCCATGCACCAAGGGTCCTTGGATTTGGAGGATTTCTTCCTAAAATTTGCCAAACCAAGGGATACCAACTATCAGCCTCCTAAGCCCCCAAACAATCACCATTAAAACTCTACTGACTAGCATCACCTAGTTAGCCACCAGCCAATCCCTGGCCAGCCACCCTATTCATTGAAGATCCCAAAATTGAGAGCCTCCCCAACCTTTGAACCCAAAAATTGAACCTCTCCAATGTGGCGCTTTCCCATTTGTCATTTGCGCCATTTAACACTCCAACAAAGCTCATTTGCACCTACAAATTAGAGCATGCAGCTTCCCCCTTGGCCATGGATATAAGAAGCGTCCTTCACAGCCAAAAAAGAAGAGCATCCAATCCTTACGGAGACTGCCAAAATCTTTCCAGAGCTTCTCCAGCCATCCTTAAGTTCAATTCCACCATTTTCAACACCAATCCCCACTGTCTAGGCCCAATTTCTCTACCCAAAAATAGAAACTTATTCTGTCATATCAAAAACATCCACCCATCTCCAAATTGAACTGCTCCTAAGTTTCCCCAGACTTCACGAGGAAGTTCCTCATAAAAATCCCCATCCTTAGAACCTCTGACCAGACTTTAACTAAGGTCGCACCACCCTTAGGTTGAGCTCCTACACAGCTTCAACCCCTTCTCAAAAAAATACTTAGAGAAGGTGTGCTAGCTCACAACTGTTGACCTCACTTTTGGTTGAGGTTTAGTTTCTCTTTAGATAGCCTAGGGTCTAGCCATTGGACCTTCTTGGTGACTTTTCTTAGAAGACTAGCAACGGAAACCCCACCATGGCTACGATGCATGGACAGTCGCCGTTGCTACCTGTAACATCTCCAGAGATTAATCAACCAAAAATCATGCATATTACCGATGAAAGAAGAGAGGTCACCTCCGCTAGAGGAGAAGATCAACAGAAGAAAGATACAACCCCAGTTGTTCCAGAAAAAGACATTAAACAAATGGTCGAGCGGTAGGTGCGAGAAGCCCTAGCTCAATCTCGGGGCAGTGCATCGGTTCCAAAGGTTACACCTCACCCGGAGGAATTTGACGCCATGCCATACCCGAATAGCTTCGTATCTCCAATGTTTAAGACATTTGATGGCATGGGAAACCCTCGCTAGCACTTCACACATTTCAGAGCTAGCTGTCGCAACACGGGAGGAAGCAATGCCTTACTACTTCGACAGTTTGTTAGCAGTCTATCAGGGATAGCCATTGATTGGTATGCAGAGCTACCCAATGGATTAGTTAAGAAATTTGTAGAAATGGAAGACTTGTTCATAAGAAGGTTTGTTGGTGCTCAACACCATGTCACCGTAGGAGATCTTGTCGTAGAGCGGCAGAATCCCAGTGAGTCCTTGGTAGACTATATCTTGAGATGAAGGAACCTTAGCATGAAATGTGAGCCACAACTACAGGAGAAACATGCGATTGAGATACTACTTAAGAGTATCCACAGTCCGATAGAATTCATGCTTAAAGGTTTGACCATTAAGTCCTTCGGGAAGCTACTCGCATAAGGTGAGCAGTCTCCAGGAAGAAGTCAAGCACATGGAACCATCAGAAAAGGCAGAAAAGTCAAGACCAGTCAAAGCATTTGAGAAGAGATCCAGTGTAGTGGCAACGGTCGACAAAGGGAAATAGCCACTAAGAATTCAGTCAGAGCCGCGCCCGCAGTACAGCCAGCCTCCAGCTCAGTATAGTCAGCCCCCACAGTATGTTCAGCCTCAGTATGCTCAGTCCTACGGTCAGCCCCGTCCGCCACAGCAATACAGTCACCTTGGTCAGTAGAGTTTCCAGCTGAGGACGTACCAGACAGGTGTCATACGGAGTCAAACAATTGTAGAAAGATTAAGTAAGGAATAATCCTTCAAAGATGATGCCATATCGAAGATGTTCAGAAATTTGATCAAGAAGCCTAAGTTCAGATTATCGGAGCCGAATAAGCTAGATGAAGTTGACAAGAAAGATCAGACCAACTACTACCTATATCACAGGATGTTGGGACATATGATAGAAGGGTGTTTTAGCTTCAAGGATTAGCTTGAAAGAAATTACAAGGAGGGGAACATCACAATCCCAAAGGGGTTCTATAATTGTAATTTTAGCCGAGCCGATCTCTCAGCTACACCCCTACACCGATAAGGGAGGATGGAGCATGACATGCGAGGACCTCAAGAAGGTTCTGGATCAGATCCAGTCAGATTTGAAGCAGGTCGCCGTTCAAAGATCGCTGTCGACTCAGCTGAATGTACAGACTACAATAGGAGAATCTTCACGACTATAGAAGCCGAAGAAGAAATATACTGTGAAAGGTACTAAGGATGATAGCGCGAAGGATAGGATAGAGGCCGCCCCAGTTAGATTAGTTGTCTAGGATTCGGGAACGAAACCCCTCAAACCCCTGACTTTATACCATTATCTCCATGCCCCCACGGGCTCTTCTGAATCTAATGGATTTAATTCGGGTTATGTTTTGATTGTTTCCACTGACGACGTGACTGAATATGATCAATCTAACCCAAATTTGGACTCTTAAACCAATCATCAAATCATGATAGTTCCCGCCAAAATTGTCGACAAAGAAGAAAACACCAACTGACATTGGCTATGAAAGCTCAGAGAGAGAGGAGCCAGTCCTCGAGTGTAAGGGAGTTCCGCTCAATATAGACTCTTCAGACACAGAGTCAATGCTAGAAGAACCCGCTTCAACATTGGAAGAACCTCTGGGTCCGGAAGAGGAAGAAATAATATAAGTAAATCTCAAAAGTGGAAAAATACTGTCACCAAGAACAATGCCCGTGGAAAAGGGAAAGCAGACAATTTCTCAGGAGGGACCTTCCCCAGCAACAGTCAGAAACTCTTATCAAGTGGACTACAACGTACTAGCACATCTTAGGAAGTTGCCGGCCAAACTAAGCATCTGGGACGCTCTGATCCTGTCAAAAGAGATGAGAGAAAATCTGGTGAGGGCCCTCCTCAGCTCAGAAATTTGCTTAGCACACTTGGCTAGCTCGTCCTCAGATGAAGTTTATACTATGGAAGAACAGCCAGGAGTGACGTTTGCCGACGAAGATTTGCTACTCGGTACAACCGATCACAATCGCCCGCACATTTCTGTTAATATTAGCAGATTTGTGCTTGCTAGAGTGCTAGTAGACCCAGGAGCGTCAATGACAGCGGGATGCGAAACTTTATAAGCGTTAACAAGTGTAAAAATAAATATTCAATAATAACAAAGTTACCCCTTATCAACGCAAGTATACATATCGTTCAAGTAATACAGGACTCTAATGGAATCCTGGATATCGATCCCACGGGGAAGTTTAGAGATTACAAACTAATTACAACAGTTGAAATAACTATCTAGTAAACGTAAATAAAAAACAATTATACTAAATTCTACTACTAATCCTGAATGGGAAGTTGCATTATAGAAAAGTATCTTTCCCCTTGTTAAGAGAATTAAGTGAATGGATAATTAAATTAGTTGGAATTATATAGTGCCAAATAGGAACATTCCTATTCTTTACCCTTTGGTCCAGGCATAAAGAACATTGACTAATCATATGCTTGGTTACTGAATCTGTGGCTAGGCTGGGAGGATACTGGCTCTCACTTTGGAGCTCTCACATTCCCCTCGCCTGAGGGCCAACATCTACACTTCAACACCCAAATGATAGGACCGAACTGTCACTCTAAAATCTCCAATTCTACACCCGATAAATAATATTTCCCTATTTATTTGCACCCTCCTTTCATGGACTTTGACCTCCCCAAATCTTAGATGTAATCTTTACTTTAGTTGTGAAATCAACAAATTTTAACAGATCAATTGGCCAGATTGAAAGTAAATTAAGATTTAAGTAAAAAGATTATCACAGATTTTATTGAATATTTTAGGCACAGCTAATTCAATTTTCCATTTCACAAAATCTCAAAACAAGGAGAAAGACAAGAGAAGACTACTCAGAATGCATAGGAAGAATAACACAAAACATGGATTTCATATATAAAATCAAAGTTACAAAATATTAAACACGACTTATCTCAAATTTCTCCCCAGGCAGACTCCTTGAAGTTCCTCTGACTCTTCCTTCCTGTACAACACACTCAACTAAACTCACTTACTCACTATTAGACTCTTCAAAGACACTGTACTAATTCTTCTTGAATTTTCTAGGACACACACAGACTCTCTTTCGACACCCTGGACTCTCTAGACTCTCTTGACTCTCTAGACTCTCTTTTAAACTGAAATTCGTCTCTTTTTAAAGAGGAAGAAAATTTTCCAAATGTTTCTTAAGCACCTCATCAAAAGGCATCCACATTTCGGGCTGTAAACGAGCCGAGCATGAGCGAGCTCAAGCTTGGCTCGGGTTTTGCTCGTTCAAAATTAGCTCGGCTCGAAATCGGCTCGTCTTAGAATGGTTCGTGAAAGGTGTGTTCGTCTTCAGCTCGAATTAAATATTCTTATTCATGTTCGGCTCGTATTCGGCTCGAAATTGGCTCGTTAAAATTAATTGAAAAAATATATGTCTAGCGTCGGATTCGAACTTGGACCAAATGAATGGAAACAAAAAGCATAATCACGCTACCACACAAGAAATTATGATTTAAACTTAAATATAAATATATATAATATATTAATATATAAATAATATATATAATAAATTATTATATAGATAATTATATGATTATTTTTTTATTTCGAGCCAATTCGAGCCGAACACGAGCGAACAAACAGTTGTTCGTGTTAGTTGTTCGTGTTCGGCTCGTTAACATTTCGAGCTTAAAAATTTTTTTGTGTTCGGCTCGTTAGGCTTAACAAACGAGCCGAACACGAGCTACCTAACGAGCCGAACACGAGCTGTTTGCAAACAACGAGCCGAATTGCCAGCCCTATCCACATTCGACGAATCTTTGCCTAAACCGACCTTCTCGCCGTCGGCGGGCTTCTAAAACATGGGCCAACTTCTAAGGCTCACTGTCGACCGGCTTGATTTCATCGTCGGTGGTCTCCCTTATAATATTTTATGTATTCTCTGGAAAAATGAGCCATCGGTGGCCTATTCCTCGCCGTCGGTGGCCAAGATCAACTTACATCTTTTTTAGTCCTTTTTTATCCAGATTCGCTCCTTTTTGCATCTGTTTGCTCCATTGTCTATTTATCTTCATTCCTGCATCAAAACATAGAAAATACCTATCTTTAATTTTCAATATCATCAAAATTAATATAAAATCGGTATGAATTTCTCAATATATTTTTCTTTGGCCAAAATCCCGCAAACTTAACTATTACTTGTCCTCAAGTAATCTTGATACTACATAAAAGTAATGATTATTTGTAGTAAAGCTTTAATTCAGAAAAACTATGAATTTGATTTAAATAAATATTATAGTAAAACTTATTAGAATGATTTTCAGATAATTAAATTAACTCTATAGATGTAAGGATATCTAGTCATCAAGTTTAAGAGTTCTAGTCTTCTATTCATTTTAAAAATAATTATATGTTGCAATATTAAATTACTTAGGATATTCAGATGATAGGAAATTCATGAAAACACTACTTAGTAAAAATACTAATCCATATATATATAAGTTAAGAAATGTAATTGAGTCTACCTTTTAGGTTGATTCAAATGAAGCCAATTTTTGATAAGGCATCTCCTCAAGCTTCTCCTCACTTACTTTTTCTTTTTATTTGGATTGCATTTCAATCCTATATTTTTTTCTTTTCTTTTCAGGGATTGTTTTTCAACCTTCTATTTCTTTTTCAAGTGAGGATTATTGTATCTCGATAGCCTGTTAATGATTTTGAACTTCACTTTCCCCTTCCTAAATTTGAAACTTGAAACATTTCCTTACCTTATATGTATTTCATAGTTTTTACATCATAGAGTTCCAATCTTTTCTTTCTCAACTAAATACTTAAGAATTTAATATTTTAAAATATAGTTTTCTTTACTCTAAATAGTTAACTATATTCTTATCCTCTTATTCCAAATATCTTAATCCACAAAATTAGTTTAATCACTACAAATATTTCTTTTAAACTTCTATAATAGTTGAATAAATTAATTCTAGTTTACTGAATTAAATTCACTACAGAAAATCATTTTTATAATAATTTTTTAAAATATTTAATTGAGAACATTTAATAGTTAAACTTGTTTTTCCCTCCCCCCAAATTTAAATTTTTCTATCTAATCATATAGGTGGAAAGAAAAGATACTGTAAATTAAATCATACCTTCGTGCTTTAGGTATCCCCCCCTTTTTTGAAGTTTTTACATGTTCTTTTCACATCTCATCACTTAATTAACCTGTACTGTTAAGAACTTTCTACACACATATAACATTAGAGAATTTGCTAGGTAAGAAAATTTTGAATTAAGTACACAATACATATCACAATTAATTACTCTATAAATTAAAGTACTAAGCACATTTCACAAAAATAACCACAAACAGTTTACTAATTTCACTTTTTGAGTTAAAATCATAATCTACAATAATAAAACTAAGAATTTGCAACTAATTTAAATAATATCGACAACATAATAATTAAAAATACAAATACAGATCAGAAATACTAAATCAAATAAAACAAACATACACACGTAACAAAAGCATATAATCACAGAATCTAAGATCAAATATCAAAATCCCATCCAATATCCTCATCTCCCTGGTCAGCAGGTGGATTGGGCTGGTAGTGTGTATAACGAGGGCACTCCGGAAATATCACATCAAGCTCTCCTCTCCTATAGAGATTCTCAACATCATAGTAAGCTATTTCAAACTCAGAATGCCTCTAGAGAAATTCACTATCATAATCGTGCCTCCACACTAATCCTCTAATCCTCTGATCTATATGCTCCAACCTTTCATCAAACTTCTCAAAACTTTTTTACTGCAGCGTCAGTTCATTAATCAAGTTATGGAGTGTAGGAGAACTATAGGCAGGAGGGTCATAACTAGTCGAAGGGAATATCTCTACAATCATAACTAGTAGAGGGATTATCTCCATCCTTCATGGGACTCATAAGTCTTTATATTATCCTTTGTAATGGGTTCCGTAGGATGAACCCGTTCCTTGTCATCTCTAGCCTCTACTCCAGATAACTAGCAGAGTACATATATCAGACCAGGATGTCACAGTCCTCCTCCTATTTCACTTTTTGCAATGGCTAATAATATTTCCCACATTTATACTTCTGTTGTTCTGAATACAAAAATTTAGAACTGCTATATCCTTCAAAACATCACTATGATGATAAATAGGTAATAAAGTAGAGCAAATAAAATAGTGCCAAGTCTTAGAGGTGGCATTCATCATAGAAAGAGGGAAGTTTACCTGTTCACGCTGCTTCATTTTCCATGTTCCGTTCCCATCAGTGAGAAAGTCAATCACACTCTCTAGCGGACCTTCCATTGTTCCAAACATCTCATAATCGCTGGTATAGGGATCTTGCACTTCGTAGAAAGAATTTATCTGAGCAGCATTAAAATGAACTAAAAATACTCTGACCTTGATAGGCACGTCCTCTATCTGGGTCAGGTTTGCGTAAAACTCCTTTACAACATCTACTACAGCTTTGTTCGTCAAATAAAAAAAATTTTCCTAATTAAACTCCTTAATAGTCTGTTCCACTTCTCCTCCCGGGTTCTCGAAAACTCTGTCCTGAATGCATTTTTTCACTTTGATGATAGAGTTGTACCTTGACTGAGCCTTAATGTTTAAAATCGAGTCTCGTCAAAGTCGAGTCGCCTCTTTTGTCGTGGAGCCATTTCTCGATCAATCAAATTTACAAAAATCTCCACTAAATTCAAAAACAACACTAGAATGGCTTCCAAAGGTGACTTAAAGTAATCTAAAATGAATTCCATGAATTTCTTCCAACTATTTTCTCCACATTTTAGATTTTTCCAAAATTCCTAATTGTGAAAGAAAAACGAGGTGAAAATAAAAAACTTTGGCATGGGAGTGAAGTTCTTACCAAGGGAAGATGAAATTCGGTGTCAAAATGGGTGAAAATGCTCCAAATCCAAGATCTCTCAAGCCCTAGGTCGGTTTTTTTTCGGAGTTTAGAGGTAGGGGATAATGAATAGTTGCGTTGACCGGTCAAATAAAGGTGTTTTTCGGGTCCTTGCCGTCGGCGGGAAAAATCTTGCCGTTGGAGGGCTAATTAATTCAAGTAGGCTCAAATATCTAGAAAAAAGCCATCATCGGCGGCGTCGAGGCAAACGTCGGCAGGCCTTTTCAAAAATTTTTAAATTTTCAATTTTTGTATTTTTAATTCATTTTAAGCCTCGTTAACGTCCAATCAATCGATTTAAACATATTTTACTGTGATTAGATATAATTTTATCTCAAATAGATTTACACAACACAAACATTACAATTTATATATATAATCCAAGTGTTTACAATATTCGTACACAATATACTATAACAAGGTATTTTCTCAACCTTAATACATCAAATTCAGCGTCACAATCTCAACCATAACACTCAAAATGCTGAAAACAAACAATCTATACATAATCTCATCTATACTGAGATCAAATATCAAAATCTAAAATAACACAAGTGTAAATCACACAAATTTAAATCCAAACTGATTCAACACATAAGCATTTACGAACATCTTCTACTCGTCAGAATCAGTGCTAAACTCATCTCTGATATCACCCATTGAATGTAAATGAACGAAAATATTGTAGAAGGGTCTGTAAGAAAACTCTTCAGTAGAATCTTCTTCTATCCATCCTTTCTTTCTCAAGATGTCCAGAATGATCAAAATGTTCGTTCATCCTCCAGTCAATATGATCAAATAAGTCAGAGATGTTATTAATTGAAGTCATCACATTTTTTAATTCTTTTTCCAGTCCTTTGATTCTTCATAAGATCATATCAGTTTTATCAATCAAGGGCCTAATTGAAAAAGAACTCTGAGATGTTTGATCAACAATAATAGCTGCATCGTTATCATCATCAAGTGTAGGAAACATATCAGTTGGATCTAAAGGTTTCCAAGGTAGAAGTACCTTCTCCCAGTCTTCATATGAAACTTGGTACTGACTGCAGAGTGCAAAAAT
The DNA here is from genome assembly GCA_022702705.1 of Papilionanthe hookeriana x Papilionanthe teres. Lineage (NCBI taxonomy): Eukaryota > Viridiplantae > Streptophyta > Magnoliopsida > Asparagales > Orchidaceae > Papilionanthe > Papilionanthe hookeriana x Papilionanthe teres. The sequence continues at coordinate 65,959,405 of CM040439.1, read as the reverse complement.
TATAGAAGGATGTCCAAGCCTATATATTGATCCATGAACAAATAGGCCTAAAGTAGACTTCACAATTATCGAACCAACATCAATAAGTAGTCTAGCTTGAATACAATAGTTCAGAATCGCACACTCCTTAGAAACTTTACTGACTCTCGTAGTAGGTAACAGTTTTGAAGAAATAAAGAAGTGCCAATATTTAGAAACGGGGTGATGCGAAAAAACTAACATACCCGTTTTCTCTCGTTTCCCAATCTTTCGCTTCATCAGTCAAGTAAAGATAGAATTCATTCATATTATTCCTTGTAGGGACAAATTTGGAGTAGTGGAAAATGGGTGTATTCTCAATCGAATATAACTCATTAATCCTAGAAGGAGTAAAAGTTACCCATCTGCCTAGCACATAGACTACTCCGTGGTTGATTCCGTGTAAATTGGCATAGAATTCTTTTACCACAGGGATGACTACTGCAGAGGTGGTATAGCACAACACTTCCCAACGTCGTTGCACAATCATTTCTTCGATAGGCGTCGTCGAATTCTCCAATCCTCGATTCACGAATCCTTGTTCCTTGATCAATCTCTTTTTCATCATTACCTTATTGAAGATTCGCTGAGCCTCGCAACTGATAAATTTTCTTCTATTGAAAACTCAAGATCTAAGGATTTCAGGGTGATTAGATGCCATAGGGATGAGTTTTGGTGGAGTTACAATTCGTTTTTAGGAGATATATAGTCTAGAAATCGAATTCTAGGAGTTTTAAAGGAGTTAAAACCACTTAAAACCACAAAAAACGTCAAAATAACTCCATTAACCGTACACTCGCCGAACTCGCCGTCGGCGGCGTCGATCTCGCCGTCGGTGGGATTCTTTAATAACACAAACTGAACTTGGCAGGAAAAACTCATAGTCGGCGGGCTCGATCTCACCGTCGGTGGCCAAGGCAAAAATTGCCCAGTTTCGCTCTGGTCCAAATGCGTTCCAACTTTTTCTATGGATCTCATTATCGTGATGATCATAAGGGTAAATACGAGTAGTAGAATTCATTCATACCACAAACTAACAATAAATCAAATAAATATACAACCATCACATATAAATAAAGATAACTATGGCTGGCCTCCCATAAAGCGCTTGTTTTAACGTCGTCAGCCCGACCTATTCAAGGTGTTAATCAGGTTGACTAAGCATTAAAACCTCTTTAAAATTTGGTCTTTTACCCTCAAAATACGGGTTTAATCTGTGCCCATTTACTTTGAATCTGTTTCCAGTATTTCAGATCTTCAATTTCAACATCTCTGTATGTAAACACTTGAGTTATAGTGAAAGGTCATAACCATCGAGATTTCAATTTCCTAGGAAATAATTTCAGCCTTGTATTGTACAACAATACTTATTGTCCTGGTTCAAAATTCTTTTGGTTAATCTTCTGATCATGCCATATCTTCATTTTCTCTTTATAGATTTTATCGTTATTATAAGACTCATTCCTTAATTCTTCTCACTCATTCATCTGCTACAATCTCTTCTCCCCAACATCTTTCAAATTATAATTAAATTCTTTAATCGCCCAATATGCTTTATGCTCCAATTCAACTGGTAAGTGGCAAGTCTTTCCAAAAATAAGTCTGTAAGGAGTCATTCCAATCAGAGATTTATAAGCAGTCTTGTATGCCCATAATGCAGTGTCTAATCTCGTGGACCAATCTAATCTACTAGGGATTACAGTCTTTTTTAAAATTCGTTTAATTTCTCGATTAGAAACTTCAGCTAATCCACTGGTCTATGGATGATAAGCAATAGATATTTTATGAATAATATTAAATTTTTCTACCAATCTTTGAATATATTTATTCCTAAAATGGGATCTTATGTCAGTGATAATCACTCTCAGCATTCCGTATGTTGTGAAAATGTTTTTCATTAAAAATTTTGAATCACTCTTAGCATCACAACGAGGTAAGGCATGTGCTTCAGTCCACTTAGAAACATAATCAATAGCAACTAATATATATGAGTTTCCAAATCAAGGAATAAATGGTCCTATGAAATCTAATCCCCAAACATCAAAAATCTCAACTTCTAATATGAAATTCAGAGGCATTTTATTTCTTCTATAATATTACCTACTCTGGCATTTATCACAAGTTTTGATATATCTATAAACATCTCTAAAAAGTGTAGGCCAATAAAATCCAGCTTGTAAAATTTTATGAGCAGTTTTGTCAGTCCTGAAATGTCCTCCAAATTTAGAATCGTGACATTTTTGAATAATCAGTTCAGTTTCTTCATAAGGCACACATCTTCTAATAATAAGATCCTTACATTGCTTATATAAATATGGTTCATCCCAAAAATACGCTTTAGCATCATGAATGATTTTTTTCTGTTGTTGCAGAGTTAACATGGGTGGTAAAATATCACTTACAAGATAATTAACTATATCAGCATTCCAAGGTATTTTCCACTCATTTATATTATAAAGTTGTTCATCAGGGAAACTGTCTGTAATTTCATTGTCAGTGTCAGATAATTCGCAATATTCTAATCTTGGCAAATGATCCACAATTTGATTATCAGTTCCCTTCCTATCCATTACTACAAAATCAAATTCTTACATTAGTAATATCCATCTATTTAATCTTGGTTTGGTATCCTTCTTTTGCATTAAATATTTAATAGCAAAGTGATCAGTATGCACAATACATTTAGTTCTAATTAAATAAGATCTAAATTTATCAAAAGCTTATACAATTGCTTATAATTATTTTTCTGTAATTGTATAGTTAATTTCAACATTATTAAGAGTTTAACTAGCATAGTATATAACTTTAAAAATTTTATCATATCTTTGTCCAAGAACAGCTCCAATAGCATAATCACTAGCATCGCACATAAGTTCAAATGGTTTCTTCCAGTCAGGAGAAACTATTATAGGTGTTGTGATTAATTTATCCTTTAATAATTCAAAAGCATTTAGGCATTCTTTAGTAAATTCAAATTTCTTGTCATTTTCTAAAAGTTGGCATAGAGGTTTGGAAATTTTTGAAAAATCTTTTATATAGCGTCTATAAAAACCAGCATATCTAAGAAAACTTCTTACCCCTCTCACTGTAGTAGGAGGTGGTAATTTAGCTATCACATGAATTTTTTTAGGGTCTACTTCCATGCCATTTTCCGAAATTTTATGCCCTAATACAATTCCTCCTGCAACCATAAATTGACTTTTCTCCCAATTTAGAACTAAATTAGTTTTTTCGCATAACTCCAAAACTTTTTCAAGATGATCCAAGCATGCGCCAAATGATGTTCCACAGAGAAATCATCCATAACCACTTCTATTCCATCATCAATTAATTTACTAAATATAGACATCATGCATCTCTGAAATGTTGCAGGTGCATTACAAAATCCAAAAGGCATCCTTCAAAAAGCAAACGTTCCATAATGACTAGTAAATGTAGTTTTCTCTTGATCCTCAGGAGAAATAGGAATTTGATGGTAGCCAGTATATCCATCTAAAAAATAAAAGTTTTTGTGCCCAGCAAGTCTATCCAACATTTGGTCTAGGAATGGTAAAGGGAAGTGATCTTTCCTGGTGGTCGCATTTAATTTTCTATAGTCAATACATATACACCATCTAGTAACTTGTCTGATAAGTATCAAATCATTATTTTCATTAGCTTCAACGTCACCCTTCATTTCTTAGGAACACAATGAATTGGGCTTACCCAAGCACTGTCTGAAATAGGATATATAATACCATTGTCTAACCATTTTAAAATTTCTTTCTTGACTACATCTTTCATCATCGGGTTTAATATCCTTTGGGGATTAACTCTTGGTTTATGTTCATTATCTAAAATAATTATGTGCATACAGATTGAAGGACTAATTCCTTTAATGTCTGCTAAGGTCCAACCAAAAGCTTTCTTATACTTCTTTAATGTGACTAAAAGTTTTTTCTCTTGTAATTCGATTAATTCTACCGATGTAATAACGGGTAAAGTTAATGAATTTCCCAAAAATACATACTTCAAATGAGTAGGTAAAATTTTTAACTCAAGTTCAGGAGGTTTTATAATCAACGAAACTATATTCTTTTTCAGCATTTTCTGTAACATCTAGCATCTTAAATCTTTCTTGTATATAATCTAATTATTCATTTTCTGCTTTTTTAAATAATTTTGCATTTTTTATTTCTTGTTTATTTTCAAAATATACTTTAAAATGTTCATTTTGCAGATGTTCAAGAATTTCCATTCGAAAACATTCATCATCTTTTTCAATAGTAAGGTATTTCATTGATTTTGCAAAGTTGAAAGTTACTTCTTAATCATTTACTCTCATAGTTAATTCTCCTTTTTGAACATCAATCATGGCTCTTCCAGTATCTAAGAAGGGTCTCCCTAAAATTATAGGTATTTCTTTATCTTCCTCCATATCTAAAACAATAAAATCCATAGGAAAGATAAATTAATCCACTTTTACTAACACATCTTCGATAATGCCTTTAGGATAAGTCACTTAATGATAAGCTAACTGTAGAGTTATAAAAGTATGTGAGACTTCTCCTAATCCTAATCATTTAAAAATTGATAGAAACATAAGATTAATGCTGGCTCCCAAGTCACATAAAGCTTTTCCATAAATTTTTTCTCTAATAGCACAAGGTATAGTGAAACTACCAAGATCTTTTAATTTGTCATGAAGCTTTTTTTGAATAATTGCACTACACTCTTTGCTAAGTGCAACAGTTTCATTATCTATGACCTTTCTCTTCTTGTTTAAAATATCTTTTATAAATTTCACATAATTGAGCATTTGTTCTAATGCTTCTACAAAGGGAATATTCACCGTTAATTTCTTCAGGATTTTAATGAATTAAAAAATTGTTTATCCTTTTTATGTTGCTTTTATTGCTGAGGAAATGGTGGTGGTGGTTTTTCTATAGTAATTTTCATTGGTAGTAGTGGATATTTTAAATCTTGATCTTGCTCATCCTTTTCTTTTTCAGTTTCCACTTTCTCTTTTTCAATTTCTATTTATTTTTGTACTTTTGTTTCTAATTCTTTTCCACTTCATAACTGTATCGCTTTTATTTGTTCTTTTCCTTGGTCTTTAGGATTAATTTCCATATTACTAGGAAAAGTTCCAGGAATTCTATTATTGAGTGTTGTAGTGATATGCCCAAGTTGAGTTTCAATATTTTTAATAGCAGTCCTTGATTTTGTAATTAGTTTCCTTGAATTTGTAACTGATTTCCTTGATTCTGCAAATGTTGACCCATATTTAATATCAATTTTTCCATCGATAACTTCTTTTCCTTAAATTGAGAGTTATTATTAAATCCAGGTGGATAAGAAGGTTTATAATTAGGATTTCCTTAGTTAGATGAATTTACTAATGGGTTTACTGGGTTGTTAGCCCATTGTTGATTAGTAGAATTATTATTCTAATTAAAATTAGGATGATTCTTCCAACCAGGGTTGTAATAATTTGAATAAGGATTATTGGGTCTATTATTAATAACATTTAAAGTTTCATAAGAAGGTTGAACATCCAAAAATTGCCCAGATGAATTCTCTTCCATTATAGTAGGAGAATAATTCATTCCATAATGATCTAATTTCTTAGATATAGCAGCAATCTGAGAAGCTAACATAGATATTGCATCAGAATCATGGATACTAGCTATTTTTTTAGGATTTAGCCTTTCAGAAGGCCATTGAAAATTGTTGGTGGCCATTGAAAATTGTTGGGAGCCATTTCTTCAATTAACAAATAAGCCTCATCAAATGGTTTTGACATTAATGAACCACCAACGGTAGCATCAATAATAGATCTAAGAGATCCTACTAATCCATTATAAAAAGTTTTAATAATTAACCAATCTGGTAACACATGATGTGGGCATTTCCTAAGAAGATTTTTAAATCTCTCCCAAACTTCGTATATTGATTCTCCGTTAAACTGACTAAAAGAGGTTATATCATTTCTAAGCTTAGCAGTTTTTTAGGGAAGAAAGTATTTGGAAAGAAATTTTTGTGATAATTCTCCCCAAGTTCTAATAGATCCAGGTGCTAACGAATTTAACCACATTTTTGTCTTATCCCTTAAAGAAAAAGGAAAAAGCCTAAGTCTAGCAGCATCATTAGATTCTTCATCATATTTAACAGTAGCGAGTGTCTACATCAGGGTTTTGGATAGTTAAGTGAATTTCATCTAATGTAGGGTTAGCGTAATCTCTTAAAGGTCTCGGTTGATTTTCATTTTCAATTACTGGATTATTTGCCATTTGATTTAAATTTATAATTTCTCTTTTTTGTTTTCTAATTTTTTTAATAATACGTTCTAATTCCGAATCGTAAGGTATTAAATTTTCAGTTCCAAATTTGCACATACACAATCGAAATTAAAACTTATGTAATTTAAAATAGTCTGTTACTTTAGTAATTACTTTAATAATTATCTCACTAATTACTTTAATAATTACTCTACTTCCTAGGCAACGATGCCAAAAACTTGACAGCGGGATGCGTAACTTTATAAGTTTTAATAAGTGTAAAAATACATATTCAATAATAGCAAAGTTACCCCTTATCAACACAAGTATACGTATCGTTCAAGTAATACATTACTCTAATGGAGTCCTAGATATCGATCCCACATGGAAGTTTAGATATTACGAACTAATTACAACAGCTGAAATAACTATCTAATAAACGTAAATAAAGAGCAACTATACCAAATTCTACTACTAATCTTTAATGGGAAGTTGCAATATAGAAAAGTATATTCCCCCTTGTTAAGAGAATTAAGTGAATGAATAATTAAAATAGTTAGAATTATATTGTGCCAAATAGGAGCATTCCTATTCTTTACCCTTTGGTCTAGGCATAAAGAACATTGACTAATCCTATGCTTGGTTACTGAATCTGGACTAGACTGGGAGGATACCGACTCTCACTTCAGAGCTCCCATGTTCCCCTTGCCTGAGGGCTAACATCTATACTTCAACACCCAAACGATAAGACCGAATTAAGGATTTTAATTTTTCACTCTAAAATCTCCAATTCTACGCCCGATAAATAATATTTCCCTATTTATTTGCACTCCATTCAAGGACTTTGACCTCCCCAAATCTCTGATGTAATATTTACTTTAGTTGTGAAATAAACATATTTTAACAAATCAATTGACCAGATTAAAAGTAAATTATGATTTAAGTAGAAAGATTATCATAATTTTTATTGAATATTTTAGGCACAACTAATTCAATTTTCCATTTCACAAAATCTCAAAACAAGGAGAAAGACAGAGAAGACTACTCAGAATGCATAGGAAGAATAACACAAAACATGGATTTCATATATAAAATCAAAGTTACAAAATAGTAAACACAACTTATCTCAAATTTCTCCCCAAGTAGACTCCTTGAAGTTCCTCTGACTCTTCCTTCTTGTACAACACACTCAACTAAACTCACTTACTCACTATTAGAATCTTCAAAGACACTGTACTAACTCTTTTTGAACTCTCTAGGACACACACAGACTCTCCTTCGACTCCCTGGACTCTCTGGACTCTCTGGACTCTCTTTTGAGCCTAAATTTGTCTCTTTTTAAAGAGGTAGAAAAATTTCCAAAGGTTGCTTAAGCACCTCTTCAAAAGGCGTCCACATTCGATGAATCTTTGCCTGAAATGACCTTCTCGCCGTCGGCAAGCTAGTTAGCGCCTTCAGCTGGCTTCTAGAACATGGGCCAACTGTTAAGGCTCGCTTTCGGCAGGCTCAATTTTGCCGTCGGCTGGCTCCCTTATAATATTGTCTGTATTCTCTGGAAAAATGCGCCGTCAGCGGTCTATTCCTCGCCGTCGGTGGCCAAGATCAACTTATGTCTCTTTTGGTCCTTTTTTATCCAGATTCGCACCTTTTCACATCTGTTTGCTCCATTGCCTATTAATCTTCATTCCTGCAACAAAATATAGAAAATACCTTTATTTAAACTACAATATCATCAAAATCAATGTAAAATCAGTATGAATTTCTCAATATAATTTTCTTTGGTCAGTCTCTCAATATAACAAGCTTACGGGCGTTAGCATATTTAGACATCGACGCTTAAAAACTCTCTACCGATCGGATGATGTTAAGAGGATTCAACCAGAAAGGAGAAAGAGCACTTGGATCTATTACACTGGAGATGAAAGTTGGAAATCTAGTAACAACGGTAAAATTCTATGTTATTCACGCGGACACTTGGTTCAATACTTTGCTTGGTCGACCATGGCTTCACGAGTACACCATGCTCCCATCATCTCTTCATCAGTGCCTCAAATATTATAAAGATGGTCAAGAAAATTGCATCAAAGGGGACTTACGTACCGTTCTCAATACACCAAGTGGGCATCCATGAAGACACTGCCTACTATGCTCCCCTAAAGAAGACCATTCTCTCTAGAGAAGTTATGACAAGTAGAACTGAGAATTTGGAAAGACCACAAAAACGGGACCATTCGGCTCCACTTCAGCGATCTCTCACCACTCCTTTAAAATGAGGCGGTGAAGGTTCTTTTAGCCCACACACTCGAGATCAAGGCTGGGGACGTGGTCAAAAAAGAACTTACTAGATTGTCGAATGGATAAAGCCAGCGATCAGCATCGAAGTAGAAAGAAGTTCTGAAGAAAAGAAAAAGGAAATAATGATGATAAGACGAAAGAAGCCTTAGTTCGATATTTCCTCAAAAGATGTAGAGAAAAGTGAATACGATGTATGATCAGATCAACCATTATGTGTAGGCCATGACTCTAACTCCGATCAATCCTCAAAAGATCAAGAGTGCAGAGATCAAGGAAGTCCATATTGGCAGTCCTAAGCCGATCAGGTTTTACCAAGCATTTCCTTCTACTGTTACACCTTCTGTTACTTTGGAAGAGAACGACTCTAATGAATTAATGGAATTACCTTTTGATTACTTTTCACCGTGTGTACAAAAATTGATTCAATAAGGATACATGGCAAAGCAAATGCCAAAAGATAAGTTACAATTATTTGAGAAATTATGGAATGTCAAAAACCATAAACTCGAATCTAAAGAAGGTCTTGGGTATGGTACGATAGGACCAGTCGATGACTCAAAATTTTGCATAGTTGTTACTAGCCAGGAAGAGGAAGAATCTTTCGATATTCAGGATGAGTTCGAAGATTCTACAATAGAAGACGCTCCACCAGAATTTGAAGAAGAAATTAAGACTATAGTGGACGAACTCAGAGAGATCAACCTCGAGACTGAGGAGCAGCCCCGACCGAATTTTATAAGTTTGTTACTTAAAGAAGAAGAGGTTGCAGATTTGACCAAGTTACTGTCAGAATACAAGGATTGCTTTTCTTGGAGCTACGAAGAAGTGTTGGGTTTGTTCCCATAAGTCGCAGTGTACAGACTTGGAGTGGATCAAAGTATAACCCCAGTAAAACAAGCTCCCAGAAAGATGCATCTCGACATAGAACAACAAGTTACAGCAGAGATAAAGAAATTAATAGACGCTAACTTTATCCGAGAAAAATAATATCGGACATGGTTAGCCAATGTCGTGCCTGTTAAAAAGAAGAATGGATTAATGTGAGTGTGTGTCGATTTCAGGGACTTAAATAAAGCATGTTCAAATGACGAGTTTCCACTACCGATACTGGAGTTGACGGTGGACATTGCTTCGTCACATGAAATTTTCTCCTTCATGGATGGATCGTCAGGATACAACTATATCAAGATGGCTCCAGAAGATGCAACACTTACAGCCTTCAGAACACCGATTGGGATCTATTGCTACACCGTTTGGACTGAAAAACGCCAGAGCTACCTACCAGCGTGAGATAACCAGGATTTTTGATGACCTCATCTATAACCAAGTGGAGTGCTACGTATATGACTTGGTCATCAAGAGAAAAGTGAGGAAAGATCACATGTGTGATTTGAGGATCGTGTTTGAACGATTACGACAATATAATCTTAAGATGAATCCCTTAAAATGTGCCTTCGGTGTTATCTCTGGGAAATTTCTAGGATTCATTGTCTATCATCGGGGAATCAAAATCAACCCAGAGAAGATTAAAGTCATCTTAAAAATGCCTTCCCCAAAACCTTGAAGCAACTACGTTCCTTTCAAGGAAAATTAGCATATCTAAGACGTTTTATATTTAATCTCTCAGGGAGGTGTTAGGCCTTCTCGGCATTAATTAAAAAGGATGCCAAATTTATTTGGGAAGAGAAATGCCAGCAGGCCTTTGAAGATATTAAACAATATCTCATGACACCACGTGTTTTGGCAGCCCTTATCCCAGGTAGACCGCTGATACTTTATACCACAACATTAGATGGCTCCCTCAGAGTCCTTCTAGCCCAAGTCAATGATGAGGGTATGGAGAACACACTTTACTACTTCAGTCGACATCTAATACCGGCAGAAGTAAAGTATCCCACTATTGAGAAACATTGCCTAGCTTTGATTTTTGCCGCTCAAAAGCTTAGGCATTACATATTATCACATAAGGTCACCTGATTTCAAAAGTTAATATGTTGCAATATTTAATGAATTGACCCATGCTTTCTGGACATTTAGCAAGGTGGTCGATGATTTTATTGCAATTTGACATAACATTTGTGCCCCTTCATTCTATCAAAGGTCAGATTTTAGCAGACTTCCTCACGGCACACCCACTGCCAGCTGGGTCCCCGCTCTACGATGATCTACCAGATGAGCAAATACTACAAATAGAAGACCTCAGAGCTCAATGTTGGGAGATGTGCTTTGACGGAGCTTCATCAGCTAGAAAAGAGAAATAACAGTAGATAGTGATACCGGGCAAAGCAGGGATTGGTTTGATTTTCATAACATTGGATCAAGGGGTGTTAAGATTTTCATACCACCTGACAGAGCCGTGCACAATAAATGAGGCAGAATATGAAGCTTTGATAACCAGGTTGAAATTGGAAATACTGAAGGAAATAATAGATATTGTCATTTATGGCGACTCATAGCTCGTCATCTAGCAGGATGCCAAATAGTACAGAATTTTAAAATCAGGATTAGGAGAATATCACAAGTACACAATGAAATTATTGGAACAAATTCCTACTGTAACCATCTACAGGATCCTTCGGGGTGAGAATGCCCTTGTAGGTTAGCTAAGCTTACTAAAGAATTGGCATGCCCACCAGAGGACTCTATTGACATCACGGTACAAGGACGGCAAGTGCTATTGCAGATTGACCTGGACACCCTAAATAAATTAGGAAAAGAAGAAATAGTAGTTATAGTGACAAGATATTGAAGAATGGCGTCAGTCGATAGCAGAATACTTACAGACAATCAAATTACCAAAAGATAAGTCAGCAACGTATCAAGTTCAAAAACAAGCAATGTCATATGCAGTAGTCAACAATGTTCTATAAAAAAGATCCTTCAATCAGATGTGGCTCAGGTGCCTTAGCAGAATAGAAACGCAGCAGATCATTAAAAAAGTCACGCCGGATTGTGTGGATCTCACTGATGCGATGCAACTATATATATGTTTTAAATACAGGAATTTGTTACCACTTTTAGAATATTTAATTCCTGGAAAATTGCTTCAAAAACTTGATGTGCGATGTTTACTTTTACTTATGAATTTATATTTAGATTTTATAATAATTATTGTAAAAGTCACAATTTTAAACACAAGTATACGTATCGTTCAAGTAATACAGGGCTCCAGTGGAGTCCTGCTTATCGATCCCACAGGGATAATGATTTTCATAAAAGTAAGAAATTTAAGAAATATTTTGGAATTTATCAAATTAAAAGTAATTTATATATATATATATATATATATATATATATATATATATATATTTCAAATTTAATTTACTAACAATTTTTACTATAAGAAAGTAAGCAAGATAGCGTAATTAAAATTTAATGCAAATATAAAAACAACTTTCTCCTTTTCAACTAATCCAAGATATTTAGAATAATTATCTTTTGTGAGGAATTTAGATTATGGTATTTTGCCAAATAAAAGCATTCCTATTCTCTACCCTTTGGTCCAGGTGCAATGAACATTAATTAATCTATAGATCGGTTCAGGATGTTTTATTAGTAGAATGGGTTAATCTAGGCTCACACTACTAGATGTCCAAGGGTGGCTATGGTCGGCCCTACTGTCGGCATTATTTTTAGGTTGTATTGTATTTTAAAAGGGGGGTCGCCTAACGTAAGTTGTCGGCGAATTTAAATTTTAAATTTAATTTAAATATATATAATTTAGAAAGTAGTATTTGATTTTGAAAATAATTTTTAAATTTGAAAGTTTTAAGATATGAGATTAAACCGATCTCACATCCCCAAATAGTTTATATAAACGAGCACCGCACCACAAACCGTATATCTATCCCTAAGGATGACACACCGCTTGATGATGGGGCTTCGATCAAATAAACTAGAAGTTTTGTGACATCCGTTTGGTTTGCGAACCAATTTTATAAGCCGACAAATTCCCTCGCTTAATATGAAAATATCAAACAGTGGTTTATATTACTCGGGTTCTTTAAAATTCCTATAAGGGCAAGCCCCTATAGTTAATTACATCTTAAGTGACGGGAATCACCTAAGAAAACTCTCGATAATAATCAATAATTCTCGCTTTCAAGAATTTCAAAGTTTAAGGTTTTCAAAGATCGAATTTTGGAATTTCAATAGGAATGGATCAAATTTTGGAACATTTTGTTTTGTGAATCCAAAGGAAGAGAGGTAGGAGAAATCACCGATTCGAAGTGAACTTCGATAATTTCCCGACTATCCTATTGTTTGTCTTGAATTTAGGAAAGTCCTAATGTTTATTTGATATTTCAATCTCGCCAATTTCAATTAATTAGGGCTTATATTTGTATGATAAAATCAAACAAATAGCTCTAGAAGATGTGAGGGTTTATTGTCGTATCGGACGACTACCTCGGAATCCTAAGACCGGTTAGGGCTTAATTTGCAATGCAAATGCCTAACGAAGAGTTGAGGATTTATGTTGCACTAGTGCAAGCTACCTCGAAGTCCTACGGCTTGGTTGTTTTAATTCTAGGAAAGTTTTGCTGAAGTAGACTCGTGTTTTGCCGATGACGATGGTCGTGCCGCCCACCATGCTCCGAGCTCCTTGTTGTTGCAGAGGTTTAGTTTTAGAAATCATAAATCAGGAGTTGAGAAAAGTGTTTTGGCTTAGAGAAAATCTTAATTTCCGTGTGTTTTTTATGTTTTATTTAAAACAAATCTTAAAGTTGATTATAACGACACCGGTTAAGATCCCACTGGCTCCATCCTTCCGCATCATTATTTTTATCGGATTCACTTAGTCCGTATGAATTTGCTAAACTCAACCGAATGAGTTCCACACTTTCATTTAGACCGTGGAAATCCCGTTAAGCAACACGTAGGTTACATCATCCGAGGTATTCCCGATCATCCAACGAGACGTTTTAATTTAGTTGTAATTGTAGTTTTGTGTTCTGTTTGTGATTAAATTTTGAGTTGTTTTATATTTTGAAATGTTGTGGCGGTGAATTTTATCTCGCAATGACTTTTAACTTAGTTTTGGTTTCAGCTTTAGGGTCTATCCTAAAGGTGTGGGTTTTCATGCAACAGCTTGTTTATCATGCAAGAAAAAATAAACGCAACTGTAATAAAGTAAATTGCAATAATGTAAATTGCCGGAAAATAAATTGCAGGAAAGTAAATCGCAATAATACAAATGCGTACCCTGAGGGTCTTCCCGTCATCCCAAACTCGCACTTAAAACACAATTAGCATATTTAAGCAAGTTCCTAGGTAAAGCTAAGGGAAAGGTTATGGTTTTCTACCAAATTCCTAATCCTATACCTAGTCATTTCCTATGACGTCTAGTGTTCTTTGTGTTTTGGTTTAAGGACGATTTTCTTCATCAAAGAATAATCAAATTCAATTGTTCTTATAAATGTCCTATCATATCGAGAAAGTGCTTAAGAAGGATCTTAAACATCTTTTCAATATTTCTGGATTGTTTTAAGTTCAAATGAATTTAATTATACAAATGAATTAATCGTCCAAGAATTTCAAGTTTTGTTAACTCGCTCGAATGAACTAGGACATTCGAATATCCTATGAGTGAAGTGACACTTCATTTAATGTTTTATTTAGGAGTTATAATAACTAAAGCTTTCAAGGGTAAGTTAGTATTCAAATGATTTGGTTTAAGTTAAAGAGTTTAAATTTGGAATAGTTGTTCAAGTTGTTTTTCTTTAAATTTATTTTCTTTCTGTTTTAGGTGATGTTATATTTAATTCAATTTAATTTAATTGAGTTTTAATTTAGTTTAACATAGTTCAATTTAATTTGATTTGGTGTTTAATTAATTTGATTTGATTTAATTTAATTTAATTTAATTGTTTAATTTAATTTAATTTAATTTTAATTATTTAATTTAATTTAATTTAATTGTTTAATTTAATTTAATTTAATTTTAATTTAATTTAATTTAATTTAATTTAATTGTTTAATTTAATTTAATTTAATTTTAATTTAATTTAATTTGTCTTAATTTAATTTAATTATTAAATTTAATTTAATTTTAATTTAATTTATCTTTAATTTACTTTATTTTTAATTTTAATTGAAATTTTTGAAAGAGTTTAATAATTTGACTTTAGTTTAATGATTAAGTCTTTTAATATTTTGAATTTGAATTATCATTTTAATTAAGAGTTGAATATTAATGAGATGATTAATTTAGGGATTTTTAAATTAAAGAATAAATCTCTTCCTAATAAATATCCCTTATTTTAATGATTCCAATTTTATTATTCTTCCAAATTTAATCCATTATTTAATTAAAGTTTAATCATTTTGAAATTGTTTAATGGGTTTCTACCCTTTAATTATTTAAATTTCAATCATCCAAATCAGATTAGGATCAAATATTTTACTTGTTAATTTTTATTAAACCTAAAGTTTTAATTAAGGATTAAAGATTTTAATTACTATTTTACCCTTTAAGCTTAATAATTTCATAACTCACTAAATTAAACTTAAATGAATTTGAAATTTTTATGTAACTTCACTCATATGTCAATAAAGACATGAGAGGAGAAAATGTGATTTTTTTTTCTGTATTTAATTTATTTATATAATTATTTTTGGTGGAAAATAGAGATTTTCAAGGAAAATTTGATAACATGACCAAAAGAAAGTTTCTGTCCTTAAGAAAATTAGGGGACATTCCTAATGACCAGAGAAGCACTTGGACCAATTTTGGTGATTTTTTGAATTATATTATTTTTATTATAATTATTTTGAGTTTTGGAGTGTTAATTAATTTAAAAATAAAATAAATGTTGAAAAATGAATTTTATATTTTTCAAAAATCTCTCTGATATCAAGGAAACCAGAGAATCAAATTTTGCAATTTTCTGATTTTTCTATGATTTATAATAATTATTTTAGTGAAAATGCTAGAAAATACATTTTTTTTTAATTTTAAAATTACCCTAGGGCTTTAAAATTCAATATCTCACTAAATAGACCTAAGAAAAATGTGGGGTTTGTTCCTAAGTGATTAAAATTCAAAATGTGACATTTTGGTGAATTTTATTATTTTTGTGATTTTTATTATTTTTCAATTATTAAAAATATTAAAATATTATTAAAAATCAACTTTTTTAGAAAATTGAAATTTTAATTTTCTTAGGTTTCCCTGATATCAGAGAGGCTCCAAAACCAATTTGGTGAATTTTTAAAAAGTATTTTAAAAGTTATGAATTTTTAAAGTTTAAAATGGCTAAGTGGCTTAATTAACCCAATTAGTGGGGTTAACCAAGTCCAATTGACCTCAAATTTTTATGGTGGATTCCTCTGATCCTAAAGGTCAGTGGAGAATTGATTTCAAGTCAATTTGATGCCTGGTTAACTCTAATTAATTAAAGACCTATTTTGGGTGTTTAAGCCAATTAGGGTTAATCTGAGTGAATTAACTCAAGTCCTATTTTTCCTAGAGTTCTCTGGTCATAAGGAACATCACCAAATATTTCTAGAATTTATTTCACAACATGCTAATTTTTGGAATTAAAATACTCAAAACAAGAACATGCATTTGAAAAATAAATAACTTTTCACAGAGATGGCCTCCGACCTTGGAAAATTCAGGGAATGTTCCCAAGTTCGAGAGGCTTCAAAAGCCCTATGGTCTCATGCCATGGTGAATTGTATACATGCATGGAGAATTAAATGTATGCAGAGAGTAAATAAATTATAAAAAATAAAATACTTAATGAAATTAAATGATTTCTTTTCCACATTATTCTCCTCTCGTTCACTCGAGCAAGAGGGTATTTTTATTTTATTTTTGTGATTTTTCTACACAAAGATATGGATTTTTGAAGTTTAGGGAATTAAATAAATAAGAAAATACCCTAATTTTCTATTTATCCACGCGCGCCGCCGCATCCTCGCAGCCTCCGAAAGGCCACGCGGCGCGCTCCCATTCGACGCCGCCACTCGAGTCGCCAGCCCGGGCCCCGCGGTTCTCGCACCGTTTCCGGTCCGACGCCATCCGAGCCGTTCGTCCGCGCGTGTATCGAATGGACGTCATCCGTTCATCGTCCCCAAGTGTCCTCACCCGATAGCCGTCCACACTAAATCCCTAATATCTCACTCGATACTCAATGGATTTTCATGTTCTTATGCTCTATGGATTCGTCTCAAGAGACGAACACATCTATACTGCTAACATGCATTGAAACTAAGGCATTCGAAATGAAGAATCTCCGTAATCTCGGGATGGAGAGTTAGCTCATACCTTGGCTCGGAGAAGTGTGGCTTCAATCCGAGAGTTGTTGCACCTTCGATCGGGTCCCAGCAAGCTCCGCATGAAGTCTCCTGGTCCGGTGAATTGTCCGGATATGATTTCGACCAAGCCCGATCACAAAGCTTGGAGGCCGGAGCAACCGGGTGGCCCGGAGATGGGGCTTTTGTGGTGGACACCTTCCCTCGGTCCGGTGAAGGTGTAGAGCCAATCAATTTGGGAATTGGCTCACCGTGGAGAAGTGTCCCGGTTTTGGGCTAAAGTTCGAGCTCAAAATCGGGCTCGCTAGAAGGAATCGGGCTCGGAATTCGAGTGGGGATCGTGTGCTCTATGTGTAGAGAGTGATCTCGGAGTGATTTTGGCGCAGTTTCCTTAAGGTTTTTGTTTCAGCACCTCTCATGGCCGAGAGGGGTGGAGTTTAAATCAGAGAGGGTGGAAGGCCTCTCGCAGGGAGTTAGGGCTCGGGATCACTGCTCCTGGTGAGGAGAAGATCGCCCATGGTGACCACTCGGGCATGGGGCAGCTCAGCGAAGTGAGAATTTCAATGTTGGCTCACATGCGAGCTCTCGGCCATGGTGTTTTCCGGCGGCTCAGTGGCCGGCCGGCCGTGCAATGGTCACCATCTTGGTCAGGTGGGTCGTGGTCGGGGTTTAGCGTAGGCAATCGAGGTTTGACATGTGTAAAGGAGTTTGATTTAAATGGAATGGGAGAAGGCTCACTTTGGCTTGGTTTGGGTCAACCCACCATTTTGGGCTTGGTGCACCCTTCCAAGCTCTGATTTTGAGCCGAGGGAATCATTTAGGTCAGCTTAGAAGGAGTGGTGAAGTCTCCATCCATGATGAGGTGGCTAAACATGGTTTAGTGTGCGACATGATTAAGGTAAAAAAGGGTTAAAGGAGGTTTAAGAAAGAACCCCTCTTCTTGCCATAAATGGACTAATGACAAGTCAAAGCCCTCATGGCTTCATGTGGCTTCGAGAATGGCTTGTTCATGGCTTCATTTGGCTTGGGAAAAGGTTGATTTGTTTCATGAAAAGGGTTTTAAGAAATTTTTTGGTAATTTGATGGGAATTTGGATGAAGCTTCATTTGGGATAATTCAATGATGATTTTAGGACTTAGGTAATGGATTTAATTAAATGGATGACAAATGGAGATGTCATGTGGGCTTTAGGGTAGATTTGGGCTTTTGAATTTTGAAGGAAATGGGCTTTTAAGAAGGTTTAAGGGAAGTGGGCTTTTAAGTTTAAGGATGTGTTCATGGATGGGAATTTTTGTAGAAGTTTGGGCCAAATAGTTGTTGGTTTTGGTTTAGGGATGTTTCATGAATAATTTGAAATAGATTTAAGGTGGTTTGGGTTTGAATTGGGTTGAATTTGGGTTTATTTGGTAAATGGGCCAATGTAGGTCAAATTAGAGCTAACTTGGGCCAATGTTGGGCTAGGGTTGAAATTGATGTAAAATAAATGTTAAGAAATGTTTATGGGAGTGTTTCAAAGAGGTTTTGGCTTTGGTTGGGTTTTAATTTTGAGGTTTGGGCCTATTTGGGTTAGATTTGGGTTTAGGTCAAAATTGGGCTTTTTGATTTTGGGTTGAATTTGAGTGGGGTTTGGGTCAAAATCTTGGGCAAATCATGTTAGTGTTTTGTTTATGAGGATGTTAAGGAAGGTTTAGAAAAGATTTGGGGTTAATTGGAGTTGAATCGGGTTAGTTTGGGCTAAGTTCGGGTCATGGGTCCAAATTTGGGCTTTAAGGCCCAAAGTGAAATTGGATCCAAATGTCAATCAAATTGGACTTGGATTTGGTCTAAATTGGTATTGGGAATGTTGAATTGAAGTTTAGAATTGAATTGGACCAGAATTTGGGTCAATTGGATAGGTTTGGTTTAACATCGGGTTCACTTTGGGTTAAAATGGGTCAATTTGGGGGTTTTGACAAAAGTAGGGTAAATTGATAAAATTGGCCCATGGTGTAGTTGGATAAAATGAAATTGGGAATATTTGGGATTTCCTGGAATTTTCTGGGAATTTTTTTGAATTTTTGGATTTTTAGGCCAAGAAGGGTATTTTGGGTTATTTGGAGGGTATTGGGAGGTTTTCTTGGAATTTTTGGTATTTTTGGATATAGATGGTCAATTTGAGTGGTGTAGAAATGTTTGGGAATAATTTTGAAGAATTTTAGGTAACTTGGAAATTTTGCAAAAATTTGGGTTTCAAGGGTTTTGGGTAGGTTTAGTAGTGTAGGCCCCGGGGTCAAAAATCGAAAATTTGAGAAATTGAAGATCGGGTGGATTTAGGTGGAAAGAAATCATTTTGGTTGAGCCATGAAACCATTTCAAGCCCATATGAGCCATGAAACCATTTCAAGCCCATATGAGCCATGAGAGGACTCATTTGAGGCATTCACTATGTTGTTCCTAACCCTCTTAGCCAAGGGCTTAGGGGTTAAGGACCATCCATGTGAATCACCTACATGAGTTAGGAGGTTAAGTTGGGTATGGGTGTGGTTTTAGGAGGTGTGTGGGAGTGTAGTGTGTAGGTGTAGTGTAAATCAGCCCCCTCACTGCACTCAAGCCACCCGTAGGCAGTCCTAAGGCCAAAGAGTCCTATAAGAACTCATCCTTTAAACTTCCACATTTGATTTCAACCCTCTAGGTGATTAGGGGTCTATAGTCAAGTTTGTGGAGTTTGCAGGGAGTTTAGAAGTGGTTTGAATTTCTAAAAGGCGGGTCCCAATTCTAGTCCTCTAAGATAGTCAAAGGAAAAGCCTAAGGCTAGATCCTAAGCACTAAAAAGAAGAAAGGAAGACCTCATCAAAAATGAGGTCAACACCTACCAGTGACCCGTTCTCTTTCTATAAACCAAATTATTAGAATTTAGCCTATCACTCTAAAAACTAATTAATTTTATGCCCAATAAATAATATCTTCTTATTTGTTTACACTTCACCTGGAATAACATGCATAAAGCCTTCGACTACACAAGGATTCATGTGATATCTACTAGTTAAGAATTTATCTCCAGATAGGTCTCAAAATTCTTCAACAGATTTTAACATTTTAAATGGCCAATTTGAAAAGTAAACTAAGATCAGGTATTAATATCATCACAATGTTTTAAATATTTTAAATTTATTTCTCCTACAAAATTTAATTAATTTATTATCTTTTCATATTTGAAAGGAGAAAGATGAGAAAGATAACTAACTACTCAGAACACATTGAAAACACACAACAAAACATATTTATAAAACTTTCAACCAAGGTACAAATACTTATCTGAAGTGTTCCTTTAAGTGATCTGCTTACTTCTATTAACTCCAAAGCAATGATGAAAGACTCTAACAACAACAACACACAATAAATACTTAAAATAAACTCACTAGATACAAAGTAAAGTGGCACCCAAAGTGTGGAAGAGACTAAAAAAACTAAGTAAAACTAGAGGGGGAGAAAAGGTGCTAAAAGGGCCTAAAGATGCAAGAATCGGTGAAAGTGACTATAGGGTGCTGTTGACCTCATTTTTGATGAGGTCTTCTCTTTTCTCTTTAGTACTTAGGATCTAGCCTTAGGCTTTTCCTTTGACTATCCTAGAGGATTAGAATTGGGACCCACCACTTAGAAATTCAAACCACGTCTTAACTCCCTGCAAACTCCACAAACTTGATTGTAGACCCCTAATCACCTAGAGGGTTGAGATCAAATGTGGAAGTTTAAAGGATGAGTTCCTGTAGGACTCTTTGGCCTTAGGACTGCCCTGGGTGGCCTAGTCTGGTGAGGCTGACTTACACACACACTACACTTATACACTACACTTTCACACGCCTCCTGAAACCACACCCATACCCAACTTGACCTCCTGACTCATGTAGCTGATTCACATGGATGGTTCTTAACCCCTAAGCCCTTGGCTAGGAGGGTTAGGAACAATATAGTGAATGCCTCAAATGAGCCCCTTCATGGCTGATATAGGCTTAACATGGCTTCATGGCTCATCCAAAATGATTTCATTCCACTTATATTTACCCAATCTTCAATTTTCTAAATTTTCAATTTTTGACCCCCGGGACCCCAGACCCACCAAACCTACCAAATGCCCTTGAAACTGCCCAAAATTTGCAAAATCACCTAAATTACCCAAAATTCCCCAAAATCATTCCTAAACATTTCCCTCCACTCAAATTAATCATACAAAGCCAAAAATACCAAAAATTCCAAAAATACCTCCCAATACCCTCCAAATACCCAAAATGCCCCTCTTAGCCAAAAAATCCAAAAATTCAGCAAATTCCTAGAAAATTCCAGAAAATCCCAAATATTCCCAATTTCATACCATGGGCCAATTTTGTCAATTTACTCCACTTTTGTCAAAATCCCCAATTTGACTCATTTTTAACCCAAAATAAACCCAATGTCAAACCAAACCTACCCAATTGACCCAAATTCTGGTCCAATTCAATTCTAAACTTCCATTCAACATCCCAAACACCAATCTAGACCAAATCCAAGTCCAATTTGATTGGAATTTGAACCCAATTTCATTTTAGACCTTAAAGCCCAATTTGGACCCATGACCCAAACTTAGCCCAAACTAACCCAATTCAACTCCAATTAACCCCAAACCTTTTCTAAACCTTCCTTAACATCCCCACAAACAAAACACTAACATAATTTGCCCAAAATTTAGACCCAAACCCCACTCAAATTCAACCCAAAGCTAAAAGGCCCAATTTTGACCTAAACCCAAACCTAACCCAAATAAGCCCAAATCCCAAAATCAAAACCCAACCAAAGTCAAAACCTCTTTGAAACACTCCCATAAACATTTCCCAACATTAATTTTACATCAATTTCAACCCTAGCCCAACATTGGCCCAAATTAGCCCAATTCGACTTACATCGGCCCATGTACCAAATGAACCCAAATCCAACCCAATTCAAGCCCAAACCACCTCAAATTTATTCCAAATCACTCAAGAAACATACCTAAACCAAACCCAACAATTATTTGGCCCAAGCCTTTACCAAAATTTCATCCTAAAGTCCATTTTAAAATCCAAAATCCCACTTCCCTAAACCATTTTAAAAGCCCATCTTCACTAAATTTTAAAGGCCCAAAATTCATACAAAGCCCATATGACACTCTTCTTCATCATGACTTCAATTAAAACCATCCCTAAAGTTCCAATCAAATATAAATTTATTCTAAATCAAGCTTCATGTTAACCTCTCATACATTTATCAAAAATGCCAAAATCCATTTTCATACAAGTAAGCCAAGCTATGTGCAAGCCATAGGCAAGCCATGAAGCCATGCATGAGCCACATGGAAGCCATGAAAGCCCATTTACATGTCACCATGCTATCTTGGGCAAATGGAGGAGGTCCTTTCCATATTCCCTTAAGGTGATTAACCATTTCCATGTCTCCCCTAAACCATGTTTAATCCTAATTGTACTTGGATTGTGACTTGACCCCACTAATCAAGCCGAGCCAAATCACTTTCTCTTCAAACTCTAAACCAAGTCTTGGGTGGTGCACCTAGCCCAAAAGGATGGGTTGACCCAAATCAAGCCAAAATGGCCTCTCCCCCATACCATTTTAATCCAAGCCCTTTACACATGTCCATGGCGAATTGACTGCACAAAACTCCAGCCCTGACCCACCTGGACCTGAGGGTGACCCATGCCTGCCGGCCAGCCGCCTGGGTTGCCGAAAAACGCCATGGCCGAGACATCGGAAGGAGCCAAGCATTGAAATTCTCCCTCGCTCGAGTCGCCCCATGCCGAGTGGCCATTTCACTCGTTCTTCCTCGCCAAGAGCAATCGATCCCGGTCCCTAACTCCCCTGGGAGTCCCTCCACCTCTTCTATTTAAACCCCACCTCTCTCGGCCATGGAAGAGGTGCTAAACCAACCTTAAGGAAACTCGCCAAAATCATTCCGCACCACTCTCCACACATGAGCATTTGATTCCCACTAGATTCCAGCCCAATTCCTCCAACTCGAGCTCAATTTCGAGTTCAAATTTCAAAGATAAAAACCAGGACACTTCTCCACAGTCGAGCCAATCCCCAAATCGATTGGTCCTACACCTTCACCGGACCAAGAGAAGAAGTTTACCAAGAAAAGCTCCCTCACTGAGCCAGCCATTGCTTCCAACTCTCCAAGCTTTGTGATCGGCTTGGTCGAAATCATACCTGGACAATTCACTGTGCCAAGGACTTCATCCGGAGCTTGCTTGGACCCAATCGAAAGTGACACAACTCTCAGATCGAAGCTTCACTTCTCTAAGCAAAGGTATGAACTCACTCTTCTTCCCGAGCTTACAAAGATTCTCTATTTAATTTGAGTCAATTTCAATACATGTTTACCGTATGGATGTGTTCGTCTCCTCAAGACGAATCCATAGAGCATAAGAACACGAAAATCCGTCGAGAATCGAGCGAGAAATTAGGGTTAGAAGGTCGACGGTCACGGTTCACACCCGCCGTAGACGATGACTGGGAGCCGTCGGATCAAGCGTATATCGAGCGGACGGTCTGGATTGAGCCAGACAGCGCGAAGGTACGTGAACCGCGGGGCCCTGGAGCACTGAGTCAGATGGCGGCGCCAAATCAGAAGACGACACGCGGCGTTTCGGAGATGCCTAGGTTGAGCTGGCGCCGCGTGGATAAGTAGGAAATTAAGGTATTTTTTTATTTATTTAATTCCCTAAACTTCAAAAATGCATAACTTTGTGTAGGAAAATCGAAAAATAAAATAAAAATACCCACTTGCTCGACGAATAGAGGAGAATAATGTGGAAAAGAAATCATTTAATTTAATCGAGTATTTGATTTTTAATAATTTATTTACTCTCGCACATTTTCAATTCTCCATGCATGTATACAATTCACCATGGCATGAGACCATAGTGGCTTTTGAAGCCTCTAAATTTGGGAACATTCTCCGAATTTTCCAAAGTCGTAGGCCACCCCTATGAAGAGTTATTGATTTTTCAATTCTAGGTTACTATTCCGAGTATTTTAATTCTAATAATTAAGCATGTTGTGAAATAAATTCTAGAAAAATTTGGTGATGTTTCTTATGACCGGAGGACCCTAGAAAAATGGTTTTGAGTTAACTCACTTGTAATAACCCTAATCGACTTAAACACCCAAAATGGAGCTTTAATTAATTAGAGCTAATCATACATCAAACCGACTTGAAATCAATTCTCCATCGACCTTTAGGATCGTAGCAACCCACCATAAAAGTTTGAAGTCAATTGGACTTGGTTAGCCTTATCAAATGGGTTGATTAAGCCATTTAGCCAAACTTAAACTTTAAAAATTCATAACTTTCAAAATCCTTTTCAAAAATTCACCAAATTGGTTTTGGAGCCTCTCTGATATTAGGGGAATTTAAAAAAATTAAATTTGTAATTTTCCAAAAAAGTTGATTTTTTGTATTATTTTAATATTTTTAATAATTAAAAAAATAATAAAAATCACAAAAATTATAAAATTTATCAAACTGTCACATTTTAAATTTTAATCACTTAGGAACAAACCCTATTTTTTTTCTTAAGTCTCTATGATGAGATATTAAATTTTAAAGCCCTAAGGTAATTTTAAAATTAAAAAAAAGTGTATTTTCTAGCATTTCCACTAAAATAATTCTAATAAATCAAAGAAAAATCAAAAAATTATAAAAATTGGTTCTCTGGTTTCCTTGGATGTGTTTGTCTCCTCAAGATGAATCCATAGAGCATAAGAACATGAAAATCCATTGAGAATCGAGTGAGAAATTAGGGTTAGAAGGTTGACGGTCACGGGTGCACACCAGTCGTAGACGATGACTGGGAGCCGTCGGATCGAGCATGTATCGAGCGGACGGTCTGGATTGAGCCGGACAGCGCGATGGTACGTGAACCGCGGGGCCCCGAAGCACCGAGTCGGATGGCGGCGCCAAATCGAAGACGACGCGCGGCGTTTCGGAGATGCCGAGGCTGGCGGGCGCCGTGTGGATAAGTAGGAAATTAGGGTATTTTTTGATTTATTTAATTCCCTAAACTTCAAAAATGCATAACTTTGTGTAGGAAAATCAGAAAAATAAAATAAAAATACCCTCTTGCTCAGTGAATAGAGGAGAATAATGGAAAAGAAATCATTTAATTTAATTGAGTATTTGATTTTTAATAATTTATTTACTCTCTGCACATTTTCAATTCTTCATGCATGTATACAATTCACCATGGCATGAGACCATAGGGCTTTTGAAGCCTCCGAATTTGGGAACATTCCCCGAATTTTCCAAAGTCGAGGCCACCCCTATGAAGAGTTATTGATTTTTCAATTCTAGGTTACTATTCCGAGTATTTTAATTCTAATAATTAAGATGTTGTGAAATAAATTCTAGGAAAATTTGGTGATGTTTCTTATGACCGCAGGACCCTAGGAAAAATGGTTTTCGAGTTAACTCACTCGTAATAACCCTAATTGGCTTAAACACCCAAAATGGAGCTTTAATTAATTAGATCTAATCATACATCAAATTGACTTGAAATCAATTCTCCATTGACCTTTAAGATCAGAGGAACCCACCATAAAAGTTTGAAGTCAATTGGACTTGGTTAGCTCTATCAAATGGGTTGATTAAGCCATTTAGCCAAACTTAAAATTTAAAAATTCATAACTTTCAAAATATTTTTCAAAAATTCATCAAATTGGTTTTGGAGCCTCTCTGATATCAGGGGAATTTAAAAAAATTAAAATTGCAATTTTCCAAAAAAGTTGATTTTTTACATTATTTTAATATTTTTAATAATTAAAAAAATAATAAAAATCACAAAAATAATAAAATTTATCAAAATGTCACATTTTGAATTTTAATCACTTAGGAACAAACCCCATTTTTTTTTCTTAAGTCTCTATGATGAGATATTAAATTTTAAAGCCCTAAGGTAATTTTAAAATTAAAAAAAAGTGTATTTTCTAGCATTTCCACTAAAATAATTCTAATAAATCACAGAAAAATAAAAAAATTATAAGAATTGGTTCTCTGGTTTCCTTGGTATCAGAGAGATTTTTAAAAAATATAAAATTTATTTTTCAACCTTTATTTTATTTTTAAATTAATTAATACTCGAAAACTCAAAATAATTATAATAAAAATAATATAATTCAAAAAATCACCAAAATTGATCCAAGTGGTCCTCTAGTCATTAGGAATTTCCCCTAATTTTCTTAAGGACAGAAACTTTCCCTTGGTCATGTTATTAAATTTTCCTTGAAAATTCTTATTTTCAACCAAAAATAATTATATAAATAAATTAAATATAGAAAAATCACATTTTCTCCTCTAATGTCTTGATTGATATATGAGTGAAGTTACATAAAAATTTTAAATTTATTTAAGCTCAATTTAGTGAGTTATGGAATTAGTAAGCATAAAGGGCAAAATGGTAATTAAAATTTTTACCTATAATAAAAAATTTTAGGTTTAATTAAAAGGATGGGTAAAATATTTGATATTAAGTTGATTTTGGATGTTTGAAACATAGGTATTTAAAGGGTAGAAACCTACCAAGTAATTTGAAAGTAATCAAAATAAACCTTAATTAAATAATTAATTAAATTTGGAAGAATAATGAAAAATAAGAATTATTAAAATAGTGATATTATTAGGAAGAAATTTATTCTTTAATCTAAGAATCCCTAAATTAATCACCTCAATAATATTCAATTCCTAATTAAAATGATAATCCAAATTCAAAACTTAAAATGCTTAATCATTAAATTAAATAAAAATTAAAACAATTAAATTAAATTCTTTTAAAATTTCAATTAAATTAATACTATAACAATTAAAATTAAATCATCCCTAAAGCATAAAAAATAAAATATTAAATTAAAATTAAAAAAAATAATACTAAAATTAAATTAAAATTTTAATTTAAATTAAAATTAAAAATAAAACCAAATTAAGATTTAAATTAAAATAAAATAAAATTAAATTAAATTAAATTAAATTAAATTAAATTAAATCACATTAAATTAAAATAAAACATATTAAATTAAATTAAATAAAATAAAAAATAAAACCAAGTTAAAATAAAATTAAAATTAAATTAAATAAATAAAATTAAATTAAAATTAAAACTAAACCAAATTAAATTAAATTAAAATTAAATTAAATTAAATTGAAGTTAAATATAACATCACTTAAGACATAAATAATTCAAAAATAAATCTAAAACAACTTGAACACTATTCCAAACTTAAACCCATTAATTAAAATTAAGTCGAATCACAAATCATTTGAACATCGATTCGCCCTCAAAAGCTCTTGTTGTCATAACTCCTAAATGGAGTGTTAAGTGAAGTATTACTTCACTCATAGGATATTCAAATGTCCTAGTTCACTGAGCAAGATAACAAAACTTGAACTCCTGGATAATTGATTCAATGCATTATTAAATTCTCTTGGACTTAAAATAATCCTAAAAGTATTGAAAAGATGTTTAAGATTCGTCTTAAGCACTTCCTCAGTACGATAGGATGTTTATAAGAACAACTGAACTTAATGGTTCTTCGATGAAGAAAATCGTCCTCAAACCAAAACACAAGAACCTAGACGTCATAGGAGATGACTAGCTATAGGATTAGGAACTTGGTAGAAAACCATAACCCTTCCCTTATCTTTTCCTAGGAACTTGCTTTAAATTCTTAAATATTCTAAATTGTGTTTAAGTGTAGCCTGGGATGACGGGAAGACCCTCCAGGTACGCTTTTATTTTATTGCAATTTACCTTCTTGCAATTTACTTTATTGTAAATGCACTTACTTTTCTCGCATGATAAGCAACTGTTGAATGAAAACCCACACCTTTAGGATAGTCCCTAAAACTAAAACCAAAACTAAATTAAAAGTCATTACAAGATAAAATTCACCGCCACAACATTTCAAAATATTAAACAACTCAAAATTTAATCACAAATAGAATACATAACTACAATTATAACTAAATTAAATCGTCTTGTTGGATGATTGGGAATATCTCGGATGATGTAACCTACATGTTGCTAATGGGATTTCCCACGGTCTAAATGAAAGTGTGGAACTCATTTAGTTGAGTTTAGCAAATTCATCTGGACTAAGTGAATCCAATAAAAATAACGATACCAGAAGGATGGAACTGTGGGATCTTAACCGGTATTGTTATACTCAACTTTAAGATTTGTTTTAATTAAAACATAAAAAGCACTTGGACCTTAAGATTTCTAAAACCAAACTCCTCACTTTTCTTTTGATTATAATCTTCTAAAACTAAACCCTCTGCAACAACAAGAAGCTCGGAGCATGATGGGCAGCACGGCCATCGTCATCAGCAAAACCTAAGTCTACTTCAGCAAAACTTTCTTAGAATTAAATAACCAAGCCATAGGATTTCAAGGTAGTTTTCCTAGTCCAACATAAATCCTCAACCTTTTGTTAGGCATTTGCATTGAAAATTAAGCCCTAACCAGTCTTAGGACTCCGAGGTAGTTGTTCGATATGACATAAATCCTCACATCTTCGAGGCTACTTATATGATCATGTCATACGAACATAAGTCCTAATTAATTAAAATTGGCAAGATCAAAACATTAAAAAAAAACATTAAGACTTTCTGAAATTCAAGCCAAACAATAGGATAGTAAGGAAATTACCGAAGTTCGCTTCGAATCTGTAATTTCTCCTACCTTTCTTCCTTTGAATTCCCAAAACAAAATGTTCCAAACTTGATTCATTCCTTATTGAAATTCCGAAATTCAATCCCTTGAAAACTTAAACTTTGAGATTCTTGAGAGCAGAATTACTGATTATTATCGAGAGTTTTCTTAAGTGATTCTCATCACTTAAGATGTAATTAACTATAGGGGCTTGCCCTTATAGGGAATTTTAAGAACCCAGGTAATATAAACCCTGCTTAATTCATTTATATTAAGTAGGGGAATTTGTCGGCTTATAAAATTGGTTCTTAGACCAAAAGGATGTCACAAATCTTCTAGTTTATTTAATCGAGCCCCATCACCAAATAGTGTGTCTATTCTTCGGGAAAGATACACGGTTTGTGATGCGGTGCTCGTTTATACAAACTATCTGGGATGTGAGGTCGGTTTGATTTCATTTCTTAAAATTATTTTCAAAAATTAGATACTACTTTTCAAATTATTTTTTTAAATTAAATTAAAAATCCGCCGACAACTTCTGGCGACTCCGCTGGGGAAAATTCCTCTCTCCATTTTAATCAGATAGTTCTGTTTTCAAAAATCGGTAGCGTATCCATGTCCCTAGTGGATCAAACTACCCTTCTTTCCGTCGGAATACTATGTTCATTTCTACCTTTAACAAGTATAGCCAACAATCTCTCAGATTTAGGAGCCACTGTTTAGACACCCCTAAACAGAGAGGTTCCGAGATCCTTTTACCTCATTTCTGAGGTGGGGTGGGCCCCCAATAGGTATTAGTTTAGGAGTAGTCTTGCGGGTCGAGAAGTTTCTACAAGACATTCTCTTCCTTTTCCAGTTCCTAAATCAATTCCTTTTACTCTTCCTACAACTCTCCTTCTTTTAATAATTCTCCTTCCTAACGAACAAATCTTTTCGAAAAACAATTATCTTCTAATACCACAAATACACTAAGATAAACGGAAATGTGTTCGGACTCTTTCTTTTTCGTCATAAGTTTTACGACAAGAAGAAGCACGATTCGGGGACTAACACTTGGAATCCGCCCGCGAAATGGAAGCCCCAAAACCGATCTTCTCCTTCGTCAACGGACTGGACCTAGCTGTGTTCAAGGATGAACTGCCTGATAATGGATTCATTCGACTCGGACAAGGATTCGAGGACACCGACATCAAAATCCCCGACGTCACCCTCTTTTCACTCACAAGCAAAGTACCGGAAACTGAGAAGCCGCTGATTGAGTTTAACCTCAAGTCAACTCATGAATTCCCTCCTCTGCAAAAAATTCCAACTGAGAGGAGTATTGTTGTTCGCAAAAGGATCGTTGTTGCTACCCCCACCGGTCTAGTTGTCTCCGTACCTACCCCGGCTTCGCCGGACTAAAGGGGAAGGAAATTCGAACCGTGATGAAATTGTTGCCGTGGAGGGTACGGATCTTCCCGTAAAACCTTCCGTTTTTGAAATCGGGTCCGGCTCGAGAATTCCACCACCGACACGGACTCGGAGGAGGAACAAAAGTAGAAGGATTGCTAGAGAAGCCGTAGCCGCCGAAGTTGCTTTCCCGGAGGAAATCCCGAAATGCCCGAGTATACACCGCCGCTCGAATACATACCACTTTTGGGAGGAAGTAGATTCCATCCCCTCTCCGCCGCAGAGGATGAAGAAAATGTCCGCAAGATTGCTTCCGCATTGCCTCGACCCCGCATATTACAACGACGACCGTAAGAAAAGGGCTAGAATTACGCCATTTCGCTCGACCGCAAACCCCGATAGAAAAGTTAGCAAAGAATGAAAAATGCCCTGTATCGAAATTTTAAGAAGGATAGTGGCGGGTGCCGCCTAAGTCCCGTCTTGGACCGCGAGTAGAACCTCGCTATCGCCGCGGAAAAGCCAAATAAGAGAATGAAAG
The DNA here is from genome assembly GCA_022702705.1 of Papilionanthe hookeriana x Papilionanthe teres. Classification (NCBI taxonomy): domain Eukaryota; kingdom Viridiplantae; phylum Streptophyta; class Magnoliopsida; order Asparagales; family Orchidaceae; genus Papilionanthe; species Papilionanthe hookeriana x Papilionanthe teres. The sequence goes on along the minus strand of CM040439.1, from coordinate 65,928,935 downwards.
CTAGTCCACCTGTCGTTGTTTCAGGATTACAAATTAGGGAGGATACCACCTTCCAGCCTTTGACCGCCAGACCATTCGGTCCTAGACCTTCTGCTGCTAGAAGGATGGTATGGCGTCCCACTACCGGACAATTAAGATTAAAACGACAGCCTAAAAAGGAAAGTCTCGTCAAGAGACTTGAGTCTGAAAAAAGTGCTACCACAGTAAAGGGGACTCATGAGAAGGAAACCCGACAGCTATCGCATGGCAACTGCAAAGATGTACAAAAAAGACCACTAGAAGATGCTATGGAAAAGCTAAGAACTGATATTCGGTGATTAGCAAAAGAAAGAGAAGAAAAATTCAGAGATGAAGTCGACTCGTCAGAGTTCATGGATGATGAATATGCAAAAATTAACATGGTTGAAACATCAGCTTCGTTAGCTTCACAAGGTGCTCCTGCAGCCGCAGAAAGAGAGGAGCCGGAAGTAATGAGGATGCAGCTTTAGGAGAAAGATGATACGATCGCCCAAATGGGAAAAAGGATGAAAGAGATGGCTGCAGCCCTAACCACTCTCCAAAGTCAGGTTCAACCCCAAAGAGAAACACCCCCAGAAGTTATTCACATTGTAGACGGAGGAAAGGAGATTACATCCGTCAACTGGGATGATCAATTAAAAAGGATGCAACACAAAGCATGATTCCGGAAAAGGATATCAAGAGCATGGTGGAACAGCGAAGTGCGAGAAGCCTTGGCACAATCAAAGAGCGGGACATCCATTCGGACGGGTAGACCTTACCCTGAAGAATTCGACGCTGTCCAATATCCGAAAGGCTTCGTACCACCTCTGTTCAAGACCTTTGATGGAACCGAAAACCCTCGACAACATGTTGCACATTTTCGTGCCAGCTTGTTGCAATGCCGGCGGAAGTGATGCTTTACTCTTCCGACGGTTTGTCAACGACTCGTCGGGGATCGCCTTTGATTGGTATGCGGAATTACCGAACGGTTCGGTGAAGACATTTTCGAATTAGAGAACCTCTTCATCAAGCGATTTGCCGGAGCTCAAGCACCACATCACTATAGGTGATTTAGTGGTAGAGAAGCGTAAGCCGAACGAAACTTTTGTGGACTACATACTTCGATGGAGGAATCTAAGCATGAAGTGTGAGCCACGACTACAAGAACAACATGCGATCGACATTTTACTTAAGAGCATTCATGGCCCGATAGCACTTCTCCTCAAGGGATTTATTATTAAGACTTTCGTGAAGTTGTTAAGCAAGGCCGGAAGCTTGCAAGAGGAGGCTAAGCAATTAAGTTTCACCGACAAAACAGACAAACAGAAGCCCGTGAAAACTTTTGAAAAGAAGTCCGGGATCGTCGCAAGCAGCCGATAAAGGCAAGCAGACAAATACAAATACCGCCGAACGGCCGCGAAGAAATTCAACGAATTACCAACGAACCCCGACCCAGCCTATCAGTCATCTCAACAAGTATGAACAACCTCCTCGTCCACAACGTACGTTAAGGGAGCTTCGAGCGGGGAGTATCCATTCAAGAATGAGGCAAGGCCGAAAATGTTCCGCGATCCGATGAAGACTCCGCACTTCCGACCGCCGCAGCTTAAGAAACCGAAGAAGTCGACAAGAAAGGTGATCCCAACTTTTGCTCTTACCACCGGATGCTTGGACACAAGATAGAAGATTGTATTACCTTCAAAAGTTGGCTCAACGACAATCTCCGAAAAGGGAACATAACGATCCCGATGGAATACATGAAGGAACACCAGGAAGGAGGTTCCGTCAATGTTATCTCGACAGATCTCATTATTCTGATAGATCCCTATGAGGCTGATGATGGATGGACTACCGCAGGGACAAAGTCTTCGAAGAAAATTTTGGATGACATCCACACCACTTCGGTGCGAGCCTCAATTCAGAGTTCGAAACCTGTCAAGTCGGCATTATCACTTGCGATAGAAAAACCACCTCATTAAGAGAAGATTAAAGAAAAGAATAAAATTGATGAAGAAGAGAAGACCGAGGCTCCTGAGGCTAGACTAGGGGCTGCCTATCCTAGGATAGTTGTTTCCGATTCGAGGGAGAAATCCCTCGAACCTCTTACTCTGTATGATTATCTGCTCACTCCGGTGGGATCTTATAATGATAAGGGTTATGGCGTTGGCTACATTTTGACTATTTCTAATGATTACATAACTAGCGACAACCAACCTAATCTGGACATCGATTCCGATACAAGTAACAATTCTCAAATCATACACAATCTCGACGATCACAATGACAAAGAAGACATCCACCAAGGAGGCTATGAGAGTTCAACAAGCAACGAATCTATCTGCGAGTTTCGAGGAGCGCCAGTCACAATAGAGTTAGAGCTTTCAGACTCTGAAGCTAATCAAGAAGAACCTGTCATTCCGATTCAGGAAGAAACACCAGCAAACTCAACACTACGATCGAAGAAATTACGTAAGTTAACTTAAGAAGTGGAAGAGTTCTACCTCCGAGAATGGGTCCAAAGGACAAAGGAAAGCGAGTGGTTGTTCAAGAAGAATCAACCCCGCAGAAGAAATACCCATTCGAGAAGAAGCCGAAACACATGAAAATAAAGTGGACTACAACGTGCTAGCCCATCTTAGGAAACTACCGACCAAACCGAGCATCTACGACGCTCTCATCTTATCAAAGGAGATGAGAGAAGCTCCGATCAAGGCCTTGCTTGATCCGAAATTTGCTTAGCTCAAATGACCTGGAGATTCCTTAGATGAGGTTTGCTCGTTAAAGGAACAACGAGGTGTTACCTTCACGGATAATGACCTACTACTTGGGACGACAGACCACAACCGACCGTTGTACATTTCAGTTACAATTGGGAAGTTTACACTCTCCACAGTATTGGTGGATCCAGGAGCATCAATCAATATAATGAATCTTCGAACGTTAGCATACTTGGAAATTGATGCTCGCGAGCTCGAAGCGGACAAAATGTTATTAAGAGGATTCAACCAAAAAGGAGAAATAGCCCTCGGATCAATAACACTGCTAATGAAGACCGGTGACTTGGCAAAGACAACCGCAAAATTTCACATAATTGATTCAGAAACGTCATTCAACGCTCTACTGGGCCGACCATAGATACATGAGAACCGGATGGTACCATCATCTCTACATCAGTGCATCAAATACTACGATGGAGGGGAACAGTGCATCAAAGGTGACTTACAACCATTCTCCGTACATGAGATTGGAATCCATGAAGATGTAGCTTATTATGCACCACCAAAGAAAACAATCTTTTCCAGAGATACTATAACGAATGAAGCAAAGAAAGTTCGGGACGACGAAGAACCTAAAGTTCTAGTCCAACAGTCACTCCCCACTCCCTTACGGCGAGATGGTGAAGGTTTCTCCACAACTCGCATCCGACGTCGAGGCCGGGGACGAGGTCATGGCAGAGACGTTAAGACAGTTGGACAGAGGAAACCAGCCATCAATGTTGATTGGGAAGATAGTTCTGAAGAAGAAAAAGAGATCAATCAAGAAGTAGCGACAATAAGTCGGAAGAAGCCGCAATTCAAGATCTCTCTCCAAGATGAGAAGAACGAAGAATACAAATAGATGTACGAGAAGATTAACCACTATGTACATACTATGACCCTGACCCCGATCCATTCTAATAAGATCGAGGGTATGGTGGTCAAAGAGGTACGTAGCGACGGTGCAAAGCCCATCAAATTCTACCGTGGTGCTCCTTCCTCCAAAACTAAAAATAATATACAATTTGAAGATGCTACTTCATCAGAATTAATGGAATTACCTTTTGAGTGGTACTCTCCCAGTGTTCAAAATTTAATTCAGCGTGGTTTCTTACCTCGACAATGGACAAAAGGCCAATCACAACATTTTGAAAAATTATGGAATAACTCCGGTCGTCCACCCAATTCAAAACATGGTCTCGGATTCGGCACGTAGGATCGGCTGACGATACCGAATTTTGCTTCGATTGTCACTTGCGAGTCTAATGAAAACCGCATGGAAACTACGGAAGAACTCGAAGATTTACAAATTGGAAATGCTCCACCGGAGTTCAAAGAAGAGATCAAATCTACAATAGATGAGTTAACGGAAGTTAACTTAGGTACTAGCGAAGAGCCTAGACCTACCTTTGTTAGCTCCTTACTCAATAAAGAAGACTCTTAAGAAATAATCAAGTTATTATTGGAATTTAAAGACTATTTTGCTTGGAACTACGATGAGATGCCAGGATTAGCTCCAGAGGTCGCAGTCCATAAGCTAGGAGTGGATCCTACTTCTGTTCCAGTCAGACAAGGTCCCAGAAGAATGCGTCTAAAAATCAAACAACAAGTCATAGCTGAAGTTAAAAAGCTAATAGACGCCAAATTTGTCCGTGAAGAACAATACCCGACTTGGTTTGCCAATGTGGTGCCGATCGAGAAGAAGAATGGTCGGATCGGAATTTGTGTGGATTTCGGAGATTTAAATAAGGCATGTCCAAAAGATGAATTCCCTCTACCGATCCCGGAATTAATGATCGACATTGCTTCAACACATGAAATATTCTCATTCATGGATGGATCTTCGATGATACAACCGGATAAAAATGGCTCCATAAGATGAAAAACTTACAGCATTCAGAACGTCGATCGGAGTATATTGCTACACAGTGATGCCATTCGGACTGAAGAACGCAGGAGCAACATATCAGAGAGCAATGACAAGAATTTTTGATGATCTCATCCACAATCAATTCGAATGCTACGTGGACTATGTGGTCATCAAAAGCAAAGTAAAGGAAAACCACCTGTATGATTTGAGAATTGTTTTCGAACGATTAAGACAATTTAACCTTAAGATGAATCCCTTAAAATGCGCCTTCGGCGTCACCTCATGGAAATTCTTAGGATTCATTGTCCGACATCGTGGAATTGAAATCGACCCGAAAAAGATTAAAGCTATCTTAGAAATGCCGCCTCCCAAAACCTTAAAACAACTACGATCTTTTCAAGGGAAGCTGGCATATCTTCGACGCTTTATCTCAAACTTGTCGAGTAGGTGTCGACCTTTCTCGGCATTAGTTAAAAAGGATGCCAAATTTATTTGGGAAGAGAAATGCCAAAGGGCCTTCGAGGACATTAAACAATATTTAATAACACCTCCCGTCTTAGCAGCCCTGAGTCTCGGGTAGACCGTCGATACTTTATACCGCAGCTTTTGACGACTCTCTCGGAGCCCCGTTAGCTTGTGTCAATGATGAGGGTAAAGAAAATGCTCTTTACTACCTAAGCCGTCGTTTACTTCCAACGAAAATAAAGTATCCCACAATTGAAAAGCACTGTTTGGCCCTGATCTTCGCCGCTCAAAAGCTCGGGCACTACATGCTTTCTCATAAGGTCAACTTCATCTCGAAATTTAATCCATCGCAATACTTGATGACCCGTCCAACGCTTTCTGGCAAACTTGCCAGGTGGTCAATGATATTATTCAATTCGATATAACTTTCGTGCCTCTTCGTGCCGTAAAGGGACAAGTCCTAGCAGACTTCCTCGCAGCACACCCTTTGCCAGCAGAATCTCCTCTCAATGACGACCTGCCAGATGAACAAATAATGAGCTTAGATGACCCTGATGATCGACGTTGGGAATTATATTTCGACGGAGCATCTTCAGCACACAAAGACAAAGAATCGCAAGTGATAATGCCCGGTAAGGCAGGAATCGGACTAATCTTTATAACACCGGAGCGGGGGATGTTAAGAAACTCCTACCACTTGACAGAGCCGTGTACAAACAACGAAGCAGAATAAGAAGCTCTCGTAATATGACTGGAATTAACTATTCAAATGGGGATAATAAACATCAACATCTACGGGGATTCGCAGTTAATCATTCAACATATCGCTGGACAGTACAGAATTTTAAAGCCAAGACTCGAGCAATACTTCCAGTATGCCATACAGTTGTTGGAACAGATTCCGAATGTGACGATTTACAAAATTCCCAGGAAAGAAAACGCTTTAGCAGTGTCGGCACTATTTTTAGGTTGTGTTGTATTTTAAAAGGGGGTCGCCTAACAGAAGTTGTCAGCGAATTTAAATTTTAAATTTGATTTAAATATATATATAATTTAGAAAGTAGTATTTGACTTTGAAAATAATTTTAAATTTGAAAGTTTTAAGATATGAGATTAAACCGATCTCACATCCCAAATAGTTTATATAAACGAGCACTCGCACCACAAACCGTGTATCTATCCCTAAAGATAGTACACACCGCTCGAGGGTGGGGCTCGATCAAATAAACTAGAAGTTTTGTGACATCCGTTTGGTCCGCGAACCAATTTTATAAGCCGACAAATTCCCCGCTTAATATGAAAGTATTAAACGGGGTTTATATTACTCAGGTTCTTTAAAATTCCCTATAAGGGCAAGCCCCTATAGTTAATTACATCTTAAGTGACGGGAATCACCTAAGAAAACTCTCGATTAATAACCAATAATTCTCGCTCTCAAGAATTTCAAAGTTTAAGTTTTCAAGAGATTGAATTTTGGAATTTCAATAGGAATGGATCAAATTTGGAACATTTTGTTTTGGGAATCCAAAGGGAGAAAGGTAGGAGAAATCACGGATTCGAAGCGAACTTCGGTAATTTCCGACTATCCTATTGTTTGGCTTGAATTTAGGAAAATCCTAATGTTTATTTAGTATTTCAATCTTGCCAATTTTAATTAATTAGGGCTTATATTTGTATGATAAAATCAAACAAATAAACTTAGAAGATGTGAGGGTTTATTGTCGTATCGGACGACTACCTCGGAATCCTAAGACCTAGGTTAGGGCTTAATTTGCAATGCAAATGCCTAACGAAGAGGTCGAGGATTTATGTTGCACTAGGCAAGCTACCTCGAAGTCCTATGGCTTTGTTGTTTAATTATAAGAAGGTTTCGCTGAAGTAGGTTCAAGTTTTGCTGACCACGATGGCCGTGCTGCCCACCATGCTCCAAGCTCCTTGTTGTTGCAGAGGTTTTAGTTTTAGAAATCATAAATAAGGAGATGAGAAAAGTGTTTTGGTTTAGAGAAGTCTTAATTTCCGAGTGTTTTGTACTTTCGATTAAAACAAATCTTAAAGTTGATTATAACGACACCGGTTAAGATCCCACGGTTCCATCCTTCCGGCATCATTATTTTTATCGGATTCATTTAGTCCGGATGAATTTGCTAAACTCAACCGAATGAGTTCCACACTTTCATTTAGACCGTGGGAAATCCCGTTAGCAACACGTAGGTTACATCATCCGAGGTATTCCCGATCATCCAACAAGACGTTTTAATTTAGTTGCAATTGTAGTTTTGTGTTCGTTTGTGATTAAATTTTGAGTTGTTTTATATTTTGAAATGTTGTGGCGGTGAATTTTATCTTGCAATGACTTTTAACTTAGTTTTGGTTTCGGTTTTAGGGACTATCCTAAAGGTGTGGGTTTTCATGCAACGAGTTGTTTTATCATGCAAGAAAAGTAAAGTGCATCCGCAATAAAGTAAATTAGCAGGAAAGTAAATTGCAAGAAAGTAAATTGCAATAAAATAAAAGCGTACCCGGAGGGTCTTCCCGTCATCCCAAGCTACACTTAAAACACAATTAGAATATTTAAGCAAGTTCCTAGGTAAAGCTAAGGGAAAGGTTATGGTTTTCTACCAAATTCCTAATCCTATAGTCTAGTCATCTCCTATGACGTCTAGGTTCTTTGTGTTTTGTTTGAGGACAATTTTCTTCATCAAAGAACAATTAAATCCAATTGTTCTTATAAATATCCTATCATATCGAGGAAGTGCTTAAGAAGAATCTTAAACATCTTTTCAATATTTTTAGGATTGTTTTAAGTCCAAATGAATTTAATTATATAAATGAATCAATCGTCCGAGGTTTTCAAGTTTTGTTAACTTGCCAGTGAATTAAGACATTTGAATATCTTATGAGTGAAGTAGCATTTCACTTAATGTTTCATTTAGGAGTTATAATAATCAAAGCTTTCAAGGGTAAATTAGTATTCAAATGATTTCGATTTAAGTTAAAGGGTTTAAATTTGGAATAGTGTTCAAGTTGCTTTATATTTAATTTCTTTTATGTCTTAGGTGATGTTACATTTAATTCAATTTAATTTAATTGAGTTTTAATTTAACTTAATTTAATTTAATTTGATTTGATGTTTAATTAATTTGATTTGATTTAATTTAATTTAATTATTTAATTTGATTTAATTTAATTTAATTGTTTAATTTAATTTAATTGTTTAATTTAATTTAATTTAATTATTTAATTTAATTTAATTTAATTTAATTTAATTTAATTTAATTTAATTTAATTGTTTAATTTAATTTAATTTAATTATTTAATTTAATTTAATTTAATTTAATTTAATTTAATTTAATTTAATTGTTTAATTTAATTTAATTTAATTATTTAATTTAATTTTAATTTAATTTAATTTATAATTTTAATCGAGATTTTAAAAGAGTTTAATGATTTAATTAAGTTTTTTAATATTTTAAATTTGAGTTATCATTTTAATTAAGAGTTAAGTGTTAATGATATAATTAGTTTAGGGATTTTTTAAATTAAAGAATAAATCTCTTCCTAATAAATATCCCTTATTTTAATAATTCCAATTTTATTATTCTTCCAAATTTAATCTATTATTTAATTAAAGTTTAATCATTTTAAAATTATTTAATGGGTTTCTACCCTTTAATTATTTAAATTTCAATCATCCAAACCAGATTAAGATCAAATATTTTACTTGTTGATTTTTTTATTAAACCTAAAGTTTTAATTAAGGGTTAAAAGTTTAATTACCATTTTACCCCTTAAGCTTAATAATTTCATAACTCACTAAATTGAACTTAAATGAACTTGAAATTTTTATGTGACTTCACTCATATGTCAATAAAGACATGAGAGGAGAAAATGTGATTTTTCTGTATTTAATTTATTTATATAATTATTTTTGGTGGAAAATAGAGATTTTCAAGGAAAATTTGATAACATGACCAAAGGAAAGTTTCTGTCCTTAAGAAAATTAGGGGACATTCCTAATGACCAGAGAAGCACTTGGACCAATTTTGGTGATTTTTTGAATTATATTATTGTTATTATAATTATTTTGAGTTTTGGAGTGTTAATTAATTTAAAAATAAAATAAATGTTGAAAAATGGATTTTATATTTTTCAAAAATCTCTCTGATATCAAGGAAACCAGAGAAACAAATTTTGCAATTTTCTGATTTTTCTATGATTTATTATAATTTTTTTAGTGAAAATGCTAGAAAATACATTTTTTTTAATTTTAAAATTACCCTAGGGCTTTAAAATTCAATATCTCACTAAATAGACCTAAGAAAAATGTGGGATTTGTTCCTAAGTGATTAAAATTCAAAATGTGACATTTTGGTGCATTTTATTATTTTTGTGATTTTTATTATTTTTTAATTATTAAAAATATTAAAATATTATTAAAAATCAACTTTTTTAGAAAATTGAAATTTTAATTTTCTTAGATTCCCCTGATATCAGAGAGGCTCCAAAACCAATTTGGTGAATTTTTGAAAAGTATTTTAAAAGTTATGAATTTTTAAAGTTTAAAATGGCTAAGTGACTTAATCAACCCAATTAGTAGGGCTAACCAAGTCCAATTGACCTCAAATTTTTATGGTGGGTTCCTCTGATCCTAAAGGTCAGTGGAGAATTGATTTCAAGTCAATTTGATGCCTGGTTAACTCTAATTAATTAAAGACCTATTTTGGGTGTTTAAGCCAATTAGGGTTGTTTTAAATGAACTAAGTCAAAACCTATTTTTCCTAGGGTTCTCTGGTCATAAGGAACATCACCAAATTTTCCTAGGATTTATTTCACAACATGCTATTTACTGGAATTAAAATATTCAAAACAGCGAACTCGAACTTGAAAAATCAAGAACTCTTCATAGGGATGGCCTCGACTTTGGAAAATTCAGGGAATGTTCCCAAATTCGGAGGCTTCAAAAGCCCTATGGTCTCATGCCATGGTGAATTGTATGCATGCATGGAGAATTAAAACAATGCAGAGAGTAAATAAATTATAAAAAATAAAATATTTGATGAAATTAAGTGATTTCTTTTCCACATTATTATCCTCTCTTCACTGAGCAAGAGGGTATTTTTATTTTATTTTTCCGATTTTTCTACACGGAGATATGAATTTTTGAAGTTTAGGGAATTAAATAAATCGAAAATCCCTAATTTTCTACTTATCCGAGTCGCCGCCAACGCATCCTCGGCAGCTCCGAAAGGCCACGCGGCGCGCTCCCATTCGACGCCGCCACTTGAGTCAGCAGCTCGGGCCCCGCGGTTCTCGTACCATCTCCTGGTCCGACGCGATCCTGGCCGTCCGTGCGCGCGTGTATTGAATGGACGGCATCCGTTCATCGTCCCCAAGTGTTCTCACCCGAGAGCCGTCCACACTAAATCCCTAAGATCTCACTCGATTCTCAATGGATTTTTACGTTCTTATACTCTATGGATTCTTCTTGAAGAGACGAACACATCTATACGGTTAACATGCATTGAAATTAAAGCATTTGAAATGGAGAATCTCCAGAAGCTCGGGATGAAGAGTTAGCTCATACCTTGGCTCAGAGAAGTGTGGCTTCAATCTGAGAGTTGTTGCACCTTCGATCGGGTCCCGCAAGCTCCGGATGAAGTCTCTCGGTCCAGTGAATCGTCCGGATATGATTTCGACCAAGCCCGATCACAAAGCTTGGAGGCCGGAGCAACTCGGGTGGCCCGGAGATGGGGCTTTTGATGGTGGACACCTTCCCTTGGTCCGAGTGAAGGTGTAGAGTCAATCAATTTGGGAATTGGCTCACCGTGGAGAAGTGTCCTGGTTTTGGGTGGAATTTCAACTCCGAAATCGAGCTTACGGAGGAGAAATGGCAGGGGAATTTCACTTGGGGATCAAGTGCTCTAAGGGTGGAGGAGGGTCCGGAACAATTTTGGCGTAGTTTTGGCAAGGTTTATGCTTCTCTCCTTCTCATGGCCGAGAGGGGTGGAGTTTAAATAGAGCTGGTTGGGGGCCTCCTGTGGGGAGTTAGGGCTTGGGATCGACCTGCTTCGGTGAGGAGAAGATCAGCCATGGTAGCCACTGGGGATGGGGCAGCTCGGCAAGTGAGAATTTCAATGTTGGCTCACATGCGAGCTCTCGGCCATGGTGTTTTCCGGCGGCCCTGGTGGCCGGTCGGCCGAGCATGGGTCACCCTCAAGGTCGGGTGGGTCGTGGCGGAGGTTTGTGTGATCAATTGGCCATGGACATGTGTAAAGGCTTTGATCCAAAGTGGAATGGGGCATGGCTAGATTTGGACCTAAATGGGTCAACCCACCCATTTGGGCTAGGTGCACCACTCCAAGGCCTGGTTTAGGCTGAGGAGAAAGTGATTTGGATCAGCTTGATTAGTGGAGTCAAGTCGCAATCCAAGTACGATTAGGCTTAAGCATGGTTTAGTGGAGTCATGAAGTGGTTAATCACCTTTAGGAATTAAAGAAAGAGCCTCCTCCTTTTGCCCAAAATGGCATGGTGACATGTAAAGAGGCTCTCATGGCTTGCATATGGCTTGTGCATGGCTCCATGGCTCCATTTGGCTTGGGAAAAGTGAAGTCAATTTCATAAAAAAGGATTTTAAGGATTTTGGATAATTTGGTGGAAATTTGGATGAAGCTTCATTTAGAAATATTTGATCATTGGTTTAGGACTTAGGGATGATTTTAATTGAAAGTATGATGAGAGGAAATGTCATATGGGCTTTGGAAGAATTTTTGGGGCTTTGGATTTGGTGGAAGTGGGCTTTTTAAAATGGTTTAAGGAATGGGCCCTTAAGTTTAAAAATGAATTTATGGATGGGAATTTTGTAAAGAGGTTGGGCCAAATAATTGTTGGGTTTAGCTCATGGATGTGTCATGAGTGATTTGAAGCAAATTTGGGGTAGTTTGGATTTGAATTGGGTTGAATTTGGGTTAGGTTTGGGTTTAGGTCAAAAATGGGCCTTTTGACCTTGGGTTGAGTTTGAGTGGGACTTGGGTTCAAATTTTGGGCAAATCATGTTAGGGTTTTGTTTGTGGGAATGTTAAGGAAGATTTAGAAAAGATTTGAGGTTAATTGGAGTTGAATTGGGTGAGTTTGGGTTAAGTTTGGGTCATGGGTCCAGATTGGGCTTTAAGGCCAAAAGTGAGATTGGATCCAAATGTCAATCAAATTGGACTTGGATTTGGTCTAGATTGGTATTGGGAATGTTGAATTGAAGTTTAGAATTGAATTGGACAAGAATTTGGGTCAATTGGGTAGGTTTGGTTTGGCATTGGGTTCACTTTGGGTTAAAATGGGTGAAATTGGGGGTTTTGACAAAAGTAGGGTAAATTGACAAAATTGCCCTATGGTGTAGTTGGACAAAATGAAATTGGGAATATTTAGGATTTTTTGGAATTTTCTGGGAATTTTCTGAATTTTTAGATTTTTAGGCTAAGAAGGGTATTTTGGGTATTTGGAGGGTATTGGGAGGTATTTTTGGAATCTTTGGTATTTTTGGGTATGGATGATCAATTTGAGTGATGTGGAGATGTTTGGGATTGATTTTAGAAAATTTTGGGTAATTTGGAAATTTTGCAAAAATTTGAGTAATTTCAAGGGTTTTGGGTAGGTTTAGTAGGTGTAGGGTCCCGGGGGTCAAAATTTGAAAATTTGGGAAATTGAAGATTGAGTGATTCTAGGTGGAAAGAAATCATTTTGGTTGAGCCATGAAGCCATTTCAAGCCCATATGAGCCATGAAAGGACTCATTTGAGGCATTCACTATGTTGTTCCTAACCCTCTTAGCCAAGGGCTTAGGGGTTAAGGACCATCCATGTGAATCACCTACATGAGTCGGAGGTTAAGTTGGGTATGGGTGTGGTTTTAGGAAGTGTGTGGAAATGTAGTGTGTAAGTGTAGTGTAAGTCAGCCCCTTCACTGCACCGTGCCACCCGGGGCGATCCTAAGGCCAAAGAATCCTATGAGAACTCATCCTTTAAACTTCCACATTTGATTTCAACCCTCTACGTGATTAGGGGTCTATAGTCAAGTTTGTGGAGTTTGCGGGAGTTTAGAAGTGGTTTGAATTTCTAAAAGGCGGGTCCCAACTCTAGTCCTCTAAGATAGTCAAAGGAAAAGCCTAAGGCTAGATCCTAAGCACTAAAAAGAAGAAGGGAAGACCTCATCAAAAATGAGGTCAACAAGCAGATGTGTTAGCCCGCCTCGCAAAAGAATTTGCCTGCTTGCAAAATGAATCAGTAGAAGTGTCAGTTCATGGACGTCGGGTCCTATCACAGCTCGACATAGACACAATACACAAATCAGAAAAAGAAGAAGAATCGATAGCAAGCAAGTGACGTAAAACACGTAAGATCGGCGACAACCATTAATAGACTACCCGCAAACGAGAAAACTACCGAACGATAGGTCGTTAGCTCCATCGGATCAAGAAACGAACTCGTCCTACGCATTAATAAACAACATGTTATACGAAGGTCTTTCGATCAAATGTGGTTAAGGTGCCTAAGCGGGTCCGAGGCCCGTGAAATTATTAAAGAGGTGCATTCAGGACTCTGTAGCGCTCACCAGTCGGGTACGAAGATGAAAATGAAAATTAAAAGACTAAGATACTACTGGCCATTGATGATGACCGATTGCATGAAAACCGCCAAGAGCTGTCACCAATGCCAAGTGCACGGAGTGGTTCTACACCAACCTCCAAATGTGCTACATCCGACAATTGCGTCATGGTCATTTGAATGTTGGGGCACGTATATAGTGGGTCCAATGAACCACCGTCTTCAAAAGGACATCGCTTCATTCTTGCGGCTACTGATTACTTTTCCAAGTGGGCAGAGACAGCTCCACTACGAGAAGTGAAAGCACACCACGTGCTACGGCTTTTCAAGAATCAAGTTGTTCTACCGTTTCGGAGTGCCGCGCGAGATCATCTCGGATAACGGGTCGGCATTCGAAGCACGCAAATCAACAATTTTGTCGGGAGACACGGAATCGACCGGCGGTATTCAACAATTTACTATCCAAGAGCAAACGGCCTCGCTGAGGCTTTTAATAAAACTCTCGTTCAAATTTTAAAGAAAACTTTGGACGATAATAAGAGAAATTGGCACGAGAAGTTATTAGAAGCCTTATGGGCCTACCGGACAACCTTCGGAACTCCTACTCAAGCTACACCTTACGCTCTGGTGTATGGGTCCGAGGCAGTGTTACCCTTAGAGGTCCAGCTTCCTTCACTCAGAATTGTAGTTGCAAACAAAATCACGAGAGCAGAGAATGCCAAATTACGACTAGAGGAGTTGGAAAGCCTAGAAAGGAAAAGACTTGCAGCGCAGCAGAATTTATAACTATACCAAGCTAAGATGGTTCAAGCCCATGACAGACTGGTCCGCCTAAGAACCTTCAAAGTTGGTGACTTAGGTCTCATTTTCAAGAGACCTATCCTTGCACACCACAAGATAGGAGGAAAATTTGAACCCACCTGGGAAGGACCGTTTGTGGTCGAGGCGGTATACTCGGGAGGCTCTTACCGGCTAGTGAATTGCCAAGGAGAACGACATATGCTTCCGATCAACGGATGATACTTGAAGAAGTATTACGCTACCTGATATTTCAAAGGAATGAATTCTTCATCCCTAGAAGCACGGACGAAGTAATTACTTATGACTGGGTCCGAACCCAAAAATAATAAAAAATGTGCTAAAATAAATAAAATCATGATGATAAAATTTTCTTTGTTCTCTCTTCCAAATCAAAATCTTTTTTTCGATATTTTCCCACTTCATCCCTATTGAATTTAAAAAAATATATACAAAAGAAAACTCTATCTCTAATAAACTTATTCTTAATGTTCTTGTTCTTAGTACAGCCCCTGATCCTTTTCCTTGTCTTTTCGCAAGGAAATGTCGAGCGGGCGGTTGGTCCTGAACTTTAGAAATGGTGTAAGCCTTGCACTCGACGAAAAGAGGGTGAAAGATGGAGCGATAATAAAGATTGACTAAGACTTCGCACCGCAGGCCCGCAATACGAGGAAGGTGACCGGGTCCCGACTGATCGAGAGGAAGCCGCCCGGCCGACAAGTAATAAAAGTGCGTGGCCCAAGGTACCAACCCGGCAGCAAGAAAAGGAAAACAAACACTGAGGAGGACAAGAGAATCAAGTCTGTAGTCGCTATAGCAGAGGGCAGACTTGTCAGCGCCGCGCCCATAGAGATTCAGGAAGTACGAAGAGCTACTCTCACAGTAACTCAGCGAAGAAATGAAAATCGCCGTATCCGCAAGATGTTAACTAAACTAGCAGCGGACCAGCGCGACGAGGCAGTCGCTACTACCAATGCATATACTTCGAGGATACCGGTTCTCCGAGAACCCGAAGAAAGGAGGCCGACTCCGAGGATAACGAAGAGGCCGGAGAAATCTCAAGAAGATCAAAAGAAGGAAGGCTACCACGCCACCAGATAAAGCCACCAGTAATGCATGACCTTGTTACAGAAGCAACCCAGGAGGATGTCCCGGCGGGGATCATCCCTGAGGAGCCGAGGTATGCAGGAGAACACGAAGGGATTGAGCTATATATCCCACAGTACGTCACCAGACCTCGCCAATTGCAGATTATTCCAGAATACGAGCTAGAAAGAATGCAGGATATCGAGAAGCAAACTTTTGAATACTTCGAGAGAATTAGAGGCAGGAGGATCAATATACTAGAAGGCCTCGAGCTACATATAAACGTGTCCTCAGAATACGAACAACAACAAATTGTGGACTGCATCTGGGATTTGAAAAGAATGGGTCGTGCAGGCCGCCTAAGAGAAAACACTTACTCGGAACCCCGGAGATGGATGCCAGGGAAAGGAAGAATTACCATACAATGTGGATGCTGCTACAACTTCGCGGAAGACAAGAAAGGAAACCCACCGGGAATACTCCGTCATGGCAAGGTAGATCCAATGCCATTGGCCATCAAAAGGATGGTAAAGAGAATGATAACATGGAGGGTACGCCGGCGGATTGCATACCCAACAGTTGCATCATTAACATTTACAAGCGGGGTGACCGCATACCCCCGCACATAGATCACCACGACTTTGTCGGACCTTTACGCACAGTTTCTTTTCCGAACGAGTGTAATATCATGTTCGGATCCGACCTCCGGATAGCGAGCCCGAGTGAGTTCCGAGGGCCGGTAAAGATACCATTACCGGTAGGTTCCGTCATGATACTAAAGGGCAACGGAGCAGATGTCGCTAAACATTGCATACCAGGAGTACCAATGAAGCGGATCTCAGTTACTTTCAGAAGGATGGATGACAAGAAAGCACCTTACCACTTCCAGCCAGACCTAAAGCTAAAGAGCCTCCGGCCTTACGAGCTGTGAGTTACGTGGAAAATATCACACCTCCAACGTACATCTAAGGATGGCTTGGAAGGTGATGTTATTGACCATGCACCTCACTATTCAGACATGGATTTTTGAATGATGCCTTTTTGAATGGATCGACAAAGATCATACATAGTCTGTTTTGGGTCTACATGGATTGTATGAGATGTATTCCAGATCGAGTTGTATGATGTATCTTCGACGTGATTGGAATGAAAGTGACCATGTCTCATTTTGGCCTTCACCTGTTTTGTGCAAATTGACTAGGAAACGCCATTAAAGTTAAATGAACTTCGAACAAAGAACAGAAAAGAAACAAAAAGAATAAAAGAAAACTTTCCTTAAAAATCTAAAAATAATGATGAACGCCAAATTCACATGAACATTAAATGAACGATAAGGCAAATTTGAATTGTTAAAGGACAAACAAAATGAACACAAATTTTAAATCAAATCTCAATCAAATTTCAATTTCAATCTTCCAGATCTCAAATTACAAAAAATCCAAATTCTTGGGGTCTAGGATTTTACATCCGAGACTGCATTGCTTTAGGATTCTTTCCCTATCGCAATGAAATACATCAAAATCAAACTTTTGGGGTTGAGTATTTTACATCCGAGACTGCATTGCTTTAGGATTCTTTCCCTATCGCAATGAAATACATCAAAAATCAAACTTTTGGGGTCGAGGATTTTACATCCGAGACTGCATTGCTTTAGGATTCTTTCCCTATCGCAATGAAATACATCAAAAATCAAACTTTTGGGGTCGAGGATTTCACATTCGAAACTGCATTGCTTTAGGATTCTGTCCCTATCGCAATGAAATACATCAAAATCAAACTTTTGGGGTTGAGGATTTTACATCCGAGACTGCATTGCCTTAGGTTCTTTCCCTAACGTAATGAAATACATCGAACTCAAACTTTTGGGGTCGAGGATTTTACATCTGAGACTGCATTGCCTTAGGTTCTTTCCCTATCGCAATGAAATACATCAAAATCAAACTTTTGGGGTTAAGGATTTTACATCCGAGACTGCATTGCTTTAGGATTCTTTCCCTATCGCAATGAAATACATCAAAACTCAAATTCTTGGGGTTGAGGATTTTACATCCGAGACTGCATTGCTTTAGGATTCTTTCCCTATTGCAATGAAATACATCAAAACTCAAATTCTTGGGGTTAAGGATTTTACATCCGAGACTGCATTGCTTTAGGATTCTTTCCCTATCGCAATGAAATGCATTAAAGTTAAACTTTTGGGGTTGAGGATTTTACATCCAAGACTGCATTGCTTTAGGATTCTTTCCCTATCGCAATGAAATACATCAAAATCAAACTCTTGAGGTTAAGGATTTAACATCCAATACCGCATTGCTCTGAGATCTCTCCTCATTGCAATGATTCAATCCGATCAATTCAATTTTCTTTTGAGGTTGAAGATGTCACATCTAAAACCACAAAATTCCAATTTTTCATTTCAAGTTCAAATCCTTCAAATTAATCTTAACAAAACTTCAATCTAAATTGAAACTCAAACTGAAATCTGAGCTCACACATCAAAACTTAAACTGAAACAAAATGAAACCTAAATCGAAATTTTCCCAGATCATGTGATTTGGGATTCACCTCCTTTCCCTTTCCCCAGCGAGAGTTCGAGAATCTCCAGTCTCGGGGATATACTTGACACTCCCCAGCGGAAATTCTTTAATTTCATCCTAAGTTTGTCACTTGGACATCTGTGTTAGTTTCGCTGATCTTTTCGGTCAACGCCAATACGCGCGGTGTGCTTGGTTAGCACACCACACCTATTGGGGGTCCATTTGTTGACCTCATTTTTTATGAGGTCTTCTCTTTTCTCTTTAGTACTTAGGATCTAGCCTTAGGCTTTTCCGTTGACTATCCTAGAGGATTAGAATTGGGACCCACCACTTAAAAATTCAAACCACTTCTTAACTCCCTGCAAACTCCACAAACTTGATTGTAGAACCCTAATCACCTAGAGGGTTGAGATCAAATGTGGAAGTTTAAAGGAAGAGTTCCTGTAGGACTCTTTGGCCTTAGGATCGCCACAGGTGGCTCGGTGCAGTGAGGGCTGACTTACACACACACTACACTTATACACTACACTTTCACACACCTCCTGAAACCACACCCATACCCAACTCGACCTCCTGACTCATGTAGGTGATTCACATGGATGGTCCTTAACCCCTAAGCCCTTGGCTAAGAGGGTTAGGAACAACATAGTGAATGCCTCAAATGAGTCCCTTCATGGCTCATATAGGCTTAACATGGCTTCATAGCTCAATCAAAATGACTTCATTCCACTGACATTTACCCAATCTTCAATTTTCTAAATTTTTAATTTTTGACCCCTGGGACCCCAGACCCACCAAACCTACCAAATGCCCTTGAAACTACCCAAAATTTGCAAAATGACCTAAATTACCCAAAATTCCCCAAAATCATTCCTAAACATTTCCCTCCACTCAAATTGATCATCCATAGACAAAAGTACTAAAAATTCCAAAAATACCTCCCAGTACCCTCCAAATACCCAAAATGCCCCTCTTAGCCAAAAAATTCAAAAATTCAGAAAATTCCCAGAAAATTCCAGAAAATCTCAAATATTCCCAATTTCATTTTGTTCAACTACACCATGGGCCAATTTTGTTAATTTACTCCACTTTTGTCAAAATCCCCAATTTGACCCATTTTTAACCCAAAATAAACCCAATGTCAAACCAAACCTACCCAATTGACCCAAATTCTGGTCCAATTCAATTCTAAACTTCAATTCAACATCCCCAACACCAATCTAGACCAAATCCAAGTCCAATTTTATTGGCGTTTGAACCCAATTTCATTTTGGACCTTAAAGCCCAATTTGGACCCATGACCCAAACTTAGCCCAAACTAACCCAATTCAACTCCAATTAACCCCAAACCTTTTCTAAACCTTCCTTAACATCCCCACAAACAAAAAACTAACATAATTTGCCCAAAATTTAGACCCAAACCCCACTCAAATTCAACCCAAAGCTAAAAGGCCCAATTTTGACCTAAACCCAAACCTAACCCAAATAAGCCCAAATCCCAAAATCAAAACCCAACCAAAGTCAAAACCTCTTTGAAACACTCCCATGAACATTTATCAACATTAATTTTACATCAATTTCAACCCTAGCCCAACATTGGCCCAAATTAGCCTAATTTGACTTACATTGTCCCATGTACCAAATGAACCCAAATCCAACCCAATTCAAGCCCAAACCACCTCAAATTTATTCCAAATCACTCATGAAACATACCTAAACCAAACCCAACAATTATTTGGCCCAAGCCTTTACCAAACTTTCATCCTAAAGTCCATTTTAAAATCCAAAACCCACTTCACTAAATTTTAAAGGCCCAAAATTCATACAAAGCCCATATGACACTCTTCTTCATCATGACTTCAATTAAAACCATCCCTAAAGTTCCAATCAAATATAAATTTATTCTAAATCAAGCTTCATGTTAACCTCTCATACATTTATCAAAAATGTCAAAATCCATTTTCATACAAGTAAGCCAAGCTATGTGCAAGCCATAGGCAAGCCATGAAGCCATGCATGAGCCACATGGAAGCCATGAAAGCCCCTTTACATGTCACCATGCTATCTTGGGCAAATGGAGGAGGTCCTTTCAATATTCCCTTAAGGTGATTAACCATTTCCATGTCTCTCCTAAACCATGTTTAATCCTAATTGTTCTTGGATTGTGACTTGACCCCACTAATCAAGCTGAGCCAAATCACTTTCTCTTCAGCCTAAACCAAGTCTTGGGTGGTGCACCTAGCCCAAAAGGATGGGTTGACCCAAATCAAGCCCAAATGGCCTCTCCCCCATACCATTTTAATCCAAGCCCTTTACACATGTCCATGGCCAATTGATCGCACAAACCTCCAGCCACGACCCACTGGACTCGAGGGTGACCCATGCCTGTGAGCCGGCCGCACAGGTCACCGGAAAATGCCATGGCCGAGACATTGGAAGGAGCCAAGCATTGAAATTCTCCCTTGTTGAGTCGCCCCATGCCCGGTGGCCATTTCAACTCGTTCTTCCCTTGCCGAGAGCGGTCGATCTCGGTCCCTAACTCCCCCAGGGAGGCCCTCCGGCCTCTCCTATTTAAACCCCACCTCTCTCGGCCATGGAAGAGGTGCTCGAACCAACCTTAAGGAAACTCGCAAAATCATTCCAGACCACTCTCCACACATAGAGCATTTGATTTCCACTAGATTCCGGCCTAATTCCCTCCGGATGAGCTCGATTTTGAGTTCGAATTTCGGCATAAAAACCAGGACACTTCTTCACAGTGAGCCAATCCCCAAATTGATTGGTCCTACACATTCACCAGACCAAGAGAAGAAGTTTACCAGCAAAAGCCCCCTCACCAGGCCAGCCATTGCTTCCAGCCTCCGAGCTTTGTGATTGGGCTTGGTAGAAATCATACCTAGACAATTCACCAGGACAAGGGACTTCATCTGGAGCTTGCTTGGACCCAATCGAAGGTGACAAAACTCTCAGATCGAAGCTTCACTTCTCTGAGCAAAGGTATGGACTCACTCTTCTTCCCGAGCTTACAGAGATTCTCTATTTAATTTGAGTTAATTTCAATACATGTTTACCATATGGATGTGTTCGTCTCCTCAAGATGAATCAATAGAGCATAAGAACACGAAAATCCGTTGAGAATCGAGTGAGAAATTCAGGTTAGAAGGTTGACGGTCACGGGTGCACACCAGTCGTAGACGATGACTGGGAGCCGTCGGATCAAGCGTGTATCGAGCAGACAGTTTGGATTGAGCTGGACAGCGCGATGGTACGTGAACCGAGGGGCCCTGGAGCACTGAGTCGGATGGCGGCACCAAATTAGAAGACGACACGCGGCGTTTCGGAGATGCCTAGGTTGAGCTGGCACTGCGTGGATAAGTAGGAAATTAGGGTATTTTTTGATTTATTTAATTCCCTAAACTTCAAAAATGCATAACTTTGTGTAGGAAAATCAGAAAATTAAAATAAAAATACCCTGTTGCTTAGTGAACAGAGGAGAATAATGTGGAAAAGAAATCATTTAATTTAATTGAGTATTTGATTTTTAATAATTTATTTACTCTCTGCACATTTTCAATTCTCCATGCATGTATACAATTCACCATGGCATGAGACCATAGGGCTTTTGAAGCCTCTGAATTTTGGAACATTCCCTGAATTTTCCAAAGTCAGAGGCCATCCCTATGAAGAGTTATTGATTTTTCAATTCTAGGTTACTATTCTGAGTATTTTAATTCTAATAATTAGCATGTTGTGAAATAAATTCTAGGAAAATTTGGTGATATTTCTTATGACCACAGGACCATAGGAAAAATGGTTTTTGAGTTAACTCACTTGCAATAACCATAATTGGCTTAAACACCCAAAATGGAGCTTTAATTAATTAGAGCTAATCATACATCAAATTGACTTGAAATCAATTGTCCACTGACCTTTAGGATCAGAGGAACCCACCACAAAAGTTTGAAGTCAATTGGACTTGGTTAGCCCTATCAAATGGGTTAATTAAGCCATTTAGCCAAACTTAAACTTTAAAAATTCATAACTTTCAAAATCCTTTTCAAAAATTCACCAAATTGGTTTTGGAGCCTCTCTGATATCAGGGGAATTTAAGAAAATTAAAATTGCAATTTTCCAAAAAAAATTAGTTTTCGCATTATTTTAATATTTTTAATAATTAAAAAAATAATAAAAATCACAAAAATAATAAAATTCATCAAAATGTCACATTTTGAATTTTAATCACTTAGGAACAAACCCCATTTTTTTCTTAAGTCTGTATGATGAGATATTAAATTTTAAAGCCCTAAGGTAATTTTAAAATTAAAAAAAAGTGTATTTTCTAGTATTTCCACTAAAATAATTCTAATAAATCAAAGAAAAATCAAAAAAGTATAAAAATTGGTTCTCTGGTTTCCTTGGTATTAGAGAGATTTTTAAAAAATATAAAATTCATTTTTCAACCTTTATTTTATTTTTAAATTAATTAATACTCCAAAACTCAAAATAATTATAATAAAAATAATATAATTCAAAAAATCACCAAAATTGATCCAAGTGGTCCTCTGGTCATTAGGAATGTCCCATAATTTTCTTAAGGACAGAAACTTTCCCTTGGTCTTGTTATTAAATTTTCCTTGAAAATTCTTATTTTCCACCAAAAATAATTATATAAATATATTAAATACAGAAAAATCACATTTTCTCCTCTAATGTCTTGATTGATATATGAGTGAAGTCACATAAAAATTTCAAATTCATTTAAGCTCAATTTAGTGAGTTATGGAATTATTAAGCATAAAGGGCAAAATGGTAATTAAAAATTTAACCTATAATTAAAAATTTTAGGTTTAATTAAAAGGATGGGTAAAATATTTGATATTAAGTTAATTTTGGATGTCTGAAACTTAGGTATTTAAAGGGTAGAAACCTACAAGTAATTTGAAAGTAATCAAAATAAACCTTAATTAAATAATTAATTAAATTTGGAAGAATAATGAAAAATTAGAATTATTAAAATAGGGATATTATTAGGAAGAAATTTATTCTTTAATCTAAAAATCCCTAAATTAATCACCTCAATAATATTCAATTCCTAATTAAAATGATAATCCAAATTCAAAACTTAAAATGCTTAATCATTAAATTAAATTAAAATTAAAACATTTAAATTAAATTCTTTTAAAATTTCAATTAAATTAATCCTATAACAATTAAAATTAAATCATCCCTAAAGCATAAAAAATAAAATATTAAATTAAAATTAAAAAAATAATAATAAAATTAAATTAAAATCTAAATTTAAATTAAAATTAAAAATAAAACCAAATTAAGATTTAAATTCAAATTAAAATTAAATTAAATTAAATTAAAAATTAAATTAAATTAAATTAAATCACATTAAATTAAATTAAAACATATTAAATTAAATTAAATTAAATAAAAAAATAAAACCAAGTTAAAATAAAATTAAAATTAAATTAAATAAATAAAATTAAATTAAAATTAAAACTAAACCAAATTAAATTAAATTAAAATTAAATTAAATTAAATTGAGTTAAAGATAACATCACTTAAGACATAAAGAATTCAAAAATAAATCTAAAACAACTTGAACACTATTCAAACTTAAACCCATTAATTAAAATTAAGTCGAATCACAAATCATTTGAACATCGATTTGCCCTTAAAAGCTCTTGTTGTCATAACTCCTAAATGGAGTGTTAAGTGAAGTATTAATTCACTCATAGGATATTCAAATGTCCTAGTTCACTGAGCAAGATAACAAAACTTGAACTTCTGGATAATTGATTCATTGCATAATTAAATTCTCTTGGACTTAAAATAATCTTAAAAGTATTGAAAAGATGTTTAAGATTCGTCTTAAGCACTTCCTCAGTATGATAGGATGTTTATAAGAACAACTGAACTTAATGGTTCTTCGATGAAGAAAATCGTCCTCAAACCAAAACACAAGAACCTAGACGTCATAGGAGATGACTAACTATAGGATTAGGAACTTGGTAGAAAACCATAACCCTTCCCTTAGTTTTTCCTAGGAACTTGCTTTAAATGCTTAAATATTCTAAATTGTGTTTAAGTGTAGCCTGGGATGACGGGAAGACCCTCCAGGTACGCTTTTATTTTATTGCAATTTACCTTCTTGCAATTTACTTTATTGCAAATGCACTTACTTTTCTCGCATGATAAACAACTGTTGCATGAAAATCCACACCTTTAGGATAGCCCCTAAAACTGAAACCAAAACTAAATTAAAAGTCATTACAAGATAAAATTCACCGCCACAACATTTCAAAATATAAAACAACTCAAAATTTAATCACAAACAAAATACAAAACTACAATTATAACTAAATTAAAACGTCTTGTTGGATGATCGGGAATACCTCGGATGATGTAACCTACGTGTTGCTAACGGGATTTCCCATGGTCTAAATGAAAGTGTGGAACTCATTTATTTGAGTTTAGCAAATTCATCTGGACTAAGTGAATCCGATAAAAATAACAATACCGAAAGGATGGAACTGTGGGATCTTAACCGGTATTGTTATAATGAACTTTAAGATTTGTTTTAATTAAAACATAAAAAATACTTGGACCTTAAGATTTCTAAAACCAAACTCCTCTCTTTTCTTTTGATTACAATCTTCTAAAACTAAACCCTCTGCAACAACAAGAAGCTCGGAGCATGGTGGGCAGCACGGCCATCGTCATCAGCAAAACCTAAGTCTACTTCAGCAAAACTTTCTTAGAATTAAATAACCAAACCATAGGATTTCGAGGTAGTTTCCCTAGTGCAACATAATTCCTCAACCTTTTGTTAGGCATTTGCATTGCAAATTAAGCCCTAACCAGTCTTAGGACTTCGAGGTAGTTATTTGATACGACATAAACCCTCACATCTTCGAGGCTACTTGTATGATCATGTCATACGAACATAAGTCCTAATTAATTAAAATTGGCAAGATCAAAACATTAAAAAAAAAACATTAAGACTTTCTTAAATTCAAGCCAAACAATAGGATAGTCGGGAAATTACCGAAGTTCGCTTCGAATCTGTAATTTCTCCTACCTTTCTTCCTTTGAATTCCCAAAGCAAAATTTTCCAAACTTGATCCATTCCTTATTGAAATTCCAAAATTCAATCCCTTGAAAACGTAAACTTTAAGATTCTTGAGAGCAGAATTACTGATTATTATCGAGAGTTTTCTTAAGTGATTCTCGTCGCTTAAGATGTAATTAACTATAGGGGCTTACCCTTATAGGGAATTTTAAAAACCGAGGTAATATAAACCCTGCTTAATTCATTTATATTAAGCAGGGGAATTTGTCGGCTTATAAAATTGGTTCGCAGACCAAACGGATGTCACAAATCTTCTAGTTTATTTAATCGAGCCCCATCACCAAACAGTGTGTCTATTCTTCGGGATAGATACACGGTTTGTGATGCGGTGCTCGTTTATACAAACTATCTGGGATGTGAGGTCGGTTTGATTTCATATCTTAAAATTATTTTCAAAAATCAGATACTACTTTTCAAATTATTTATTTAAATTAAATTAAAAATCCGCCGACAGGTGCTAAAAGGGGCGATTTTCTCTATAGAATGGGCACCTATTTATAGAGCTCTTAATTTGACCAGGGGTTGCTTAAGGCACCTCTTCAAAATTCATCCAATTTTAATGCATTTTCTAGAAGGTAACTGTCGCGCCTAGGCACTGGACTCCGTGACTAGGTCTTCGCACCTCTTTTCTTTGGATCACACCTCTTTGCGATTAAAACCTTTTCCTTGTGTCCAAATGCATTGTATCATATGTCTTATATAATAGGAGTAACTTCCAGTCTTCTTGAAGCTCTAATAACCACTTAACTCAGTCAAAATAACTCCCCAAAATCATCAAAAAATCTTAACAGCATCTGTATCGAGCTGGCGCTCAGGCGCCGGATTTTGGCGCCTAGGCGCCAGGCCAATAATTCCAATATTTTGCTCCATAAGCTTCATTTTTGCTCCTTTTTTATCATTTTCCTTCTTTTTTCTTCTTGGACTCTTTTCTAATTATCTACATCCAAAAACATGAAAATACTTTTCATTAAAGCATAATATCCTTAAGAATTGAATCATAAATAAGGCATAAAAATGGGTATTTTTTAGGTAGATCACTCACCAATCAGGGCCACAGATGAAAATGAAAATCAAATGATTTGGATACTATTGGCCAGCAATGATGACAAATTGTAAGGATACATCTAAGAAATGTCATCAATTCAAGGTAGATTGAGTGGTCTTGCACTAACCTCCGAATGTTCTACACCCCACGACTGCCTCGTAGCCATTCGAGTGTTGGGACATGGATATAGTGGGTCCGATAGACCCTCCGTCTTCTAAATACATATATTCATACTTGCAGCTACACATTACTTCTCCAAATGGGCAGAAGCAGTTCCACTACGAGAGGTCACAGCTCAGCAGGTGCTTCAATTCTTTAAGAGTCAGATACTCTACCGCTTCGGTGTTCTGCGGAGGAACATTTTAGATAACGGTTCCGCCTCCAAAAGCACGAAATCAACAATTTTGTCAGATGATACAAGATCGATTGGAGATACTCTATGATCTATTAACCCAAAGCCAACGGATTGGTATAAGCTTTTAGCAAAACCCTGGTACAGATCTTAAAGAAGAAACTTGATGACAACAAAAGAGGTTGGCACGAGAAGCTACTAGAAGCTCTATGGACTTACAGGACGACAGCCAGAACACCTACACATTCTACACCTTACGCTCTCATGTACGGGTTTAAGGCCATTCTGAAGCTAGAAGCTCAGCTACCGTCGCTCCGAATCACTGTTGCAAATCAAATTACAACAGAAGAAAATGCCAGAGTCCGACTTGCAGAGATAGAGAGCTCTGAAGGAAGCAGATTGCATGCACAACAGAATTTGGAACTCTACCAAGCGAAAATGGTTCAAGCTCATGACAGATTGGTCCACCCAAGGTCTTTCAAAGTTGGTGACCTTGTTCTCATTCT
The DNA here is from genome assembly GCA_022702705.1 of Papilionanthe hookeriana x Papilionanthe teres. Classification (NCBI taxonomy): domain Eukaryota; kingdom Viridiplantae; phylum Streptophyta; class Magnoliopsida; order Asparagales; family Orchidaceae; genus Papilionanthe; species Papilionanthe hookeriana x Papilionanthe teres. The sequence continues at coordinate 65,901,786 of CM040439.1, read as the reverse complement.
CAGAAGGCCTATCCTTGCACACCGCAAGATAGGTGGAAAGTTTGAACCAACCTGGGAGGGACCATTTGTAGTGGAGAAAAGTTACTCAGGAGGAGCTTACTAGTTGGTGGATTCTAGAGGAGAAAGACATATGTTGCCCATAAATGAATGATATCTGAAGAAATATTACGCAACGTGAAAGTGTGGAAGAAGAACGTTTGTTTTGGGAAACGCCATGTGGCCGAATTCTGTGACTGGGCCCAAAGTTTTGTAATAAATTCAAAACATAATAAAAACAAATTCTCTGTTAATATATTCATATGAAATTTTCCTAATTCCAAGCTTTGTGAAAACTTATTAAATAAAATAATGAAATCAACATGTTCAAAATTAAAATTTGTTAAATACTTTAACTTTATTATTGTTCTTGTTTGTGCAAAGTACCAACCACTGACATATCCCCCTGTCTTTCTTGTGCAGGAAATGTCAGGACGTAAGTCAGCACTTGCTTCAAAAACCGGCTTAAACCTCTCTCCATGGAAAGAGTAACAAACCTCGGGGTACGGTGGTACTGGAGGCCCGAGGTTTCGTCTACTCACACTTGCTCGGCAGGAGCCATACTCAGCTTCAGTCTATGATTACCACTCTGAGAGGTGATCTAGTTGCGACATCAGTTGAGAGGTCATCAATTACGTCATTGGGACATACAAGAAGGAGAAATGCTAACCAAAATAAAAATCGTTTGTTAGAAAGGAGGAGGAAAGCGCAGGCCCTCCAGCTAGCCGCCAAGTTAACACTGATACTGGAAGAAACTGCTTATGAGCCACAAATGCAAGAGAAAAATGAAAATTCATCGTGCATAGATACAAAGCCAGAGTTCATTAAAGAGCTAGAGCCCAAGCAGGACTTGATAGAGGAGAATTTCACAGGGTATCCGTCATGCAGTATGGATTTCCCCAGGAAGCTGACAGTCTCAGGGGCATTCTCAGAATGCCCAGATTGCAACATGCTACGGTTGGAAGGGTATGGAACCTATGAGGCGTACGCTGCCACCATACTGAAAAGACGGCTTGGAGAATGCTTCGATATTGAACCATACGTACCAGAATTTGTCTAGCTACCGCCACTGTCGCCGATACCGAATTACATCATGTGAAAGATCAGAAGAATTTGAAAGAGCAAATTTGAAAGTTACGACATTATTCAAGGAAAGGTCGGTAATATCCTGGAAGGCCTTGAAATTTGCACCAATGTTTTCTCAAAGAGAGATGACTAGAAAATCCTAGCCTGTATTTGGGACCTCCAAGATAAAGGTTGGGAGAGACTACTGAAGAAAAAGACTTATTTAGAACCCAAGAAATGGAAAAGAGGCAAGGGCAGAGTCACGATTCAGTTTGGCTGCTGCTATAACTTTGCAAAGGACAGACAAGGTAGTCCCCCAGGGATCCTACAATACGATGAGGTGGACGAAATGCCACCAGAAATTAAAGGGATGATCAAAGGGATGGTTGAATGGCACATCCTCCCTGTGAGCTGTGTTCAAAACAGCTGCATTATCAATATCTACGAGGATGGGGATTGTATTCCTCCCCACATTGATAGTCAGGACTTCTTGAGGTTGTTCTGCACAGTCTCATTTGTAAGTGAAAGCGACATCCTGTTTCACCATGAGATATAGATTGTTGGAGCAAGAGAGTTTGAGGGTACAGCGAGGATCACTCGGCCGATCGGGTCAGTTCTGAGTCTGCAAGGAAATGGGGCCAATATGGCCAAACACTTCATTCCAGGAGTTCGTGGAAAAAGATTCTTGGTTACATTTAGGAGAATGGATGAAGACAAGTCACCTTTCTTTCAAGAGCATGATCCAGAGATAGAAGGTTACAGCCCGTTACAACTTTGTAGCCATACCTCCGGGAAATCGCAAAGGGACTTCCTTCTTGGAGCGTAACTTTTGGTAGGATGGCTTTTCCACAGAATAGTTTTGCATCAGCCTAGAATGGCAAGCAGTTCTATGGATGTTTCAGCTTACTGCATTTAGATATGTGTACCTGATCAGTTTTGAGATGCTTGACAGCACTTAATCAATTGTATCTACATTTTCAGTGAAATTAATGAAGATTCCTGTTTCTTTTAGGTTGTTCCCTTTTCATGCAATGGTTGATAAGCCGCGGGACCGTATTCGAGTCCTGAAAAATGAACGAAAAAAGAACGATATAAAACAAAAACAAAGCAAAATTATAATTAAAACACCTACAACCCAATCAAACGGAACAAAATGAAAAAGATATGTACAATGAACATAATGATATTAAGAAAAGAAAATCAAAATTAAGCAAGCAAGAATAAATTCAAAAAATTAATTTCTTCTAAAAATTCTGAGTTTCTCACTCGTCCTAATAATTCTACATTTCGAAAGCACTTTACATAGTATCACACTCTACGAACATCGTAAATCTAAGCTCCTTAAGTTTTTTTTTTTTTTGAAACTTCTCTTAGCAGTTTGGTTCCAGAATCTATGCAGGGTTGTCTGATTCCTTCAAATTTCAAATTGCTTCCCTAAATTTCCATCTCTGCTTCCTCATATTTTTCCACCTCCATATAAGTTCCTGGATCGGTGCAGGGTCGTCCAATTCCTTCAAATTTCAAATTGCTTCCCTAAATTTTCCACCTCCGATTCCACATATTTTTCCACCTCCATATAATTTTCGGGATCGGTGCAGGGTCATCCGATTCTCTCAAATTTCAAATTGCTTCCCTAAATTTCCACCTTCGCTTCCACATATTTTTCCACATCCATATAATTTCTAGGATCGGTGCAGGGTCGTTCGATTCTTTCAAATTTCAAATTGCTTTCCTAAATATCCATCTCCGCTTCCACATATTTTTCCACATCCATATAATTTCTGGAATCAGTGCAGGGTCGTCTAATTCCTTCAAATTTCAAATTGCATCCCTAAATTTTCCACCTCTGCTTCCACATATTTTTCCACCTCCATATAATTTTGTGGATCAGTGCAGGGTCGTCTGATTCCTTCAAATTTCAAATTTCTTCCCTAAATTTCCACCTCCGCTTCCACATATTTTCCGGCTCTATATAATTTCTAGGATCGGTGCAGGGTCGTCCGATTCTTTCAAATTTCAAATTGATTCCCTAAATTTCCTTCTCCGCTTCCACATATTTTTCCACCTCCATATAATTTTCGGGATTGGTGCAAGGTTGTTCGATTCCTTTTCATATATTTCTCGGAATTGATGCAGGGTCATTCAATTCCTTTTCATATAATTCTCAAAATCGATGCAAGGTCGTTTGATACCTTTCCATATATTTCTCAGAATTGATGCAGGGTCGTTCAATTCCTTTCCATATAATTCTCGGAATCGATGCAAGGTCATTTAATTCCTTTCCATATAATTCTCGAAATTGATGCAATGTAGGGTCGTTTGATTCCTTTCCATCTATTTCTCGGAATTGATCTAGGGTCGTTCAATTCCTTTCCATATAATTCTCGGAATCGATGCAAGGTCGTTCGATTCCTTTCCATATAATTTTCAAGATAGATGCAAGGTCGTTCGATTCCTTTCCATATGTTTCTCAGAATTGATGCAGGGTCATTCGATTCCATTCCATATAATTCTTGGAATTGATGCAAGGTCGTTCAATTCCTTTCCATATATTTCTCAAGATTGATGCAAGGTCATTCAATTCCTTTCCATATAATTCTCAGAATCGATGCAAGGTCATTTGATTCTTTTCCATATAATTTTCAGGATCGATGTAAGGTTGTTTGATTTCTTTCCATATATTTCTCAAAATTGATGCAGGGTCGTTCAATTCCTTTCCATATATTTCTCGAAATTGATGCAGGGTCGTTTGCTTCCTTCCAAATTTCACTACCGAGGTTGGTACCTAAATTCCAATCCTTGCTCCTTTTGAAATATCATCAGTTTGTAAAACTTCCAATCATTATAAATTCCAAAACATATCTAAAATTGAACTTTAAATTTAAATTCAAATCAAAATTAAAGAAAACACGAACAAATATTGTCAACAAAATCTCAAACTAAAATTATCAATCTCTTCTAAAGTAAAAAACAAAATCCAAATTTTCAAGATCGAAATATACCAAAGTTCCAAACTAACAACTCAAAATCTTTCTTCATTCCCAAATTACTTCATATCAAAATTCCAAAATCTAAATCAACCTCTTTCAAATCAAATTCGAGTCTGAGTGGGTCACTCTAAAGAAAGTAGTATACCCATCTCACCCCAAGCGGATATAATCCCGCTGACTCCCCGGGATCTTCATCTAGGAGCTTTTCTTCACTCCGTAGTGGATGCTTCCTTGATGGAATCCCGATTCCCTTACTTCCCAGCAAGGTTGTCTCATTGAGACTCTATCTTTCTATCCCCAGCGGATACTTTATCACTCAATTTTGTGCATTGTTTTGAGTTTCTTAAACTCAAGCAATGATGTTGGTTTTGTTGATCTCGTCAGTCAACGCCAATACGTGCGGTGCACCTTGTGCGGCACACCACACCTATTGGGGGGTCCATTTTTTGACCTCACATTTGGTTGAGGTTTAGTTTCTCTTTAGATAGCCTAGGGTCTAGCCATAGGACCTTCTTGGTGACTTTTGTTATAAGAGTAGCAACGAAAACCCCACCACATAGAATTTCCATATGCTTGTTTTCCTTACTTGGGGCTTTTACATGTTAAGGCACAACCTCTAATATTTAGGAGGAAAGAGCTAAACATAAGGAAGACCAAGTGGGATTCCCCACAGGTGACCAGACCTTAGGAGTAACCCTGGGAGATCCGGAGCTCACACCCTGCACCTACACACATATCAACCACTCACATTTACATATCTATCATATCCTATTTTGATAACCCCTGTCTTTCGGACAGTCAAGTGTTGGTCTCACCTAACCCTAAGCTCATAGCTAAGGCGGTAAGCACCGACACATAGAGGACCGAAAGAAGGTTACCTTTGGTTCTATTCTCTTCGCTTTGAAGCCATTTCAACTTTCGCAAATTTTAATTTTTAACCACCTAGCCCTGAAACTTTCCTAAATGACCAAATTACCCCTAAAAACCCCAAAAATCCCAAAATTGACGAAAACTACCTAAATTCTCCAAAACTCATCCCAAAATACATCCCGCCACTCAAAATAACCAAAACCACCCAGATTTGTCAAATTTCCCAAAATACCCCCGAGACTCCTAAAATCCCCAAAATGCCCTTTTTAGCCCAAAATCTCAAGTTTGTCCAAAGTTGTCCGAACTCCCCAAAAATCATTCGAGGACGTTCCTCTCATCAAATGATGAAGTTTCATTGTAAACATGCAATGCTTCCGAGCTACTTTTAAAACCCTCGACACTTAAGTTGTCAATACTTGAAAATTGCTCCGGGATTCGTAAAATCCTCCATAATGATCATAAATGCTCCTGGACGCTATCGTTTGACTCCAAATTTCATTTGGAATGACCTCGAGCCATCGGTTCAACTTTTTGACCACTTTCCCAAAAAACCTCCAAATTTACCAAAATGCCCCTACTAGCCAACAAATTTCATAAATTCAAAAAATTTCAAAAAATTCCCAAAATCCTCAAAATATTCCAAATTTCACTTTGCAACCATCAATTTTGCCCAATTTGAACAATTTTACCCAATTTTACGAGAAGCCCCAAGTTTGACCTAAAGTCAGATTTGACACAAATTGGACCCAATGTCGATCAATTTCCGCTCAATTTGAATTTCAAACTCTTCATAACACTCCTATAAACTAAATGTAACATTTGATTGCAATCAATTTTAGCCCAAACCTCACCCAAATTCAATTTAAGTCAATATCCCCAATTTGACTTGTTTTTTACTGTTTTGATGACGAGGTTGACCGAATGACCTCAGATCACCAAACAGACTTTGTCGTTGCATCCAGAATGTTGAAATTATTTAGAATTAATATATAATTTGTTGTGATTTGATGCACGTCGAAAAATTCCAAAATTTGACGCGTTTCGCGCCAAAATAATTAAAAAATTTTATTTTTACCCACATTTAACCCAATTTTTTCCCTCCTTCTCTCCCTCAATAGCTGCCGTCACCCCTCCCTCCTCCATGCCAAATGAATATTTTGGTCATGGGAGCTTGGCCGAAATTTCCTTGCTCCCTCCCCACGCTCGCCCTCTTTCCTCCTTCCCCTTGTCCTTTTGTGGCATGAGAAGCATGGAGAAGACTTTCCCCATGCTTCAATCTATCCTATGGCACATAGATTTGCTTGTGTAGCAAATGTGGAGAAGCTAATGGCTGCCATTAGAGTTTCATCCATGTTTTTTCATCATGGTCTAAGCCTTAGCATCAAGGATAAGTATTTCTTTTATTTGGTTGTGATGATTATGGAATGGGTTGATTTTTTTTCTCTTCTCTATCTTCATTTCTCTATAAGAATGATGCTTTCTTCTTGCTCCAAAGTGGGAGGCCTAAATTTAGAGGGGAAGTTCTGTCGGATTCTCTACTCTTCATCCCTTCCATTAGCTTTAATCATTTCCGGTTTGTGCTTTATATAGGTAGAAATCTATTGCATGCTTTAGCTTGATTTATGGAAATATTTAAGTGATGAAATTTACCTGACCCGCAATAATGCAGTAATATTCACTTCCAAAAGATGGCCAAAAACTTTAACCCAATTTATAAGTAGCGGCTAGTGTATAAAATCAATATGATGTAAATTTAGAAAATATTTTTACACACTAGGGGTACTACACAAGTATACGTATCGTTTCAAGTAATATAGGGCTTTGAACAAAGACCCCAGTATCGATCCCACAGGAAAGAATTATAGTGATAAATTTTCTAAATAAAAAAATATATTTTTATCTTTTAATTTAATGGCCAATTTAAAAAGTAAAGTAAGATCAGGTATTAATTTCATCACAATGTTTTCAAAATATTTTGAATTTCAATTCTCCATCAAATCTTTATATTATCTTATCTATCTCTTCATAATTGAAGGAAGAAAGTAAACTAACTACTCAGAACACATTGAAAATAAACAGCAAAACATGATAAATAAACTTTGAATCAAATATAAAAATACTTATCAAATATTTCTTCTACAGATCTTCTGATTCCTACTGACTCAACAGTGTAATGAACTCCAGATGCAACAACATGAAAATAAACTCACTAAACTAAACAAAAGTGGCCCTAAATTTCTCTCTCTATTTCTCTCTCTAAGGATGAGAGATCCTAAAGTGGATAAGAGAAAGGGTTACAATGGGAGGGGCACGTTTTCTGAAGAAATGGACCCCTATTTATAGGCTTCAAGGGTTGCCTTGAGGCACCTCTTCAAAACATGTCCACATTCAATGAATCTTCTAGAAGGTCGGTCTGGCACCTAGGCGCCGGACACCGCGTCCAGTTCTTCACACCTCTTCACTTTGGCTAACACCGCTTCACAATTAAAATCATTTTGGAGCGTCCAAATGCAAAGTATCACATGTCCTATTATAAAGAAACAACTGCCAGTCTTCTAGAATGTCCAATAATAGCTCACTCTGTCAAAATAACTGATCAAACGTTGTCAAAAACTTGACAGTTTTTGTATCGAGTCTAGCGCTTAGGCGCCAACTTCTGGCGCCTAGGCGCCAGACCATATTTTTATATACTTTTTTTATTTTGCTCCATTTTTTGCTCCTTTTTTCTCCTTTTTCCTTTTTAGACCATTTTACATCACCTACATCCAAAAACACAAAAAATACATTTCATTAAAGTATAATATCCTTAGAAATTAATAAGAATTATGACATAAAGAAATAGGTATTTTTTTATAGATCAAAATCCCCCAAACTTAAATATTACTTGTCCATAAGTAACTCTTTCTACTATATAAAATATATAACCTTTGGAATAAAAGATAAATATTTAAGATTCCTTATAATTTTTTATTTTATAAAGTCTTTAGTAAATTATTAACCCAATTTCATTAACTAGGTTTAATTTTAAGAATTTAAAGAATATTTAACTACCAAATCATAAGATTTCAAACTTTCCATCCATTTTGAAAATAATAGAAGTTTATAATATTAAGCTTTCATAGATTATTTACAAGAAAAAGATCTTCTTGAAAAATCTTTTCTAAATAAATATTTATGTATAAAAATTAAGTAAAGTGTGTAACTTGTTTTCTTCCTATAAGATAATTCAAGTGAAGCCAATTTTTTATTAGGCATTTCCTCAGGCTTCTCCTCTCTTCTCTTTTTTCTTTTCTTTTTTTTTAATAAAGAGGATTACTATATCTGGATAGTCTGTTAATGGTTTTTAACTTCACTATCCTTAACTTATATTTTCAAAACTTATACATTTCCACTTAATTATTATAACATAAATAAGAATTCAAAAAGATTTCCAATCTTTTCTTTTTCAAGTGATAATTTTTTATTACTTAATATTTCTAAAATTCTATTATTTCTATCATGAATAGAAAATTTCTTTATCTTATTCTTCTTTAAGTTAAATAATTCTATTCTTAAAATCAATCAAAGTTAGTAAAATTTTGGTTAATTTTCACTAAATTGTTTATAATTTCAAAAATAAAAGTGATCTCAAATAAATTCTTCATTCCTTAAGTTATGTTAAATTTTTTTTTATTTTTATGAAAATATTAGCACTTAAAGGACAACTAAAATTTAATTTTGAATGGATTTTCCCTTCCCCCAAACTTAAGTTTTGGTATACTATGATAATTTGAAAGTATGAGAGAAAGAAAATCGTAAGAATTTTTAATAAGTATGTAAAAACAATCTTAAAATGAAAAATTAACTTCTATCATGCTTTTATGAATAATTAAGATAAAATTTAAGCATGTATAAAAAGTAAGCAGGCTAACTTATGATGATAATAAATTTGAAACAGAATTAAAACAGAGCAAAATTACTAATTACTAAACAGTAGACTAAAACAACATATAAATTAATTTTAACTTCAGTCTCAACACTATATACTAAGAATATTTTAACAACATAATCATAACACTAATCAATCAACATACATCAAACACAAAACTAAACAAACAAAACAAACAAAACAAACTAACAGAGTAGTACAACATAAAGATCTATAACTACTAGTCTCTAGCTGTAGCCTCATCATCATCATCATCACCAAAGGAAAATTCTACGTCCTTAGGATCAACAAATGGTGTGAATCTAGGAAAAGTAGGGAAACTAACATCATGTTCACCCTTCAGAAATCTGACTAGGGCTTCATCATACTTAGCATCATAGCTACTCTTCCTCTGGGTATAATCAGATAAATGATCTAGTTTCCAATCAATTGTATCAATCCTGCAGTGAGTTTGAAATAACTCCTGCTGCTGCTCTAAAAACTGATCATGCATTGATTCCCATAAATCTGATGGTGGCTCAGCAGAAGTAGAGGGTCGAGAAGTAGAAGGTCTACCTAAAGTATTTACAGAAGTAGAAGAAGCGGTCGATTTCTTCCCTCGAAGATGATCATAGATACTAACACTCTCCTGCCCAATTGGCTTGGTAGACTTTAACTTCTCCTCAGAAATATCAGCAGTGACTCCATTACTAACACATAGTGAATAGATCAGAGATGGGAATCCCAATCCAACAGAAGTGCTGGACCTCGCAGTAGAATCCACAGAATCATAAATAATACACCCCACATCAATAGGCTTCCTCTCCTGAATGTAGTAGTTTAAGATCGCTCGATCTCTAGTCACTTCACTTGGGTGGTTGGAAGGTAACAATCTTGCAGAATAAAATAGTGTCATGCTTTAGAAATACCATTTAATTCGGAGGATTTAAAGTTTACCCTTTTTCCGTACCTGATCTTCCAAGATCCAGTACCGTCAGTCAGATAAGCAATGATCATATCCAAATCTCCCTTAGATGGTGATAATCCAGAATAATAGCACTCAATAATCGGTGGCAGACCATAAAATATGATGATTCTTTCGGGCTAAATCCTACTTCGATTCCTCTGACAAAGACTTCATAATCATCGGCATCCAGAAAATTTGCATAAAATTCTCGAACAATCAGGATAACAGCAACAGCAGTAAAATAACAAAATCGTTGCCAATTGTGTGCAACAATAGTTTTTTCGATCATTTCTCCAGGATGATAGAAACTTCGTTCAGAAATGAACTTTCTGGAAGTCGCAAATTCATGGAAGCGAAAATGCGCAGCTGCAGTAGAAAATTTGTTGCTATCAAAGTTATCCCGTGCCTTCCCGCGTTTAGATTTTGGAGCCATCTAAACGTGAAAGAAAACAAGAGCAAATTTAGGAATCAAAGATTTAAACTCTCTTTAAGTTTATAAAACTTAAAATAAGTTTAGAAATCCAAAGAAATCACTAAAAATCGAAAATTTTTTCAAAATTTTCGGTTCTTAGCAAACCTAGGGAAATCTATGGTGAAAATCGAAAATAAATGTTTTAAAGTGTAGATCTAACCTTAAGACGAAGAAATCGAGTGGTTTCGCGCTCAAATCCTTGATGTTTTGACCTCAAAATGGATCTAGAGGATGTATTTTTGTGAAAATGGGGAAGAAGATGAAGCTTAGGCGTCAAAAATGGCTTTTGGGGGTTATTTAAGTAAATTTTCGGGTACAGGCCGAACTGGCGCTTAGGCGCCGAATTCTGGCGCCAGACTCGCCTTTCACAAAAAATTATTTTTAAATTTAATTTTCCACCAAAATTCATAAATTCAACTTCCAATTACTCATATTAGAGTAGGGCTTCAATTTCTAACTTCCACAACATTTTTCAAAAATTTATAAAAATTAAATTTTAAATCCACCAATCAAACATAAGGTTTCAATCAAACTCACTAAATTCCATTTATAACCTTCAATATTGACTCAATACATTTCAGATAAGTATTATATTTGATTCAAGTTCCTAATACACACTCAAACACAGCAATTTCTAAGCAAAAACAACACACATTGAACATGAAAGCAAATACACAAACAAACACATTCGATTCTCTAAATCGATACAACGACTCAACAAACCATAATAACTATCTCATTACCAGAATATTCTAATCTTCACAAGGGAAATTGTGTATTCCACTTGGAAAGAACACTAACGCTCTCGGGAAATCCGTAGCCGTCTTTTCGTCAATCCACTTGTTCTTCGCATACATTTCAATTTGAGCATCTTGTTAAGCCGCAAAATGATCAAATTGAAGTTTCATTTGCCATTCTAGATGTTCAACTTGATGAAACATCTCATGAAGGCGATCTCCAATGCTTTTAAACTCCGCTTCAAACTTATCCAAATGACTAGAAATTTTCTCTAAACTTACAGCGATGAAACCATTGAAGTAGGGTTGAGGATCCTTTGAAACCTTGTCCCTAGCTTCTTCTTCATGATTTCTTCCTTCCGTTTCTTCAAAAATTTCTCAAATCTCTCAAGAATGAAGTGCAAGGGATGTAATTTTCATTGCTTGATGGATAGGGAAGAAGATAGGTTGATTTAAAGGGGAAAATCGTGTGAAAAACTGAAAATTTTCAGTTTTTGCACGACCCAGTAACCGTGGCGCTTAGGCGCCGAATCTATTAATACATAGTTTATCTGGCGATTAGGCGCCAAATTCTGGCACCTAGGCGCCGGAACTATGTTCAACTCCGTTTCGCCTAATCGTCAAATTTTAAAATTTCATTCTCCAAGATAGTTAAATTATACAGGTAAGAGTAATTTAGACTCAATAACTCACATTGCAAACAATCATAATGAAGGTTAACTTGATCTCCTTTTTACTCATATTTAGAATAGAGTGATCCTATTTTTAAATCTTACATACTTCAAAATAATTTTCGACTCTAAGTCAACAAAGACTTATGAGCATCAAATTTTTCTAAAGGAATATAAAATTAATCAAGATCGAGGCATAACCTTACATCAAAACACAAAAACACTCATAAACAAAGATAATTATGGGTTGCCTTCACAAAGCGCTTGGTTTAACGTCGTCAGCCTGACTTAAGGAAATCTTTAATCATGTTGACTCAATTCATAAGCCTCTTTATAAATCTTTTTAATATCTCCCAAATAAGGCTTCAATCTTACTCCATTTACTTTAAAAATTTTTCCTGTTTTGGGATCTTTAATATCCACAGCTCCATAATGGTATACTTTCTCAACTAAATAGGGTCCAATCCATTTAGATCTTAATTTTCTAGGAAAAAGTCTTAAACGAGAGTTAAACAATAATACTTTTTGTCCAGGCTCAAAAATCTTTCCTGAAATTTTCTTATCATGCAACATCTTCATTTTCTCTTTATAAATTCTCGCATTTTCATACGATTCGTTTCTTATTTCTTCCATCTCATTTAGTTGCAATAATTGTTTTTCTCCTGCTTTATTCGAATTAAAATTAAACTCCTTTATCATCCAATAAGTTTTATGTTCAAGTTCTACAGGTAAGTGACAATGTTTACCATAAATTAACCGGTAAGGTGACATTCCGATTGGTGTCTTATAAGCTGTTCTATAAGCCCATAATGCAGAATCAAGTCTATCAACCCAATCAGTTCTTTTAGGATTAACATTCTTCTCTAAAATTCTTTTAATTTCTCTATTTGATACTTCAGTCATTCCACTAGTTTGTGGGTGATAAGCAATTGCAATTATATGTTTGATTCCAAATTTTTGTAGTAATGATTGAATTCTTATATTCCTGAAATGACTTCCACCATCAGTGATAATTACCTTAGGCATTCCAAATCTTGAAAATATCATTTTCTTTAAAAATTTAGAAACACTTTTGGAATCACAGTTTGGTAAAGCAACAGCTTCAATCCACTTTGCAACATAATCAACTGCTAATAAAATATAAATTTTTTTAGATGATGGAACAAATGGTCCCATAAAGTCTAAACCCCATATATCAAAAATTTCAACTTCCAATATATAGTTTAAAGGCATTTCATCCTTCCTAGATATATTTCCCATCCTTTGACATTGATCACATGTTTTCACATATTGTCTCACATTTTTAAATAAGGTAGGCCAATAAAATCCAGAATTTAAAATTTTAAATGCAGTTTTATCTATGCCAAAATGTCCTCCAAAATCAGAATTATGACATTTTTGAATAATAGCAAAAGTTTCCTCATAAGGTACACATCTTCGAATCGTAGAATCTTTACCAATTTTAAATAAATGAGGTTCTTCCCAAATATAAGATTTAGCATCATATTTAAATTTCTTAATAAATTTGTTATCCAAGTCATAAGCAAAATATTGCTAACTAAGTAATTAACAATATCAGCATACCAAGGTGTTTTGCATCCTTGAATAACATATAAAGATTCATCAGGGAATTTCTCATTTATATTTTCTTCTCGAAATAATATCATTTTTAATTCTAGACAAATGATCAGCAATTTGGTTTTCAGTTCCTTTTCTATCTACTATTTGAAAATCAAATTCTTGTAGAAGTAAAACCCATCTTATAAGTCTATGTTTAGAATCCTTCTTAGATAATAGATATTTAATAGAAGAATGATCAGTATGAACTATGCATTTAGTACCAAGAAGATAAGGTCTAAATTTATCAAAGGCATATACTATAGCTAGAAGCTCTTTCTCAGTGGTAGTGTAATTGCTTTGTGTTTCAGTGAGAGTTTTACTAGCATATTATACAACTTTGAAAACTTTCTCATATTTTTGTCCTAATACAGCTCCAATTGCAAAATCACTTGCATCACACATTAATTCAAAAGATTTATTCCAATTAGGTGCAACAATGATAGGTGCAGTTATTAATTTTTCTTTTAGAATATTAAAAGCATTAATACATTCTTTATTAAATTCAAATTTTCCATCTTTCTCTAATAAATGACAAAGACTTTTAGCAATTTTAGAAAAATCCTTTATGTATCTTCTATAAAATCCAACATGACCTAGAAAACTTCTGACATCGCATATGATAGTAGGTGGTTGCAATTCAACAATAATTTTCAATTTTGCTTGATCTACTTCCATCCCTTTTTGTGATACTTTGTGACCAAGTACAATGCCTTCATGTGACCATGAATTGACATTTTTCCCGCTTAAGAACTAAATTTGTTTCTTCACATCTTTTCGTAACTTTGGCTATGTTTTCCAAACAAGATTCAAAAGAAGTTCCAAAGATCGAAAAATCGTCCATGAATATTTCAATTCCTTTGTCAATCAAATCACAAAATAATGACATCATACATCTTTGAAAAGTTGCAGGTGCATTACATAAACCAAAAGGCATTCTTCTAAAAGCAAATGTTCCATAAGGACTTGTAAATGTTGTCTTTTCTAGGTCCTCAGGAGAAATAAGTAATTGATGATAACCAGAATATCCATCCAGAAAACGAAATATGAGTGTCCGACTTAATTTATCGAGCATTTGATCCAAGAAAGGTAAAGGAAAATGATCCTTTCTAGTGGCTTTATTTAATTTCCTATAGTCAATACAAATTCACCATCCAGTAACTTGTCTTGAAGGAATAAGTTCATTTTTATCATTAACACTAACAGTTACACCTCCTTTCTTCGGAACACAATGAATAGGACTTACCCATTGACTATCCGAAATAGGATAAATAATACCAGCATCAAACCATTTAATAATTTCTTTTTTAACAACCTCTTTCATGATAGGATTTAATCTTCTTTGCGATTCTATAGTAGGTTTAAAATTTTCATCCATTAAGATTCTATGCATGCAAATGGAAGGTCTTATTCCTCTTATATCAGCAATAGTCCAACCAAAAGCTTTCTTATAATTCTTTAACACACCTAGTAGTTTTTCTTCTTGATCTTTACTCAGCTCAGAAGAAATAATAACAAGTAAAGTTAACAAATTTCCAAGAAATGCATATTTTAAATGGGAAGGTAACATTTTTAATTCCAGTTCAGGTGCTTTTTTAATTGATGGTAAAAATATATCATTTTGAGTTATGTCTAAAGTTTCCCAATTATCTTTAATAAAATGAGTCTCTTCTTCTTCTACCACTTCATCTTCATCAGTTAAAAATTTAAAATTTTCTTCAGAAATGACTTTACATTTTTCTTGATAATGTTTTTCATTTAAATAATCAATTATATCAATTCGATAACATTTCTCTATATCAGGGTACTTCATTGATTTAAGAACATTGAATTTAATTTCTTGATCATTAACTCTCATGGTTAGTTCTCCTTTTTGCACATCAATCATAGCTCGTCCGGTAGCTAGAAAAGGTCTCTCTAAAATAATAGGTATCTCTTTATCTTCTTCCATATCAAGTACGATGAAATCTACAGGGAAGATAAATTTATCCACTTTAACAAGGACATCCTCTATAACTCCTTTAGGATAAGTGATAGTTCTATTAGCTAACTGAAGGGTTACAGTGGTGGGAGTAATATCTCCTAAATCCAATCTTCTAAAGATAGAAAACAGCATGAGATTAATACTTGCTCCTAAATCACATAAATCTTTTCCACAAAATTTTTCTCCAATAGCACAGGGTATAGTGAAACTTCCAGGATCCTTAAGCTTTTCAGGTAATTTCTTTTGAATTATTGCACTGCATTCTTCACTTAATGCAACAGTTTCAAAAGCTTCAAATTTTTGTTTTTTGCTTAAAATATCCTTCATAAATTTTGCGTAAGTTGGCATTTGTTCCAAAGCTTCAAGAAAAGGTATGTTAATAAGTAAGTTTCTTAAAAATTTCAAAGAACTTAGAAAATTGATGATCTAATTTCTGCCGTTTAAGTCTTTGAGGAAAAAGTGGTGGTGGTTTTTCAACTTCCACATTAACGAGTATAATAGTCGATCTTGACTATGAGAGAGAGTTTCTTTAGGTTTTTCAATCTCTTCAACCTCAATCTCTTTTTCAATTTCATTCTGCATTCTTTCTTTTAATTCATTTTCACTTCTAAGTTGCATAGCTTTAACTTTTTCATGTTCTTTTCCAGTTTCATTTAGATTAATTTCAACATTACTAGGAAGTGTTCCTACAGGTCTGTTATTAATTAAAGTAGCAATTTGCCCCATTTGATTTTCAATATTACGAATAGCAGTATTCTAATTTTGTAATTGATTATTAATTTGTAAAATTTATTCTTCTATTGATAACTTTTTCTGTTGATTATTAAATCCAAGAGGTTTATAATGTGAATTAACTTGATTATTCTAATTTCCAGTGGGATGAGATTGATTATTACCCCATTGTTGTTGTGAATTATTCCAGTTAAAATTAGGATGATTTTTCCACCCAGGATTATAATAATTTGAATAAGGATTATTTTTACTTGCAATAGCTTGTAAAGTTTCAATAGTTTGAGAATCTTCAATATTAGCAGAGTTATTATGAAAAATATTAATTACAAAATTATCTAATTTCTTAGACATTACTGCAACTTGCGAAGCTAAGATAGAAAAGGCTTCATTATCATGAATACTTGTCATCTTTTTAGGATTAATCCTTTCGGAAGGCCATTGAAAATTGTTATTAGCCATTTTTTCAATTAAAGTGTAAGCTTCTTCAAATGATTTAGACATTAAAGAACCTTCGATGAAGCAGCATCAATAATTGATTTTAAAGATCCAATTAATCCATTATAAAATGTTTGAATAATCAACCAATCAGGTAAAGCATGATGAGGACATTTTCTTAATAGTTCTTTAAATCTTTCCCAAGTTTCATAAATTCTTTCCCCATCAAATTGACTAAACGAAGTAATATCATTTCTTAATTTAGCAGTTTTAGAAGGAGGAAAATATTTAGCAAGGAATTTTTGTGCCATTTCAGCCCATGTTTTAATAGAACCAGTTACTAATGAGTTTAACCACATCTTTGTTTTATCTCTTAACGAAAAATGAAAGAGTCTAAGTCTAATAGCATCATTAGAAACAATGTTATATTTAAATGTAGCATAAAGTTCTAAAAAACTAACAAGATGTAAATTTGGATCCTCATTTGGTGATCCACCAAATTGATTGTTTTGCACCATTTGAATAATAGACGGTTTAAGTTCAAAAGAATTAGCATCTACAGTATGTATTTGAATACTACTATGAAGTTCATCAACTGTAAGGTTAGCATAATCCCTTAATGGTTTATAAACATTTTGATCATTAAGTTCAATTGGATTTTGTAAAGTAGCCATTTCTTAAAATTTTTGAATTTGTTTTCCCTTTTTAATTTTTCTAATTGTTCTTTCTAATTCAGAATCTAAAGGTATTAACTCTTCAGAACCAAATCTTCGCTTAAAACAAGGAATAAAATATATATCTTTTTTTATCATAATATATTTTTATTTTTTTATTTTTTTATTTTTTTATAAGAAAATTTATACTATTCTATTTCTTTCTTCCCCGGCAATGGCGCCAAAAACTTGGACCGCGACCCGCAATAATGCAGTAATATTCGCTTCAAAAAGATGGCCAAAAACTTTGGCCCAATTTATAAATAGCGGCTAGTGTATAAAATCAATATGATGTAAATTTAGAAAATATTTTTACACACTAGGGGTACTACACAAGTATACGTATCGTTTCAAGTAATATAGGGCTTTGAAAAAAGACCCCAGTATCGATCCCACAGAGAAGAATTATAGTGATAAATTTTCTAAATAAAAAAAATATTTTTATCTTTTAATTTAATTATAAATTACTATTAATTTACTAGATGCAAATAAAGAAAACAATAATAAGAAAATGATTTATGAAAACTATATAAAATAAATAACTTTCTTTCCTTCAATTAATCTAAGACTTTTAAGATAATTTAATATTCGTTGTAGAATTTGATTTATGGTATTGTGCCAAATAGAAGCATTCCTATTCTTTACCCTTTGATCCGAGCGCAAAGAACATTAGGCTAATTTACGAACGAGTCCGGATGTATTGTTAGTAGAATGGGTTAATCTAGGCTCACACTTCTAGATGTCCAAGGGTGGCTATGGTCGGCCCTACTAGTGACCCATTCCAATTCAATAAATCAAATTATAAGAATTTAGTCTGTCACTCTAAAAACTTATCAATTCTACGCCCTTTAAATCTTATCTTCCTATTTATTTGCACTTCACCTTGAATAGCCCGCACATGGCCTTCGACTACCCAAGGATTCATGTGACATTTACAAGATAAGAGTTCTTCTCCTTCAAGGTCTCAAAACTCTTCAACAGGTTTTAACAATTTAAATGGATAATGTAAAAAGTAAAGTAAGATCAGATATTAATGTCATCACAATGTTTTGAAAATATTTTGAATTTCAATTCTCCATCTAATCTTTATATTATCTTATCTATCTCTTCATAATTGAAGGAAGAAAGTAAACTAACAACTCAGAACACATTGAAAATAAACAGCAAAACATGATAAATAAACTTTGAATCAAATATAAAAATACTTATCTCAAATATTTCTTCTACAGATATTCTGATTCGTACTGACTCCACAGTGTAATGAACTCCAGATGCAACAACTTGAAAATAAACTCACTAAACTAAACAAAAGTGGCCCTAAATTTTTCTCTCTATTTCTCTCTCTAAGGATGAGAGATCCTAAAGTGGATAAAAGAAAGGGTTACAATGGGAGGGGCACGTTTTCTGAAGAAATTGACCCCTATTTATAGGCTTCAAGGGTTTCCTTGAGACACCTCTTCATAACATGTCCGCATTCAATGAATCTTCTAGAAGGTCGGTCTGGCGCCTAGGCACCGGACACTGCATCCAGTTCTTCGCACCTCTTCACTTTGGCTCGCACCTCTTCGCGATTAGAACTCTTTTGGAGCGTTCAAATGCAATGTATCACATGTCTTATTATCAAGCAACAACTGCCAGTCTTCCAGAATGTCCAATAACGGCTCCCTCCGTCAAAACAACTGATCAAATGTTGTCAAAAACTTGACAGTTTTTGTATCGAATCTGGCGCTTAGGCGCCAACTTCTAGCGCCTAGGCGCCAGGCCATATTTTTATATATTTTTTGTATTTTGCTCCATTTTTGCTCCTTTTTGCTCCTTTTTCCGTTTTAGACCATTTTACATCACCTACATCCAAAAACACAAAAAATATCTTTAATTAAAGCATGATATCCTTAGAAATTAATAAGAATTAAGACATAAAGAAATAGGTATTTTTTTTATAGATCATAAATGTCTCTTACCCCTCATGTTTAGTTTAAAATTTATGATTTGAAAGGCTTAAGTTCAATTCATTTTTGTGGGATTTCAAGGTTTGATTCATTTTTATGAGGTTTTATGGAAAATTTTTGGATCCCCAATGCTTGGCCGAAAATCCAAGTTGGGGGTTCCAAGCTAGTTTTTGCTATATGTGATGCTTTGGAAGTTCCTTTCATGCTTTATAGATGGCTAAGAGTTCATATGTTTGATGGCTAAAAGTTCATATTCTTGGTGACTAAAGGTTTTATATGTTGGACGGATTATAGTATTCAAGCTTTAGTGGTTAAAAGTTTATGTATGGTGGCTAAAAAGTTGTGCTCATGCGTCACATTTAGCTGGATTCATGGGAGTGTTTAAGTGATGCAATAAGGCTTTATGTTAGTCAATTCTTTATCTGAGGTTTATAGAGGTTTCTTTGTATACCTATTTGAGGAAAGTTTTATATTCAAGCTTAATGGTTAACAAGTTTCATGGAAATATTAGAAGGTCTCCTCATACCTCCTTCTTGATGGCTAGAATTTTGTGTTCATTTGTAAATGTTTAGTTTGCTATATGGGACATATAAGAGGCTTGCTTGGTACCTTTTGGATGGCTAGAGTTTCACATTTATAGCTAAGTCTTTATCTTATTTTATGGGGTGTTCAAAAATCTATTTTAGCTCTCTTTATGGAAGGTTAAAATGGCATATTTATAATTAAGAGTTTAAATGGTCTCATGAGATATTTGGAAGGTCTCTTTTCCTCTTTTTAAGGATAGTCCAAATTGCATATCATTGGTTTGATAATCTACATAACCCTTGTGATGTTTTGGGAATGTTTCATGTTAAACTTGTGTCATTTAAAGTGAAAAATCTGCAATTGCGCACTTTCTTAGAAATGGTTTTTATCACCTTTACACTTGCCTGAACATAAATTTTACACCCTTGTGTTGTTTAGGGAATGTCTAATATCAAACTTGTGCCATTTAACATGATTATTACTCCATTTTTTATGTCCATTACTCCAATTAAAATTAGGATGATTTTTCCAACCAGGATTATAATAAT
The DNA here is from genome assembly GCA_022702705.1 of Papilionanthe hookeriana x Papilionanthe teres. NCBI lineage: Eukaryota > Viridiplantae > Streptophyta > Magnoliopsida > Asparagales > Orchidaceae > Papilionanthe > Papilionanthe hookeriana x Papilionanthe teres. The sequence continues at coordinate 65,881,568 of CM040439.1, read as the reverse complement.
TAGAATAAGGGTTATTAGTTTTACTAGCAATAGCTTGCAAAGTTTCCATTGTTTGAGAATCATCAGAATTTGCAGAATTATCATTACTTACATGTGATATGTTAAAAGTAAAATTATCTAATTTCTTAGATATCGCAGCCACTTGTGAAGCTAAAATAGAAAAGGCTTCATTATCTTGAATACTTGCCATTCTTTTAGGATTAACCCTTTCAGAAGGCAATTGAAAATTATTATTAGTCATTTCCTCAATTAAGGTGTAAGCTTCTTTGAATGTCTTAGCCATTAAAGAACCACCAACAGCAGCATCAATAATAGATCTAAGTGATCCAATAAGTCCATTATAAAATGTTTGAATGATTGACCAATCTGGTAAAGCATGATGAGGACATTTTCTTAATAGTTCTTTAAATCTTTCCCAAGCTTCATAAATTGTTTCTCCATCAAATTGCGTAAATGAAGTAATATCATTTCTCAATTTAGCAGTTTTATAAGGAGGAAAATATTTAGCAAGAATTTTTTGTGCCATATCTGACCAAGTTTTAATAGAATAAGTTGCTAATGAATTAAGCCACATCTTCCCTTAATCTTTTAAGGAAAAAGGAAAGAGTCTAAGCCTAATAGCATCATCAGAAACATTATTATATTTAAAGGTAGCACAAAGTTCTAAAAAACTAGCAAGGTGTAAATTTGGATCCTCATTAGGTGTTCCTCCAAATTGATTATTTTGAACCATTTGAATAATAGAAGGTTTAAGCTCAAAAGAGTTAGCATCTACAGCTGACATTTGAATACTAACATGAAGTTCATCAGTCGTAGGGTTTGCATATTCCCTTAATGGTTTATAAATATTTTGTTCATTAATTTCGATTGGATTTTGATTATTATTACGTAAGTTAGCCATTTCTTGATGTTTTGAAATTTGTTTTCCTTTTCTAATTCTTTTAATTTTTCTTTCTAATTCAGAATCAAAAGGTAGTAATCCTTCATATCCAGAACTACGCATAAAATTTATAATATTTTTTGTTTTGTTTTTGTTTTATTTTTATGTTTTTTATAAATTTTTCTTATCTTTCTTTTTACTTTTTATTCTATTATATCCCCGGCAACGGTGCCAAAAACATGATGTGATGCGACTTTATATATGCTTTTAAATACAAGAATTTGATACCACTTTTTAGAATATTTAATTCCTGGAAAATGGCTTCAAAAACTTGATGTGTGATGTTTACTTTTACTTATGAATTTATATTTAGATTTTATAATAATTATTGTAAAAGTCACAATTTTAAACGCAAGTATACGTATCGTTCAAGTAATACAGGGCACTAGTGGAGTCCTGGATATCGATCCCACAGGGATAGTGTTTTTATAAAAAATAAGAAATGTAAGAAATATTTTGGAATTTTTCAAATTAAAAGTAATATATATATTATTTTCAAACTTAATTTGCTAACAATTTTTACTATAAGCAAGTAAGCAGTAATTAAAATTCAATGCAAGTATAAAAACGACTTTCTCCTTTTCAACTGATCCAAGATTTTTAGAATAATTATCTTTTGGGGGGGAATTTATATTATGGTATTGTGTCAAATAGAAGCATTCCTATTCTTTACCCTTTGGTCTAGGTGCAAAGAACATTGACTAATTTATAGATCGGTTCAGGGTGTTTTATTAGTAGAATGGGTTAATATAGGCTCACACTACTAGATGTCCAAGGGTGGCTATGGTTAACCCTACCAGTGACTCGTTCCCTTTCTATAAACTAAATTATTAGAATTTAGTTTGTCACTCTAAAAACTAATTAATTTTACACCCAATAAATAATATCTTCCTATTTATTTGCACTTCACCTTGAATAACCCGCATAAAGCCTTCGACTACACAAGGATTCATGTGATATCTACTAGTTAAGAATTTATCTTCGGATAGGTCTCAAAATTCTTCAACAAGTTTTAACAATTTAAATGGTCAATTTAAAAAGTAAACTAAGATCAAGTATTAATATCATCACAATGTTTTAAATATTTTAAGTTAAATTATCCTATAAAATTTAATTAATTTATTATCTTTTCATAATTGAAAGGAGAAATATAACTAACTACTCAGAACACATTGAAATCACATAACAAAATATATTTATAAAACTTTGAACAAAGGTACAAATACTTATTTGAAGTGTTCCTTCAAGTGATCCGCTGACTTCTAATGACTCCAAAGCAATGATGAAAGACTCCAACAACAACAACACACAATAAATACTCAAAATAAACTCACTCGATAGAAAGTAAAGTGGCACTCTAAGTGTGGAAGACAGTAGAAAAACTAAGTAAAACAAGAGGGGGGAGAAAAGGTGCTAAAAGGGGCGATTTTCTCTGTAGAATTGGGCTCCTATTTATAGAGCTCTGAATTTGAACAGAGATTGCTTAAGACACCCCTTCAAAATTCATCCAAACTTAATGCATCTTCTAGAAGTTAACTGTCGCGCCTAGGCGCCAGACTCCGTGACCAGGTCTTCACACCTCTTCACTTTAGATCACACTTCTTCTTGATTAAAACGGTTTCCTTGTGTCCAAATGCATTGTATCACATATCTTATATATTAGGAGTAACTTTCAGTCTTCTAGAAGCTCCAATAACTGTCTAACTCTGTCAAAATAACTCCCCAAAAGCATCAAAAAATCTTAACAGCGTCTGTATCATGCTGGAGCTTAGGCGCCGGATTCTGGCGCCTAGGCGCCAGGCTAATAATTCCAATATTTTGCTCCATAAGCTCTATTTTTCTCCATTTTGCTCTTTTTTCCTTCTTTTTCTTTCTTGGACTCTTTTTTAATCATCTACATCCAAAAACATGAAAATATCATTCATTAAAACATAATATCCTTAAGAATTGAATCATAAATAAGGCATAAAAATGGGTATTTTTAGGTAGATCAGGTTTATAAATAAGTTTTAATAATTAAATTACTTCAGAGAGTAATTAATAAATTAATAATTAAATATAACTCATTAATTCCAATTTCTTTATAATTTTCTTCTTGTTCTACTGAATCTAGGGGTAATTTTAGTTTTTTTTTATTTTTCTATGTCAAGTTTTGAATTTTCAAAGATTACAACATTTAATAAAATAAGAAAATTCAGATAGCAAATTGGATCATCGGATCCGTCGAATGAATACGTAGCGCCATTTAGTTGGGCATGGATTCCATGCGGACAACCATGTGGCCTTTGATTTCATCTGTTTCATATGGATAGAACCACGGTCCAACGAGATCTCGACCGTCCATTTTAAATACATAAAAATGAACGGCATTTCGTCATCTTCCCTAGCCTAGCGTTCCCATAGACCATCCATAATCAAGGCATAAGATCTCACTTAGATCTTATTGAAACTTCATGTGGATTTTTCCATGAGCTTTATCATGTTAAAACAAACATATCCATATAGATTCATGGATGCTTTGTATCAGTTCATTTCATAAGGACCAAACCGAGCACAAATTAAGTTAACTTGGCCATACCTTCGTTTGATGATGTGAGGCCTTAATCAAATTGGACAGGAACAATCATTGAGTCTTATGAAGGTCGTGGTAAGTCAAATTTGGGGTGAAATTGAGTCTGAGTAGGAGTTCACCAAATTGGGTTCACAGCTTGATGTGGATCTAGGTTGGAGCTCACCGGAAGATCTAGTTTTGATTGGAATCTTCTTCGTACACATTAGGGATGGTGTAAGAACGATTAATTTGAGAATTGGGAGAGGTTTATGTAGGATCCGAAGAATGTACTATTTTGCGGTGTTTTGGGTTGGCTAAGTTGAGAGAAGATAATGGGTTTGAAGGCTTGATTCTGTGGGGAATCAATTTTTTAGGGTATAAGGAACAATTTTGGTCTTGAGTGTTTGATGGTATGAGGATTGCATGTTTTTTCTCTTCTTACCCTTAGGGCTCTCGGGTTAGCTCCTTTTATAGCCATGAATGGTCATGGTTAAGCTTTTAGTTGCTTGGGGAGGAAGGTAATTAATCCTATGATGATTAGTGATAAGATCAGGTCTTAAGGATTGTTATGGTTGAGTCTTCCCAAAATTTTCATTATGAGCTTCCATTAAAGTAAGGATTGAGTTAAGCTTTGTCTCTCCTCCATTGGAGAAATGGTGAGGTGATGAGGGGTCCATGGAATGAGCTGGATTGACCTCCCCCATATGAGCTTTGCAAATTATCATATGAGTTTGGAATAGAATGACACATAAGCTCCATTTTACCTTATTTCCATGGCTTAGTCATGATGAATTTTAACCATGCTTAAAGGATGGTTTAAGAAATGTCTTCCTTGCATAGGATATGGATTGAGGTTAGTGATGAATCAAAAATGGGTAATTTATCTTTCATCCACCATGTCACCCTTAGTTTTGTGAAAGCATGACACATAAACCTTTATTTTTTTTTTCAAAATTGTTGTTTATGAGCTCATCTTATGATGTAATGGTGATCTAAACCAAGCCTTTTCTCCATTAGCTAGGGTTTGACGTGCTCTCCACCTAAGCCATACATGTCATTTTTCATTTTATGATGGCATGACATAGATACCTTTCCTTCATGATGGTGTCATGATTAATCTTGAAGGAAAGAATATGTGCTTATATTCTTCTTCTTTACCTAACTAGATTAATGCATGCCTTCCATCAAATGATCCTACATTCTAGCAGCCAAATAGCATAAAATCTTCAAAGGTTCTCCTATGAAATCCTTTGTGAGAAAACTTAGCTGGAATTTTTCAATTAATGTGAACTGACATTTAGCAATAAGTTCAACTAGCTCGGCCTCTGAGAAAATGAGAACAGGATTACCCCTCCCCCTTCCCCTCTTTTTGTGCCTTTCTTAAATAGAAAAACCTCCTCATCAGCAACCATAACATCATGGTAAGGCTGAGGAAAAACAAGTTTGTCACTAAGGGAGCCAGGGGTAGAAGTGACTTCAGCATAAATTGATTTTCCAACAAAGTTTGGGTCAGCTTTGTGTAGGTCAGGGTCTGATCTACCTAAAAAATACCCATTTTTATGCCTTATTTATGCTTCAATTATCAAGGATAATATTCTTTAATGAAAGGTATTTTCATGTTTTTGGATGTAGATGATTAAAAAAGAGTCCAAGAAGGATAAAGAAGGAAAAAGGAGCAAAAAAAGCAAAATAGAGCTTACGAAGCAAAATATTGGAATTATTGGCCTGGCACCTAGGCGCCAGAATCTGGCGCCTAAGCTCCAGCTCATTACAGACGTTGTTAAGATTTTTTGATGATTTTGGGGAGTTATTTTGACTGAGTTAAGCGGTTATTGGAGCTTTTAGAATACTAGAAGTTACTCCTAATATATAGGACATGTGATACAATGCATTTGGACACAAGGAAATGATTTTAATCGCGAAGAGGTGTGATCCAAAGTGAAGAGGTGGGAAGACATGGTAACGGAGTCCGGCGCCTAGACGCCAGATCCCGGCGCCTAGGTGCGACAGTTACCTTCTAGAAGATACACTGTATTTTGATGAATTTTGAAGATGTGTCTTAAGTAACCTCTGGTCAAATTCAGAGCTCTATAAATAGAATACCATTCTACAGAGAAAGTCGACCCTTTTAGCACCCTATAGTCCCCAAGCCTCTTTTAGCACCTTCTCTCCCCCTCTAGTTTTACTTAGTTTTTTTAGTCTCTTCCACACTTACGGTGCCACTTTACTTTGTATCTAGTGAGTTTATTTTGGGTATTTGTTGTGTGTTGTTTCTGTTGGAGTCTTTCATCATTACTTTAGAGTCAGTAGAAGTCAGCAGATCACTTGAAGGAACACTTAAGATACGTATTTGTACCTTTGTTCAAAGTTTTATAAATATATCTTTTCTGTGATATCAATGTGTTCTGAGTAGTTAGTTATCTTTCTCCTTTCAACTATGAAAAGATAATAAATTAATTCAATTTTTTACAAGAATTAAATTTAAAATATTTAAAACATTGTCATGATATTAATACCTTATCTTAGTTTACTTTTAAATTGGTCATTTAAATTGTTAAAACCTGTTGATGAATTTTGAGACCTATCCAGAGATAAATTCTTAACAAGTAGATATCACATGAATCCTTGTGTAGTCGAAGGCTTTAAGCGGGTTATTCAAGGTGAAGTGCAAATAAATAGGAAGATATTATTTATTGAGCGTAAAATTAATTAGTTTTTAGAGTGACAGACTAAATTCTAATAATTTGGTTTATAAAAAGGGAACGGTTCACTGGTAGGGCCGACCATAGCCACCCTTGGACATCTAGTAGTGTGAGCCTAAATTAACCCATTCTACTAATAAAACATCCTGAACCGATCTATAGATTAGTCAATGTTATTTGCACCTGGACCAAAGGATAAAGAATAGGAATGCTCCTATTTGGCACAATACCATAATCTAAATTCCCCACAAAAGATAATTATTCTAAAAATCTTAGATTAGTTAAAAAGGAGAAAGTCACTTTTATACTTGCATTGAATTTTAATTACTGCTTACTTTACTTTATTACTACTTACTGCTTACTTGCTTATAGTAAAAATTGTTAGTAAATAAAATTTGAAAATTAAAAAAATAATATATATATATATATATATATTACTTTCAATTTGAAAAATTCCAAAATATTTCTTACATTTCTTACTTTTTAAAAAAACACTTTCCCTGTGGGATCGATAACCAACACTCCACTAGAGCCCTGTATTACTTGAACGATACGTATACTTGCGTTTAAAATTGTGACTTTTACAATAATTATTATAAAATCTAAATATAAATTCATAAGTAAAAGTAAACATCGCACATCAAGTTTTTGAAGCCATTTTCCAGGAATTAAATATTCTAAAAAGTGGTATCAAATTCTTGTATTTAAAAGCATATATAAAGTCACATCGCATCAATTTTTTGCGTCGTTGCCGGGGATAGAATAGAATAAAAAGTAAAAAGAAAGAAAAGAAAAATAAAAAAAACAAAAAACATAAAAACAAAACAAAAATATTCTAAATTTTATGCGTAGTTCTGGATCTGAAGGATTACTACCTTTCGATTCTAAATTAGAAAGATCAATTAAAAGAATTAAAAAAGGAAAAAAAATTCAAAACATCAAAAAATGGCTAAATTAAATAACAATAATCAAAATCCAATAGAAATTAATGAACAAAATATTTATAAACCATTAAGGGAATATGCAAATCCTACAGCTGATGAACTTCATATTAGTATTCAAATGCCAGCTGTAGATGCTAATTCTTTTGAGCTTAAGCCTTCTATTACTCAAATGGTTCAAAATAATCAATTTGGAGGAACACCTAATGAGGATCTAAATTTACATCTTGCTAGTTTTTTTAGAACTTTGTGCTACCTTTAAATATAATAATGTTTCTGATGATGTTATTAGGCTTAGACTCTTTTCTTTTTCCTCAAAAGATAAACCAAAGATGTGGCTTAATTCATTAGCAACTTATTCTATTAAAACTTGGTCACATATGACACAAAAATTCCTTGCTAAATATTTTCCTCCTTCTAAAACTGCTAAATTGAGAAATGATATTACTTCTTTTACACAATTTGATGGAGAAACAATTTATGAAGCTTGGGAAAGATTTAAAGAATTATTAAGAAAATGTCCTCATCATGCTTTGCCATATTGATTAATTATTCAAACATTTTATAATGGACTTATTGGATCACTTAGATCTATTATCGATCGTCACAGTGGTGGTTCTTTAATGGCTAAGACATTTGAAGAAGCCTACACTTTAATTGAAGAAATGGCTAATAATAATTTTCAATGGCCTTCTGAAAGAGTTAATCCTAAAAGAATGGCTAGTATTCAAGATAATGAAGCCTTCTCTATTTTAGCTTCACAAGTGGTTACGATATCTAAGAAATTAGATAACTTTGTTATTAACATATTGCATGTAAGTAATGATAATTCTGTAAATTCTGATGATTCTCAAACAATGGAAACTTTGCAAGCTATTGCTAGTAAAACAGATAACCCTTATTCTAATTATTATAATTCTAGTTGGAAAAATCATCCTGATTGTAATAAGAGTAATAGACATTAACAATGGAATAATAATCAAGTTAATCCAAATTGGAACAATCAAGGAAATTAAAACTATAGACCAACTTACTCTCTGGGTTATAACAATCAGCATAAAAAGTTGTTTGTAGAAGAATTGATCTTGCAACTAAGAAATCAGCTACAAAGTCAAAACACTGCTATTCATAATATTGAGAATTAGATGGGTCAAATCGCTAATTTCATTAATTACAGACCTCAAGGAACACTACCTAGCAATGTCGAAATTAATCCTAAAGAATCTGGAAAAGAACATGAACAAGCAAAAGCTGTACAACTCAGAAGTGGAAATGAATTAAAAGAGAAAACATGTAATGAGATTGAAAAAGAGAAAGAAGTTGAAGAAATTAAAAAACCAAAAGATACCCTTTATCTAAGTAAAGATTAGACAGTAGTGGAAGTTGAAAGACCACCACAACCTTTTCCTCAAAGACTAAAATAACATAAGCTTGACCATCAATTTTCTAAGTTTTTTGAAATTTTTAAGAAACTTACCATCAACATTCCATTGGCTGAAGCTTTGGAGCAAATGACAAGCTATGCAAAATTTATGAAGGATATTTTAAGCAAGAAGAGAAACTTTGAAGCTTATGAAACTGTTGCATTAAGTGAAGAATGTAGTGCAATAATTCAGAAGAAATTACCTCAGAAACTTGAAGATCCTGGAAGTTTCACTATACCATGTGCAATTGAAGAAAACTTCTGTGGAAAAGCCTTATGTGATTAGGAGCTAGTATTAATCTCATGCCATTTTTAATCTTTCGAAGGTTAGATTTAGGAGAGATTTCTTCTACCACTGTAACTCTTCAATTAGCTGATCAATCAATCACTTATCCTAAAGTAGTTATAGCGGATGTTCTTATTAAGGTAAATAAATTCATCTTCTCTGTGGATTTCATTGTTCTAGATATGGAAGAAGATAAAGAAATACCTATTATTTTAGGGAGACCTTTTCTAGCTACCGGAAGAGCTATGATTGATGTGCAAAAAGGAGAATTAACGATGAGAGTTAACAATCAAGAGATAACATTTAATGTTTTGAAATCAATGAGGTATCCTGATAAAGAAAAATACTATCGGATGGATATTTTTGATTATATAATTGAAAAGCATTATCAAGAAAATTGTAAGGTCATTTCTGATGATAAAGATAAAGAATCTATGTTATATAACGAGTCATTAAATGAAGAAATTGGAATATTAAATGAAGAAAATTTATCTGAATAAACTCATTATATTCATGAAAATTGAGAAATTTTAGACACAACTAAAAATGATATACTTTTACCCTCAATTGAAAAAGCCCCTAAACTGGAATTAAAAATGTTACCTGCACATTTAAAGTATGCATTTCTTAGAAATTCATTAACTTTACCTGTAATTATATCTTTAGAATTAAGCAAAGAACAAGAAGAAAAATTAATAGGAGTTCTGAAGAATTATTAGAAAGCTTTTGGTTGGACTATTGCAGATATAAAAGGAATAAGTCCTTCAATCTGTATGCATAGATTTTTAATGGAAGAAAATTGTAAACCCACTTTTGAACCTCAAATAAGATTGAACCCAATTATGAAAGAGGTTGTAAAGAAAGAGATTTTGAAATGGTTAGATGCTGGAAATATTAATCCTATTTTGGATAGCCAATGGGTAAGTCCTATTCATTGTGTTCCAAAGAAAGGAGGAGTAATTGTCATTATTAATGAAAAAAATGAATTAATCCCAACAAGACAAGTTACTGGATGGCGAATTTGCATTGACTATTGAAAATTAAACAATGCCACTAGAAAGGATCATTTTCATTTACCTTTCTTAGATCAAATGCTGGATAAACTAGCTGGACACTCATATTTCTATTTTCTGGATGGATATTCTGGTTATCATCAATTACCTATTGCTCCTGAGGACCAAGAGAAAACAACATTTACAAGTCCTTGTGGAACATTTGCCTTTAGATAAATGCCTTTCAATTTATGCAATGCACCTGCAATTTTTCAAAGATTTATGATGTCAATATTTTGTGATCTAATCGATAAAGGAATTGAAGTATTTATGGATGATTTTTCAGTATTTGGAACTTATTTTGAATCTTACTTGGAAAATATAGCGAAAGTTCTAAAAAGATATGAAGAAACAAATTTAGTTTTAAACTGGGAAAAATGTCAATTTATGGTCACATAAGGAATTGTACTTGGACATAAAACTTCACAAATATGGATAGAAGTTGATCAGGAAAAAGTGAAAATTATTGTTGAACTTCAACCACCTACTACCGTTACTGATGTGAGAAGTTTTTTGGGTCATGTTGGATTTTATAGAAGATATATAAAGGATTTTTCTAAAATTGCTAAACCTCTTTGCCATTTATTAGAAAAAGAAGCTAAATTTGAATTTAATGAAGATTGTCTGAATGCATTCAATATTTTAAAAGAAAAATTAATCACTGCACCTGTCCTTGTTGCACCTAATTGGAATAGAGCTTTTGAATTAATGTGTGATGTGATGCAAGTGATTATGCAATCGGAGCTGTATTAGGACAAAAATATGAGAAAATTTTCAAAGTTATATATTATGCTAGCAAAAATTTAAATGAAACTCAAATAAATTACACTACTATTGAAAAAGAGTTATTAGCAATAGTATCTACCTTTGATAAATTTAGACCATATCTTCTTGGAAAAAAATGTATCGTACATACGGATCATTCTGCAATTAAATATTTAACGTATAAAAAAGATGCTAAACCTAGATTGATCAGATGGGTTTTAATTTTACAAGAATTTGATTTTGAAATAGTAAACAGAAAAGGAACTGACAACCAAATTGCTGATCATTTATCAAGAATTGAAAATAATAAAGAAAAGAATTATGAAGAAAATACAAATGAGAAATTCCATGATGAACAGTTATATGTCATTCAAGGATTAAAAATGCCCTGGTATGCTGATATAGTTAACTATTTGGTTAGCAATATTTTACATTATGGGATGAATAATAAAAATATTAAGAAATTCAAGAATGATTGTAAATCATATAATTGGGAAGATCCTCATTTATTTAAAATAGGAAGAGATTCTGTGATTTGAAGATGTGTACATTATGAAGAAACTTTTGCAATTATTCAAAAATTTCATGATTCTGATTTTGGAGGACACTTTAGAGTAGATAAAAGTGCATTTAAAATTTTAAATTCTGGATTTTATTGGCCTAACTTATTTAAAGATGTTGGACATTATGTGAAAACTTTTGATCGATGTCAAAGAATGGGAAATATATCCAGAAAAGATGAAATGCCTCTAAACTTTATATTAGAAATCGAAATTTTCGATGTATGGAGTTTAGACTTTATGGGACCTTTCGTACCATCATCTGGAAAAATTTATATTTTATTAGCAGTTGATTATGTTTCAAAGTGGATCGAAGCTATAGCTTTACCTTACTATGATTCTAAAAGTGTTTCAAAATTTTTAAAGAAAATGATTTTTACAAGATTTGGAATGTCCAGGATAATTATCACAGATGGGGGAAGTCATTTTAGAAATATAAGAATTCAATCCTTACTAGAGAAATTCAGAATTAAACATAGAATTGCAACTGCTTATGATCCTCAAACAAGTGTAATGGCTGAAGTATCAAACAGAGAAATTAAAAAAAATTGGAAAAGATTGTGAATCCTAAAAGAACTGACTGGGTTGATAGACTTGATTCTGCATTATGGGCTTATGGAACAGCTTATAAGACACCTATCAAAAGTCACCTTATCGGTTAATTTATGGTAAACATTGTCACTTACCTGTTGAACTTGAACATAAAGCTTATTGGGCGATAAAGGAGTTCAATTATAATTTGAATACAGCAGGAGAAAAACGATTATTACAACTGAATGAAATGGAAGAGTTAAGAAATGAGTCTTATGAAAAAGCAAGAATTTATAAGGAAAGAATAAATAAATAGCATGATAAAATGATTTCAAGGAAAATATTCGAGCCTGGACAAGAAGTATTATTATTTAATGCTCATTTAAAACTTTTTCCTGGAAAATTAAAATCTAAATGGATGGGACCATTTATAATTGAGAAAGTATACCCTTATGGAGCTGTGGATATTAAAGATCCCAAAACTAGAAAAGTATTTAAAGTTAACAGATTAAGACTGAAGCCTTATAAAGGAGAGATGAAATTAAATTACAAAGAGGCTTATGGCTGAGTCTACCCAATTAATTCAATTAATTAGGTCGGGTTGACGATCTTAAACCAAGTGCTTTGTGGGAGGCAACCCATATTTATTAGTGTAAGTTAAATTATTGTTGTAAGCTTATGCCTTAGTCTTGATTAAATTTGTATATAACTTTTGGAAATAGAAAGCTAACAAGTCTGTAATGGCTTAAGCTAAACATTATCTTGAAGTATATAGAATTTGGACTTGGACCACTCCATGTCAAATGTGAGTAAAAAGGAGATCAAGTAAACCTTCGTTTATGATTGTTTGTGATTTGAATTTTTCATAATTGTGTTTGTATGTTGATCATACCAGTTTGTTAGACCTATTTTTACGACCGAAACTTGCAAAATTTGATGATAGGAGAATCAGAGTCGATAGAGGTTCCGGCACCTAGGCACCAAAAGTTGGTGCCTAAGCGCCAGAATGGCCTGCGTATCGATGATCCAGTGCCTAAGCGCCACGGTTACAGATCGTGTAAAAACCAAAAATCTTCAATTTTTCACACGAAATATCTTTATATATTGCCTTATCTTCATCCCCAATCCCATAGAAACCTTAATTTGGACCAGAGCAATCCATTTTGGAGGAGTTAAGAAGGATTTAGAGGTAATGGATAGAGAAAATCATGGAAATGAGGTAAGAGACAAATATTTTAAAGATCCTCAGCCTTATTTTAATGGTTTTATTGTTGTTAGTATGCAGAAATTGTTTAGCCGATTGGAGAAGATTGAAGCGAAACTTCAAAGTATTGGTAATCGTCTCCATGAGATGTACCTCCAATACGAACACTTGGAATGGTAAACCAAACTTCAATCTGATCATATGGCAAACTATCATGACGCTCAAGTAGAAATGTACGCGAAGAACAAGTGGATCGATGAAAAGATAGCTTTGGAATTTCCAAGGGAATTGGTGTTCTATCCCTTCGGTCCTAGCAAACTTTATTGCGAAAGAGATGGTAATTGAAGATCGATGTTAAATAGATCTTATATGTGTTTTAGGTGTGATCGAGTCATGTGTTAGTGTGTCGAATATCGAATTTGCATGTTTGCTTAATTGTTCAATGTGTGTTGTTGGATTTGAATATTTGCTTTGAATATGTTGTTGTTTGTGTTATTTATAAAACGATGAACCTTGTTACATTCTTGTACTGAAATTTATTGAATTTGGAATGGAAGTTATGGATTGGAATTGAAGAATTTAGATACATTTTAATGGATCTAAAATATCATTTTTTAATTGATTGTGAAAATGTTTGGAGGATATAAATTGGATTAATACTCTCATAAGAGTAATTAGGAGTCAAATTTGACAAGTTTTTGTGGAAAATATAAATTTTAAATTGAAATTTTGGAAAGGTGAGTCTGGCGCCTAGGCGCCAGAATTCTGCGCCTAAGCGCCGATTCGGCCTAAACCCGAAAACTTATCTTCTTAAACACCCCACACGCTATTTTTGATGCCTAAGCTTCCCCCTCCACTATTTTTCACGAAAGTACCCTCTAGAGATCCCATTTAAAGCCAGATTTTCAATTTTTTGAGCTTGAAATCACACGATTTCTTCATCCTGAGGTCAAATCTACATTCTAAACTCTTTATTTTGAATTTTCACCATGGATTTTGCTCTCATTGAGAAAAACCAAAATTTTGAGAAAACTTTTGATTTTTAAGGTTAAATCTATGAAATTTGTAAGCTCTTTCAAGTTTGAAAGCTTAAATTAGTTTATTTTCCTAGATCCGTTGAATTTATTTCGCGTTTTTATTTCAAGTTTAGATGAAACCCAAATCTAAGCTAGGAAAGGAATGAGAAAATTGTAATCATAGCAAGTTTGTCACTACTGCTGCACATTTCCGATATAATGATTTTGCTACGACTCGAAAATTTATCTCAGAGCGAAGTTTTTACAATCCTGGAGGAAAAATTGAGGATACAATCGTTGTGCTCAACTGGCAACGATTCTGCTATTTCACTGCTGTTCTCGTTATCCCGATTGTTAGAGAGTTTTATGCTAATTTCGTGGATGCTGAAGAGTACGAAATTTTCGTCAGAGGAGAGGAGTTGGAGTAGGATTCACTCCTGAACGTATCAATATTTTCTATGGCCTGCTGCCAAACATTGTGTGCTATTTCTCCAGATTATCTCCATCTGAGAGAGATTTGGATATGATCATTGCTTACCTGACTGATAATACTGGAGCCTGGAAGATTCGGAATGGAAAAATGGTAAATTTTTCATCTTCTAAGCTTAATGGTGTTTTAAAGGCATGACACTACTTTATTTATGCTCATCTCCTACCATCCAATCATCTGAGTGAGTTACCAAAGATAGAGTTATCCTCAACTACTACATTCAAGAGAGAAAGCCTATTGATGTAGGGAGCATTATTTCTGATTCTGTAGAGGCTACTTCTAGTTCTAGCACTTTTATTGGACTTGGTTTTCCATCTCTGATCTATTCTCTATGTCAAAGTTCTGGAGTAGTTGCTGAGCTTTCTAAGGAAAAGCTCAAGTCGATAAAGCCTATAGGAAGAGAAAGCATAAGTATCTATGATCGACTTCGAGGTAATAGTTCTACTGCACCTTCTAGATCATTACCTACTTCAGGTAGAGCTTCTACTTCTAGACCATCTACTTCTGCTGAGCCACCATCTACTTTTTGGGAATCCATGCATGATAAGCTTATAGAGTAGAATGAGTTATTCCTAACTCATTGTAGAGTAGAAACGATCGATAAGAAGATCGATCATCTTTCTGAGTATACACAAAGAAAAAGTGATTACGATGTTGAGTATTCTGAGTCTTTAGTGAGATTTCTGAAAGATGAGCACGATGTTTAGTTCCCTACTTGTCTCAGATATTCACCATATGTTGATCCGAAGGATATGGAGTTTTCTTTTGGTGATGACGATGATGAAGCTACAGATAGTGATTAGTAGCTTGACTTACCTCTGGAGATGTGTTGATTCTGCTTTTTGTGTGTTTCTTGTTTCTTGTGATGTTTAGTATGATGTTATTTGTTAGTGTTGATGTGAACTTTTTATGTTGAAACAGTTTTTAAATTATCTGATGTGTGTTTAAGACTAAAATATGAATGAATTTTTATAAAAGTTTATTTCTATTTTAGCCTACTGTTTAGTGTTCATGAATAGTTAGTAATTTTGCATGTTCAAAAAAAACAAAAAAAAAGATTTTTTTAGAAATTAACTCCTGCTCTGCAAAACTTTTCTATAAATGCTTAATCATTTCTGTTATATTCATATTAAATCATGTGTAGAAGTACAAGCTAGTTTTTCCTGACTACATCATTATTGTACTTAGATTAATTCCTATTTATTTCTTTCTCTCGTGCTTTAGAAAATTTCATGATTCATATTTATACTAAAGCTAAAGTTTGAGGGAAGAGAAAACATTTATCAAATTTAAATATTATTTGTCCTTAATGAACTAATATTTTCTTTAAAAATATATTAACATAACATAAAGAATGAAAAATCTATTTAAGATTACCTAAATTTGTGAATTTATAAATAATTTAGTAAACTTAACTAAAATTTCAAAAAAATTTATTGATTTTAAGAATAGAATTATTTAACTTAAAGAATAATAAAATAAAAAATTTTCTATTTATAGTAAAGAGAATTGTATTTTTGAAATACTAAGGAATCAAGATTATTTCTTGAAAAAGAAAAGATTGAAATAAGTTTTGAAAGATAATAAATTATTAAAAATGTCATATTTATTAAGTAAGAATGTATAGTTTTTGATAATAAGTTAAGGATAGTGAAGTTAAAAATCATTAATAGAGCTATCCAAAAATAGTAATCCTCACTTGAAAAAAAAAGAAAATGATTAAAAAATAATCCAAAAGAAAAAAAGAAAAGAAAAAGGAAAAAAGAAATAAAAAAGAATGTGAGGAGAAGCTTGAGGAAATGCCTAATCAAAAATTGGCTTCACTTGAATTATCTTATAGGAAGAAAACTGATTACATTTTTAACTTAATTTCTATGTACAAATATTTTTACTGGAAAAATATTTCATGAAAATCTTTTTCTTGTAAAGATTCTATGTGACCTTAATATAATAAACTACAATTATTCTTGAAATAAATGAAAAATTGGAAGTCTTATGATTTGGTAGTTAAATGTTCTTTAATTCTTAAAATTAAACTTAATTAGTGAAATTTGGTTAATGATTTGCTAAAGCATTTATAAAACCAAAAATTACAAGGAATCTTAAATATTTTAACTTCATTCCAAATGTTATCTATTTTATGTAAATAAAAGCGTTACTTGAGGTCAAGTAACGTTTAAGTTTGAGGGAATTTGATCTACCTAAAAAATACCCATTTTAATACCTTATTTATGATTCAATTCTTAAGGATATTATGCTTTAATGAAAAATATTTTCATGTTTTGGATGTAGATGATTAAAAAAGAGTCCAAGAAGGAAAAAGAAGGAAAAAGGAGCAAAATGGAGCTTATGGAGCAAAATATTGGAATTTTTGGCCTCGCGTCTAGGGGACAGAATCTGGCGCCTAAGCGCCAGCTCGATACATACGCTGTTAAGATTTTTTCATGATTTTGGGGAGTTATTTTGACTGAGTTAAGCCGTTATTAGAGCTTCTAGCAGACTGGAAGTTACTCCTAATATATAGGACATGTGATAGAATGCATTTGGACACAAGTAAATGATTTTAATCGCGAAGAGGTGTGATCCAAAGTGAAGAGGTGCAAAGACTTAGTCACAAAGTCTGGCGACTAGGCGCCAGATCCCGGTGCCTAGGCGCGACAGTTACCTTCTAGAAGATACATTTTATTTGGACGAATTTTGAAGAGGTGCCCCTGGTCAAATTCAGAGCTCTATAAATAGGAACCCATTCTACAAAGAAAATTGCCCCTTTTAGCACCCTATAGTCCCCAGGCCCCTTTTAGCACCTTCTCTCCCCCCCTCTAGTTTTACTTAGTTTTTTTAGTCCTTACACACTTAGGGTGTCACTTTAATTTGTATCTAGTGAGTTTATTTTGAGTATTTATTGTGTGTTGTTGATGTTGGAGTCTTTCATCATTACTTTGGTGTCACTAGAAGTCAGCAGATCACTTGAAGGAACACTTCAAATAAGTATTTGTACCTTGGTTCAAAGTTTTATAAATATGTTTTATTTTGTGATTTCAATGTGTTATGAGTTGTTAGTTATCTTTATCCTTTCAACTACGAAAAGATAATAAATTAATTAAATTTTGTAGGAGAATTAAATTTAAAATATTTAAAACATTGTGATGATATTAATACATGATCTTAGTTTATTTTTTAAATTGGCCATTTAAATTATTAAAACCTGTTGAAGAATTTTGAGACATATCCGGAGATAAATCTTAACTAGTAGATATCACATGAATCCTTGTGTAGTCGAAGGCTTTATGCCGGTTATTCAAGGTGAAATGCAAATAAATAGGAAGATATTATTTATTGGGCATAAAATTAATTAGTTTTTAGAGTGACAGACTAAATTAAATAATTTGGTTTATAGAAAGGGAACGGGTCACTGGTAGGGCCGACCATAGCCACCCTTGGACATCTAGTAGTGTGAGCCTAGATTAATCCATTCTACTAAAAAAACATCCTGAACCGATCTATAAATTAGTGTTCTTTGCACCTGGACCAAAGGGTAAAGAATAGGAATGCTTCTATTTAGCACAATGTCATAATCTAAATTCCCCACAAAAGATAATTATTCTAAAAATCTTGGATTAGTTGAAAAGGAGAAAATCGTTTTTATACTTGCATTGAATTTTAATTACTACTTACTATACTTTATTATTGCTTACTGCTTACTGCTTACTTGCTTATGGTAAAAAATTTTAGTAAATGAAATTTGAATATATATATATATATATATATATTTTTTTTTTTTGAAGCAAAAATATATTAAATAGAAGAGTTGATACATCTAACATGAGGGATCATAATTAAATCCCCATGTAATAGAGAACTAAAAAAAGGAAAGGATGAGACATCGTAACTACAAACTATATTAAAGGAAGAAGATGCGGTAGAAGCAAGCCAATTTGCGAGTCGATTCCCTTCTTCGTAGATGTGAGACCAAATAATATGCTTGGAAGAAGCAATAACCTCGATCTTTTTAAACCATATATGAAGGAACCATGGTGTAGCAGATTTACGTGTCGGAATCCGTAAGAGAAGCAATGAATCAAGTTCAAAATGAAGAAAATTTAAGTTCATTTTTTCAATGAATTTTCAATCCCCAAAAACAAAGAATTATTTCGTATTCTAGTGCGGAACAAGCCATGACAGGGGCAGCAAAGAACCAAAGACATTGTCCTCTAAAATCCCCGCAAAGTCCTCCAATACCAGCAGAATTAGCTTTAAGGCCGCCATCCGTATTAATTTTCAACCAAGGATGCATAGGAGCCTTCCATCGTACTAAAACAATTTGCCTTTTCTTAAGAGTCTGAGAAGGAGTAATAAAATTCTGCAGTTTGTTAAGATAAGACCAGCAATTCCGAATAATAGATTGAGAAGAGAAAGAGATATTAAGATGTTTAACATCATTTCGAGCCAACCAGATGAACCAGAAGATAATCAAGGGAGTGTAGTAGTAAGAACCATCTTTCCGATCCCGCCAACAAGCCTCGATAGAAGACCACACAAAAAATTTTCCATTCGATCTAATCGGATAGAATCTCCTTCCGGATGTCGCTGAATTCTATTGCAATTAAGGAAAATATGGAATAAAGATTCCTCATCAAGATGACAAAAAGGACAAATGAAGGACCACTAATACCTTTAAGCTTCAAAATATCATCGGTTGGGAGTAGCTTCTTAAATAATTTCCAACAAAAGAAGGACATAGATGGAGTGATAAATTTATTCCATAATTTAGTACCCCAATCATTTTTATGCCGGTTGAAGCAAGAGTGATAAACAATTTAGAAAAACTCCGAGTAGATGAATTCTTAGGTATTAATCTATCTTTTCCGATGAACTGAATAGGAATTGATAAAATCCTGTTAATAATTTCGGGATTAAGATGATGTTGAAGCATTTCGGAATTCCATTTATGCTCTTTCCAAAGCAATCGGCAACAATCTTAATATTAGAAGAGGAATTATAATGATTTGATAAGGATTCATCATACAACCACTTATCAAACCAAAAATTAATTTGGCCATTTCCAATATCCCAAGTAAAGAGATCTTCGACCTTCAATCTAATTTTAAGCAACTCCTTCCAAGTTCTAGAATCACCCACTTTATATTGAACTTGAGTAGTATGAGTAATATAACAATATTTACCATGCATAAATTTAGACCAAAGAGAATCATTAGCTACGAATTTGAGCCACCGTTTACTAATAGAAGGAAAAGCTTAGGTGATGAAAGCTTTTAAACCCAAGACCACCACAATCAACAGGCTTGCACAATTTATCCCAATTTGTCCAGTGCATTTGTTTGTGATTACCTTCCCATAAGAATTTGTTGAACATAACAGAAATTAATTTCTGAGTACTCTTCTTCATTCTGATCATTTGAAGAATGTAAAGGGGAAAAGATGTTAGAACACTTTTAAGAAGAGTAATTCTTCCCCCATTAGATAAGAACTTGTTAGGCCAGCAGTTAAGTTGTGAAGATATCTTAGCAACAATATCATCAAAATGGCATAACTTCCTTCTTCCCTTAATCGGTGGAAACCCCAAATACAAAGAAAGGAAAATGAGCCTCTTTAAAGCCAGAGTGAAATCAGCAATCCAATTTTTAATAGATATGCCGATTTTAGATCCTGCTAGGAATCGACATTTAGGTTTGTTGAAGAGCATACCGAAACACTTTCAAATATAGCCAAAGTTTTCATTAAACATTTAATGGATTGCTTACTTCCATTAGAGAATACAATGACATCATCGAGCATAGGCAAGGTGGGAAATTAGTTGTGAAGATCTATGCTGAAATCGAGTATATGGATGAGATCGCCGAATTTGATTTAACATCTTGGATAGATAATCAAAAGATAGAATGAAAATGTAAGGTGACAATGGATCACCTTGTTTAATACCTCTACCAGAAGAGAAAAACCATGACACTTGCCATTGATCATAACACTATAATGATTATTGGTAAGACATCTAACAATCAAATTACGTAAATCGACTTTGAACCCCTTACCTCCAATACATCAATAATGAATTTCCAACTTATCGTATCAAAAGCTTTGGCCAAATCCAATTTAAAAATAATGTTGGAGCCTCTACACTTTCTATCCGGATCGTTAAAAGTTCTTGAGCCAAAAGCACATTATCACTAATACTTCTCCCTTTTAAGAAAGCGAGCTTGATTTTCCGAAATTAAATCTTCCAGCAATGGTTGTAATCTGGCCACCAGAATCTTACTTATGATCTTAGAAAAAGTTGAAGTTAAGCTAATAGGTCTAAAATCAGACCAAGAAGCCTTCATTGTATTCTTAAATTCATTTTAATTTGATATATATATATATATATATATATATATATATATATATATATATATATATATAAATTCATTTTAATTTGAAAAATTCCAAAATATTTCTTACATTTATTACTTTTTATAAAAATACTCCCTGTGGGATCGATAACCAGGACTCCACTAGAGCCCTGTATTACTTGAATGATTCGTATACTTGCGTTTAAAATTGTTACTTTTACAATAATTATTATAAAATCTAAATATAAATTCTTAAGTAAAAGTAAACATCTCACATCAAGTTTTTGAAGCCATTTGCTAGGAATTAAATATTCTAAAAAGAGGTATCAAATTCTTGTATTTAAAAGTGTATATAAAGTCGCATCGCATCAGAGTCTATTACCAACAATGGAGAGGACCCAGAGAGTCCAAGTAACAATGAAGAGATAAGATGGAACCGAAAGTCGTAAAACCAACGGAACAGTAAAGTTCCAATTCAAAAAGCAAACGCCCAGGAAACACCAGCAAAGGAAGAAAGTGCTCACCAAGATTGCAAGTTACCCAACAACACCAAAGAAGTTTAAAACAACAACCCCAAAGTCAAATCAAATCAACATAGCCGGGGGAAGAAGAGGATGCACAGCCATAGAAACCCTAGCAGAGTAAGGGTTGCCGCTATTTTATTTATGTGTGTGTGTGTATTTGTGTGTGTGTGTGTGTATTTGTGTGTGTATTTTTGTGTGTTTGTGTGTGTAAAGGAGCAGCTTTGGTCTCCCTACATGTTACTAGAAAATATGAATACAACAATGAGGAGGGAGATGGGATCCAATCTAAACCAAAAGTATAGGATAGAGCCTAGGGGTTCCTTTCTTCACATTACAATTCCAAAAAAAACAAAAAATATAGTAGCAAGAAATAGACACCCAAAAATTACATGTATCCCTGTATATACATATGGATGTGTGTGTGTGTGTGTGTCTATATATATATATATATATATATATATGGTTTTTTTCAAGGAAATAAAAGTGGAAATGACTTATTCTCAGCTTCTGAACAGTTGTTAGCTCAGGTCAAATACCAGGAGGAATTCTATAAGCAGAAGGCTGGATCTGCTAAATTTATTGATGGGGATAGAAACAAAAAGTATTACCAAGCTTATATCAATTACAAAAGGAAGTGTAATATGATCCTAAATATCACTAATGCTGTTGGAATTGCTCTTACTGATGCTGAGGATATTGCTCAGGATGTTGTGACTCATTTCAACTGCCTTTTCAATCAGGTTCATTCCTGTAATACTCCTATTAAACATGTTTTGTTTCAGGATAATTATCATTATGTGCAGGAGCTCAGTCTTAATATTTTCCCTGAAGAAGCTAAAATTAAATCTGCTTTAGACTCCATTGATGGAAAAAAAGCAACTGGACCTGATGGCTTTACATCCATCTTCTATAAGAGTAGCTGGGACCTCATCAAATGGGATGTTATTCAAGTTGTACAGTCTTTTTTTCAAGGCATGGACCCCCCTAGATATTTTCGGCTTCTACCATTGTGTTGATACCTAAAAACAAGATAAGGAAGACATGGGGTGATTATAGACCCATCAGCCTAACCTCTGTGATGTCTAAGGGGTTGAGCAAAATTTTGGTGACTAGACTCCAACCCCATCTCAATAATATTGTTGTGGAAAATCAAGCAGCCTTTGTTAAAGGGAGAACCATATCAGACAATATACTTTTGGCCCAGGAATTACTTCTGGATTTGGATAAACACTGCAGAGGCCACAACATTATTTTCAAGCTTGATATCAAGAAGGCTTATGACTCTATTAGCTGGGATTTCATCATCAAAGTATTAAATGCCAGGGGTTTCCAGCCAAGCTTCATCCAAATCATTAAAAGGTGGCTATTGAACAATGCTCACTCAGTTTTAGTGAATGGGAAAGCACATGGTTTTTTTAGTGCTTCTAGAGGCATCAAACAAGGAGATCCCTTATCCCCTACCATTTTCATACTAGCCTTTGACTATTTATCTAGAATCCTGAACCAAGCCTTCTCACATGCTCCACACCTAGCATATCATCATAATTCCAATATCAAGATAAGTCATCTTGCTTATGCAGATGACATAATTATTTTTTCTAGAGCTTCCAAGGATGCTATTAAGGCTGTGCACAGCATTTTAACCCACTTCAGCACTGTTTATGGAATGGAGCTTAATTTACAAAAGTGTTAATTCTTCTCCAGCAAACATGTCAGTTTAAATGTAAAGCTTTGGATCTCAGAATACACTGGTTTTCATCCTGCCTCTCTTCCTATCAACTACCTTGGTGTAAAGCTTATAAAAGGCAGAACTAAGCAAATTCAATTTCAAGAGACTAGTAAAAAAAACTAAACTCAAATTGCAAGCTGGTCCAACTCCTTCTTGTCCAATGGGGGGAGGTTAACACTTCTGAAGAGCATTCTTACTGCTCTCCCATCTTATGCACTTCAGATATTTACTCTAAAATAAAGCACCAAAACAAAGATTGGAAGGATGTTCAATATATTTTTGTGGGCTGGGCAGCACAAGCAGATGCATTGGCTTCCTTGGCAGCAGCTATGTAAACCCCTCCATGCTGGTGGTCTTGGATTCAAGAGTTTTGATCAGTTAGGCACCATCAACCTATGTAAACTTTGGATGAGATTTAGAGCAAATGACAACCTTTAGGCTAAATTCCTGCATGGTAGATACTGCAAATTTGATCACCCTTCCACGGTCACACCTAAGCTGGGGGATTCCAGATTATGGAAGTCTTTGTTGAAAATTAAAGATAGAGCTGAACAACTGTTTATTTGGGAAATTGGAGAGGGACAGATCAATTTTTGGTTAGATCAATGGACTTGGGAGGGGAAAAAGCTGGCATCCTCTACTTCTCCTACCATGGTACATAGCCGTGTTAAAGATTACTGGGTGGATAATCAGTGGAATTACAGGCTGTTAAAGACCTTGTTATCTCCTGATCAAATACAACAAGTGTCACTTACCAAGCTTCAACCTGACCAAAAGGACAGACTGAAGATCAAAAACAGAAGCTCTCAGAAAATAACCTCCTTTATTTACCAAAAATTCTTCAACATGGACAAGATTTCTTGGGGGAATGAGTTATGGGGAAAACTGTTATCTCCTTCTATGTCTTTTCTCTGTTGAAGAGTGAGACACCTACTAATTCCCACTGATGATATCCTAAAACTCAAAGGATTAAAAGGACCCTCTTGTTGCCTGCTGTGCAAACAAGCTGAAGAATCCATCAATCATTTATTTTTCAGATGCTCCTTTTCTCAAGCTATTTGGAAGGAGCTCATTAGAAGACTTAATCTGGACACCTTGAAACTAAGCTGGCTTAAGCTCTTTGACTGCTGGAATGACTGGGAGAAGGCTAACTTGCTGGTGATTCCCTGCTTGGTAATTTGGTTCACTTGGATGAATAGGAATATGGCTAAGTTTGAAGGAAGATCCTCCTCATCACTTAAAGTGGCAACACATTATCTTTCCTATATTCATAAGCTTATCAAATACCATAATTTCAGGGATTTTTGTAAAGTGGGAATGCTGGCCTCAAACAGAAATTTTCAGGTACTGAATTGGGCTCCTCCCTTAAGCAATTGGGTGAAGGTAAATACTGATGGGAGTTATCATCAGTCAAATGCTGGGATTGGGGGGATCTTTAGAGACTTTTTTGGGAAATGCTTACTCTTTTTTCATTCCCCAACTGTTGCATTGGATGCTATGGAGGCTGAAATGATTGCCATTTTCTAGGCTATCAGGATTGCCTACAAGTGTGATTTTAAGTATATGGTGGTTGAGACTGACTCCAAAAGCTGCATTAATTTCCTCAACAAAGCCGAGCAAGCTCCATGGAACATCATGAGATGGATGAACATAATGAACATGTTCAAGGATGACATGACAATGGACTTTGTCTTCATTGCAAGGGAAGGCAATGCCTCAAAGACATTGGCTTGCATCTCGTGGATGGTGTAATGACAGGATAAATGTTAGTTCCATTTCCCCCTCACCTCTTTCTTTATTGATACATGGAGATAATTTGAATATCCCTTATGTAAGAAACTAGTTTGTTCTCTGTAGTTATATGAAATGAATTTTGTGCTTGCCTTTTGGCAAGCATTTGTTTTGGAATATATATATATATATATATATATATATATATATATATATATATATATATATATATATATAACATGTGATGGTTAATTAGTAACTATTCTAAAATGAGGTGTCTCAAACAAGTCGGCCTCCAAAAGAAATAAAAGCTGGGGGAGAAAAGGAGACAAGAACTTCCTTAGAAACATGACCTCTTCTAGCAAGTCAATTAACAGGTCTATTACCTTCTCTAAATATGAATGAAATGGTAATAGAATGGTTAAGCTTCAGAGAGTTAATTTTCTCGATACGATGGGAGTGATGCCAAGGAGGGGGAAGGTCTTCATTCAGATATTTAAGAATCATAGTTGAGTCACCCTCCACCAAAAGATGCCTCCAGTTGTTAAGAGAAGTAAGGTGAATGGCCCAGTAGATTGCCATCAATTCAGCTTCCATGGGGTCAGCTACCATTGTGGGAGCATGGAAAAAACATAGGCAGTGGCCCTTATGGTCTCTAAGGACACCCTCAAAACCTGCCCCCAATTCAAAGAATCCACTATCTGTGTTGAATTTAACATAGGGAAGTGGAGGTGCCTTCCAAAATGCCTTTAAAAATCTCATCTTCATAGCCAAATCCAGGTGTGTATCATGCAAGATGTTGGGAAATTTTTTTACTTGATGAGTTTAGATAAAAATGAGTGGCAATAACTAACAACAATTACCACATTACAGGGTTTTCCATCAAATTTGACATTGTTCCTATGCATCCACATAAACCAGGAAACAATAAATGAAACAACCTCAATTTTAGCAGTCAGCCAGGACTGTCAGCAGGTCATCAGATCCTGCCAAACAAGTTGAATAGAGTTGATAACTAGCAAGTTAACAACTATTATCTAAACCTCCTGAGAAAAGTGGTATTTGAAAAATAGGTGCTGGAATTATTCTTCTTGCTGGCCACACATATATAAATTGGAAGGTACCCTTAATCCTTTCAGTTTCAAGATGTCATCATTGGGAAGGCACCTATGGAAAATTCTCCAATTAAAGAAGGACATGGATGGAGTGAGAAATTTGTTCCATAATAGGCCCCCCAATCAACAGGGTCCCATCTATGTATGGTGTTATAAATGTATTAAATAAGGCTTTTCATTTTACCATTTTACCAAACAATTTTGTCAGGTTTAGATCTGTCAAAAGGTAGCTTGGCCACTTGAGCCACAGATGAATCCTGCAGGATGGTACAAAGGTATGAGAAAGAGCAGCTGTCCATAGTGCAACATTCAGCAACTTTAATTGGAGTGCTGTAAGCATTGCTATTAGGTAGCAACATATCTTTTGGGCACCAATGATCTTGCCAGAAGAAGATGTCCCCCCTACCCAACTCCCACCTGTATAAGTGATCAGCCACACTTCTATTTTTGAGCATCTACTTCCACACCTTGGAATCCCCTAACTTGTCTTGCACTAGGCTGGGGTGGGTCTCCTCCATCATGAATTTGGCCCAAAGGGAATATTGTTTCTTGAACTTAATCCAAAGTTTACAAAAATTCATTTGTTGAAGATCTTGTAAACCTTTAAACCCCACACCCCCAGCCCTAAAAGGTTCGGAAAGCTTTTGCCAGCTAGCCCAATGTAATTGTTTCCTTTGGCTTGACCACAGAAATCTGTTTAAAGTCCTCTCCCTCTGAAGTCTGGTGCTCATCTTCATACAATTTATTTGTAACAAATATGAGGGGAAGGTAGTAAGAATAATTTTGAGCAAGGTAATTCTGCCCTCAGTGGACAGAAAGGAATGGGATGAGCTAGACAATTGGGTGTGAATCTCATCCAGGATATCTTCAAATTGAATCTACTAGGATCTACCTTTGATGAGGGGGACCCCCAAGTACTTAATCGAGAGGTTAGCATTTGTATAGCTAGTGTATTGAAGAATCCAGTGCTTAATGGAAGGAGGAATTCTATTGTTGAAAATCAGCACACACTTCTCTGGATTGAAATGCAGACCTAATTGTAGTTGAAACTGCTTCATAAAATGAATAACTCTTTTCATAGCAAGCATACTAGCTCTAAAAAAGAGCATAATTTCATCTGCATAATATAAATGAGAAATAGGAATGTTAGACTTGTGATGGAACTTGGTATAGTGGTAAGGTAGGACCTGAGTATTTAACATTCTTGAGAAGTAATCCATGGCAATGATGAAAATTGTAGGAGACAAAGGATCCCTCTGCTTGAGGCCTTTGGTAGCAGTGAGGCCACCCCAGCTCTGACCATTAATGAGGAGAGAATGATGATTATATTGAAGCCATTTGCTAATAATGTTGTAGAAGTTTGAATGAAATCCCCTAGCTTGTAGAACTTCCAAAATGAAATCCCACTCAATACTGTCATAAGCTTTCTTAATGTCCAACTTGTAATTTAAATTGCCTCCCCTACAAGAGCTATCCAACTTCAGCAGCAATTACTAGGCCAATCGAACATTATCAGTGATAGACTTTACTTTCACAGATGCAATTTGATTGGAGAAAATAATCGTATCTAGGTAAGGTTGCAACCTTCCCACAAGAATCTTACTTATAGCTTTGTTGATAACAGTAGTAAGGTTGATAGGCCTAAAGTGGCTCTAATCTTTTGTATTAGTTGATTTGGGAATGAGGACAATGGATGAAGCACTGAAGTATTAGGGAAGTTCATTACCTTGGAAGTAGCTTTGGATAGCACTGACCACAGCTCCCTTGATGATACCCCAATTCTTCTTGCAGAAGTCTGTAGTAAAACCAATAGGACCAGCTGATTTAGAGCTATCAATTGAATGAATGGCATTCCATACTTCATCCTCAGTAGGGATTCCTGACAGTGTAAGAGAATTGATATACTGAAAATCCTCCCAGAAAAGGCTATGATCCATAGGGCATCTAGTAGAAGGTGTGTGAGTCAACAGATGTTTGAAGAAGTGAACAACATCTTCTGCTATAGCATTCCCATCAAATAATGTCTTCCCTTGAGCATTGATAATGGAATGTATGGCATTACATTTCCTCTTGTACTGAATACATGCCTGGTAAAACTTAGTATTTTTATCCCCATCCTTGAATTTTCTGATAGATGCTTTTGCCTAAATAGATTATACTGCCACTCAAGAGCAGTAATAAAGGTCTCCTGGCTAGCAAAAAGAGGCACAAACGATGTATCATCAGCTTGTATAACTCCCTTTAGCTCTGAAACTTCTTTTTTAGCCTGGGCTACCACTTTAAAAATATCCCCAATAGTATGCCAACTCTAGGCTTTTAAAGCCTTACCCACTTTCTACTGAAGCATTTGAAATTTGATGAAAGGGTTGGAGTGGTCATATTCCTTCCACTTAGTAGTGATGATGTGCAGAAAGCTTTGGTGTTTAGAACAAAAATTGAGGTATATAAAAGGAGGTGGTCGGTGTGTTGAGTAGGAGCAGAAATGGTAATCAAAAGAGGCATGTGGTCAGATCCAGCAAGAGTCAGATGAGTTACAGTGATATGAAGGTAGTTTTGATACCATAAATTATTAGCAAGGACTCTATCCAGCCTTTCCTAGGTGCTTCCTCTCCTCCAAGCAAACTGTGGCCCCTGAAACCCCAAGTTAAAAAGGCCAGCCTTATGAATATTATCATTGAAAGTAGTAAACTTGTGGAGGCAAGGGGGCTTACCCCCAAACTTTTCAGCAGTGGAACCAATACAATTAAAATCTCCTCCCACAATCCAACTAGTTTGAACCTGCCTACTGATCTCCTGCAGCTCAGTTTAAAGTTTAATTCTGGCTAACTTAGTGCAGCCAGCATACACAAAGGTGGCAAATAGCTCATGACCATTCATAGTAATGTTAAGGTGAATAAATTGAGGGTGGTCAATCACCACAGAACATTGGACCTCTTTTCTGCACAAGATTCAAATTTTATTAAAAACATTAGTAAAATGAGGGCAGCCATTAAATTTGGTTAATAATTTTTTAGGATTTTAATGAACCATGGGTTCTAATATGGACAAACACCATAAATTATATTTTTTATAAAGATGGATTAATCTTTTTTGTGAAAGGGAATGAGCAACTCCGCTTATATTCTAGTAGAGAAGGTTAGTCATTGGGGGTCTAGGGGGTGGGAGGGATGAGATCTGTATCTTTTGTTCTGCCCCTACTAGTGTTGGGTGGGGACCTCTTGCTAAGAAGTAGGGGATTTTTTATATGTGGATTTAGGGAGATCTTCTAATTTTTAAAGTTCACTAGCATGTTTTTTTTTCTTTTTTTAGCCTTTTGAACCTTCCAATATGATTCCAATGCTTCTTGCATAATATTCAACTGATCTTGGGAAGGAACCTCTACCATCTCCACTTTAGCAGGAATGGGAGGAATAGAATTGTCCATGGCAACTAAATCAACTGTATCCCAATTCCCTTAATTGAATCTATCTTTGCTATAGCAATCTTCTTTTTGGGTGGTGGCTTTAGTCTGTAGCAAGTTTTCTTAACATGAACAAACATCCTACAATGGTGGCAGAAAAGGGGTTTTTGTTCCATAACCCTTTCTTTCCAGATACTTTCCCCTTCATCAGTAGTAGTGATCCAGACTTTATCCAGCGCATGGAGAGTAACATCCCTTTTCACCAGCACCCTGGCAGCAGCTGGTCTTGACATGTCATGTGTGGGGGGTTCTACTTTGAGTGGGGTATCTAATGACCTACTGATATTAAAAATTGCATTAGTATGGTATAGTTGGATAGGCAAATTAGGTAACTTAAACTAAATAGGTTTGATGGGATGCTCCTTATTAGGGTCAAAATCAGGAGTCCATTTAATTAACTTCATTGGATTCCCAGCAATGAGTAGGGTTTGTTTGCCTAGAATTCTGGCATAATCCTCTTCACTTGACAGCATAATTAGAAGGTGTCTTCCATCCATCAACCCAAGCTTCCATTGTCCCACAATATATAGTTCATAAAAAAAACCTCCTTACCAAATCCATTTTAGGATACCCATACTAAAACTGTCCAATGAAGGTAAACTTAACAACCTCATTTAAAGTAGCCATTTCTTGTGAAGTAAAAATGATAGATGGCTTCCCTTCTTTGATGCCAAGGGGTCTGATGTAGGGGCAAACCCCCTTTCCTGCAACAGGATCATGCAAAGCTAGGGGGAATACAAGGTGATCAAAATTTTTAGGAATGGATTGCCCTTTACCCATAGCACTTGCATAAGTGGCCTTAGACCATTGTGCATTAATTTCAACATCAATAGGGTAGGTGGCTGCCATAACTGCAAACCGACCCCTAATAAAGAAAAAACCAAACAAGTGTAAAAACCAGTGCAAGCCCCCACACCACCCAACATAGAAGAAAAGAAGAACCAAACAGAAAGCCGAAAGAACCCTAGCTCCAAGAGAAATCCAATAGAATAGTAACCAAATTCAAATCTAGTGGAACCTGGGAAAACCAAAACAGCTCTAAACTATATAGATAGATATATATATGTGTGTGTGTGTGTGTGTGTGTGTGTGTGTGTATAATGGTGGCTAGAACGTTTAACGGCTGGAGCTCTGCTAGGGTTTTGTTATGATTAATGGAGGTGATTATAGCTTTATTAAGAAACCTAGGAGAAAGAATGGTAAGCCAGCTTTGTTTTTATCTAATGTGGAGACCAAGATTTTGGCTTCGACTTGCAGGCTCTATTTGATGGGTAAATTTCCTTGTGGGCATCCCAAATTGGGGCTAATTTTGAAAATCTTTGAAGCCATGAAACTATTAGGCAGTTGGAAGATAGGGTTGTTAGATGGAAGACACATCTTTATTCAACATACCCATGATGATTATGTTAGGCTCTTCACCAGAAAGGTTATTATAATTAAGATTAGGGCCATGAAATTGTTAAAATGAACTGTAGATTTTGATACCAAGAAGGAACCCCCCATTATCCTAGTGTGGCTATGCTTTTCTGGTCTTATGACACTTATTTAATTATGAAACCTTGTACTCCTTAGCCTTTGCTTATGGTAAGCCTCTAAAGATGCATTCACCTACTTTCTCACTTATTAGACCGGCTGATGCTAGAGTTCTAGTGGAGCGTGATATTAGTCTCCCATTCTTTAAGGATCATTGAATTGGTTTAGCTCTTCAAGGTTATTGGTAGCAAGTAGTTTTGGAAGACCAGTCTCCTTATTGCTCTCACTACCATATGTTTGGCAACCCTGTTAATCTTTGTTATCACTTACATCATGAGTTTAAGGAAGCCTGCCTTTCATTCCCTACCATCTACTGTTGAGGTTGCACCTACCTCTTTAAGTGGTAATGATGTGCCCTCGGGTCTTGAGCAGAGACCAATGTCTGAGGTTACCTTTGCTGCTTTGATTAAGATACTTGTACCTACTCTTCAATCGGAGAAGCATGTTGATTATCCTGTCAGTGATAGTGTGTTGGATGTTGTACCTCTAACTGATACACCAGTCCTGAATCTTAATTTCAAACTCCCTGACATTGTCTCTAACAGTCTTGCTGAGCCCCCTATTGCCTCTAGGTTTACTCATGTTGCTTTCTTTGATCTTGTGTTGTGTGATGAGGAGTGTGGAGGTGTTGAGGGTTAGGCCTTTGCTACACCTAACCTGGAGGTGGTTGTGGGTCTTCTCTGTTGTTCATAACATTCTGGAGATCAGGACACCCTTGTTCAAGCAGCATCTGCTCTTGAAAATGAATGGTTGATTCAAAAGGCCCAAAAGAAGAAAATCAAAAAGAAGAATGAGTTACTCCATTTGAAAGAACCTAATACTATCCAAACAAGTTGTTGGCACTGATGCAATGGCATGTTGCATTACTGCTCTTTACTGGCATTTATCTGGATGGAGCAACCTACTGCAATATAAGTTGTCCCCTTTCTTGGGGTTTGATAGTTCTCTTTTTTTCCATTACCAGTTTTCACTTTTCATTATATTAGCATTACACAGGTATATTTTCTTTTCTTTGAGTGTGTTGTACTGTGGGAGGTGGAATACCTTAGGGGTGAGTATGATTGTTTTTTTTTTTTGCCTTTTTTAGCTTTAGGGATCCACCTCCCCTCACCCCTTTTGTACTTTCCTTTAAATAGTAACACGTACGGAGCCAAATAATGCTCTTTCCCCCCATATATATATATATATATATATATATATATATATATATATATATATATATATATATATATATATATATATATATATATATATATTGAAAGAATGACCGAAGGCTATTATAAGTACCCCCAACCACCCTTATGTGTCTAACTATCCGAGGACCACCCTCACTATCAATAAACTAGCCGAAGGGGACTTGATCTATGATCTTAGGGGACTTATGACCTAGAAAGAGACTGCTCTACCAACAAGTCACGGCCGACGACATATATATGTATATATATATATATATATATATATAATTGCGGTTGTGGAGGGAAGTGCTCGCTAGGGTTTCTAGCATGAGTCTGCCGGCAGCTCTCTTCTTAGTTTTGGTCCTGGGTGGAGGTAAGGTGGGTGGTGGCCGTCTGTTGGCTGACTGGTGCTGTGGGAGCTCCCTTTGGTTTTGGTTTTGGGTGGCAGAGGGTTTCCGGGTTATTTTATTTTCAAATTTTACTGTTCCATTGTTTGAGGTTGGTGCTTTGGGCTTGCTGGTAGGTGGCTGCTTCCACTAAACAGCTCCTCTCTTGCTTCTCTTTCTCTCTTCTGGTGGTTTTGGGGGTCGGGCGGGGTCACTGCTGTTGTAGTGCCCCTCTCCCCATGGATCACCCAGTGGATATGGACACTAACATTCAATGGGCTAAAGCCACTTTTGCTAGTGTTGTGGGCAACAGGAAAAATGTTGAAGCCAATCCTGAGAACACTTTCTTCCCTCAGC
Source organism: Papilionanthe hookeriana x Papilionanthe teres (assembly GCA_022702705.1). Classification (NCBI taxonomy): domain Eukaryota; kingdom Viridiplantae; phylum Streptophyta; class Magnoliopsida; order Asparagales; family Orchidaceae; genus Papilionanthe; species Papilionanthe hookeriana x Papilionanthe teres. The sequence continues at coordinate 65,848,750 of CM040439.1, read as the reverse complement.
AGCTTCATGATGCTGCAGCATGTAGGTCTTCTTGCCCTTTTGTCCATCCTACTGGTACAAAGGACGGGGAACCAGCTGCATTCTTCACTGAACAGGAACTTACCCAACTTAATGATGAAGTTAGGCTAACTCTTATTGGAAAATTTACTTTGGGCCATCCTAAAATGGAGTTGGTAAGGCAGTATTTCGATTCACTCAAGTTTGTGGGTACCTGGAAGCTGGGCTTACTGGATGGGAGACACCTCCTGATTCAATTGTCTACTGAGGAAGACTTTGCCAGATTGTTTGCTAAGAAAGCCATCACCATTTCTGGATCAGAGATGAGGCTGATAAAGTGGACTCCTGAGTTCAATCCTAAGAATGAACCCCCAATAGCCCCTATTTGGTTTAAATTCCCTGAGCTCCCATTAGATTTTTTAACCCTCTTCAATATTGCTAAGGCTCTGGGCACTCCTTTAAGGATGGATAATCCTACTGTCAATAGAGCTAAACCTGTTACTGCTCCGGTCTTGGTGGAAAGAGATGTTACTTTACCTGAAGTGAACAGGATCTGGATGGGTTCTGATGTTGATGCTACCTGGCAGGTGTTGACCTCATTTTTGATGAGGTCTTCTCTTCTCTCTTTAGTACTTAGGGTCTAGCCTTAGGCTTTTCCTTTGACTATCTTAGAGGACTAGAATTGGGACCCATCCTCTAGAAATTTGAACCACTACTTATCTCTCTACAAACCCCACAAGCTTGATTATAGACCCCTAATCACCTAGAGGGTTGAAATCAAATGTGGAGGTTTAAAGGATGAGTTCCCTATAGGACTCTTTGGCCTTAGGACCACCCCAGGTGGCTCAGTCCGGTGAGGGTTGACTTACACACTCACTACACTCACACTCTGGACTCTCACACACACAATCAAAATCCTAAAACCACACCCATACCCAACTTGACTCCTTGACTCATGTAGGTAATTCATATGGATGGACCTTAACCCCTAAGCCCCTCGCTAAGATGGTTAGGAACAACATAGTGAATGCCTCAAACGAAGTCCTCTCATGGCTCATATATGCTTAATATGACTTCATGGCTCAACCAAAGTGTTTCCATTTCACTCACATTTGATCAATCTTCTTTTTTTCAAAATTTCAATTTTTGACCCCGGGGACCCTACACCCATCAAACATACCAAAAGCCCTTGAAATTGCCCAAATCCTCCAAAATCTCAAAATTACCCAAAATTCCCCAAAACCATTCCTAAACATTTCCCTCCACTCAAATTGATCATCCATAGCCAAAAATACCAAAAATTCCAAAAATACCCCCCAATACCCTCCAAATACCCAAAATGCCCCTCTTAGCCAAAAAATCCAAAAATTCAGAAAATTCGCAAAAAATTCTTTAAATCCCAAATATTCTCAATTTCATTTTGTCCAACTACACCATGGGCCAATTTTGTCAATTTACCCCACTTTTACCAAAACCCCCAATTTAGCCTATTATAAACCCAAGTGAACCCAATGTCAAACCAAACCTACCCAATTGACCCCAATTTTGGTCCAATTCAATTATAAACTCCAATTCAATATCCACAATATCAATCTAGACCAAATCCAAGTCCAATTTGATTGACATTTGGGTCCAATTTCACTTTTGAGCTTAAGGCCCAATTTGGACCCATGACCCAAACTTAGCCCAAACCAAACCAATTCAACTTCAATTGACCCCAAACCTTTTCTAAACCTTTCCTAACCCCAAAAACAATACACTAACATAATTTGCCCAAAATTTGGATCCAAACCCCACCCAAATCCAATCCAAAACCAAAAAGCCCAATTTTGACCTAAACCCAAACCTAACCCAAATAAGCCCAAGTCCCAAAACCAAAACCCAACCAAAGTTGAAACCTCTTTGAAACACTCCCATAAACATTTCCCAACATTAATTTTACATAAATTTCAACCTTAGCCCAACATTAGCCTAAATTAGCCCAATTTGACCTACATTGGCCCATTTACCAAATAAACCCAAATTCAACCTAATTCAAACCCAAACCACCTCAAATTCATTTCAAATCACTCATGACACATCCCTAAACCAAACCCAACAATTATTTGGCCCGAACTTCTACAAAATTCCCATCCATGAATTCATTCTTAAACCTAAAGGCTAATTCCCTTAAGCCTTCCTAAAAGCCCAAAGTCCATGACAAAGCCCACATGAAATTCCTCTCATCATCCCTTTGATTTAAAGCACTTCCTAAGTTCTAAAATACATCACCAAGTAAACCCAAATCAAGCCTTATGACAATTCTCCTTAAATCCATGAAAAATTCCAACACCCTTTCTCATGCAAGTGAGACAACTTTTCCCAAGCCATATATGAGCCATGAAGCCATGCATGAGCCACATGGAAGCCATGAGAGCCATGGAATCTACTTTCCACCTCACCATACCCAAGATGGCAAGAGGAGGAGGCCCTTTCCATATTCCCTTAAGGGGATTAGCCACTTCCATGACTCCACTTAAACCTTGCTTAAACTTAATTGTACTTGGATGGTGACCCTTCCCCACTAATTAAGCCGACCTAAACCACTTTATCTTCAGCCCAAACTAGCCATGGGAAGGTGCACCTAGCCCATTCCATGCATTTGACCAAACTTAGCCAAAATACACCCTTACCCCATTCTACTTTGATTCAAACACTTTACACATGGCAAAGCTCAATTTCCTGCACAAACCTCCAGCCCTGACCCACCTGGACCTGAGGGTGACCCATGCCTGCCGGCCAGCCACCTGGATCGCCGGAAAACACCATGGTCGAGACCTTGGGAGGAGCCAAACTTTTCAATTCTGCCTTGCTGAGTTGTCCCAGCCCAATTGAACACCATGGCTGTTCTTCTCTTGCATGGAGCAGCTGATCCCAAGCCTTAAATCCCCCGGGAGGCCCTCTACCCTCTCCTATTTAAACACCACCTCCTCTCGACCATGAGAGGTGCCGAACCAAAACTTACCGAAACCCCGCCAAAATCATCCCGGATCACTCTCTACACATAGAGAACTTGATCCCCACCGAAATCCCCCTGCCATTTCCTCTCCGCGAGCTCAATTTCGTAGTCGAAATTCAAGCCCAAAACCAGGACACTTCACCACAGTGAGCCAATCTCCAAATTGATTGGTCCTACACCTTCACCAGACCAAGAGGAGAAGTTTCCCAGCAAAAGCCCCCTCACCAGGCCATCCATTGCTTCCAGTCTCCAAGCTTTGTGATCGGGCTTGGTCGAAATCATACCTAAACAATTCACCAGGCCAAGGGACTTTATCTGGAGCTTACTTGGACCCTATCGAACGCGACACAACTCTCGGATCGAAGCTTCACTTCTCCGAGCAAAGGTATGCGACTCACTCTTCCTCCCGAGCTTCCAGAGATTCTCAATTTAGTTTGGGTCAATTTCAATGCATGTTTACCGTATGGATGTGTTCGTCTCTTCAAGATGAATCCATAGAGCATAAGAACTCAAAAATACGTTGAGAATCGAGTGAGAAATTAGGGTTAGAAGGTTGTCGGTCACAGGTTCACACCAGTCATAGACGATGACTGGGAACCGTTGGATCGCACGTGTATTGAGCGGACGGTCAGGATCACGTCGGACGGAGCAATGGGACATGAACCGCGGGCCCCTGGAGCGTTGAGTCGGATGGCAGCGCCGAATCAGGAGACGACGCGTGGAGCTTCGGAGCTGCCGAGTTTGACGCGGCACCGCGTGGATAAGTAGAAAAATAGGCTATTTTTCTATTTATTTAATTCCTAGAACTTCAAAAATTCATAACTTTGTGTAGAAAAATCCTAAAAATAAAATAAAAATACCCTCTTGCTCAGCTGAACGGAGGAGAATAATGTGGAAAATAAATCAAGTAATTTCATTAAGTATTTTATTTTTAATGATTTATTTACTCTCTGCACTATTTCAATTCTCCATGCATATAGGAAATTCACCATGGCATGAGACCATACTTTTGAAGCCTCTGAACTTGGGAACATTCCCTAAATTTTCTAAGGTCAGAGGCCATCCTTATGAGAAGTTATTGATTTTTCAAGTGCATGTTACTGTTTTGAGTGTTTTAATTCCAATAATTAGCATGTTGACAAATAAATTCTAGGAAAATTTGGTGATATTTCTTATGACCAGAGGGACCTAGGAAAAATAATTTTCGAGCTAATTCACTTTGAACAACCCTAATTGGCCTAAACACCCAAAATTGAACTTTAATTAATTAGGGTTAACCACTCATAAAATTAACTTAAAAACAACCCTCCACTGTCCTCTAGGGATAGGAGAACACCACATAAAAATTTGAGATCAATTGGACTTGGTTAGCCCGACCAAATGGGTTAATTGAGCCCCATGAATGAAATCAAACTTTAAAAATTCATAACTCACAAAATACTTTTCAAAAATTCACAAAAATGGTTTTGGAGCTTCTCTGATATTAGAGGAACTTAGGAAAATTAAAATTATAATTTTCTAAAAAAGTTGATTTTTATCATTATTTTAATATTTTTAATAATTTAAAAATAATAAAAATCACAAAAATATTAAAAATCACTAAAATGTCATATTTTGAATTCTAAACACTTAGGAACAAACCAAATATTTTTCTTAAGTCCTTAGGATAAGATATTGAATTTTAAAGGCTTAATGTATTTTTTTAATATTAAAAAAATGTATTTTCCAACCTTTTCACTAAAATAATTCTAATAAATCAAAGAAAAATCAGAAAATTATAAAAATTGGTTTTTTGGTTTTCCTGATATCAGAGAGATTTTTGAAAAATATAAAATTCACTTTTCAACCTTTATTTTATTTTTAAATTAATTAATGCTCCAAAACTCAAAATAATTATAATAAATAAAATAAAATTCAAAAAATCACCAAAATTTGTCCAAATGGTCTTTTGGTCATTAGGAATGCACCATAATTTTCTTAAGGATAGAAAATTTTCCTTGGTCATCTTATTAAATTTTCCTTGAAAATCCCTATTTTCCACAAAAAATAATTATATAAATAAATTAAATACAGAAAAAATATATTTTCTCCTCTAATGTCTTAATTGACATGTGAGTGAAGCCAAATAAAAATTTCAAATTCATTTAAGCTCAATTTAGTGAGTTATGGAATTATTAAGCTTGAAGGGCAAAATGGTAATTAAAATTTTAACCCTTAATTAAAACTTTAGGCTTAATAAAATGAAAGAGTAAAATATTTGATCCTAATCTGATTTGGATGATTGAAATTTAAATAATTAAAGGGTAGAAACCCATCAATCAATTTTAAGAATAAACCTTAATCAATCAATTAATTGAATTTGGAAGATTAATAAAAGTTGAAATTATTAAAATAGGGATATTATTTAGAAGACATTTGTTCTTTAATTTAAGAATCCCTAAATTAATCACCTCAATAATATTTAATTCCTAATTGAAATGATAATTCAAATTCAAGATTTAAAATACTAAAAGACTTAAACATTAAATTAAATTAAAATTAAAACATTTAAATTAAATCCTTCCAAAATTTCAATTAAATTAATACTTTAACAATTAAATTAAATCATCTTTAAAACATAAAAATAAAATATTGAATTAAAATTAAAATAAAATTAAATTAAAATTTAAATTAAATTAAAATTAAAATTAAATTAAATTAAATTAAAACATATTAAATTAAATTAAATAAAATAAATAAAAATCAAATTAAAATAAAATTAAAATTAAATTAAAATTAAAATTAAAATTAAATTAAAATTAAACTAAACCAAATTAAATTAAATTAAATTAAATTGAATTGAATTAAATATAACATCACTTAAGACATAAAGAATTCAAAATAAATCTAAAGCAACTTGAACACTATTCCAAACTTAAACCCATTAACTAAAATTAAATTAAATCATAAATCACTTAAACATCAATTTGCTCTCAAAAGCTCTTGTTGTCATAACTTCTAAACGGAGTTTAAGTGAAGTGTTATTTCACTTATAGGATATTCAAATGTCGTAATTCACTGAGCAAGATAGCAAAACTTAAACTTCTGTATGATCAATTCACTTGTATAATTAAATTCTCTTGGACTTAAAACAATCCTAGAGGTATTGAAAAGATGTTTCAGACTCGTCTTAAGCACTTCCTCAAGATGATAGGATGTTTATAAGAACAATCAACTTAATTATTCTTCGATGAAGAAAATCGTCCTTAAACCAAAATACAAGAACCTGTACGTCATAGGAGATGACTAGTTATAGGATTAGGACTTTGATAGATAACCAAAACCTTTCCCCTAGCTTTATCTAGGTACTTGTTGAAATATTTAAATGCCTTAACATGTGTTTTAAGTGCAGCTTGGGATGACGGGAAGACCCTCCAGGTACGCTATTATTTTATTGCAATTTACTTTATTGCAAATGCACTTTACTTTTCTTGCATGATAAATAAATGTTGCATGAAAACCAAAACCTTTAGGGTAGTCCCTAAAACTGAAACCAAAACTAAATTAAAAATTGCTGCAAGATAAAATTCACCGCCACAACATTTCAAAATATAAAACAACTCAAAATTTAATCACAAACAGAACAACAAAACTACAATTGCAACTAAATTAAAACGTCTCATTGAATGATCGGGAATACCTCGGATGATGTAACCCACGTGTTGCTAACGGGATTTCCCACGGTCTAAATGAAAGTGTAGAACTCATTCAGCTGAGTTTAGCAAATTCATCCGGACTAAGTGAATTCAATGAAAATAACTGTGTCTCGGATGATCGAACCGTGGGATCTTAATCAGCTCGTTTAATTAACTTTAAGATTTGTTTTAATTAAAATATTAAAAACACTTGGATTTTAAGATTTTCTCTAAACCAAAACACTTCTTTGATCTCCTGATTTATGACTTCTAAAACTAAACCTCTACAACAACAAGGAGCTCGGAGCATGGTGGGCAGCACGGCCATCGTCATCAACAAAACTCGGGTCTACTTCAGCAAAACCTTTCCTAGAATTAAATAATCAAGCCATAGGATTTCGAGGTAGTTTGCTTAGTGCAAAATAAATCCTCAACTCTTCGTTAGGCGTTTATATAATCATGTTATGCAAATTAAGCCCTAACCAGTCTTAGGACTTCGAGGTAGTCGTTCGGTACGACATAAACCCTCACATCTTTGAGGCTATTTGTATGATTATGTCATATGAATATAAGTCCTAATTAATTAAATTTGGCAAGATTGAAATACAAAGATAATATTAGGATTTCCTTGAAACAGAGCCAAACAATAGGATAGTTTGGGAAGTTGCCAAGATTCTTCTTGGATCCTCAACTTCCCCTACTCCTCTTCCTTTGGACTCCTATAATAAATTGTTCCAAATATGAGCTATTCCTTATTGAAATTTCCAAAATTTAATCCTTTGAAAACCTTAAACTTTGAAATTCTTGAGAGCAAAATCACTGATCATTATCGAGAGTTTTCTTAGATGATTCCCGTCATTTAAGATGTAATTAACTATAGGGGCTTGCCCTTATAGGGAACTTTAAGAACCCAGGTAATATAAACCCTGCTTAATTCATTTATATTAAGCATGGGAATTTGTCAGCTTATAAAATTGGTTCGCAGACCAAACGGATGTCACAAATCTTTTAGTTTATTTAACCGAGCCCCATCATCAAGCAGTGTGTCTATTCTTCGGGATAGATACACGGTTTGTGATGTAGTGCTCGTTTATATAAACTATCTGGGATGTGAGATCGGTTTGATTTCATATCTTAAAATTATTTTCAAAAAATCAAATACTACTTTTTAAACCATATATACATATTTAAATTAAATTTAAAAATCTAGAATTCGCCGACAATTTCTGTTATACGACCTCTTTTTAAAATACAAAACACATAACCTAAAAATATGCCGGCAGCAGGAAGTAACTATGGAGCAGAAACCTTATTATTGCAGCCATTGCAGGATGTTTGGACATACTATGGATAGGTGTTTTAGACTTCACCCTCCCTCTAAAAGGGCTCTGCACTCTGGGATTCCCCCCTGTCGTTAACACTCGCCCGCGCCTCTGTCGGGACCTCGGTCCCGCCCCTTACCTAGGTTTGTTCCGGTGCCCTCCCCTCCATCCTTCTTCTCCCACCCACCCAGCTAATCCTTCTGAGGTTGCCCCTCCCTCCCCGGCAATCACTCCCCAGCCCCCTCCTCTCCCCTCGCTCCCTCGCTCTCCCCTTACCACTCTGCCTTCTCTCATCAATCCTACTAACCCTACTGAGCTCCCTGCTCCTCCTGTGCTTTCTTCCCCATACATTTTTCCCCCCTACTAATCTGGGTAGGGTCAGGGAAGAGTGTAACCTTGTCACTTTCTTTACCCCCCCTCCTCTTCTGATCTGGTGACTGCTGATACTGCTATGCAGACCCAGTTGGTGGATGGGGTGGCATGTGGTCACCCCAAAGAAGAAAAGAAAAAAATATAAAGAACTACTTCACCTCCACCCCCCCTTCTTCTGATGAGGTGGCTAACCTTCTGGCTGCTGCACCCCAATCAATCTATAGAGGAAGAACTCGATCTAAATCCCAATCCTCCATTCAACCACCTATCCAACATCCCAATGATTAATTTTATTTGTTGGAACATTAGAGGGGCTGCCCACCCTTTGTCTCTTCAAAGGATCATTAACCTTAATAGAAAACATAAATTTTGGTGTATTGTTTTACTTGAACCAATGGTTCACAAATACTCTGAGAAGATTATTAAAAAATTCCTTGGTTTCTCTAACTATTCAAACCTCAGCAATAAAATTTGGCTCTTCTATAGAAGGGAACTCTCTTGGACCATTCTAGTGGATGATAGACAATTTCTTCATCTCTCTTTCCAATTGAATGGTCAGATGGGGGTTGCATCTTTTATTTATGCAGGCTGCTCTAATTCTGATAGACAGGAGTTGTGGCTCAAGCTTCATTCTAGCAACAATAATCTGAATTTACCATGGTTGGTGGGGGGTGATTTCAACTGTATCACTAACTCAGCTGAAAAGTTAGGTGGGAGATCTCCCAACCTCTCTACTATGAGCACATTCAGTAATAATATCACTCAGCAGCTCTTTTGATCTTGGTTATAATGGTCCTGATTACACTTGGAAAAGAGGACAACTATGGGGGAGACTTGACAGATTTCTGGTTAATGATTATTGGCAAACTCATTTTCTCCTCACTTATGTCACTCACCTTCCTCTTGTTGGGTCTGCCATAGACCTTTACTTCTCACCATAACTGCCCCCTCAAGTCCCACCCAGAAGCCTTCCTTTAGGTATCTTAATTTTTGGTCTTCTCAGGCAACTTTTCTGGAGGTTCTGACCTCCCTCTAGACTGATATTCAACATCAGGATCCTTGGCTCCAGCTGTGCTTGCTTCACCAGAAAGTGGCTAAGGGTCTCAGGAAGTGGAGCTGGGAGCATATTGGTGATATTTTTCTGGCAGTGGAGACTGCTAGAGGGAATGTAACCTTGCTGGAAGAAAAAATTGTTGGAGATGAGTCGCTGGAAGGAAGGTCCGTTTCAAGCTCGGTGGAACATCTAAATGCCATTAACCTTCGTGAACAATTTTTAAAACAAAAAGCAGTTGTTAGTATCTTTAAGGAGGGGGACTGGAATACCAAGTTTTTCCATGCATATATCAATTACAGGAGAAAGTGCAACACTGTTCATACTATTAAGTCTGTTGAGGGAAAGCTTCTTAATGACAACACAACCATTGCTAGGGATGTTGTATCTTATTATAGAACCCTTCTTAACCAACCCCAAGTGGAGAGAACTCCACTTGATTACTCTTTTTATGAGGAGGAGGTACATTTTGTTAATTCACTTGATTTAACTGCTCTTCCTAATGAGCAGGAGATCTGGCAAGCCCTCTCTACCATTGATAGCTCTAGAATTGCTGGGCTTGATGGCTTTACTCGCCGACTTCTATAAGAAGGCTTGGAGTATTATCAAATGGGATGTGACCGATCAAGCACAATCCTATTTCCAGTGACGTAATATTCCCAGTTATTTCAGCCACTCTAATATTGTTCTTATCCCTAAAAGTACTGCTGCAAACACCTGGAATAACTATAGGCCTATAAGTCTCTCTTCTGTTATCAGTAAAATCATTAGTAAAATCCTGGTTCTAAGACTTCAGCCACACCTGGATAGGATGGTAGCACCCAACCAATCTGCTTTTATTCAGGGTCGATCTATCACTGATAATGTTCTTTTAGCACAAGAGTTGTTGTTGGACTTAGAAAAGGCTTGTAGGGGGGGCAACATTATCTATAAACTGGACATAAGTAAAGCTTATGATACCATCAATTGGAGCTTTTTGTTGGATGTCCTTTCTGCTAGGGGCCTCTCCACTCAGTTCTGTAGCCTTATAAGCAGATGGTTACATTCTAATAGCAATTCTATTCTCCTCAATGGCCAGTCATGGGGCAACTTCAGTGCTAGTAGAGGCTTAAAGCAAGAAGACCCTTTGTCACCTACCCTTTTTATTTTGGCTATGGATTACCTCTCTAAAATGCTTAATTCTCAGGCTTATTCACAGTACCATCACATATACCACCACAGATCTAATCTTCATGTCTCCCACCTCATTTATGCTGATGATGTGATCCTATTTTCCAATGCTCAGAAGACCGCTGTTAAGAATATTCTGCAGTGCCTACAACTCTTCCAATCCTCTTCTGGTATGAGCCTGAATACTGAAAAATGCCATATTATTTGTCCTAACAAGATGTCCCATGGCCACAAAATCTGGATTATGGAATATACTGGTTTTTCTTGCCCATCTGGTCCTATTAATTATCTTGGTGTCCCTCTCATCAAGGGGAGAGTCAAACAAATCCAATTTGATTCTATCCTTAAGAAAATTCATAACCAACTCTCCAAATCGGTCCCATTCTTTCTCGTCTAGGGGGGGAGGATCACCCTCCTCAAAAGTATCCTAACTACTTTTCCTTCTTATATCCTTCAAATGAGTACTATGAACAAATCCACCCAGCTGCAGATGGAGAGAGTCTTCAATCATTTTCTGTGGTCTGGGAAGAGAAAACAAATACACTGGGCTTCCTGGAAGAAGGTGGCCAAACCTGATTGGGCTGGTGGTATTGGATTCAAAGGGCTGAAGCATTTATCCCAAGTGAACCATTGTAAGCTGAGGATAAAATTTAAATCTCAGAACTCTTTGTGGGCTAAGTATCTGAAAGGAAAGTACTGTAGAGACCTTCACCCTTCTCAGGTTATCAGGAAAGTGGGTGATTCTAAAATTTGGGCTTACATGCTCAAAGCTAGAGCCCAAGCTGAATCCCTGTTTACTTGGGAGCTGGGTCATGGCCATCTTTCTTTCTGGCTGGATAAGTGGTGCCCTGAGGACTGGTTACTTCCAGCCCTCAATGTTGTTCAAGATCCAACTCTTCAGGTTGCTGACTGCTGGAATAATGGTGTTTGGTCACTCCCAAAGCTGCAATCCTTGCTTCAAGCTCCTTCTGTTGATCTGATTGCTTCCATACCTCTGATTACTAATCGACCTGATAGAATCATTTGGGTAGCTCATAAAAACCAAAGCCTAACTAAAGCTATATATTCTAAATTGTTACACTAGCAGGTCTCACCTTGGGGTGCTGCTATCTGGAATAAGAATCTTTCTCCCTCTATGTCCTTCTTCTGCTGGAAGCTGTTCCATAAGATCCTTCCAACTGATGATCTGCTCAAACTTAAAGGACTGAGAGGTCCTTCCTGCTGTAGATTCAGTCGGAATAGTGAGGAATCTACAAGGCATTTTTTTTTCTACTGCTCATTCTCCCAACAGGTGTGGGCTACCTGTCTTCAGTACTTCAATCTCAAACTTATCTCGCTTTTCATGGAAATGTATCCGGGACCGCCGAGAGGTATGGCGGAAAGAGAGGGTAGGGGACATTCCATCGATTATTGCTCGGTTTATCCGGAAGAGCAGAAACCTTTCTCGCTTTTGAAAACATTGACTCTTGTGCCAAGAAAGTGGCTAGACACTGCCTATCTTATATTCTGAAATTGATCAGATTGAAAGGTTTTTCTAACATATGCTCCATTCCTGTTGCTGAGATAAGGTTATCTAATGTCATCACTTTAGTCTATTGGAAACCCCCTACCCCTCCTTTCATTAAATCTAACACTGATGGTAGTTTCACATCACATGGGGCTGGTGTGGGAGGGGTTTTCAGAAATCACCTGGGTAAGTGCTTATTGTTCTTCCAGATATCTGTGATTGCTATGGATGCTTTAGAGGTCGAATTTATGGCTGTGTACTGGGCATTCAAAATTGCTTCTTATTACTAGTGGGCTGCTCTTATTATTGAAGTAGACTCTTCTAATGTTATTAATTCTATGGATCCTAATGGAATTCTTCCATGGCATCACAGCAATGGTTGTCCAAAATTAGAATTCTACAATACAGATGCAATTATTCTTTCTAGTTTATTTTTATAGAAGGGAACAAGCCTGCTAATTGGCTTGCTAGGACAGCAAGCTCTTCTGGAGCTACTCTTATTTCCGCCTCCCCCTCCCCCATTATCTTTATTACCTGGCTGGGGATCAATCGGACATCCCTTATATCGAATTAATTCAAATCTATCCTGATGGGCTGCCTAGGTGGTATTGCTTCTGCTCTTGGAGTTGTCTTCACCATTGAGTGGTTTTGTCTTTGTTTGTTTCTTTGAGAGGTGGTATGGAATTATTTTTGAGTTGGTCTGACCCCATTGGGGCTCTTTTGTAACTTCACTTTTATTTAACATGTAGGGAGCCTCTTGGTGCTCCTTTTTTAATATATATATATATATATATATATATATTCAGGATGCTTGGCAGCGATGCTCTGCTAGGGTTTGGGCATGGCTGGTGAATCTGTTGTTCACTTGTGGAGGTTAGTGAAGGTCCGCAGAAAGTTTTTGGAGCTTCTAGTGATCTCTCCTGGAGTTTTCTTGTTGCCTTGTGGTGATTTACAGTAGTTTGGCTTTTCTCGGTTTTCCACTTTTTTAAATTTTTCACTATTACATTGCTTTGGTGGGTGCCTTTTGTGCTGACCAACTGAGCATTTATGTCATTTCCTACTGATCTAAACTCCAACATTGCTTGGGCCAAGGCAACTTATGCTAGGGTAGTTGGTAAGGGGCATGCTCCTCTTAATGACCCTGAACAACTAGTTTTCCCCCAAGCATTAGGTGATGCTGCAGCTGGTAAAGGGTCTTGTCCCTTCATTAATCCACTTAGGGAAAAAGTTGGCTTACCTACAGTCATCTTTTCTGAGAAAGAACTTGATGCACTTAATGCTGAGGTTAAACTAACCTTAATTGGTAAATTTGCCTTGAGTCACCCAAAAATGGATCTGGTATAAAGCTTCTTTGATTCCTTCAACTTTATTGGTGCTTGGAAGATGGGACTCCTTGATGGTAGACATCTGTTAATCCATCTTACTACTGAGGAAGACTATGCTAGGCTATTTGCAAAACAGTCTATCTATATTGCTATAGTTGAAATAAAACTACTCAAGTAGACCCCTGAGTTTGATCCAAGTAAGGACCCTCCTATTGTCCCTATTTGGTTCAAATTCCCTAACCTTCCATACAGGTTTTTCAACCAGAATGCCCTCTTTTAAATTGGTAGAGCTATTGGTACCCCCGTAAAGCTAGATGCTCCCACTTTCAACAAAGCTAGGCCACCAGCAACAAGAATTTAAATAGAAAGAGATATAACATTACCTGAAATAAAAAGAATTTGGGTTGGTTCAGCCTTGGATGGAGCTTGGCAAGAGGTGTTAATGGAGGAAAAGCCCTACTACTGCTCCCATTGAAAGATGTTTAGACACACTAGGGAGAGATTCTACACGCTTCACCCACCCACTAAGAGAATCACAAACCCAATTAGAGGCCTTACTGCACCCTTTGCTGGGGGTACTGTTGCCTAATCTGATGTAATTGGGGTAGCCACACCCTGAGATCCCACCTCCTAGATCCTTGGTTGCCAACAACAGACTTATAATTTCTGTCCCTGCACAATTGACTTCTCCATCTAGGCCAATTAACTTAATTGCCAAAGCTTCTGAGGAACTTGCACCTGCTATTGAGTTACACCAGTCTGATCCTCATGATAGAACTATGGAAACCCCATTTCATTCTAATACTCTTGGGGAGAAAGACATAGAAATAATTGGTTCTTCATCAGAAACTATGCTTGAGAAGCAGAATACTATGGAAGATGACTGGCATATTCAGACAGCTAAAAAAAAGAAGAACAAGATAGAACTGCAAAAATTATCAGCCACCTCCTCCACTACTGGGACAGATGGTTCACCCTCTTTTGCTAAAGAAAGAACCATATCTAGATTCCAATCCTCCCCCATATCATGCTTAACTTCCTTTGTTGGAATATTAGGGGTGTAGCCCTCCCCCAATCTTTAAAATGACTTAATCATCTTAATAAAAAAACATAAACTTCGGTGCATAGCAATACTGGAACCTTTGGTTCATCAACATTCTTCAAGAATTCTTAGTAAATTCACTAGTTTTTCTCACTATGCTAATTAAAGTAAAAAAATCTGAATTCTATGTATAAAGGAGATTAACTGGTCTGTTTTGACTAACCACCATCAGTCTGTTCAAATTTCTTTCCAGCTGTCTAGGCATACCGGTTTTGCCACATTCATTTATGTATGTTGTAAGAATTCTGACAAAATAACTCTTTGGGAATGTCTCCATAATATTAGCAGTACTATGAGCTCCCCTTGGCTAATTGGAGGAGATTTTAACTACATCACTAACACTGCTAAAATGATTTTAGGTAGAACTCCAAACTTAGCAAAAAAGAATACTTTAATTGATAGCATTCAACTTGCTGGCTTGTTTGACTTGGGGTTTAAAGGCCCAAATTTCACCTGGAGGAGAGGTCAGATGTAGGAGAGGCTGGATAGATTTCTAGTCAATGAACACTGATGCTCTCATTTTCTACTTACTTTTGTCACTGATCCATGAAAAAAATACCCATTTTTATGTCTTGATTTTTATCAAAATTTTAAGGATATTATGCTTTGATGAAAGGTTTTTTTGTGTTTTTGGATATAGGTGATGGAAAAATGTTCAAGAAGAAAAAAAGTGAAAAAGGAGCAAAAAGGAGCAAAAATGGAGCCAAAATGCAAAATTGTCAAAATTATTGGTCTAGCGCCTAGGCGCCAGAATCCGGCGCCTAAACACCAGGTCGATACGGGATCTGTCAAGATTTTTGATGAATTTTGGACGGTTATTTTGACGGTGTTAGCGGTTATTGGACCTTCTAGAATACTGACAGTTGTTCCCGGTTTATAGGACATGTGATACAATGTATTTGGACGCTTGGAAACGGTTTTAATCTCGAAGAGGTGCGATCCAAAGTGAAGAGGTGCAAAGAACTGGACGCAGAGTCCAGCGCTTAGGCGACAGATTCCGGCGCCTAGGCGCCAGACACACTTTCTAGAAGATTCATTGAATGTGGACACATTTTGAAGAGGTGCCTCAAGGTAACCCTTGAAGCCTATAAATAGGAGGGTACTCCTTCAGAGAAAAACACCCCCATACGTTCCCCTATCTAGAGCCCCATCTAGAGGGAGAATTAGAGAAATACTTTAGGGCCACTTTTATTAATTAGTGAGTTTATTTAGAGTGCGTATTGAGAGTTTAAAGAGTTGGTGCTTTTGAAGTTTATTTGCTTTGGACTCAGAAGAATTTAGAGGTTCAGCAGGAGAAACACTTGAGATAAGTATTTGTAATTTTATTCAAAGCTTTATTATCATGTTTTGTTATTTAAATTCAATGTGTTCTGAGTAGTTAGTTTACTTTCTCCTTTCAATTATGAAAAGATAAATAAGATAATATAAAATTCGATGAAAAATTAAAAACTATTTATATTTTAAAACATTGTGATGATATTAATACTGGATCTTCATTTACTTTACAAATTGATCACTTGTATTGTTAAAATCTGTTGAAGAATTTTGATACCTAGAAGGAGATGAATTCTTAACTAGTAGATATCACATGAATCCTTGGTTAATCGAAGGTCTTGTGTGGGTTATTCAAGGTAAAGTGCAAATAAATAAGAAGATATTATATAATGGGCGTAAAATTAATAAGTTTTTAGAGTGACTGACTAAATTATTGTGATTTGGATTATAGAGAAGGAAAGGATCACTAGTAGGGCCGACCATAGCCACCCTTGGACATCTAGTAGTGTGAGCCTAGATTAACCCATTCTACTAACAATACATCCGGACCTGATCTATAGGCTAGCCAATGTTCGTTACACCTGGATCAAAGGGTAAAGAATATGAATGCTTCTACTTGGTACAATACTGTTGACCTCATTTTTGATGAGGTCTTCTCTATCTTCTTTAGTGCTTAGGATCTAGCCTTAGGCTTTTCCTTTGACCATCCTAGAGGACTAGAATTGGGACCCACCCCTTTGAAATTTGAACCACTTCTTGCCTCCCTACAAACCCCACAAGCTTGATTGTAGACCCCTAATCACCTAAAGGGTTGAAATCAAATGTGAAGGTTTAAAAGATGAGTTCCCTATAGGACTCTTTGGCTTTAGGACCACCCTGGGTGGCTTGGTCTGGTGAGGGTTGACTTACACACTCACCACACTCACACTCTACACTCTCACACACACAATCCAAATCCTAAAACCACACCCATACCCAACTTGACTCCTTGACTCATGTAGGTAATTCATATGGATGGACCTTAACCCCTAAGCCCCTGACTAAGAGGGTTAGGAACAACATAGTGAATGCCTCAAATGAGTCCCCTCATGGCTCATATAGGCTTAATATGACTTCATGGCTCAACCAAAGTGATTCCATTTTGCTCAAATTTGATCAATCTTCATTCATCCAAAATTTCAATTTTTGGCCCCAGGGCCCCGGCCCCACCAAACTTACCAAATGCCCTTGGAACTACCCAAAATTTGCAAAATCACCTAAATTACCCAAAATTCCCCAAAACCATTCCTAAACATTTCCCTCCACTCAAATTGATCATCCATAGACAAAAATACCAAAAATTCCAAAAGTACCCCCCAATACCCTCCAAAATTCCCAAAATACCCCTCTTGACCCAAAAATCCAAAAATTCAGAAAATTCCCAGAAAATTTCAAAAAATCCCAAATATTCCCAATTTCATTTTGTCCAACTACACCATGGTCCAATTTTGTCAATTTACCCCACTTTTACAAAAACCCCCAATTTAGCCCATTCTTAACCCAAATGAACCCAATGTCAAACCAAATTTACCCAATTGACCCTAATTTTGATCCAATTCAATTCTAAACTTCAAATTAATATCCACAATATCAATCTAGACCAAATCCAAGTCCAATTTGATTGACATTTGGGTCCAATTTCACTTTTGAGCTTAAAGCCCAATTTGGACCCATAACCCAAGCTTAGCCCAAACCAAACCAATGCAACACCAATTGACCCCAAACCTTTTCTAAACCTTCCCTAACATCCCCACAAATAAAATACTAACATGATTTGCCCAAAATTTGTACCCAAACCCTACTCAAATTCAACCCAAAACCAAAAAGCCCAATTTTGACCTAAACCCAAACCTAACCCAAATGAGCCCAAGTCCCAAAACTAAAACCCAACCAAAGTTAAAACCTCTTTGAAACACTCCCATAAACATTTCCCAACATTAATTTTACATCAATTTCAATCTTAGCCCAACATTGGCCCAAATTAGCCCAATTTCACCTACATTGGCCCATTTACCAAAGAAACCCAAATTCAACCCAATTCAAACCCAAACCACCTCAAATTCATTTCAAATCACTCATGACACGTCCCTAAACTAAACCCAACATTTATTTGGCATGGCCCTTTACAAAATTTCCACTTACCAATTTGTTTTTTTTTTAATTTAAAAGCCCATCCCTAAACCATTTCAAAAGCCCATCTTCACTAAATTTCAAAGGCCCAAAGTCCATGACAAAGCCCGCATGACAATCCTCTATCATCATCCATTTGATAAAACCATCCCCTAAGTTCTAAATCCATAATGAAATGATTCCAAATCAAGCCATATGCCAAATCCCATCAAATTCCCCCTAAATTACAAAAATTTCTAAAACCCTTTTTCATGAAATTGACCAAGCTCTTGCCAAGCCATAGGTGAGCCAAAGACAAGCCATGTACAAGCCATATGAAGCCATGAAAGGTTTGACATGTGACCAAGCCATTAATGGCAAGAGAGGGGATCTCTTTCTTAAACCTTTTTAAACCTTTTTTACCTTAAACATGATACACTCTAAACCATACTTTGCCACCTAATCCTTGATGTGGACTTCACTACCTTTGGTAGGATGACTCACATGATCCTCTCAGCCCAAAACCAGGTCATGGAGAGGTGAACCCCACCCAAACACATGGGTTGACCCAAACCAAGCCAAAATGGCCATGCCCCCATTCCATTTTGATCTAACCCCTTTACACACGGCATTGGCCAATTGCTTGCACAAACCTCCAGCCCTAACTCACCTGGACCTGAGGGTGACCTATGGCTGCTGGCCTGCCGCCTGGATCGCCGGAAAACACCATGGCCGAGACCTTGGGAGGAGCCAAATTTTGGAATTCCACCTTGCTAAGCTGCCTCACTCCAAATGGCCATTGCATCTCTTCTTCTCCTCACCAGAGCAGCTGATCCCAACCCTTAAACCCCCCTGGGAGGCCCTCCAGCCTCTCCTATTTAAACACCACCTCCTCTCAGCCTTTCAGAGCTGCCGAGGATGGCGTGGCGCTGCGTGGATAAGTAGAAAAATAGGCTATTTTTCTATTTATTTAATTCCCATAACTTCAAAAATTCATAACTTTGTGTAGAAAAATCCTAAAAATAAAATAAAAATACCCTCTTGCTCAGTGAACAGAGGAGAATAATGTGGAAAAGAAATCAAGTAATTTCATTAAGTATTTTATTTTTAATGATTTATTTACTCTCTGCACTATTTCAATTATCCATGCATATAGGAAATTCACCATTGCATGAGACCATAGGGCTTTTGAATCCTCTGAACTTGGGAACATTCCCTGAATTTTCCAAGGTCAGAGGCCATCCCTATGAGAAGTTATTGATTTTTCAAGTGCATGTTACTGTTTTGAGTTTTTATATTCCAATAATTAGCATGTTGAGAAATAAATTCTAGAAAAATTTGGTGTAGTTTCTTATGACTAGAGGGACCTAGGAAAAATAATTTTTGAGCGAATTCACTTTGAACAACCCTAATTGGCCTAAACACCCAAAATTGAACTTTAATTAATTAGGGTTAACCACTCATCAAATTAACTTAAAAACAATCCTCCACTATCCTCTAGGGATAGGAGAACACCACATAAAAATTTGAGATCAATTGGACTTGGTTAGCCCCACCAAATGGGTTAATTAAGCCCCATGAATGAAATCAAACTTTAAAAATTCATAACTCACAAAATACTTTTCAAAAATTTACAAAAATGGTTTTGGAGCTTCTCTAATATCAGAGGAACTTAGGAAAATTAAAATTATAATTTTCTAAAAAAGTTGATTTTTATTATTATTTTAATATTTTTAATAATTAAAAAATAATAAAAATCACAAAAATATTAAAAATCACCAAAATGTCATATTTTGAATTCTAAACACTTAGGAACAAACCAAATATTTTTCTTAAGTCCCTAGGATAAGATATTGAATTTTAAAGGTTTAATGTAATTTTTAATATTAAAAATGTATTTTTCGACCTTTTCACTAAAATAATTCTAATAAAACAAAGAAAAATCAAAAAATTATAAAAAATTGGTTTTCTGGTTTCTCTGATATTAGAGAGATTTTTCAAAAATATAAAATTCATTTTTCAACCTTTATTTTATTTTTAAATTAATTAATACTCCAAAACTCAAAATAATTATAATAAATAAAATAAAATTCAAAAATCACTAAAATTTGTCAGAATGGTCCTCTTGTCATTAGGAGTGCCTCATAATTTTCTTAAGGATAGAAAATTTTCCTTGGTCATCTTATTGAATTTTCCTTGAAAATCCCTATTTTCCACAAAAAATAATTATATAAATAAATTAAATACAGAAAAATCACATTTTCTCCTCTAATGTCTTAATTGACATGTGAGTGAAGCCACATAAGAATTTCAAATTCATTTAAGCTCAATTTAGTGAGTTATGAAATTATTAAGCTTGAAGGGCAAAATGGTAATTAAAATTTTAATCCTTAATTAAAACTTTAGGCTTAATAAAATGAAAGAGTAAAATGTTTGATCCTAATCTGATTTGGATGATTGAAATTTAAATAATTAAAGGGTAGAAACCCATCAATCATTTTTTAAGAATAAACCTTAATCAATTAATTAATTAAATTTGGAAGATTAATAAAAATTGAAATTATTAAAATAGGGATATTATTTAGAAGACATTTATTCTTTAATTTAAGAGTCCCTAAATTAATCACTTCAATAATATTTAATTCCTAATTAAAATGATAATCCAAACTCAAGATTTAAAATACTAAAAGACTTAATCATTAAATTAAATTAAAATTAAAATATTTAAACTAAATTAAATCAAAACTTCAATTAAATTAATACTTTAATAATTAAATTAAATCATCTTTAAAACATTAAAAATAAAAAATTAAATCAAATTAAAATTAAATTAAATCACAGTTAAATCAAAGTAAATTCAAGTTAAATTAATTTAAATTAAAAAATATTAAATTAAATTAAATTAAATAAAAAAATTAAATTAAAATAAAAATTAAAAACTAAATTAAAATTAAAATTAAAATTAAAATTAAAATTAAATCAAATTAAATTAAATTGAATTAAGTTAAATTGAATTAAACATAACATCACTTAAGACATAAAGAATTCAAAATAAATCTAAAACAACTTGAACACTATTCCAAACTTAAATCCATTAATTAAAATTAAATTAAAACACAAATCACTAAAACATCAATTTACCCTCAAAAGCTCTTGTTATCATAACTCCTAAATGGAGTATTAAGTGAAGTGTCCTTCATTCATAGGATATTCAAACATCCTAGTTCACTGAGCAAAAGAACAAAACTTAATTAAATCGCAGATGATTAATCTACTTGATTAATTAAATCCATTTGGACTTAGAACAATTCCCGCAATTTTGAAAAGATGTTTAAGATTCGACTTAAGCACTTCCTCAATATGATGGGGTATTTCATAAGAACAATTGAACTTAATTATTCTTTGGTGCGGAAAATCATCCATAAAACAAAATTGGAAACCTAGACGTCATAGGAATGACTAGCTATAGGATTAGGATCTTGGTAGAAAACCAGAAACCTTGCCCTTAGCTTTACCTAGGTAATTGCTACAAATACTTAAAATGCTCTAACATGTGCTTCAAGTGCAGCTTGGAATGACGGGAAGACCCTCCAGGTAACCTTTTATTTTATTGCAATTTACCTTCTCGTAATTAATCGCATTGCACTTTCTTTTCTTGCATGATAAACTACAATTGCATGATAACCAAAACCTTTAGGATAGTCCCTAAACTGAAACCAAAACTAAATTAAAAATCACTGCAAGATAAAATTCACCACCACAACATTTCAAAATATAAAACAACTCAAAATTTAATCACAAACAGAACAACAAAACTACAATTGCAACTAAATTAAAACGTCTCGTTGAATGATCGGGAATACCTCGGATGATGTAACCCACGTGTTGCTAACTGGATTTCCTACGGTCTAAATGAAAGTGTGGAACTCACTCAGTTGAGTTTAGCAAATTCATCTGGACTAAGTGAATTCAATGAAAATAACGATGCCGGGATGACGGAACCGTGAGATCTTAATCGGTTCTGTTATAATCAACTTTAAGATTTGTTTTAATTAAAATATTAAAAACACTTGGACTTTAAGATTTCTAAACCAAAACACTTTTCTCATCTCTTGATTTTCACCTTCTATAACTAAACTTCTGCAACAACAAGGAGCTTGGAGCACGGTGGGCAGCACGACCATCTTCGTCAGCAAAACTCGGGTCTACTCCAGCAAAACCTTTCCTAGTTTTAAACAACAAAGCCATAGGATTTTGAGGTAGTTTGCCTAGTGCAACATAAATCCTCAACTCTTCGTTAGGCATTTGCATGATCATGTCATGTAAATTAAGCCCTAACCGGTCTTAGGACTCCAAGGTAGTCGTTTGGTACGACATAAACCCTCACATCTTCGAGGCTATTTGTATGATTTTATCATACAAATATAAGTCCGAATTAATTAAAATTGGCAAGATTGAAATATCAGATAATATTAGGATTTTCTTAAACTCGAAGCCAAACAATAGGATAGTTTGGGAAGTTGCCAAGATTCTTCTTGGATCCTCAGCTTCTCCTACTTCTCTTCCTTTTGGACTCCAGAAAACAAACTGTTCCAAACTTGATCTAATCCCTTTTGAAATTTCAAAAATCCAATCCTTTGAAAACCTTAAACTTTGAAATTCTTGAGAGCAAAACCACTGATCATTATAGAGAGTTTTCTTAAATGATGATTCATTTCATTTAAGATGTAATTAACTATAGGGGCTTGCCCTTATAGGGAACTTTAAGAACCCAGGTAATATAAACCCTGCTTAATTCATTTATATTAAGCAGGGGAACTTGTCGGCTTATAAAATTGGTTCGCAGACCAAACGGATGTCACAAATCTTCTAGTTTATTTAACCAAGCACCATCATCAAGCAGTGTGTTTATTCTTCGGGATAGATACACGGTTTGTGATGCGGTGCTCGTTTATATAAACTATTTGGAATGTGAGATTGGTTTGATTTCATATCTTAAAATTATTTTCAAAATCAAATACTACTTTCTAAACCATATATACATATTTAAATTAAATTTAAAATCTAAAATTCGCCGATAATTTCTGTTAGGCGACCCCTTTTTAAAATACAACACATAACCTAAAAATATGCCAACAAATACCATAAATTTATATTCTCCACGAATATTATCATTATCTTAGAAAATCTTGGATTAATTGAAAGGAAGAAAGTTGTGTTCTTAGTGTTATTGACACCAATCATTTCATTACTGCTTTATTATTGCATCTTTCATTACTGCTTTATTATTGCTTCTACTAAATTAAAAATATCAAATTTTTAAACTATAAAAGAAATACATAAAAATAAAATTAAAATATTTAAAAATCCATAACTCACTCCTTGTGGGATCGATACTAGGGTCTTTGTTTCAAAGCCCTATATTACTTGATATGATACGTATACTTGCGTAGTACCCCTAGTGTGTAAAATATTTTCAATAAAATTATATTTATATACACTAGTTGCTATTATTATCTATTACATATATTTGAAAGCATTAATTATTATATTTGTCATCAGCGGATTGCGGGTCAAATTTTTGGCGCCGTTGCCGGGGATTGAATTTTTAAACGCATATATATAGCATTGGGTCAAGTTTTTGGCACCGTTGCACGGGGAGGAGCGGAGTAGATTTTAAATATTTTTATTTTATTCATTTTCTTTTATTGTCAAAAATATAAAATACCAAATATATATATATATATATATATAAAATAAAATAAAATACAATTTATAAGTAGAGATTTTATTTCTTGTTAATTTACTTTTTATGCGTAGTGCTGGATCTAAAGGATTATTTCTTTTAGATTTTGAATTAGAAAGAACTATTAAAAGAATTAAAAAATGGAAAAAAAACTAAAAAATTCAAGAGATTGATAATTTACATAATAATTTACAAAATCCAATTAAAATTAATGAACAAAATGTTTACAAACCATTAAGGGATTATGATAACCCTACAGTTGATGAACTTCATAGTAGTATTCAAATACCTACTGTAGATGCTAATTCTTTTGAGCTTAAACCATCTATCATTCAAATGGTTCAAAATAATCAATTTGGAGGAACACCAAATGAGGATCCAAATTAACACCTTGCTAGTTTTTTAGAACTTTGTGCTACCTTTAAATATAACAATGTTTCTGACGATGCTATTAAACCTAGACTCTTTCCTTTTTCTTTAAGAGATAAAGAAAAGAAGTTGTTGAACTCCTTAGCAACAAGTTCTATTAAAACATGGGCTGAAATGGCACAAAAATTCCTTGATAAATATTTTCCTCCTTCTAAAACTGCTAAATTAAGAAATGATATTACTTCATTTAGTCAATTTGACGGGGAGATAATTTATGAAACTTGAGAAAGATTTAAAGAACTATTAAGAAAATGTCCTCATCATGCTTTACCCGATTGGTTAATTATTCAAACATTTTATAATGGTTTAATCGGATCACTAAAATCAATTAGTGATGTCTTGCTATTGGAGGTTCTTTAATGTCTAAATCATTTAAAGAAGCTTATACTTTAATTGAAGAAATGGCTAATAATAATTTTCAATGGCCTTATGAAAGGATTAATCCTAAAAGAATGTCAAGTATTCAAAATAACGAAGTCTTTTCTATCTTAGCTTCACAAGTAGCTGTAATATCTAAGAAATTAGATAATTTTGCCATCAACATATCACATAAAAACTCATCTAATATTGAAGATTCTCAAACTATTGAAACTTTACAAGCTATTGCTAGTAAAAATAATCTGAATTCAAACTATTATAATCCTGGTTGGAAAAATCACCATAATTATAACTAGAATAATCAACAACAACAGTGGGGTAATAATCAATCCCATCCAACTAGAAATTGGAATAATCAAGTAAATTCAAATTATAAACCACCTGGATTTAATAATCAACAGAATAAGTTATCAATAGAAGAATTAATTTTACAAATGAGTAAATAATTACAAAATCAAAATACTGTTATTCGTAATATTGAGAATCAAATGGCAAAAATCGCTAATTTAATTAATTAAAGACCTCCAGGAACACTTCCTAGTAATGTTGAAATTAATCCAAAAGAAACTGGAAAAGAACAAGAACATGTTAAAGCTGTACAACTTAGAAGTGGAAAGGAATTAAAAGAAAGAATGCAGAATGAAATTGAAAAAGAGATAGAGGTTGAAGAGACTGAAAAACCTAAAGAAACTCCTTCCCCTAATCAAGATCAAACTAATATTTCTATTAATGTGGAAGTTGAAAAACCACCACCACCTTTTCCTCAAATATTAAAACAGCAAAAGCTTGATCATCAATTTCTAAGTGCTTTGAAATTTTTAAGAAACTTACTATAAATATACCCTTTGCTGAAGCCTTGGAACAGATGCCAACTTATGCAAAATTTATGAAGGATATTTTAAGTAAGAAACCAAAAATTGAAGCTTTTGAAACTGTTGCACTAAGTGAAGAATGTAGTGCAATAATTCAAAAGAAATTACCTCAGAAACTTAAAGATCTTGGAAGTTTTACTATACCTTGTGCTATTGGAGAAAAATTTTGTAGAAAAGCTTTGTGTGATTTAGGAGCAAGTATTAATCTCATGCCATTTTCTATTTATCGGAGGTTGAATTTAGGAGAGATTACTCCCACCACTGTAACCCTTCAGTTAGCTGATAGATCTATCACTTACCCTAAAGGAGTTATAGAGGATGTACTTGTTAAAGTAGATAAATTTATCTTCCCTGTGAATTTCATTATGCTTGATATGGAAGAAGATAAAGAAATACCAATTATTTTTGGGAGACCTTTTCTTGCTACCGGACAAGCTATGATTGATGTGCAAAAAGGAGAATTAACTATGAGAGTTAATGATCAAGAGATTAAATTCAATGTTCTTAAATTGATGAAGTACCCTGACAAAGAAAAGTGTTATCGAATGGATATTTTTGATTTTATAATTGAAAAACACTATCGAGAAAAATGTAAAATCATTCCTGAAGAAGAAATTAAATTTTTAACTGATGAAAATGAAGAACTAAAATAAGATGAATTACTTAAAAAAACTCATTATATTAAAGATAACTGGGAAACTTTAGACATAACTCAAAATGATATACGTTTACCCTCAATTAAAAAAGCCCCTGAACTAGAATTAAAAATGTTAACTTCACATTTAAAGTATGCATTTCTTAGAAATTCATTAACTTTACCTGTTATTATTTCTTCTGAGCTAAGTTAAGATCACGAAGAAAAATTAATAGGAGTGTTAAAGAATTATAAAAAAGCTTTTGGTTGGACTATTGCTGATATAAGAGGAATAAGTCTTTCCATTTGTATGCATAGAATTTTAATGGAAGAAAATTTTAAACCTACTATTGAACCACAAAAAAGATAAAATCCTATCATGTAAGATGTTGTTAAAAAAGAAATTTTAAAATGGTTAGATGCTGAAATTATTTATCCTATTTCGGATAGCCAATGGGTAAGTCCTATTCATTATGTTCCGAAGAACGGAGGAGTAACTGTCACTGTCAATGATAAAAATGAACTAATTCCTACAAGACAAGTTACTGGATGGCGAATTTGCATTGATTATCAGAAGTTAAATGACGCCACTATAAAGGATCATTTTCCTTTACCTTTCTTGGATCAAATGCTTGACAAATTAGTTGGACACTCATATTTCTGTTTTCTGGATGGATATTCTGGTTATTATCAATTACTTATTGCTCCTGAGGACCAAGAGAAAACAACATTTACAAGTCCTTATGGAATATTTGCCTTTAGAAGAATGCCTTTTGGTTTATGTAATACATATGCAACTTTTCAAATATGTATGATGTCAATATTTTGTGATTTGATTGACAAAGGAATTGAAGTATTCATGGACTATTTTTCAGCTTTTGGATATTCTTTTGATTCTTGTTTGGAAAATATTTCCAAAGTTCTGAAAAGATGTGAAGAAACAAATTTAGTTCTTAACTGGGAAAAATGTCAATTTATGGTCACAGAAGGCATTGTACTTGGTCATAAAGTTTCACAAAAGGGATGGAAGTTGATCAAGCAAAAGTAAAAATTATTGCTTGAACCGCAACCCCCTACTATCATTACTCGATGTGAGAAGTTTTCTAGGTCATGCTTGGATTTTATAGAAGATATATAAAGGATTTTTCTAAAATTGCTAAACCTCTTTGTCATTTATTGGAAAAAGAAGCTAAAAATGAAGAATATTTTAATGCTTTCAATATTTTAAAAGATAAATTAATAACTGCACCTATAATTATTGCATCTAATTGGAATAAACCTTTTGAATTAATGTGCGATGCAAGTGATTTTGCAATTGGAGCTGTATTGGGACAAAAATATGAAAAAATTTTCAAAGTTCTATATTATGCTAGTAAAACTCTTACTGAAACTCAAAGAAGTTACACTACTACTGAGAAAGAGCTTTTAGCTATAGTATATGCCTTTCATAAATTTAGACCTTATCTTCTTGGTACCAAATGCATAGTTCATACTGATCATTCCACTATTAAAACTTTTAATGACGAAAAAAGATGCTAAACCTAGACTGATAAGATGGGTTTTAATTCTACAAGAATTTGATTTTCAAATAGTGGATAGAAAAGGAACGGACAACCAAATTGCTGATCATTTATCTAGAATTAAGAATGATGTTATTACTAAAGAAAATATAAATGAGAAATTTCCTGATGAACATTTGTATGTTATTCAAGAATACCAAACACCTTGGTATGCAGATATAGTTAACTATTTAGTTAGCAATATTTTACCTTATGGATTGGATAATAAATTTATTAAGAAATTTAAAAATGATGCTAAATCTTATATTTGGGAAGATCCTCATTTATTTAAATTAGGAAGAGATTTTGTAATTTGTAGAAGCGTACCTTATGAAGAAACTTATGTTATTATTCAAAAATGTCATGATTCTGAATTTGGAGGACACTTTGGAGTAGATAAAACTGCACTTAAAATTTTAAATTCAGGATTTTATTGGCCTACCTTATTTAAAGATGTGAGACATTATGTGAAAACTTGTGATCGATGTCAAAGGATGGGAATATCCAAGAAAGATGAAATTCCTTTAAACTATATATTGGAAGTTGAAATTTTTGATATATGGGGTTTAGACTTTATGGGACCATTTGTACCATCATCTGGAAAGATTTATATTTTATTAGCGGTTGATTATGTTTCAAAGTGGATTGAAGCTGTAGCTTTACCTAGCTGTGATTTCAAAAGTGTTTCAAAATTTTTAAAGAAGATGATTTTTTCAAGATTTGGAATGCCTAAGGTAACTATCACAGATGGTGGAAGTCATTTTAGAAATATAAGAATTCAATCATTATTGGAAAAAATTGGAATCAAACACAGAATTGCAACTACATATCACCCAAAAACAAGTGGTATGGCTAAAGTATAAAACAGATAAATTAAAAGAATTTTAGAGAAGACCGTTAATCCTAAAAGAACTAATTGGGTTGATAGACTTGATTCTGCATTATGGGCTTATAGAACAGCTTATAAGACACCAATCAGAATGTCACCTTACCGGTTAGTTTATGGTAAACATTGTCACTTACCTGTTGAACTTGAACATAAAGCTTATTGGGTGATAAAGGAGTTAAATTTTGATTTTAATACTGTAGGAGAAAAATGATTATTGCAATTGAATGAGATGAATGAAATAAGAAATGAATCATATGAAAATTCAAGGATTTATAACGAGAAAATGAAAATATTACATGATAAGAAGATTTCAGGAAAAATATTTGATCCTGGACAAGAAGTATTATTATTTAATACTCGTTTAAGACTTTTCCTGGAAAATTAAGATCAAAATGGATAGGACCATATATAATTGAAAAAGTATACCATTATGGAGCTGTGGATGTTAAAGATCCCAAAACGGGAAAATTTTTTAAAGTTAATGGATTAAGACTAAAGCCTTATTTGGGAGATTTTAAAAAGATTTATAAAGAGGCTTATGAGTTGAGTCTACCTGATTAAAAGATTTAATTAGGTCGGGCTGACGACATTAAACTAAGCGCTTTGTGGGAGGCAACCCATAGTTATTTGTTGTTTTGTGTGTTTTTACATTTGTAATGTAAGGTTATGCCTCGGTCTTGTTTAATTTTATATTATTTTAGAAAATTTGAATGCTAACAAGTCTTTATTGACTTAAGCTGAAAATTATCTCGAATTATATAAAGCTTAGACATTGGATCACTTTATTTCATATATGAGTAAAAAGGAGATCAAGTTAACCTTCATTAGGATTGCTTATAATTTGTGTTATTGAGTCTATATTGATCTTACCATTCTAAACTACCTATTTTGGAGAATGAAACTTTGAAATTTGACGTTAGGCGAAACGGAGTCAAACATGGTTCCGGCGCCTAGGCCCCAGATTTGGCGTCTAAGTGCCAGAGTAAAACTACGTGTCGATGGGTCCGGCGCCTAGGCGCTAGATTTGGCGCCTAAGCGCCACAGTTACTGGATCGTGTCAAAATCGAAAATATTCAGTTTTTCACACAATTTTCTCTTATGAATGACCCTATCTTCGTCCTCAATCCTTATGCAATCATTATTTCGACCCATACACTCTATTCTTGAGAGATTAGAGAGGATTTTTAAAGAAATGGGAAGGAGAAATCTTGGAGAAGAGGCTAGAGACAAGGTTTCAAAGGATCCTCAAACCTACTTCAATGGTTTCATCACTGTAAGTTTGGAGAAAATTTCTAGTCATCTAGATAAGTTTGAAGCAGAGTTTAAAAGCATTGGAGATCGCCTCCATGAGATGTATCATCAAATTGAACATCTGAAATGGTAGGCGAAACTATAATTTGATCATCTAGCAGCTTATCAAGATGCTTAAGTGGAGATGTATGCGAAGAACAATTGGATCGACAAGAAAACAGCTATGGATTTTCCGAGAGCATAAGTATTCTTCCCCAGTAGGCCAAGCAATCTTTATTGTGAAGATAATGGGAATTAGATAGTGATGTGGTGAGATTGTGATTTATCTATTGTGTCGTTGTATCGATTTAGTGAATCGATTGTGGTTGTTTGTGTGTTTACTTTCACGTTCAATGTGTGTTGTATTTGCTTTCAAATTTGTGTTGTTTGATTGTTGTTAGAACTTGAATCATGTTATGATACTTATCTGAATTGTATTGAGCCTGAAATTGAAAATCATGAATGGAATTAGAAGAGTTTGATTTAAACTTGTGTTTAATTGGTGGATTTAATTTTTAATTTTTAAATTTTTTGGAAAATATTTTGGAAGATGGAAACTGAAGCAATACTCTTATATGAGTAATTAGAAGTTTAATTTATGAATTTTGGTGGAAAATAAAATTTTTAAGAGATTTTTTTGGAAAGGCGAGTCTGGCGCCTAGGCGCCAGAATTCGGCGCCTAGGCGCCTGTTCGGCCTGCTTACCCAAAAAACACCATTTAAACCCCCATTATCCATTTTTGACGCCTAAGCTTCATCTTCTTCCTCTTTTTCGCGAAAATCCACCTCCTAAATCCATTTTGAGGTCAAAACATCAATATTTTGAGCCCGAAATCACTTGATTTCTTCATATTAAGGTCAGATCTACACTCTAATCCATTTATTTTTTATTTTCACCATAGTTTTTCCTATTTTTGATTAAAAACTGAAATTTTAATAAAAATTTGGATTTTTAGTGTTTCTCCATGAATTTATAAACTCATTTTAAGTTTCTTAAGCTTAAAAGGAGTTTAAATATTTGATTCCTTAATTTATTTGTGTTTTCTTTCACGTTTAGATGGCACCGAAATCTAAGCGAGGAAAGGCACGAGAAAATTTTGACAGTAGCAAGTTCGCGACTGCGACAGCGTATTTTTGATATCAAGAATTTGCGACGTCCAGAAAATTTATCTCAGAGCGAAGCTTTTACAATCCCGGTGAAATGATCGAGAACACGATTGTTGCGCACAACTGGCAACGATTCTGTTATTTCACTGTTGTTGCTGTTATTCCAGTCGTACGCGAATTTTATGCTAACTTTTTGGATGCGAAAGACTACGAAGTCTTCGTCTGAGGTGTTGGAGTAGGATTTACTCCAGAAAGGATCAATGTTTTTTATGGACTGCCACCTACCATTGAGTGCCACTATTCTGGATTATCTCCATCTGAGGGAGATCTTGAGTTGATTATTGCTTATTTGACTGACGGCAGTGGAGCTTGGAAGATCTGGAACGATAAACGGGTAAATTTCAAATCTTCCATGTTAAATGGTATTTCAAAGGCATGGCATTACTTTATTTCTGCAAGACTTATACCTTCCAACCACCTGAGCGAAGTGACTAGAGATCGAGCTATCTTAGACTACTGCATTCAGGAGAGGAAGCCGATAGAAGTCGGCAGTATTATTTATGATTCTGTGGAGTCTACTGCTAGATCCAGTACTTCTGTAGGACTAGGATTCCCATCTCTGATTTATTCTTTAGGTGTGAACAATGGAGTCACTGCTGATATTTTTGAGGAGAAGTTAAAGTCTACCAAGCCAATTGGTAAGGAGAGTGTTAGTATCTATGATAGTCTTCGTGGGAAGAGATCTACAGCCCCTTCTACTTCTGCACCTACTCCAGGTAGAGCTTCCACTTCCAGACCTTCTACTTCTACTGCTTAGCCACCGTCTAGTTTTTGGAAATCGATGCATGAGCAATTTCTGGAGCAGCAGAATGAGTTATTTCTAACTCACTGCAGAGTTGATACTATAGATAAGAAGATAGATCACCTATCTGATTACACCCAAAGGAAGAGTGAATATGATGCTGAGTATTCAGAGTCTTTAGTCAGATTCTTGAAGGGTGAGCATTATATTCAGTTTCCCACCTGTCCTAGATTTTCAACATATGTTGATCCTAAGGATGTGGAGTTTTCTTTTGGTGATGACGATTACGAGGCTACAGACAGTGATTAGTGGCCTGATTTACCTCTGAGATGTGCTGAGTCTGTTGTTAGTTTAGTTTTTGTTTACTAGTAATGATTGTTGTTTGTTGTTTACTAGTTTAGATTTGTTTATGAGACTTTGTATGAATTATTTGATGTTGAGACTCGTTTTAGATATTTATTTCGTTGATTGAAATTTGAATGAATTTGTGTTTATTTTTGGTTTCGACTCTACTGCTTAGTATTTTAGAATAGTTAGTAATGTTATTCTATTTACGTTAGTAATATAGTTATTTAATTCAACTACTTGCTATATAAAATTTTTGAGCTCGCTTACTTTTATATGCTCCATTATTTCGTAATATTCATAAAAAGCATGTGTAAAAGTAAATTATATTTCTTTCTAGAATTTTGTTTACATGCTTATAAAATTCCTTTTTAAATTATACTTTTCTTTCTCTCATACTTTATTATTTTCATGATATACCAAAACTTAAGTTTGGGGGAAGATAAAATACATGCAAATTTAAATTTTATTTGTCCTTAATAAACTAATATTTTTAAAAAAAAAATCTTAACATAACATAAGGAATGAAGAATCTATTTAAGATCACTTAAATTTTTGAAATTATAAATAATTTAGTGGACTTAACTAAAATTTTAATAACTTTGATTGATTTTAAGAATAGAATTATTTAACTTAAAGAAGAATAAGATTAAGAATTTTTCTATTCATAACAGAAATAATTGAATTTTAGAAGTATTAAGAAATCAAAAATTATAACTTGAAAAAGAAAAGATTGAAAATCTTTTTGAAATTCTATTCATGTTATAATAAATAAGTGAAAATGAAAAAGTTTGAAAATATAAGTTAAGGATAGTGAAGTTCAAAATCATTAACGAAGTTATCCGAGATACGATAATCCTCACTGTAAAAAAAGAGAGAGAAAAAGAGGAGAAGCTTGAGGATATGCCTAATCAAAAATTGGTTTCACTTGAATTATCTTATATGAAGAAAACTAGTTACATACTTTTACTTAATTTTCATGCATGAATCTTTTCATGAAAATCTTTTTCTTATAAATAATCTATGTAATCTTAATATAATAAACTTCTATTATTTTTTGAAATGAATGAAAAATTTTTGAAGTCGTATGATTTGGTAGTTGAATATTCTTTAAATTCTTAAAATTAAAATAAGTTAGTGAAATTTGGTTATTGATTTACTAAAGCCTTTATAAGATCAAAAATTACAAGGAGTCTTAAATATTTATCTTTCATTCCAAATGTTATACATTTTATATAGTAAAAAGGGTTACTTGATAACAAGTAACATTTAAGTTTGGGGGATTTTGATCCATGAAAAAAATACTCATTTTTATGCCTTAATTTTTATCAAAGTTTTAAGGATATTATGCTTTAATGAAAGGTTATTTTGTGTTTTTGGATATACGTGATGGAAAAATGTTCAAGAAGAAAAAAAAGTGAAAAAGGAGCAACATGGAGCAAAAATGAAGCCAAAATGCAAAATTGTCAAAATTATTGGTCCAGCGCCTAGGCGCCACAATCCGACGCCTAAGCTCCAGGTCGATACAAGATCTGTCGAGATTATTGACGACTTTTGGACGGTTATTTTGATGGTGTTAGCGGTTATTGGACCTTCTAGAAGACTGGCAATTGTTTCTGGTTTATAGGACATGTGATACAACGTATTTGGATGCTTGGAAACGGTTTTAATCACGAAGAGGTGCGATCCAAAGTGAAGAGGTGCGAAGAACTGGACGCAGAGTCAGGCGCTTAGGCGCCAGACACACCTTCTAGAAGATTCATTGAATGTGGACACATTTTGAAGAGGTGCCTCAATGCAACCCTTGAAGCCTATAAATAGGAGGGTACCCCTTCAAAGAAAAATGCCTCCATACGTTCCTCTATCTAGAGCCCCATCTAGAGGGAGAATTAGAGAAATACTTTTGGGCTACTTTTATTAATTAGTGAGTTTATTTAGAGTGTGTATTGAGAGTTTAAAGAGTTAATGCTTTTGAAGTTTATTTGCTTTGGAGTCAGAAGAATTCAGAGGTTCAGTAGGAGAAACACTTGAGATAAGTATTTGTAATTTTATTCAAAGTTTTATTATCATGTTTTGTTGTTTAAATTCAATGTGTTCTGAGTAGTTAGTTTACTTTCTCCTTTCAATTATGAAAAGATAAATAAGATAATATAAAATTCGATGGAAAATTAAAAACTATTTATATTTTAAAACATTGTGATGATATTAATACTGGATCTTCATTTACTTTACAAATTGATCACTTGTATTGTTAAAATCTGTTGAAGATTTTTGATACCTAGAAGGAGATGAATTCTTAACTAGTAGATATCACATGAATCCTTGGGTAATCGAAGGCCTTGTGCGGGTTATTCAAGGTGAAGTGCAAATAAATAGGAAGATATTATATAATGGGCGTAAAATTAATAAGTTTTTAGAGTGACAGACTAAATTCTTGTGATTTGGTTTATAGAGAAGGAAAGGGTCACTAGTAGGGCCGACCATAGCCACCCTTGGACATCTAGTAGTGTGAGCCTAGATTAACCCATTCTACTAACAATACATCCGGACCTGATCTATAGGCTAGCTAATGTTCTTTACACTCGGATCGAAAGGGTAAATAATATGAATGCTTCTATTTGGCACAATACCATAAATTTATATTCTCCACGAATATTATCATTATCTTAGAAAATCTTGGATTAATTGAAAGGAAGAAAGTTGTGTTTTTATTGCTATTTACACCAATCATTTCATTACTGCTTTATTATTGCATCTTTCATTACTGCTTTATTATTGCATCTAGTAAATTAAAAATATCAAATTTTAAACTATAAAAGAAATACATAAAAATAAAATTAAAATATTTAAAAATCCATAACTCACTCCTTGTGGGATCGATACTTGGGGTCTTTGTTTCAAAGCCCTATATTACTTGATACGATACGTATACTTGCGTAGTACCCCTAGTGTGTAAAATATTTTCAATAAAATTATATTTGTATACACTAGTTGCTATTATTATCTATTACATATATTTGAAAGCATTAATTATTATATTTTTCATCAGCGGATTGCGGGTCAAGTTTTTGGCGCCGTTGTCGAGGATTGAATTTTTAGTACCCATATATATAGCATTGGGTCAGTCACCCATCAGTCCCTTGCTGGTTCTGATCGCAGACCTTCGTTATTGACCATTACTGCTCCTTCCAAAAGGGGTCACACCACTCCTTTTAGATATCAGAATATCTGGTCAGCTCACCCCTCTTATTTCAATATTATCTATGCCCTGTGGAGAGATATTGATCATTCTGATCCCTGGACAAAATTGTGCTTATTATATATTAAGCTGAGTAAGGGGCTTAAAAAGTGGGGCTGGAATGAATTTGGGAATGTTTTTACTACTGTGGAGGATGCTGAGAGAGAAGTAAAAAAAATGAAAAATGAATTTCTTTCTAACTTTGTATCTGAACAGATACTTTTGGTAGCTCAGGAAAACCCGCTCCATGTGATTGAGATACAAGATCAATTTTTAAAACAAAAGGTTTCACTTAACATTTTCACTAAGGGGGACAAAAGTATTAAGTTTTACCATGCCTATATCAATAATAGAAGGAAGTGCAACACCATCCATAGCATTCATAATGAAGATGAAGTATGGCTTTCCCACAACACTGACATTGGCAGGAGTGTTACCTCCTATTTCCAAAGTCTACTTGAGCAGACCCCTTTTGATAGAGCTTCCATTGATCATTCCTACTTCCTGGAGCACTTTCAGTATACTAATAGCTTAGTCTTAACCACCCCTCCAACTGACAATGAAGTTTGACAAGCAATTAACTCTATTAATAGCTCAAAGACTGCTGGAACTGATTGTTATTCTGTAGATTTTTACAAAAAGGACTGGCCCATTATCAAGACCGAGGTAATTGATGCTATTACAAGTTTCATTCAGCGAGCTGACATTCCCATTACTTCGGCTCCTCAAATATTGTCCTTATCCCCACGAACAATGAACAAAGAAGATGGGGTCACTTTAGACTCATTTGCCTCACTTCAATTATTAGCAAGGCTATTAGCAAGATAATTGTGACTAGGCTTCAACAACATCTTGAGAAGACTGTTAGCCCCAATCAAATAGCTTTTGTTAAAGGGAGATCTATTTCTGACAATGACTCTTGGCTGAGGAACTTCTGTTAGATGTGGATAAACCCTGCAGGGTGACAATTTTATTTATAAGGTTGATATAAGGAAAGTCGATGAGTCCATCAGTTTGGATTTATCATGGATATTTTTGCTGCAAGGGGCTTCACTGGAGATTTCTGTAACATGATCCTCAGATTGCTTAGAACTAATTCTCATTCTATTTTTATTAATGGTTCTTGCTGGGGTTCTTTTCTGCATCTAGGGGGCTGAAGCAAGGAGACCCCTTATCTCCTACTATCTTTATTATTGCCATGGATTATCTCTCCAAAATGTTGAATCATAAACTTGCTCGTAACAGCTATACCAGGTATCAACATAGACCCAATCTGGTTATTTCCCATCTGATTTATGCTGATGATATTATGATTTTCTCTAATGCTAATAAAAATGATGTAATGTAAGTCTATAAATGTCTCGAGCTATTTCAGAATCATTCAGGCATGCTTTTTAATCTTGAAAAGTGCAATATCTTATTCCCCAAGAGGATTCTTCCTGGTTGTTGGATCCTTAATTTCGCAGGTTTCTCTGGCCCCCAGCTCTTCCTCAAATACCTTGGAGTGATGCTCAATACTGGCATAACCAAACAAAACCATTTTGATGATATCTTAAACAAAATTAGTCATTATTTTTCCAACTAGACCAACCTCTACTTGTTAAATGGAGGTAGAATAACTTTGTTGAAGAGTATAATTACCACTCTCCCTTTTTATGCTTTACAAATGACCACAATGAAGAAAAGTACACAGCTACAGTTTGAAAGAGCTTTCAACCATTTCCTTTAGGCAGGTCAAAAACTCTAGATTCACTAAGCTTCCTGGCAGAGGTGGCCAAACCCACTTGGGCAGGAGGTCTAGGCTTCAAAGGGCTTTAACAGATCATTTAAGTAAATCTCTACAAACTTTAGATTAAGTTAGATTCCAAGATTCCTTTGGGCTAAATTTATAACAGGTAAATACTGTAAAGCCTCACACCCGTCCTAGGTCCTTAGAAAATTGGGAGACTCTAAATTATGGGTGGCCTGCTCAAAATTAGACACTTGGCAGAAAACATGAATCTTTGGAACCTTGGCAAGGGTGGTGTCCCACTGAGTGGCTAACTCCCTATACTACCAATTTGAATATAAATTGACAGGTGGCTGATTGCTGGGATGGGGATTTATGGTCCTTATCAACTCTTAAGTCTATCCTGCAAGAACCTTCTGCCAATCTAATCTCCAAAGTGCAGTTTGACATGAGTAAAGCTGATAGAATTGTATGGCAAGCTCACCAAAGCCAAAGCCTGTCAAAGGCCATGTACTCCAAGTTTTTTACCTGGGAGAAAGTGCCTTGGGGGGAGTCCATTTGGAACTGCAACTTATCCCCTTCTATTAACTTTTTCTGCTGGAGAGTGTTTAATAAACTCCTCCCAACTGATGACATTCTTAAGCTTAAGGGATTGAGGGGACCTTCCTACTGCAGGTTGTGTCTGAAAGCAGAAGAGACTATTAACCATCTTTTCTTTGTTTGTAGCTTCTCTCAGAAAGTCTGGAACTCACTAGTAAAATACAAACTGCTGAATTCCCAATAACGTCAATGGAACCATATCATCACTTGCTGGGCAGACTGGAATAAAATTAGAGCTGGTGCCATCCCTCTCCTTATAGCTTGGTTTCTTTGGATGTCAAGGAACCTTGTCATATTTGAAAGTAAACCACCTATTAGAAACTGTCTTACTTACTTGCATAAGCTGATCAAATACAAAAGGTTCCCCAATATTTGTTCTCTCCCCTTAACTACAAGGCTGAATACGCCAAGAATTATTAAGGTGACTTGGAAACCTCCTAACCCGCAATCCATTAAGGTGAATACTGATGGTAGCTTTACTGAGTTGGGTGCTGGTATAGGAGGAATTTTCAGAAATCATCTGGATAACTGCCTATTGTATTTCCATGCACCTACCATTGCCTTTGATGCTTTGGAGGCAGAGTTGATAACTGTTTATTGGGCCATAAAACTGGCCACCCTGAATCAGTGGAAATCTATAATGGTGCAAGGGGACTCTCAGATATTGACTCAACTGCTGAATTTTGAAAAATCTTCCTCATCACTCTCAATGGGTTCAGAAGATTATTTCACTTATATCACAAATCATTGTCAGTTTTTCCTTCATTTACAGAGAGGGTAACAGACCTGCAAATTCTCTAGCAAGATTTGAGCTGCACACGCTATCTGTGGTCACCTCTTCCGTTCCCCCTCCCCCTTTACACCTCTTGCTTTGTGGGGACCTCCTTGATGTCCCACATCTCAGAGTTGAGACTAGATAGCATTTTGCTTTTCTTTTTGTAATGTGCAATTTTTTGTATATATATATATATATGGATTAAAGTGGCTTCCACTGTGCTGCTGAACAGTCTTGAAAATGATACCCATACAAATTGGAATCACAACTACTGGATACAGCAAATTCAACACATCAGACCCCCTCAGGCCAAATTTTCTTTCATTTTCAGAGAGGGGAACAAACCAGCAAACTGGCTAGCTTGTAATGGTGATGCTTCCCTGGAGGTTCTGGTCTCACAGTCCCCCCTACTGCTTTACATCTTCTAATTGCTAGGGATAATTAGGGTTTTCCCCATCTCAGACTAGAACATTCTTCACAGATCTGATTAACTCTGGCCCTCTATGTTGTTGTACTACTTTAGTTTTGTAGAATACTCCTGTTAGTTGTATCCTGGTTTCTTGTATTGGGTGGGAGTTGTGTCTTTGTTGAGTTTTGTGGCAGTCTTGTTATAGGTTCAGTCTGTTTAGCTGGGTCTTTAATTTTCTGGTTTTGTTAGGGGATTTGGTTCCATTGTGGCTTTGGAACTACCCCATATGTTCTGGTTTGTATCTTTTTACTGCAACAGCTCCTTTTTTTAAATATATATATATATATATATATATATATATATATATATATATATATATATATATATATATCTTTTATAGGTATACATGCAATTTTGGGTGTTACAATACTTGCTCATGTACTTTTTATCTACTTTTGTATTGAGTTGTAATGAAGAGAAAGGAACGCCTGGTGCTTATTATGTATTCTCTTTTGGTTTTAGATGGGGATCCCTTCTCCCTCCCTTTTTTGTACTCTTTTTTTATATTAACACGTTGGGGGATATGAGCTGCTTCTTGATCATATATATACTTATATATTTTTTTAGTGTTATATATATAAATATGTATCAATTGAGTTGATATATAAATATATCTTAATTGAGCAATATGCAGCTAAATCTTCCTGTATTAGAGTGGGAATAATATTAGGTCGCATTTGATGGGCCCCGCTTCAGCTTATTAAAATGGAACAAAATGTCTGCTTTTAGCTTTCTTCATGTAAATAAAATGTTTTAAATTGGATCTGCTTATCTTCTCTAAGATGAAAAAAAGAAAAAACAAACAGCACAGTAACAAATCCCATTCTTCTCGTCTATCACGCTTGCCCCTCACTCGCAAAACACTTGATGGCTCCCCATCACCACCAGCACAGCCGCCGCCACGCCTATAATCTGTGCCCGCAAACCCTAAATAACACTTGCTGTTGCGCTTCCTGTTGTTGCTCATGTGGCTGCAACACTTGTTCGTTCTCACCTAGTCTTCATCCTCCTCCCATATCCACCGAACAACTCCTTCAATCCATGGCAACAAACCTCATAAAAACTCAATCTTTTCTAAAACCCCAGCAACTTCATTCCCAATCCCTCATTCAAGATCTCATCCGCCGTGTTTCCGCCCTCGAATACTCCCTTTCCGCACTCTCCTCTTGCCCACCTACTGCTCCATCGGCTTATCCTTCTCCCTCTTCCCGGCAGAAAGAATCTCCTCCTCTCCGGGAAGTGGCTGCAAGGACGATCCAAGCGCGGTTCCGTCGATTCCTAGTCCGGCGATCGCAGACGCTTAGGGATCTCAAGCGTCTGGCGTCCATCAAATCCAGCGTTGCCGCGCTGCGATTGTCAATCTCCGGTGACCCAGACGCGGAGCCGGTGGCCATTTCTCAGGAAACAATGGATCTGCTACTTAAGCTCGATTCTATCCAGGTGCCGTGCAAAGAAGTTTCTTCTCTCTCTCTCTTTAATCTGGATTTCGTTCTAAGATTAGGGTTTTTTTTTTTTTATCGCAGAGCTCTGATCCGATGATTCGGGATGGTAAACGATCGATTAGCAAAGAGCTAACGAGAATGCTAGAGTTCGTCGACAAGGTCTTGGTGAGGGAACGGGGGCTCTCTCTTCGAGCAATGGAAATAATGGAGGACGGTGCGGGATCAGTGCCGCGAACGAGGAGCGCTAAAAGAGTGAGTTTTGCAGATAATCGTAGGGGTCTTGAAGAAGAAGCCAAAGAGGGGTTTTCTAGGGATTTGGAGGAGAATGAAGGAGTATTTGAGAAGGGAAATGGTGCAATTCACGGCAGGAATGGTGGTTTTGTGCTCTCTGCTCCACGGCCAATTCAAATGGAGCAAAGGTTTGGTCGCTGATGTTTATAATTTAGATTCATTCTCTAGGAGATTGAGTAGGGTTTTGTATTGTTTCGTTCTTTTTTAATATATATTACTTTCTGGATGTTATAATGCTAGGTCTGAATTTTGGCTGATTTTGATGGGTCCTCTGTTTAGTTCTGTTTGTTTTTTTGTCACTCTTTTGAGTCATGTGAATTCATTTGATAACTTCTCTAATTTAGCCTTCGAATTTGATAATCTTATTGTGCTGTGACTCCTTTTCCCACTCAAATAAGATTATGTTATTTTTGTTAACTTTAATTTGGTCCTGAATCTCTTTAAGTGAGATTGTACACTCTGAACGATCGAATGTCAAATGTAATTATTGTAATATTTCAAATATATTGCCTGCTATGATGAATTCATGAATCAAGTATGCTGCCCTATTGTTGCATTTTTTGTACTCAATAGAGTCTTCATGTCCTGAGGACTTGGTCACCTATTCTTATTATAATAGCTGGTAAGGAGAAATGATCACAATTATACCTTTCAAAAACATTTTTATTCCAATGTTGTTGAAGAATTTTAATTGATTGTGACATGGCTCCCATTCAACGGTCACTCTAAAAAATGTCTACCAAGAGACATGAGAGTAAAGTAACCAGTAATTGAAACTTTTCTTCTGCCATTGCATTGTGATTCCTGCACCAAACTCGTAAATCCTTCATTTAACCAAATAATTATCTCTTTAATGGAACGAGGTCTTTAAGATCTTTGTTATTGAATTTTGGAGATAATACAGTGAACATGATGGAAAAAAAATTTAAGCATGTCAGGTATACCGGTATGCAATTTAGACATTCTTGCCAACTACTGTAAATTCTCTCTTACACTTCTAATGCATATTAGAAGAATTCTATGTTTGTTTGAATAGTAATTATGAATTTAGATCAAGTATGACTATGTTTTAATTTAACTAGTTGATCTTATTTTTGTAATCCTTTTCTTCTAAATTTTTGGGGCATGTACATAGATACCACCCAACTTTACATATTTACCCAACACTTAATAAACATTGCTTTTTATATTTCTACCAATCAAATCATTTACATCACAATAATACCACTTTTATAACCTCTAAAAATAGAACCACACCTTTTCACGCATAAGGGGGCATATATGTAAAAATTGAAGCTTAGGTGTTGGATATCTAAATACATAGCAATTGAGTGGCATGTATCTAAATCCTCTTCTATCTTTGTTATATTTTGCTTTAAGTTCATATTGGACTTGTTAAAGTGTAGACCTTCTTTTGTGCCTACAAGAGAGAGATTCTTATCGATTTGCTTTGTGTAAGCTTGAAAACAGATTAAGATTGATGTGAAAGCCTAACCAAACATGAAATTAAATGGCTTCAGCATTCGTAATTTTCTCTTTTCCCATTGAAAAGGATGCGATGATCCATTTGGAATCCCGTTTACATCTAGTTATCAGAGAAACAAAACATTTGATTAAATCATCATCAGCTCCGTCAGACTCATACTCAAATTTGTAATTCCAATTTGCTTGGAATTCATCCACCTAAAAACCATCTAGTAGTTATATTTCATTCCATCATCCCATTATGCATAATCCTGATCTTGATATTGTTGTAGTTGCATCCAGGCTGCTGCATTTGCAGGCACATCTTATCTACTGCACCATATAAAAATAGTTATTAAAACATTCATAAGATGCGGTTGAATCTCCTCTTTAAATTCAAAATTTTTAGATAATCTGTTTTTCTGAACTCCAGAAGTATTTTGAAGATCTACCAACTATTTTTTGATCAAGGTGATACTATTTATGAATTTTGAGATAGGTTGTAATATTATGTTGAATTTTTTAATAAATTAACTGTCTGAACTCATTCAGCATTATAGTCCTAAAAGAAAATGTTAACTTGCAAAAATATTGAGAAGAGGAAAATTAATGGGAGAGAAGCAGCTAACCAAAGGAGAGATTTTATTGTGTTCGAACTCCTATAACTAAGAAAATAAGGGTAATAATAATAGCAAGATTGTCTTATACTTCATACCCAGCCCTCATAATCACAACTAGGTCGATTTCCCAGTCTTCGATATAAACAAAGATATATCTCTATTTTTACCTACAGCTTAATAAAAATCCTTGGTGTACCCTTCTTTTCTGAAACTTGGAGAAATATTTTAAATGTCCGATCAATGGCGCAGCTGAAACTCTCTAATCCACATGTTTAAAGAAAAGTGTTTGGTCACTTGTCAACAGCATAAATTAACTTTTTATGAAATTATTATAAAATATATGATGTATTAAGACATCCATATCCAAATCTATGAGATCAATGTTGCTATATTATGCATGATAATGATTTGAGAAGATTTTCATGAAACTATTACTAGGCCCACCAAATCTTTAAAGCTTCATATTGAGAAGAAGGGTGTAAAATTTTATGGAAGTATTAAACGTAAGATATGCTCAAAAAGTAAATTTTAGAACAAACTTTGTAAGAAAAAAAAGGAATAAATTTTAATCATTTTACAGTTATCACATATGTACAAAATTCTCATGATAAATTGAACAATTTAGAAAAGTTAATATATCTCAGAAAGGGGGATACATTTAATAAAACTATTCAAGTTCAATGGAGTCCTAAGTATCGATTCCACAGGAAAGTGGCAATTCTTGTTATAATAATTCAAGGATACAATATTCAAACTATATAAAAACTTGCATAAAAAAAAACTAGTCGAAA
This sequence comes from Papilionanthe hookeriana x Papilionanthe teres, assembly GCA_022702705.1. Classification (NCBI taxonomy): domain Eukaryota; kingdom Viridiplantae; phylum Streptophyta; class Magnoliopsida; order Asparagales; family Orchidaceae; genus Papilionanthe; species Papilionanthe hookeriana x Papilionanthe teres. The sequence continues at coordinate 65,805,340 of CM040439.1, read as the reverse complement.
TTGTTTTAATGTAGCTAATGGAACTAAGTTTATTAAACTAATCTATAAACTTCAAAGTTAAATTTATTAAGACTAAGCTAAATTTTGTGACGAAGAGTTCAAATTAAAGAAAACAATGTTCCCCTTTTCAATGAGTTTTTAGTTAGTGACTGAATCCAATTGTTGTAAATTGTATTATGTCAAATATGAGCATTCCTATTATTTCTCCTATTTACGAGCGAAAAAGAACATTGACTAATCCATAATTTAGTCCCTAAATCGGCAGTTATGCTGGGAAGATACTGACTCTCACTCTAGAGTTCCCAAATTCTCTTCACATGAGGGCTAATATCTTGCTTTAGTTTTCAAACACCCGGACCAAATTGGGGAATTCAGTCAGTCATCCTAAAATCTCAAATTCTACACCTACAAAGTATATTTTTTATTTGTTTGCACTTAACCTCGGACTACATTCTTATTCATGAAATCAAATGTGATTCTTATTCTGTTGTAGTAAGCATAGTCCTTTCGGATCATATGTTTCGTTATGAATTTTAACAATTCAATTGGCCTGATCGAAAAGTAAATGAAGTTCAAAGTTTAAATCATTAAAATTATTAAATTTAAAACATCGCAATCCAACGTTGATTCTTCACACGACTAAATCTCATTGTGGGGAAGAGGACAAAGAAGACTACTCAGAATTCATGAGAAGGATGCAACATAAAATGGATTATATATATAAAAACAAGTTTACAAAACAAAAAGAAAAGAACACAACTCATCTCAATCTCCTCCACAGACGAATACTTTGAAGTTTCTTTGAATCTCTTTTTCTCTCTACAATACCACTCAACTCTCACCTAGAAGTGTAATGAAGAATAAATCTCTCATTTTCCCTCTCCTCTTACAACAATCTTCTCTAAACTCTCTCACACACTAGACTTGACTCACACAACAAAGACCTAAAGACAAAAATACACACAAGACTGACTATGGACACTTTTTCTGACATAAAAGCACTCTTTTATAATGTCGAGACGAATTTTCCAAGAGTTTCTTCAAGCACCCCTCCAAAATCCGTCCAAATTCAATGAATTTAGGAGAATAACCGCGGGCGCCGAAATCTGGATCCTATGTGTGCTCTCTAGATTCTGGCGCCAGCGCACTTTCTGCTCTCTGGAAACTGGCGTCATTGGCGACATTTCTGTCGTCATTGGCGCCAGAGAAAATTTTAACAATTGCTTCATTTTGCTCCAAATTTCTTCCTTTTTTCATATTTCTTGCTCCAAGTAATATACCCTCTCAAAACATGAAAAATACATTTCTTTAAATTGTAATATCACTAAATTTAAGCATAAAATTTATATATATAATTGAACATTTTTTTGGCGTATCAAAATACACCAAACTTAATCGTTACTTGTCCTCAAGTAACTTTTTTACTATATGTAAAAGTATGAGTTATGATACTGAGCTTTACTTACATATTACTATAATTTTTATTTACTAAATATAACAATACAACTTAAGAAAAATTTTAAAACTAAAAGTATAAGAATATCTCACGATCAAGTTTAAGATTTCTGATTTTCCAATTCATTTCAAGAAGAATTGTAATTTGTCAAATTAAATATGCTTAGAAGATTCATATGAAAAAAAAAAATCATAAGAACTTTGTTAGTAAGGATGATAATACTTAAACAAAAGTTTAAAACGTAATTAAATTTTTTTTCCTCAAGTTGATTCAAGTGAAGTCAATTTTTTATTTAGCATCTTCTCAAGCTTCTCCTCATATATTTTTCATTTCCTTTTCTTTTCTTTTTCTTCTACTTTTTGCTTTTCTTTTTTCTTTTAGGATCATTTTCAATCATTTCTTTTCTTTTATTTTTCGTGTGAGGATTACTAATTCTTTAATAATTTTGAACTTCACAATCATCTTCTTAAAGTTAAAAACTTCTCTCTTTCCTTCATTTTATAAATCTATATTAGCTTTGAATAAAATTTTTCATAAAGTCTCAATCTTTTCTTCTTATATGTCACTCCAAGATTCTTAATATTTTAAAAATACAATTTTCTTTATTTTAAATAGAAAAAGCATAGTCTTTTTCTTTCATACTAAATATCTTTTCTCTAGAGTTAATCCTTATTATTAAAGACTTTTACTTAGGTCTATTAAGATATTTAAAAACAAAAATATAGTTATCTAAAGTTAACCTCTTATACCAAAAGTCATGTTAAATTAATGTTTTCTTAAAATATAGCTAGTTGGGCACATATAAAGTTTAGTCTCATGTTGAGAAAATTTCTCTTTCCCCCAAACTTAAATTTTTAATAGGTAAAACATTTAGTTCAAAAAAATGCAGGTAGAAAGAAAACTTTAAATTCATTAAGTAAGACTAACCTAGTGAGGGTCTTGAACTTGAACTTTGCAGGCACCAATTTAAATAGAACAAAGTATAAAGTAGTATGTAAAGCATGATATATCAAAAGATTTGCTAAGTAAACGAGAGTTCTAAACATAAGCAGTAAATTTTAAAGGAAACATACGACAAACATCACAACTTACATTACATAAAAATAAATTCTAATAGCTAACAAAGATAAACAAACTACAAACTAAAGAAAAAACAATAAACTACCCAATAACCTTCTTAAGCATCATCATCCGTTTCTTCCCCTTCTTCTTCTTCTTCTTCTTCTTCTTCTTTTTCTTCTTCTTCCTCTCCTTCCTCTTCAAAATTATCATACACAAGGCGTAAAGCTGGGCAAGTAGGGAACTCCACAGTGTGATCACCCATCATATATCTTGTCATAGCCTGATGATAAGCAATATCAAATTCGGCTATTCTTTGCATGTATTCATCATTATGAGTATTTTGGCTTCCATACCACTTATTCGATTATGCATTTTCATAATATCTTCTTGTTGAATCATTAGTTCCTCCATAACATCCTAAAGAGAACAAGTACTAAAAGTGGAAGGTCTAGAAGCTGATGTTGAAGGTATATTGCTACTTCCACCTCTAGTTCTTCATCCAACATTTGGCTCATATTTATGAACATTGGGTTTACCGATAGGTTTTAAAGGCTGTAATAATTTTTATTGTCTATCAAAATCAACTCCTGATTGTTTACATAAAGTGAAAATCAGAACAGGGTATCCTAAACCAACCAGTAGTCCCACCCTTAGAAATACAGCGGGCATTTCGATGACTGAGAGAACAAATATCAATACTCTTCATTTGTTGATAACAAAAATTTAGTATGGCTCTCTCCTTAGTTACTTCACTAAGATGATTAGAGGGAAGTAGTCTTGGAGAAATAAGATAATATCATGCTTTGGACTGTACATTTAGCATTGAAGTAGAGAAGTTTACCTTATGATTATTCTTTTATTTCCAGACTCATCTTCCATCAGTCAAAAATGCAATAACTTCATCTAGAAATGAATCAGAGGCTACGAATGTTGAATACTCGCAATGAAATTTGTTCCTTAACTGATATAATGCATTGATTCTTTAGTGAGTGACTTCGACATTCTTACCTCATACAAATACTTGCTCGCCCGAAGTCTCCTAGAGGTTAGCGTAGAACTCATGAATGATGGGAATAACTGCTATTGTTGTGAAGTATTAGAAAGCCTCCCTATGCCTTGCTATAATCAATCTTTCTATTGAACCTTCAAGATTATAAAATGCACGTTCCTGAATAAGCTTCTTGGTAACAAGTTGTGTGTTGTAGTGAAGCGTGCCTTCAAATTCACAAACCTTCTCGCATCAAAACCCTCTCGACCCCAAAAATTGAAATAATTGGCAAGGACTTTACACCATGGATTCTCTCTAAATTTTCTTCAAAATATTCAAAGTTTTGGTTTTCCCATAATGTAGGAAAATGCATGGTGAAAGTAAAACATTTTAAGGTTAAAGTGAAGCTCTTACCAAGAGAAGATGAAATCCAAGCTTTTCAATCCTTTAATTCACCTACAATGTGAGTATTAGCAAGCACTAATATGAGTTTTGCCCTTATTCGAGAGGTAGGAGACAAACCAAGCAGTAAAAATGGAGGCATTGTTCACTTTACGCAATTTTTAATTGGCCTGGAGGTTTTTGGTATACCGACTCCATTGGCGCCAAATCCGGCGCCATTGGCGCAGACTCCCAGAAATTTAAGATTTTGATTTTTTTTTGTAAACCGTGTACAACTAAGCTCTCCAAATTCTAATTAGCTTAAATTTACATTTATTTTTATGATTAAGTAATCTTTAAACAATAAATTTTCACAAACAATACAAAACTCACATTTATGTATAAAATCCAAACAATTACAAGCATGTATTTTCAAACCACAACATAAAACTTAAAGTCTAAATCACACCAACATCAGCCTAACACTGTAAACTAAATATCAAACACCTAACATAAAACACATAAAGTCCGACAACTACACATCTTCATCTTCAATACTCTCATCTTCTCGAATATCTCCCAAGGATTGGTGGTGCACATACAATTTAAAAAGGATGGTGAGGAAATTCGTTTATCGTGTCATCTTCGATTCAAACATTCTTATTATGCATACGAACATCTAGCCTCTTCCATAAGTCCAATGTGCTAAAATTTCTCTTTAAATCGCAATCTAAATTGTCAAATTGATCAGAAATGTTGCTAATCACATTCATAATATTTCATATCTCTTTCTCCAACTTCTTAATTCTTTTGAAAATAACATGTGAACTATCAGGAAATCGGGGTGGTATAGGTAATGAATTTTGAGATGATTGATCCTTATGAATATTTATTTCATTCACTTCCCCATTCTCCATATAGTGACAATTTAACATTGGGTTCATGGGCTTCCTAGGGAGATGCACTTTTTCCCAATTTTCATAAGGAACTTGTGCTTGACTACATAGCAAAAATATTGAAGATGGATGCCCAAGTCCATGAGTAGATCTATTTAAAATCAACCCAATAACGGATTTAACAATCAAAGCACCCACATCAATAGGTCTTCCAGTTTGAATACAATAATTCAAAATAACACTTTCCTTCGTCACTTTACTCATTTTCGTAGTAGGGAGAAATTTCGCTGAAATAAAGAAATGTCATGGCTTTGACGCAAAATTTAATAATGAAGATGAAAAACTTGAATGACTGTCATCTCTTGCCTCCCATTTTACATTTTCATTCGTTAAGAATCAAATGACTTCATTCATATTATCTCTTGTAGGGGAAAAGTTGGCAAAATGGCAAATCAGGACATTCTCAATCAAATACAAATAAGTGATTAATGGAGTAAAAGGTACCCACTTGCCTCGAACACCAGCACCTCCTTGGTTAATTTCATGAAGATTTACATAAAACTCCTTAATGACTACTGATGCAGTTGTGTAACACAATACTTCCCATCTCCTTTGCACGATGATGTCTTCCACAATTGTTCCAGGAGTATTGAATCTTTGATTTGTAAAGCTTCTTTCCTTGATAAACCTCATCTTCGCAAGAATTCTATAATGTAACTTGTGCGCATCGAAACTAATGAAATTCTTTTGATTGAAAATCCAAACTTTGAAGTTCCTTTGGAATTGGAAGCTATAGGGTCAAAAATAGCGAATATTCACCCTCTCTATTGATTTAAATCACTTCAAATGACAAAATTTGGGAATTAAAATGAGAAAAATCTGTCCAAAACCATCAAAAACCACCAAAAAGAAGCTTCCCAACCGTTTTCACAACTGCAACGCCATTAGCGGCGTGTCTCTGGAAATTGATGTTGTTGGCGTCATAGTAGATTTCTATATTATTTCGTCTATGGTCAAAATAACTCTCAAATCTTCCTTGTAATTGACACGCATAAAATATATACGCTTTTGCTATATCATTTTACTCATTTTTTTGATGATATTACATTTTAAAAGAAGGTATTTTGTATGTTTTGTGGTTTTAGGTACAAGAAATGGTGATTGGAGCAAAAGGAAGCAAAAAACGGTACAATTTTGAGCAAAAACGAGCAAAAGAGACAAAAATTGAACTAGGCTGCCGACAGCGAGGAATAGGCTGCTGAAGACGTGATTTTACCGAGACCAATTGAATATTATAAAGGAGCCCGCCGACGGCGAGATCGAGCCCGCCGACAGCGAGCCTGAGTAATTGGCCTACGTTCTAGAAGCCCGCCGACAGTGAGATAGTTGCCACCGACGGTGAGAAGGTTGGTTCAAGCAATGTTCAATGTATTTGGATGCTTTTTTGAAGGGGTGCTTAAGGGAACTCTTAGAAATTCGTCCATACTCTTTAAAATGGCTAATTTATGTTAGAAAAGAGAGGAGAATTGAAGAGAAAAGTAGAGAAACAAGAGAGGAATGTTAGGAAAATCTTGGAGAATATTTAGGAATCTTAGATTAAGAGTAAAAATGTAGATTTCTACCCTTTTGGAGAAATTGGAGAGGAGATTTTGAGAGAATTTGTAAGGGATTGCACTAGCATTGCATGGATCAATGGGAGACTTTACGGGAGAGATCTTCGTCTTTCTTTCAAAAGGAAAAAACTAAGTATTGTTCTTCATTATCTTATAATTTTGTAAACAATTACCTAGTGGATTTGCTTTGGCTAAATCAAGTTTCTGTTGTATTTTCTTCATGCTTTGTGACGCATCTCTCTTACTCTTTCTTCTTCTTTAAAAATAGTGACATGAGAAGATTATGTCATTATTTTCATTTTACTTTTCTTTTGCAATGAGTAGAAATCATGTTTAGAAATTTGTGATGCATGAAAGAAGTAAATTTAATTATAAATGTGATGGTTTTTACTTACACTTCATTTACATTACAATAAAGGCCCGTTGTATTGTTAAAATTCATTGTAATTGCATTGACCCGAATGGGCGGTGTAATTCTCAACAAAGTGGAACCACATTCAAATTTCATGGATGGTGAAGTTCATGGGAGTTGAGTGCAAATAAGTAGTGAAATAATATTAATCGGGCGTAAAATTGGAGATTTTAGAGTGACAGGCTAAAATCCTCAATTCGGTCCTATCGATTGGGTGCTGAAGTGTAGATTGTTAGCCCTCAGGAGAAGGGAACGTGGGAGCTCCGAAGTGAGAGCTGGTATCCTCCTAGCCTAGCCGCAGATTCAGTAACCAAGCATAAGATTAGTCAATGTTCTTTATGCCTGGACCAAAGGGTAAAGAATAGGATTGTTCCTATTTGGCACACACAATATTTAATGCATCTCATTCGTATACATTATCCATTTCATTACATAAGAATAGTAGTTTTTATTACCTCAAAATTCTTCAAACCAATACATCCAAAAAGGGTTATCTTTAGAATTATTATTTGCACTTAATTGTAGTTACTATCTTTACGTTTAACACTTGCATTTAGGAGTTGTTGCTAGTTAAAACATAATTTTAATCGACATTCCAACCTAAGGAGTAATTGTAGTAGACTAGAATTTGACTAAAGACCTCGTACTTCACTTCCTCATGGGATCGATACTGGGGTTTTTAAAAAAAACCCTATATTACTTGAAGCGATACGTATACTTGCGTAGAACCCCTAGTAAGTAAAATATTTTCCAATTTTTATATCATTTAAGATTTTTTCACACTAGCCGCTATTTATAAATCTGGTCAAGTTTTTTGCCATCTTTTGGAAGTTAATTTACTATGTAATTGTGGGTCGAGTCAAGTTTTTAGCGTCGTTGCCGGGGAAGCTTCGGTAAGAACTTTAGAATAATTTTAGTTGAAGTAATTAGGCTTAGACTTGGTAAACTGCAGTGTTGTAAAAATTATTTTGTGTGAAAAAATGTTGTGAAAAAGTGTTGTGAAAAAATTGTTTGTGTGAAAAAAAAAATTGTTCGCGAAAATGTTTTGTGTGTTGAATATATTTTTCGTGTTATTTGTTTAATTGTTAATGTATTGTTTGTTGTGTTACGTATGCAAAACAAAGGATCTGCAGGACTTGTGCCTTATGATCCCGAGTTTGACAAAAATAAAAAAATAAAAATACAGAAAGTACTCGAAAAAACTAGAAATAGAAATGAAAAACTTTTAAGATAATAACTTGGAAAATCATCATACTTCATTCAGGGATTACCAAAATCCTATGACAGATGAAATTTACTCAATTATACAAAACCCTATCGTAGAAGGTGATTCGTTTGAAATAAATCCTGAGATTATCCAACTGGTGCAGAACAATCAGCTTGGGGGAACTCCTTTGGAGGATCCCTATTTACACTGATCAAATTTTCTAGAACTTTGTGCTACATTTCATTATAACAGTATGTCAGACGATGCTGTTAGACTAAGGCTTTTTCTTTTCTCACTAAGGGATAAGGCTAAAATGTAGTTATACTCATTAGCACCTGGTTCTATTAAAAATTAGGAGGAGTTAACTCAGAAATTCCTAGCTAACTATTTTCCACCTTTAAGGACTACTAAACTTAGAAACAATATTATCTCGTTTTGTCAGTATGAAGGGGAATCAATATACCATGCCTGGGAAAGATTTAAGGAACTCCTAAGAAAGTATCCACACCATGTTTTGCCCGATTGGTTAATCATTCAAACTTTTTATAATGGGTTAGTAGAATCCCTTAAGTCTATAATTGATACTGCTGGTGGTGGTTCATTAATGTCAAAAACATTTGATGAAGCGTATACATTAATTGAAGAAATGGCTACAAATGAATTTCAATGGCCCTCTACAAGGGTAAATCATAAATATGTAGCTAGTGTTCATGATACAGATGTGATTGCAATTCTTGCATCTCAGGTTGCTACAATATCAAGAAAGTTGGACAAATTTGGAATGAACCAACCTCAATTTACTCCAGTAAGTGAGGAAATTTCATTAGGGCATATGATTGATTCTAACTTATCATATGATGCTTTAAATACCATAAACCACCCGTACTCTAACTTTTACAACCCATGTTGGGAGAACCATCCTAAATTTAATTGGAATCATACTACTGATGATAGAAACCAAAAATGGGAAAATAATCATGCAAATCCTAATGGAAGTTGGAATAATCAGGGGAACATAAACTATAGACCTTCATATCCACCAAACTCTAATAATGATCAACAATTTAAGGATAAGAAGATGTCTATGGAAGAAGTGATATTGCAAATGGGAAACCAGTTGCAAAGTCAAAATGCTGCGTTTAAAAATATAGAGAATTAACTGGGAAAAATGGCTAATTCACTTAGCAATAGACCCCAAGGAACACTTCCTATCAACATTGAGATCAACCCTAAAGAGAACACTAATGAACAAATAGAAGCTGTCCAGCTAAAAAGTGGAAGAGAAATAGAGGATGTGGTTAGAAAAGAGAAAGATGTTGTGAGAGAAACAAATGAAACTAAAAGATCTGAAGAACATGTTTCTAAGGATCTGAACTCATTCAGCATTAGAAATAGTCCTAAAAGAAAATATTAACTTGCAAAAATATTGAGAAGAGGAAAATTAATAGGAGAGAAGCAGCTAACCAAAGGAGAGATTTTATTGTGTTTGAACTCCTATAACTAAGAAGATAAAGGGTAATAATAATAGCAAGATTGTCTTATACTTCATACCCAGCCCTCATAATCACAATTAGGTCAATTTCCCAATCTTTGATATAAACAAAGATATATCTCTATTTTTACCTACAGCTTATAAAAATCCTTGGTGTACCCTTCTTTTCTGAAACTTAGAGAAATATTTTAAATGTCCGATCAATGGCGCAGCTGAAACTCTTTAATCCACATGTTTAAAAAGAAAAGTTTTTGGTCACTCATCAACAGCATAAACTAACTTTCTATGAAATTATTATAAAATATATGATGTATTAAGACATCCATATCCAAATCTATGAGATCAATGTTGCTATATTGTACATGATAAGGATTTGAAAAGATTTTCATGAAACTATTACTAGACCTACCCATCACGGCCACCAAATCTTTAAAGCTTCATATTGGGAAGCAGGGAGTAAAATTTTATGAAAGTATTAAGCGTAAGATATGCTTAAAAATTAAATTTTAGAATCAAATTTTGTAAGAAAAAAAAAGGAATAAATTTTAATCATTTTACAGTTATCACATATGTACAAAATTCTCATGATAAATTGAACAATTTATAAAAGTTAATATATCTGAGAAAGGGAGATACATTAATAAAGCTATTCAAGTCCAATGGAGTCCTAAGTATCGATTCCACAGGGAGGTGGCAATTCTTGCGATAATAATTCAAGGATACAATATTCAAACTATATAAAAACTCACATAAGAAAAACAAGTCGAAATTGTTTTAATGCAACTAATGGAACTAAGTTTACTAAACTATTCTCTAAACTTCAAAGTTAAGTTTACTAAGACTAAGCTAAATTTTGTGACGAAGAGTTCAAATTAAAGAAAACAACGTTCCCCTTTACAATGAGTTTTTATTCAGTGACTAAATCCACTTGTTGTAAATTGTATTGTGCCAAATATTAGCATTCTTATTATTTCTTCTCTTTATGAGCGAAAAAAAACATCGACTAATCCAGAATTTAGTCCCTAAAGCAGCAGTTAGGCTGGGAAGATACTGGCTCTCACTCCAGAGTTTCCAAATTCTCTTCACATGAGGGCTAATATCTTGCTTTAGTTTTCAAACACCCGGACCAAATTGAGGAATTTAGTCAGTCATCCTAAAATCTCAAATTCTACACCCACAAAGTATATTTCCATATTAGTTTGCACTTAACCTCAGACTACATTCTTATCCATGAAATCAAATGTGATTCTTATTCTGTCGTAGTAAGCATAGTCCTTTCGGATCATATGTTTCACAATGAATTTTAACAATTCAATTGGCCTGATCAAAAAGTAAATGAAGTTCAAAGTTCAAATCATTAAAATTATTAAATTTAAAACATCATAAAGCAAAGTTGATTCTTCACATGACTAAATCTCATTGTAGGGAGGAGGACAAAGAAGACTATTCAGAATTCATGAGGAAGATGCAACATAACATGAATTATATATATAAAAACAATTTTACAAAACGAAAAGAAAGGAACACAACTTATCTCAATCTCCTCCACAAGCAAATACTTTGAAGTTCATTTGAATCTCTTTCTCTCTCTACAATGCCACTCAATTCTCACTTAGAGTGTAATGAAGAATAAATCTCTCATTTTCCCTCTCCTCTTACAACTCATAGAGAAAATCTTCTCTAAACTTTATCACACACTAGACTTGACTCACACAACAATGACCTAAAGACAAAAATACACACAAGACTGACTAGGACGAATTTTCCAAGAGTTTCTTCAAGCACCCCTTCAAAATTCGTCCAAATATAATGAATTTAGGAGAATAACCACGGGCACCGAAATTTGGACCCTACGTGTGCTCTCTAGATTCTAGCGCCAGCGCACTTTCTGCTCTCTGGAAACTGGCGCCGTTGGCGACATTTCTGCCGTCATTGGCGCAATAGAAAATTTTAACAATTGCTTCATTTTGTTCCAAATTTCTTCCTTTTTTCTTCTTTTTTGCTCCAAGTAATATACCTACTCAAAACATAAAAAATACATTTCTTTATTTTGCAATATCACTAAATTTAAGCATAAAATTTATATATATAATTGAACATTTTTTGACGTATCAAAATACACCAAACTTAATCGTTACTTGTCCTCAAGTAACTTCTTTACTATATGTAAAAAGTATGAGTTATGTACTGAGCTTTACTTACATATTACTATAATTTTTATTTACTAAATATAACAATACAACTTAAGAAAAATTTTAAAACTAAAAGTATAAGAATATGTGACGATCAAGTTTAAGATTTCTGATTTTCCAATTCATTTCAAGAAGAATTGTAATTTGTCAAATTAAAGATGCTTAGAAGATTCATATGAAAAAAAATTTCATAAGAACTTTATTAGTGAGGATGATAATACTTAAACAAAAGTTTAAAAATGTAATTAAGTCTTTTTTCTCAAGTTGATTCAAGTGAAATTAATTTTTGATCTAGCATCTTCTTAAGCTTCTCCTCATATATTTTTCATTTTCTTTTCTTTTTTTTTTTTCTTCTACATTTTCCTTTTCTTTTTTCTTTTAGGATCATTTTCAATCATTTCTTTTCTTTTATTTTTCATGTAAGGATTACTAATTCTTTAATAATTTTGAACTTCATTATCATCTTCTTAAAATTAAAAACTTCTCTCATTCCTTCATTTTACAAATCCATATTAGCTTTAAAGAAAATTTTTCATAAAGTCTCAATTTTTTCTTCTTATATGTCACTTCAAGATTCTTAATATTTTAAAAATACAATTTTCTTTACTTTAAATAGAAAAACATAGTCTTTTTCTTTCATACTAAATATCTTTGCTCTAGAGTTAACCTTATTATTAAAGAATTTTACTGAAGTCTATTAAGATATTTAAAAACAAAAATATAATTATCTAAAGTTAACCTCTAATACCAGAAATCATGTTAAATTAATTTTTTCTTAAAATATAGCGAGTTGGGAACAAATAAAGTTTAGTCTCATGTTGATAAAATTTCTCTTTCCCCCAAACTTAAATTTTTAATAGATAAAACATTTAGTTCAAAAAAATGCAAGTAGAAAGAAAACTTTAAATTCATTAAATAAGACTAACCTATTGAGGGTCTTGAACTTAAACTTTGCAGGCACCAATTTAGATAGAACAGAGTATAAAGTAGTATGTAAAGCATGATATATCAAAAGATTTGCTAAGTAAACGAGAGTTCTAAACATAAGCAGTAAATTTTAAAAGAAACATACGACAAACATCACAACTTACATTACATAAAAATAAATTCTAATAGCTAACAAAGATAAACAAACTACAAACTAAAGAAATAACAATAAACTATCCAATAACCTTCTCAAGCATCATCATCTGTTTCTTCTTCTTCTTCTTCTTCTTCTTCTTCTTCTTCTTCTTCTTCCTCTCCTTTCACTTCCAAATTATCATACACATAAGGCGTAAAACTGGGGCAAGTAGGGAACTCCACAGTGTGATCACACGACATATATCTTGTGATAGCCTCATGATAAGCAATATCAAATTCGACTCTTCTTTGCATGTATTCATCATTATGAGTATTTTGTCTTCTATACCACTTATTTGATTATTCATTTTCGCAATATCTTCTTGTTGAATCATTAGTTGCTCCATAACATCCTAAAGAGAACAAGTACTAGAAGTGGAAGGTCTAGAAGCTGATGTAGAAGGTATATCGCTACTTCCACCTCTAGTTCTTCATCCAACATTTGGCTCATATTTATGAACACAAGGTTTACCGATAGGTTTTAAAGGCTGTAATAATTTTTATTGTCTATCAAAATCAACTCATGATTGTTTACATAAAGTGAAAATCAGAGCAGGGTAGCCTAAACCAACCAGTAGTCCCACCCTTAGAAATACTGCGGGCATTTCGTTGACTGAGAGAACAAATATCATTACTCTTCTTTTGTTGATAACAAAAATTTAGTATGGCTCTCTCCTTAGTTACTTCACTAAGATGATTAGATGGAAGTAGTCTTGAAGAAATAATGTCATGCTTTGGACTGTGCATTTAACAATGAAGTAGAGAAGTTTACCTTATGATTATTCTTTTATTTCCAGACTCATCTTCCATCAGTAAAAATTCAATAACTTCATCTAGAAATGAATCAGAAGCTATGAATGTTGAATACTAAATACTCGCAATGAAATTTGTTCCTTAACTGATATAATGCATTGATTCTTTCATGAGTGAATTCGACATTCTTACCTCGTACATATACTCGCTCGCCCAAAGTCTCCCAGAGGTTAGCATAGAACTCATGAATGATGGGAATAACTGCTATTGTTGTGAAGTAGTAGAAAATCTCTCAATGTCTTGCTACAATCAATCTTTCTATGAACCTTCAAGATTATAAAATGCACATTCCTGAATAAGCTTCTTGGTAAGAAGTTGTGTGTTGTAGTAAAGCGTGCCTTCAAATTCACAAACCTTCTCGCATCAAAATCCTCTCGACCCCAAAAATTGAAATCATTGGCAAGGACTTTACACCATGGATTCTCTCTAAATTTTCTTCAAAATATTCAATTTTTTTGTTTTCCAATAATGTTGGAAAATGCATGGTGAAAATAAAAAATTTTAAGTTTCAAGTGAAGCTATTTCCAAGAGAAGATGAAATCCAAGCTTTTCAATCCTTTAAATCTCTTAAAATGTGAGTATTAGCAAACACTAATATGAGTTTTGCCTTTAGTCGAGAGGTAGGAGACAACCGAAGAAGTAAAAATGGAGGCATTGTTCACTTTACGCAGTTTTTAGTTGGCCTGGCGGTTTTTGGTATATTGGCTCCATTGGCGCCAAATCCGGCGCCATTGGAGCCGACTCATAGAAATTTGAGATTTTGATTTTTTTTTTAAATCGTTGTACAACTAAGCTCTCCAAATTCTAATTAGCCTAAATTAACATTAATTTTTATAATTAATTAATCTTCAAACAATAAATTTTCACAAACAATACAAAACTCACATTTATGTATAAAATCCAAACAATTACAAGCATGTATTTTCAAACCACAACATAAAAATTAACATCTAAATCACACCAACATCAGCCTAACACTGTAAACTAAATATTAAACACCTAACATAAAACACATAACTTCCGACAACTGCACATCTTCATCTTCAATACTCTCATCTTCTCGAATATCTCCCAAGGATTGGTGGTGCACATACAATCTATAAAAAGGAAGGTGAGGAAATTCGTTTATCGATTCATCTTCGATACAAACATTCTTCTTATACATACGAACATCTAGCCTCTTCCATAAGTCCAGTGTGCTAAAGTTGCTCTTTAAATCGCAATCTAAATTGTCAAATTGATCAGAAATGTTGGTAATCACATTCATAATATTTCATATCTCTTTCTCCAACTTCTTAATCCTTTTGAAAATAACATGTGAACTATCAGGAAATCGGGGTGGTATAGGTAATGAATATTGAGATGATTGATCCATAGGAATATTTATTTCATTCACTTCTCCATTCTCCATGTAGTCACAATTTAACATTGGATCCATGGGCTTCCTAGGGAGATGCACTTTTTCCCAATTTTCATAAGCAACTTGTGCTTGACTACATAGCAAAAATATTGTAGATGGATGCCCAAGTCCATGAGTAGATCTATTTAAAATCAACCCAATAATTGATTTAACAATCAAAGCACCCACATTAATAGGTCTTCCAGTTTGAATACAATAATTCAAAACAACACTTTCCTTCGTCACTTTACTCCTTTTCCTAGTAGGGAGCAATTTCGCTGAAATAAAGAAATGTCATGGCTTTGACGCAGAATTTAATAATGAAGATGAAAAAATTGAATGACCGTCATCTCTTGCCTCCAATTTTACATTTTCATTTGTTAAGAATTAAATGACTTCATTCATATTATCTCTTGTAGGGGAAAAGTTGGCAAAATGGCAAATCAGGACATTCTCAATCAAATACAAATCACTGATTCATGGAATAAAAGGTAACCACTTGCCTAGAACATGGGCACCTCCTTGGTTAATTTTATGAAGATTTGCATAAAACTCCTTCACCATAAGAATGACTACTGCTGCAGTTGTGTAACACAATACTTCCCATCTCTTTTGCACGATGATGTCTTCCACCATTGTTCCAGGAGTATTGAACCATCGATTTGTAAAGCTTATTTTCTTGATCAACCTCATCTTCCAAAGAATTCTATAATTTAGCTTCTGCGCATTGAAACTAATGAAATTCCTTTGATTGAAAATCCAAATAACGAAATTCCTTTGGAATTGGAAGCCATAAGATTAAAAATAGCTGATATTCACACTCTCTATTGATTTAAATAACTTCAAATGACAGGATTTAGGAATTAAAATGGGAAAAATCTGTCAAAAACCATAAAAAAACCACTAAAAATAAGCTTCCCAACCGTTTTCACAACTGCAGCGCAATTGGCGGTGTGTCTCTGGAAATTGGCGTTGTTGGCGCCAGAGTAGATTTCTACACCATTTCATCTATGGTCAAAATAACTCTCAAATCTTCCATGTAATCCAATAATTAAAATGTTTTATGTATTTTCAAAACAAGTAGGTCTCGAAAGTACAAAGAATTCAAAAAAGAGAGCTTTATTATTATTATTTTTTATTATTTAAGTAAAAACAAATTTAATCAGGCTACAAAGATAACTATGGGTTGCCTCACATAAACCGTTTGGTTTAATTTCATCGGCTCGATATTCCCTGTCCTTACTCTGAGTGGCACAACATTAAAACCTCTTTAAAAGTTGGTTTGTGCCCATCAAAATAAGGTTTCAATCTAGGCCCATTAACTTTGAATATTTTCTAGTTTTCGGGTCTTCAATATCAACAACTCCAATTGGGCAAACTTATACAATAATGAATGACCTTAACCACTGATCCACTAAAAATTTAATAGCTTTTTAAGGTCCATTTCAAACCTATCTTTGATGATATTGCACTTTAAATAAAGGTATTTTTCATGATTTCATGCAGGTACAATGATTTTAGGCTTTTGGAGCAAAAGGAAGCGAAAAGGAGCAAATTTAGAGCAAAATAGAATAAAAGTACATTTTATTGAACTAGTGTTGTCAACAAAGCCGGATCGCGCCTATTTACAGAGACTTTGGACCAGAAGACAGAAAATAGCACCGGACGGTGCCCTATCTTGTGTTGGACTGCGCCCTATCCCGATTTCAAACTAGATTCAATGTATTTAGCCAGATTTTGGAGGGATTCTTGAAGAAACTCTTAAGAAATTAGTTATGGCTAGATTTAAACTATTTTAGAGAAAAATTTAGTGTGGAGAAGAGAGTTTTAGAGTGTGAGGGAGTGAAGAGTTTCATTTTGTTTAGGAAATCTAGGTTTTGTGTGTTCTCTTCTAAGGAGTGCAAGAGGAGAGGGAAGTGAGAGATTTCTTCTTCCTTACTTATCTAAGAGAGAATTGTGTGTTATTGTGAAGAAAGAAGAGGATTCAAAGGAATTCCTTGAGATTCGCTTGGAGAAGAGTTTGAGATAAGTTGTCTTTTCTTTACTCTATTTGTATGACGTTGCTTTTATATATAAAATCCATGTTTTGTCATCCTTTCCTCATGAGTCTTAAGTAGATTTCTTTATCTTCCTCCTTTCATGTGATGTGTTGATGTTATGATATGGAAATGACGTGTCAATTTATTATGGAGAATTTGTGATGACCTTTTCACTTCATACTTCATTTACTTTTTGATCTGATCAATTAAATTGTTAAAACTTGTTGGGAAACATATGTTCGGAAAGGATTATGAGTTCCACAACAAAAGTGAAGTTCACATTTAATGTCCATGAATGAGTGATGTAGTTCATGGGGGTTGAGTGTAAATAAATAAGGAAATATATTTTGATGGCATAAAATTGGAGATTTCAGAGTGACAGGCTGAAATCCCCAATTTGTTTCTAGGGTTTGGAAACCAAAGCGAGAGTTAGCCTTCAGGGGAAGAGAAGTAGGAGCTCTGGAGTGAGAGTCAGTATCCTCCCAACCTAACCACAGATTTGGAGAATGAACTTAGGATTAGCCAATGTTCTTTATGCGCTTGGAAAAGGGTAAGATTAGGATGCTCCTATTTGGCACAGTACATTTTACATCACTGATCTATGTCACAAAAATCATCATATTATTATTGGAGAGGAGGAAGATTCTTTTTTACAATTGAACTTTGTTATAAATTTAGTCTTGTGTTAGTTTAACTTGCTAGAAAGTTAGAACGTACTTTGGTAGAATTAGTAACTACAACTGTTTATTTCTATTTTAAGATTAATAATTACTTGCAATTGTATTGTGATTTGAGAAGTGATTTATGTGCGACATTATAAAATTAATTGCCTCCTTGTGGGATCGATATCCAGAACTCTACTAGAGCTCTGTATTACTTGAGCAATACGTATACTAGTGTTTAATTGTGTAGCTCAATAGAACACTAAATCAATATATATATATCTGAGTTCATAAATTTTGAAAATTTAAAATGGTCGCACCAAATTTTTGGCACATTTGCCGGGGAGGAAAGGTAACTGCTAAAATTAATTTTGTAGTATTTCAAAGCTTATATTTGAATTACAAGTCATAATTGTGTATGTTTGTTTATTGTTAGTGTGCTTATTGTGTTTGTATGTGTAGTATAGGATCTATAGTTTTAGTGCCTCACGATTCTGAATTAGAGCGTACTATTAGAAAAATTCGAAAACAAAAAAAAAACAATCTGAAAATCCTCACAAAATGGCAAACAACTTAAACAATCAAAATGAAAATATACCAAGACCTTTAAGAGATTATGCTAATCCGACAGCATATAAGATTTACTTAACTATCCAAAATCTTGATTTTGCTACTAATTCATTTGAGCTTAAACCTGTTATTATCCAAATGGTGTAGAATAATTAATTTGGAAGAACATCTTATGAAGATCCTAACTTACATCACGCTAGTTTTCTAGAACTGTGTGCTACCTTTAAATACGATGGAGTGTCGAACAATGTTGTTAAGCTTAATCTTTTTACTTTTTCATTAAGGGATAAGACTAAGTCTTGGTTAAATTTGTTAGCACTTGGATCTATCAGAACTTGGGGAGAACTTTCACAAAAATTTCTGTTAAAATATTTCCCTCCTTCAAAATCTACTATGCTGAGGAATAATATCACATATTTTAGTCAGTTTGATGGAGAATCCATATATGAAGCTTGGGAAAAAAATTAAAGATCTTCTGAGAAGTGTTCACATCATGCTTTACCAGACTTTTTAATAATTGAAATATTTTATAATGGGTTAGTGGAATCATTGAGATCGATTATCGATGCTGCTGCAGGTGGATAAGCATATTCGTTAATTAAAGAGATGGCTACTAATAATTTTCAATGGTCCCCTGAGAGGGTAAATCCTAAGAGAGTAGCTAGTATTCATGATTCTGGTGCAATAAATATGATAGTCTCTCAAATTGCTGCACTTTCTAAGAAAATAAATCAATATGGAATGAATTATTCTCCAAGACCCTCAGTGCTAAAAGAAAATTACATCATGACAGATGATACACTCTCAAACATCTTATGAAACCTTAAATGTTATAAATAATAAAGTCAATAATCCATATTCAAATTATTATAATCCTAGTTGGAAGAATCATCTGAACTTCAACTAGAATAATAACAATGCTGTTCTTACCCCGCAATGGGGAAACAATTCTATGAATCCAATTAGAAATTCGAACAACCAAGGAAATACCAATTAAAGACCTTTTTATCCTCCTGATTTTAATAGTAACCCACAATTTAAGGAAAAGAGGTTGTCTACTGAAGAAATAATTATGAATATGGGTAATCAAATTCAAGCTCAAAAATGTTGCGATGAAGAACATTGAGAGTCAATTGGGACATATTTTTACTGCATTTAATAATAGACCTTCTGGAAATCTTCCTAGCAATGTGAGATCGACCCACAAGATCAAAACAAGGAGCAAATTAAGGCTATTCAATTAAGAAGTGGAAAAGAATTGGAAAAAAAGTACAAAAAGAAGTTGAAGTTGAAAGAGAGGAAGTGAGCATTGAGAAAGGTTCTAATAGGATATATCCAGACTTAGAATATCTGATTGAACAAATGAAGATAATTGTTAAAAAACTAACTTCTCCATTTCCTCAAAGACTAAAAAAACAGAACAAAGATAATAGATTTACAAAGTTTTTGGAAATTCTTAAGAAATTAAAGATTAATATTTCCTTTGTTGAAGCATGAGTGCAGATGTCTGATTATGCAAAGTTTATGAAGGATATTTTTAAAAAGAAAAAAAATGTTCAAAGAGCCCGAGACTGTTGCACTTAGCGATTAGTTTAGTGCAATTATTTAGAAGATACTTCCTGAAAAACTTAAAGACCCTGGTAGTTTCACTATCTCGTGTGCTATAGGTGAGAAATTTTTCGGAAGAGCTTTATGTGATTTGGGAGCTAGTATTAATCTTATGCCTTTATCAACTTTCAAAAGATTGGGAATAAGAGAAATTTCACCACATCTGTGACTTTTTAATTGGTGGATCGTTCTATCACTTATCCTAAAGAAGTTGTGGAAGATGTATTAGTGAAGGTGGATAAATTTATCTTTCTTGTGGACTTTTTTGTATAGATATGGAGGAAGATAAAGAAATTCCAAATATTTTAGGAAGAACATTCCTTACTACTAGGAGAGCTATGCTCGATGTCCAAAAAGGAGAATTAACTATGAGAGTTAATAATTAAGAGGCAACTTTCAATATTCTGAAATCTATGAAATACCCTTCAACTTAAATCGATGATGAGTGCTTTCAAATGGAAATCTGCAATTATTTGAGAGAGATCATTTTAAAGAAGTATTTAAAAAGAATTTGTAATGTGAGGATGAAAGTGAAAGTAAAAGTGAAAATGATTTGGATGATATGAAGAGCGAAAATTTAGAATTTGTTCAGGAAAGATTTGAAAAACTGGATAATATGGAAATTTAAGATAAAAGTTTAATTTCATCTATAATTAAATCCCCTGAACTTGAGCTAAAAAATTCTTCCTAATCATTTGAAGCATATGTTTTTAGTTGAATCATCTACCTTACCAGTCATTATATCTTCGAATTTAAATGAATATCAAGAACAAAAATTACAGGACACCTTAAAAAGATACAAAAAGCTTTTGTTTGGTCCTTAACAGATATTAAAGATATTAGTCTATCGATCTATATGCACAGAATTTTTTTGAATGAACAACATAAACCTAGATTTGATCCACAAAGGAGACTGAACCCAATAATAAAAGAAATGGTTAAAAAAGAGATTTTAAAGTGGTTAGATGCTGGAATTATATATCCTATTTCTGATAGTGTTTGGGTAAGCCGAATTCATTGTGTTCCTAAGAAAGGAGTGATTGTTGACGTAAATGAACGAAATGAAATTATACCGACAAGATAAGTCACTGGTTAGCGAATATGTATTGATTATAGAAAATTAAATACCTCCACCAGAAAAGTTCACTTACCTTTACCCTTTTTAGACAAAATACTAGACATACTTGCTAGACACAAGTATTTATGGATGATTTCTCAGTATTTGCAGATTCATTTGATGCATGCCTATGCAACTTAGAAAAAGTTTTAGAAGTATGCGAAAGAACCAATTTAGTCCTACTGGGAAAAGTGACAATTTATGATTGCAGGAAGAAATGTGCTTGAGCATAAAATATCTTAAAATGGCATGGAAGTAGATCCTGGAAGATTCAAATTATAGAAAAATTACCACCTCCAACAACAATGAGAGGGGTAAAGAACTTTTTGGGACATGCTGGATTCTACAAGAGATATATTAAAGATTTCTCATACATTACTAAGCCTCTATAAGAAGTTTGATTTTAATGATTAATGATTAAAAGCTTTTAATTTATTAAAGGAAAAATTAATCACTGCTCCTATAATAGTTTCACCTGACTGGGAGAAACTATTTGAATTAATGTGTGACACGAGCGATTATGCTATTGGAGTGATTTTAGGGTAAAGACACGAGAAAATGTTTAAAGTTATGTACTACGCTAGTAAGACTCTTACTGATGCTCAAATTAATTACACTACTACGGGAGGAGAGTTATTAGCTATCATTTATGCCTTTAAAAAATTTAGATCTTACTTAATTGGAGCTAAATGTATAGTGCATACTGGTCGTTATGCTATTAAATATTTATTGCAAAAAAGGAGACTAAACCAACACCGTTTTAACGGATACTTTTAATGCAAGAATTTGATTTTGAGATTGTTAATAGTAAATGGGTCAATAATCAAATAGCTGATCATTTATCTAGACTTGAACAACCTAATTTTTTTGAATTTGAAAAGGTAATAATGGAAATTTTTCTTGATGAGCAGTTATATAATATTATTGAAGTAAGTATATCGTGGTATGCTAATATTGTAAATTACATCGTTAGTAACATTTTACCACTGAGTTAACAAGGCAACAGTTGAAGAAATCTAAACATCATGCTAAATTTTATTTTTGGGACAATTCTTATCTGTATAAGCAATGTAAACATCTCATTATAAGGAGATGTGTGCCTTATGAAGAAACTGAAAGAATTATTTGAGAATGTCATGATTCTGAATTTGGAAGACATTTCAGAATTGATAGAACTGCACATAAGATTTTACAATCTGGATTTTATTGGCCTATTATTTTCAGAGATATATATAGATTTATCAAAACCTGTGATCGATGTCAGAGAATATGCAATATATCTAGAAGAAATGAAATGACTCTTAATTTTACTTTGGAAGTTGAAATTTTTAATTCTTAGGAATTAGATTTTATGGGACCATTTATACCTTCATTTGGAAATTTATATATATTAATTGTTGTTGATTATGTGTCAAAATGGATTGAGGCAATAGCTTTGCCTAAGTGTGATGCTAGAAGTGTTTCGAGGTTGTAATGAAAAATATTTTCACAAGATATGGAATGCCTAGACTAATCATCACTTATGGAGGATCCCATTTTAAGAATAATCTGATAAAGAGATTGGTAGAAAAATATAAATTTATGCATAGAATCTCTACAACTTATCATCCACAAACTAATAGCTTAGTAGAGGTATCTAATTGTGAAATTAAACGAATTTTGGAAAAAGTCATAAATCCTGAGAAATTAGATGGGTCTGCTAGATTAGACACACCGCTTTATGGGCATACAAAACTGCTTATAAAACTCCTATAGAAATGTCCCCTTATAGATTAATCTTTGGAAAGACTTGTCACTTGTCAGATAAATTAGAATATAAAGTATATTGGACGATAAAGAAATTAAACTTTAATTTGAAAGACGCTAGTGAGAAAAGATTGTTGCAATTAAATGAATTTGAAGAAATCACAAATGAATCATATGATAATGATAGAATATACAAAGGGAGAATAAAAATATGGCCTAATCGGAAGATTGTTAAAAAGGAATTGGAACCAGGACAACTCATTTTACTATAAAATACAAGATTGAAATTATTTCTTGGGAAACTGAAATCTAGATGGACAGGACCTTTCACTGTCATAAAAATCTATCAATTTGGAGCTGTGATTATCGAAGACCCTAATTCTGGAAGAATATTCAAAGTTAACGGATAAAGATTAAAACCATATTTTGAAGGCAATAGACCTAATTTTAAAGGGTTTTTAATGTTGGATCAACCTGAATAACTTGAAATTTTGTTGGGCTCACGACATTAATCCAAGCGCTTTTTGGGAGGTAACCCACAAATTATTGAGTGTTTGCTTATTTGATGTGTTATTTGTGTTTGTTTGTTTGTTACTTAATTAAGCCCTACCCTTCCTTAAATATCATTAACAACATTAAAGAAATGAATCGAATCGAAGGTTGGAAAGAATTTAGACAAAATGAAGTTTGACAAAAATTGATCTAGCATCGGATAATGCTATTATCAGCACTGGATTGCGCTGCTATTCGGAAAACAGTTTTTTGTCTTTAAATTTGAATTTTGGAGTTCTAGGTGACAATTCTTTCTCTTGAACTCCCAAAAATCACCCCTAGACACAAAAACTACCAGTGGAACAAAAAAGAAGATCTAAATCTCATTCAAATGGATTCCGACTCAAAAGAAACTTCAAGATTTCAAGTTTTCAACCGTAGAAAGTTTGTCAGTTTTGAAGCACAACGTCTATTCAACAAGAATATCTTAAAAATGAGGCTGATTAAGGAGCGAGGCTTCGTGAATCGAGGTATGAATTCTGCTACTACTCGAATTGAAGAAATCCTTATTCAGAGACGTTGGGAAGTGTTATGTTATACTGCTACTGCCGTAGTTATTCCAGTTTGTTAAAGAATTTTATGCAAATCTATACAGAATCAACCAAGGATCTGTCTATATGCGAGGTAGGTTTGCCACATTTTCTTCTGCAAAGATTAATGATTTATACATTAGTGAGAATGTGTTGATCTGCCACTATTTAAACTTTGCCCCAACGAAGGACAACATGAATGCTATATACAGATATTTGATGGATGAAAGCAATGATTAGGAGATAAGAGATCACATGTATGTAAGTTTTGGACCACACTTTCGAAACACTTACATTATTTTATATGTGCAAAATTTCTCCCAACTATGAAAATCAGTAAAGTAACCAAGGAGCATGTTATTTTGAACTATTGTAATCAAATGGGGATACCTATTGATGTTGGTTCTATAATTGTTATATCTATTTTGGATTGATCGTTCATGGATCAATGTATGGGCTTGGACATCCTTCTACCATATTTCTCCTATGTAGTCAATCGCAAGTGCAATATAAGAATTAGGACATAGTACTTCTACCTTGGAAGCCTATAGACCCAACGGATGAACATATTAACCAGGCAGTTGGTGATATGAATGACATGAGTATCATTGAAGATAAACCATCTCAGAGTTTGACACCTATTCCTCCTTACTTTCCTAAAATTTCACAGATCATTTTAAAGAAAATTAAGAAATTGGAGAAGGAAATTCAACATCTGATGAATGCAATCAACAATTTATCTGACTTCTTTGATCATCTGGATTGGAGAATGAAGGAACACTTTGATCATTCTGGGTACCTTGAAGGAAGTTTGATACGTTTTTTGAAGAGAAAAGGTTGGATTGAGGAGGATTCTACTGAAGAATTTCCGTTTCATCCATTCTACAATCTGTTCGTTCATGTTCAATCAATTGGAGATTTAAGAGTTAATGATAGTTCTGAAGAAGAATAAAGACTTAATTTTTGTGTTTATGTGTTTTGCGATTTAACCCTGGGACCCGCCATTTTATCCCAAACCATCGTCTTCCACCTCCAGCCAAAGCCGATTTTCGCACCCAGGGCTCACTTGCAATTGCATTTGAAGCGATTTCGTGGCCGAAAAAGTTCAGATTTCATCTTCTCTTGGTAAGAGCTAGACCGCAGAAATCTCCTACATTAGGAAGATTTGAATTTTGAGGTTTTTAGAGAAAATTTGGAGATTTTCTATGGTATTGAGTTCTCATCTATTTAAATTTACTTTGGAGTCCATCACATTACAATTTTGAACTTGATTTGGATAAATTTGATATTTCTAGACAAATGGCTCTAAGAATGGCTAAGGGGAAGAGAAAATTTGATTATGATGAGAGTAAATTTGTGAATTTCAAGGCTTATTCCCGCTTTAGTACATTTCTTAGCAATAAGAAGTGTATTCAAGAAAAAACCGTTGAAACTTTTGGAGTGTAATTGAAGAGCTAATTGCCAATCGTCAATGGAAATTTTTCTGTTATTTTATTGCTGAATCGATGCTGAGGATTGTTAGAGAATTTTATGCAAATTTATACTATTCTAAGAGCGAATATATCCTGGTTAGAGGACAAATGGTTAAATTTAACCCCGCCCGCATCAATGCATTTTATCAGTTGAGAGCACCTTTCTTATGTGAATACAAAATTTTTCTGGTTAATAATAAAGCATTATATATGGTTATGAACTATTTGACTGATGGAAAAGGGGAATGGAAGATTAAACAGAGGCAAAAAGTTAACTTCCCCATTTCTACTTTGAATTCTATATCGAAAGCATGGCATTATTTCATTTCTGCAAGACTTATACCCGCCAGCCATTACAGCGAGGTTACTGTAGAAAGAGCTATTCTGAATTACTGTATTCAAAACATGAAAAATTTCAATATTGTGGCTATTATTCATAAGAGTATTTTGACAAATTCAAAAGAAGAGAATATAGGTTGACTAGGACACCCTAGCCTGATTCATTCATTGTGTATTCGGTCAGGTGTAGCAACTGATGATAATGATGAGGTAGTCCATCCCCTGATGCCCATTAGTAAATTAAATCTGAAAACCTATGAAGCCCATGTAGGATGGAATGGAGTAGGAGAGCTGATGCCCATTCTTCTAGTCATGAGAGACCATCTACATCTAGGGAACCTACTTTGCATGATGTTATGGATCAGTTAGAGAAAATTGAACACCATAGTAGAGGGACTAGAAGCAAGGAATAGGATAAATGATGATTGTGAGGTGCAGTGGTGTTAATAAGAGTTAACTTATCAAGACAAACAGATGAGATTCTTTAGGGGAGACACTAGTGTTGTATTTCCTACATACCCTGAGTACACTCCATATCAGCCTGATGAATCTGATGATGGTGGAGCTCCTGCAGATGATGATTGGTAGTTTATGTATTTTTATTTTCATTATATTTTGTATTATTGATGTATTTGTGATGTACCTGAGACTCTGTGATTTGTATCTATGATGTAATTTGTATTTGGTTGTATTTGTAGCAAACTTTATATTGAATTGTGATGAATGTGATGTGATAGTGGAGTTTGCATGTGTTTTGTTTAATAGTTTAATCTATGATAGTAAGAGTTGGATGTTAATGTTATGTGTTTAGTTGATGTTTTATTTTTTAAAATTTTAAACTTCTTCCCTTGCAAATTTCTAACTCATATTTGTGTGTAGAATAATCTTAATTATTTCAGGCCTACTGTTCTAACTTATGAAAAAAACCTGCTTAAACTTAAAGGTATGAAAAACCCAACATATTGAGGTAAGAGTTATATATGTTTATATCTTTTCTTTATTCCCGTGTTAATTGTATTGATATTCAAAAAATTAAGTTTGGGGGAGGGAAAGAATTAACTGTTAATTGTTCTCATTTAAAAGTATTTTTAAATTTATTAACATGATTTTCTATGACATAACTCAATTTTAGATTACTAAATTTTGACATTAATTAAGTAATATGTAGATTTGAATGGTAGTATTTGGTAAAGAAAAACAATTTTGTATGCTAAGATATTTGGTATAAGAAAATAGGATTATAGTCAACTATTCAAAGTAAGAAAAACCGTATGTTTGAAGTATTAAGAATCCTAAAACTTTATGTGAAAGGAAAGGATTGGGACTCTATGATGAATCAATATTAAGCTAAAGAAATTCCTATAAGGTAAAGGATTGTGGTAAGTTTCAAATTTAGGGTGGAAAGGGTGAAGTTCAAAATTATTAAAAGTTATCCAGATATAGTAATCCTCACTTAAAAGCTAAAGAAAAGAAAAAAAAAAGAAAGAAAAGAAAAAAAAAGATGAAAAAGAAAAGTAAGGAGAAGCTTGAAGATATGCCTAATAAAAAATTGACTTCACTGGGACCTACCTAAAGGGAAAAACTTAATTGCTTTCCTGAACTTATATGTATGGATTAGTAGTGTTCTCATAAACTTCTTTTCATGTAAACCTTTTAAAATGTCTTAATAGGACAATCTACAGTCATTTTTGAAATGAATAGAAGGATAGAACTCTTACACTTGATTAGTAAATATTCATACACCTGGAGAATTTACTTGAATTATTCAAAGATCTTTCTGAAAATTTTACTATTTTACTTATCTAAGTCAAAATTATGGTATTCTAGAAAGAAAGTTCATTATAGTGGATCATTATTTTATGTATTAACTAAAATTACTTGAGGATAATTAATAGTTAAGTTTGGTGGATCTTGATCCACTGAAAATTTGATAGCTTTTTAAGGTCCATTTCATACTTGTTTTTGATGATATTGCACTTTAAAGAAAGGTATTTTTCATGATTTCATGCGGGTATAATGATTTTAGGCCTTTGGAGCAAAAGGACACGAAAATGAGCAAATTTGGAGCAAAATAGAGCAAAAGTGCATTTTATTGAACTAACGCTGAACGACGTTGTCACTAGCACCGGACCGCGCCAATTTATAGAGACTTTGGACCAGAAGGTGGAAAATAGTGCCAGACAGCGCCTTATCCTGCGATAGACCTCACCCTATCCCGATTTCGAACTAGATTCAATGTATTGGGCTGGATATAGGAGGGATGCTTCAAGAAACTCTTGGGAAATCAGTTATGACCAGATTTAAACTATTCTAGAGCAAGATTTAGTGAGGCTGAGTGTTTTAAAGTGTGAGGAAGTGAAGAGCGAGTGTGTCTTTTCATTTTGTTTAGGAAATCTAGGTTTTGTGTGTTCTCTTTTAAGGAGTGTAAGAGGAGAGGGAAAGTGAGAGATTTTTTCTTCCTTACTTATCTAAAGAGAGAATTGTGTGTTATTGTGAATAAAGAAAAGGAGTTAAAGAAATTCCTTGAGATTCGCTTGGGGAAGAGTTTGAGATAAGTTGTCTTTTATTTACTCTATTTGTATGACGTTACTTTTATATATAAAATCCATATTTTCTCATTCTTCCTCATGAGTCTTAAGTAGATTTATGTGCCTTCCTCCTTTTCATGTGATGTGTTGATGTTATGATATGGAAATGATGTGATGATTTATTATAGAGAATTTGTAATGACCTTTTCAATTCGTAGTTCATTTACTTTTTAATCTGGCCAATTAAATTATTAAAACTTATTAGAAAAAATATGTTCCGAAAGGATTATGAGTTCCACAACAAAAGTAAAGGTCGCATTTAATGTCTATGAATGAGTGATGTAGTTCAGGGGGGTTTAAGTGCAAATAAATAGGGAAATATATTTTGATGGGTGTAGAATTAGAGATTTCAGAGTGAAAGGATTAAATCCCCAATTTGGTCCTAGGGCTTGGAAACTAAAGCGAGATTTAGCCTTTAGGGGAAGAGAAGTGGGAGCTCTGAAGTGAGAGCCAGTATCCTCCCAGCCTAACCACGGATTTAGGGACTGAACTTAGGATTAGCCAATGTTCTTTATGCGCTTCAAAAAGGGTAAATAATAGGAAGGCTCCTATTTGGCACAAAACATTTACATCACTGATCTATGTTACAAAAATCATCATATTATTAATAGGGAGGAGGAAGATTCTTTCTTACAACTGAACTTTGTTATAAATTTAGTGTTGTGTAAGTTTAACTTGCTAGAAAGTTAGAATGTACTTTGGTAGAATTAGGAACTACAACTGTTTGTTTTTATTTTAAGATTAGTAATTACTTGCAATTGTGTTGTAATTCGAGAAGTGATTTATGTGCTACATTATAAAATTAATTGTTCCCTGTGGGATCGATATCTAAGAGTCCACTAGAGCCCTATATTACTTGAGCAATATGTATACTTGCGTTTAATTGTGTGGCTCAATAGAAAACTAAATCAATATATATATATAAATCTGAATTCATAAATTTTGGTAATTTAAAAAAGTCGCACCAACCACCTGAACTTAAGTTTTCCTAGAAATAATTTTAATCTTGTATTATACAATAAAACTTCTTATCTAGGTTCAAATTCTTTTTTTATTATCTTCCGATCATGCCAATCTTTCAGTTTTTTTCTTTATAAATCCTTGTATTATCATAAGATTCATGCCTAATTTCTTCAAGCTCATTCAGTTGCAACAATCTTTTCTCACCAGTATCTTTTAAATTAAAATTAAAATCTTTAATAGCTCAATATGCTTTAGGCTCCAATTTTACTAGTAAGTGACAAGTCTTCCTAAAGATAAGTCTATATAAAGACATTCCTATAAAAGTTTTATAAGTTGTGTTGTATGCCCATAATGTAGTATTTAGTCTAGCGGACTAGTCAATTTTGTTAGGATTTACAGTCTTTTTAAAAATTCTTTTTAAT
Organism: Papilionanthe hookeriana x Papilionanthe teres; assembly: GCA_022702705.1. Lineage (NCBI taxonomy): Eukaryota > Viridiplantae > Streptophyta > Magnoliopsida > Asparagales > Orchidaceae > Papilionanthe > Papilionanthe hookeriana x Papilionanthe teres. Next base: position 65,775,699 of record CM040439.1, on the reverse strand, counting down.
TTCACGGTTATATAGTTCTGCTAGACCACTATTCTGGGGATGATAAATAGTGGAGATCCTATGCTCAATATCATATTTTTCAATCAATTTCTTAATTCTTTTATTCCTTAAGTTAGATCCCCATTGGTAATGATTACTCTCGGCATTTCATATCTTGTAAAAATATTTTTTAATTAAAATTTTGAAACACTCCAAGCATCACATCGAGGTAAAGTAAAAGCTTCAATCCATTTTGATACATAGTCCACTACAATTAATAAATATAAATTTCCAAATGAAAGTATAAATGGTACCTTAAAATTCAATCCCAAAAATAAAAAATTTCAACTTCCAATGTAAAATTCAGGGGCATTTCATTTCTTTTTTGAAATATTTCTTACTCGCTGACATCAATCACATGTTTTTATGTATGAATTAACATCTCTAAATAGAGTAGGTTATAAAATCTAGATTTTAAAATTTTATGTGCAGTTCTATCAATTCTAAAATGACCTTAAAATTCAGAATCATGAAATTTTTGAATGATTTTTTAGTTTATTCATAAGACACACATCTCCGTAACTAAATCTTTACATTGTTTGTACAAATATTGGTCATGTAAATGGTATGATTGATTCGTGAAAAAATTTCTTCTGTTGTTGTGTTATTAATCTGTATGGTAAAATATCATTGACAATAAAATTCACAATATCTGCATACCATGATATACACCATTCATTAATAATGTATAGTTGTTCATCACGAAAAATTTCATTAATTTCTCTTTCAAGATTAAATGATTCTTCATGTTCTAGTCTATATAAATGATCAACTATTTGATTATCGGATCCCTTCTTATCTACTACTACAAAGTCAAATTCTTGCATCAGAAGTACCCATCAAAATAATCTTGGTTTTACGTCCTTCTTTTGCATTAAATATTTTATAGCACAGTGAACTGTATGCATAACACATTTAGCTCTGATTAAATATTACCAAAACTTATCAAAAACATAAACAATTGCTTATAACTCTTTCTCAGTGGTAGTTAAATTAATTTGAGCATCATTCAAAGTTTTACTAGCATAATGTATAACTTTAAAAATTTTGTTATATCTTTGCCCTAAGGCAGCTCCAATTGCATAATTACTGGCATCACACATTAGCTCAAATGGTTTCTACCAATCAGATGAAACTATTATAGGAGTATTGATTAATTTTTCCTTTAAAAATTTGAAGACATGCACACTTAGTTAAAATCAAGTTTTGCATCTTTTTCTAGAAGATGGCATAAAGGCTTAGTCATCTTTGAAAATCCTTAATGTATCACTTGAAGAAACTAGCATGTCTCACAGTAGTAGGAGGAGGTAGTTTAGCTATAACTTGAATTTTTGTCGGATCAACCTTTATAGCATTTTCAAAAATTTTATGCCTAAGAACAATTCATCTTGCAACAATAAATTACCACTTTTCCTAATTTAATACTAAATTTCTTTTTCACATGGTTCTAAAAATTTATCTAAATGATTTAAACATTGTTCAAATGAAGTTTCAAACACTAAAAATTCATTTAAACAAACTTTTATCTCTTTTTAAATTTAATCACAGAAAACAAACATCGTACATCTTTGAACTGTTGCAGGTGCATTACATAAACCAAAGGACATTAGTCTAAAATCAAAAGTTCCATAAGGACAAGTAAAAGTTGTCTTCTCTTATTCCTCAAGAGAAATAGGAATTTGATGGTAGCCAGTATATCCGTCCAAGAAGCAAAAATATTTATGCCCAGCTAGCTTATATAACGTTTGGTCAAGAAAAGGTGAAGGAAATTGATCTTTCTTAGTGGCTAATTTTTAATTTTCTATAGTCAATACAGATTCGCTAACAAGTGACTTGCTGTGTTGGTATTAATTCATTTATGGCAACAGTCACACCCTCTTTCTTAGGAACACAATGAATTGGACTTACTCAAGCACTGTCTGAAATAGGATATATTATTCCAGTATCTAACCATTATTTTATTTTTTAACAACTTTTTTCATCATAGGGTTTAATCTCCTTTGAGGATCATCATATATTCATGATGCTCTTCCAATAAATTCTATGCATACAAATCAAAAAACTGATTCCTTTGATATTAGTTATTGTCTATCTAAATGCTTTCTTATGTTTTCTTAAAGTTTCTAATAACCTATGTTCTTGTAATTGAGCTAAATCTGAGAGGTAGTGTGGATAAACCTACTAAAAAGAAATATTTTAAATGTGCAGGAAATATTTTCATTTCCAGTTCAGTAGGTTTTACAATTGAAGGAATAAGATTTTTATTAATATCCATGATATCCAACAGCTTAAGTCATTCCTAAACTTAATCCAAATCCTCATTACTCACTTCAATGGATTTATCATGCATTTTGTCTTCATCATTGAGTTCCAAATGTTCTTTGCCAATTTTCTTTTCAAAATTATATGTGAAATAATCATTGCTCAAATAATCATTAATTTTTATTCTGAAGCATTCATCATCTCTTCCTTTTGTTGGGTATCTACTTGATTTTGATATATTAAATGTTACTTCTTGATCATTGACTCTTATGGTTAACTCTCCTTTCAGAACGTCTTCAAAGCTCTTCTAGTGGTAAGAAAATCTCTCCCTAAAATCATATGAATTTCTTTATCTTTCTCCATATCTAACAAAACAAAATTCACATGAAAGATAAATTTATCAACTTTAATCAATACATCTTCTATAACTCTTTTAGGATAGGTGATTAAACGACCAGCTAATTGTAGAGTTACATTAGTGGAGGAAATCTCTCTTAAACCCAACTTTTTGAAAATCAATAGTCATGAGATTAATACTGGCTCCCAAATCACATAAAGCTTTTCCAAAGAATCTTTCACCAATAAAACAAGGAATAGTGAAACTATTTGGATCTTTAAGTTTTTCAGGATGCTTTTTTCTGAATAATTGCGCTACACTCCTCACTAAGTGCAATAGCCTTATTGTCTATAAACTTCCTTTTTTATTAAGTATATCTTTCATAAACTTAACATTGCTTGGCATTTTTTCCAGTGCTTCAACAAATGGAATGTTTATGATTAATTTCCTCTATATTTCTGAGAATTTTAAAATTTATTTATCCATTTGCTGTCTCAGTCTTTGAGGAAATGGAAGTGGTGGGTTTTCTACAATAATTTTCATTGGTTTAATAGGATATTTTGAATCAAAATGAAAATCGTCATCAAAATTTTCAATTTCCACCCCTTGTTTCTCAACTTCAACTTCTTTTTAGACTTTTGTTTCCAATTCTCTTCCACTCCTCAATTGAATAGCATAATTTGATTTTTATTCTGATCTTTAGGATTAATTTTAACATTACTAAGAAGAGTTCCTAAAGGTCTATTGCTAAGTGCAGTTTCAATTTATCCCAATTGATTTTCAATGTTTCTGATTGCAGCTCTTTGACTCTGTAATTGATTACCCATCTGTAATATCAATTCTTCCATAGATAATTTCTTCTCCTTAAATTGTGAGTTGTTATTAAAACCCAGAGGAAAATATGGTCTATACTTATTACTTCCCTGATTGTTTGAATTTTCTAATGGGTTCACTGGATTGTTCCCCAATTGCGGATTTACAACTTTAGAGTTATTATTAGTCCAACTTAAGTTAGGGTAATTCTTCTAACCAAGATTATAATAATTAGAATAGGGATTATTAGATTAATTATTTATTGCATTTAAAGTCTCATATGATGATTGAGATTGTATCATTTGTCCCAATGAATTTTCCTCAACTAGAAGAGGTGTTTGAGGAAAATTCATTCAAAATTAATATATCTTCTTCAATATTGCAGCAATTTGACAAGCCAAGATAGATATTGCATCAGAATCATGAACACTGGCTACTCTTTTTAGATTTACCCTTTCAGAGGGCCATTGAAAATTATTAGTAGTCATATGTTCAAGTAAAGAATATGCTTCATCGAATGGTTTTGACATTAACGATCCAATAGCAGCAGCATCTATAATATATCTAAGAGATCCCACTAATCAATTATAAAAAGTTTCAATTATTAACCAATCTAATAAAGTATGGTGTGGACACCTCCTAAGTAGATCATTAAATCATTCTCAAGCTTCATATATTGATTCCCCATCAAACTGACAAAAAATATGTGATATCATTTCTAAGCTTAGCAATTTTTTATGGTAGGAAGAATTTGGAAAAATTTTTTGTGATAATTCTCCCCAATTTCTGATAGACCTAGGTGCGAAAGAATTTAACCACATCTTAGCTTTGTCAATTAATGAAAAAAGAAAAATTCTAAGTCTGACGGCGTCATTCAACACTCCATCTTATTTAAATATAACACATAATTCTATGAAACTATCAAGATGTAAGTTAGGATCTTCAGTCAGTGTTCCCTCAAATTGATTATTTTGTACCATTTAGGTAATAGCAGGTTTAAGCTCAGATGAATTAGTAGCAATAGCAGAATTTTGTTTACTCAAGTGAATTTTATCTACTGTAAGATTAACATAATCTCTTAAAGTTCTCTCTTGATGTTCAATTTCAATTCCTTAATTATTTAAGTTGTTCATAATTTTGTTCAAATTATCAGGTTCTTTTTTTTCAAATTTTTTTTATAGTTCTTTCTAATTCTAAATCATAAGGTGCTAAACCTTCAGATCCTAAACTATGCATACACAAACAAGATTTAAAATTTTAAAATAAGCAATCACACAAGATTATAAAAATATTTATTATACTATGACTTTTCTTAATATAAGTTTTACAATTTATACAAAGTCTTTTATGTCAAAAAATAATTTACCGTTACCTCCCGGCAACGACGCAAAAGCCTTTAATTGGATTTTTATAGTGTGTTATAAATATATTTGAACACTACAACACACACGGTAACTATATTAGGAAATATACAGATCAATCACAATAATATTTACTTCAAAATAAATAGTTTAATCTTTTAAAATATGTAAGATGCTACTCCTAGTAAATTACTGTGGATTTTGATTTAAAATAGTAACGAAAGTATACTTATGCTCAAGTTATAAAGGGCTCTAATGGAGTCCTAAGTATCGATCCCACTGGGAGGTGACAATTCTTGTGATAGTAACACAAAGACACAATATTCAAACTATATAAAAACTCACGTAAGAAAAATAAGTCAAAATTGGTTTAGGGTAGCTAATGAAACTAAGTTTACTCAACTAATCTCTAAACTTCGGAGTTAAATTTACTAAGAATAAGCTGTATTTTGTGATGAATAGTTCAAATTTAAGAAAGAATGCCTTTACAATGAGTTATTAGTCAGTGAATGAATCCAATTGTTGTAAATTGTATTGTGCAAATTAGGAGCATTCCTATTTTTTCTTCTCTTTACGAGCGAAAAAGAACATTGCTAATCCAGAATTTGGTCCCTAAATTTGCAGTTAGGCTAGGAAGATACGGGCTCTCAGTTCAGAGTTCCCATGTTCCCCTCGCATGAGGGCTAACATCTAGCTTTAGTTTCCAAACACCTTAATGAAATTGTAGAATTTACTCAGTCACTCTAAAATCTCCAATTCCATACCCAATAAAGTATATTTCTTTATTTATTTGCACTTAAATCATGGGCTATATTCTCATCCATGAAATCAAATGTAATTCTTACTTTATTGTAGAAAGCATAGTCCTTTCTGATCATATGTCTCGCAATAAATTTTAACTACTCAATTGGCTTAATATAAAAGTAAATGAATTTTAAAGTTTGAATTATTAAAACTATTAAATTTAAAACATCGCAAAGCAACGTTGATTCTTCACACGACTAAATCTCATTGTAGAGATGAGGATAAAAAGATTACTCAGAATTCATGAGGAAGATGTAACAAAATATGGATTTTATATATTAAAAAAAGTTACAAAACAAAAAGAAAAGAACAAAAATTTTCTCAATCTCCTTCTCAAGTGAATCACTTAAAGTTCCTTTGAATCTATTTCTCTCTTTACATTATCATTCAATTCTCACTTAGAAGTGTAATGAAAAATAAATCTCACTTTCTCTCTCCTCTTACAATTCTTAGAGAAAATCTTCTCTAAACTCTCTTGCACAGTATACATAATTCACAAAACAAACACCTAAAGATAGAACTACACACAAGACTAACTAGGTGATACACTAAAAAAATGTTTGATTTTTCATGTACATTTTATGCTCATTTTTTGTGATATTGCACTTTAATTAAAAGACCTTGTTTGAACTATAAAATTTATATTTAGGAGTAGTTTAGTAGTTTATATGCATTTGTTTTATGTGTTTGTAGTTTAATATCTGAAGGTTTAGTACCTTACGATTCTATGTTAGAACGTACTATTGGAAAATTTTTAAAATAAAAAAATTATAAAAATTTGATTGAAATGGCGAACAACCTAGATAATCAAAGGATTGAAAATGATCATCATCAAAGACCTTTAATAGAATATGATAATCCTACAGTAGATGAAATTCATTTGATTATACAACATCCTGTTGTAGCTGCTAATTCATTTGAGCTTAAACATATTATTATTCAAATGGTACAAAATAACAAGTTTGGGGGATCACAAACTGAAGACCCTAATTTACATCTTGCTAGTTTTCTAGAACTGTGCATTACATTTAAATATGATGGGTGTCAGAAGATGTTGTAAGACTTACTTTTTCCATTTTCATTAAGCGACAAAGCTATGATGTGGCTAAATAGCACCTGGATCTATTAGAACATGGGCAGATTTATCTCAGAAATTCTTAGCAAAATACTTTCTACCATTAGAACTGCTAAGCTTAGAAATGATATCACTTCTATTTGTCAGTTTGAAGGGTATTATATATAAGAAGCTTGATAACAATTAAAGGAACTTCTTAGGAAGTGTACACATCATGTATTACCAGATTGGTTAATAATTCAAACTTTTTATAATGGATTAATGGGGATCTCTTAGATCTATTATTGAATGCTACTAGTGTATCATTTATGTTTAAACCATTCGATGAAGCCTATTCTTTAATAGAATAGATGGCCACTAACAATTTTCAATGGCCCGCTGAAAGGATAAATCCTAAAAGAGTAGCTAATATTCATGATTTTGATGTTATATCCATTTTGGCTTCTCATATTGCTGCAATATCAAAGAAGATCGACCAATTTGAAATGAATTATTCTTGAACACCTCAAATGATTGAGGAAAATTTATTAGGACAATTGATAGATTCACAAACATCATCATATGAGACTTTGAATGCTATAAACAATTAACCTAGTAATCTTTATTCTAATTATTATAATTTTAATTGGAAAAACCACCCTAACTTAGGTTTGAATAATAATAATTCTAATGGGTGGAATACAATGGGGAATGTCAACAGTCTAGGTAATAGTAACCATAGAACTTCTTATCCACGAGCTTTTAATTGCAACTTGTCGGCATATTTTTAGGATAAGTGTTTTTAAAGGGGTCGCCTACAGAAGTTGTCGGTGAATTTTAAAGGCCTCTCACTCTAGAGCTCCTACTTCCCCCTTGCCTGAGAGCTAACATCTCGCTTTAGTTTGGAAACACTTGGACTAAATTAGGGATTTTAGTCTGTCATCCTAAAATCTCTAATTGTATGCCCATCAAAGTATAGTTCCCTATTTATTTGCACTCAACCTCATGGACTACATTCTCATCCATGACATTGAATGGGACTCTCACTTTGTTATTGAACGCATAGCCCTGTCGAATCGTATTTTTCACAACAATTTTAACATTTCAATAGGCCGGATCGAAAAGTAAATGAAGATCCAAGTTTAAATCATCACAATTTTTATCATTTATTTTTGCACAACAATTCTGATTCATCATGATACCATATATCATTGCAGAGAGAAGGACAAAGAAATCTACTCAGAATTCACAAGGAAATTACAACAAAACATGAATTTTATATATAAGAACAAGTTTGTACAATACAAAAAGTAATAAACATAACTTATCTCAAACTTTTACCCACACAAATTCCTTGAAGTTCCTCATACTCTCTTTTTACAATACAACTGAATTCTCTCTTAGAAAGGTAAGGAAGAAGAAATCTCTCACTTTCTCTTTTCTCCTACAACTCTTCAAGAAAATCCAACTCAAGCCTTTCTAAAAAACTCTCTACACATACACCACTTTCTACTATATATTTCTGACTTAAATTTACTATATTATAAGATTAGAACGAATTTCCCCAACAGTTGCCTCAAGCACCTCTCCAAAAATTGTGCCAATTCAATGAATTTTCGATCATAATAGTCACTGGCACCGTCGGTGCTGAAATCTGTCGTTGTCGGCGCTAGACATTTTTCTGAACCCTGTATTCTCTGGATAATTGTGCCGTTGGCGCCAAATCTGGAGCCACCATCATCAATATATTTCACAACATGCTTCGTTTGGCTCTAAATTTCTTCCTTTTTGCTTTTTTTCTGTAAATACCTAAAATCAATATACCTACAACAAAATATCAAAATACATTCTTTTAAAGTGTAATAACCTTAAAAATGAGCATAAAATGTACATGAGAAATCAAACATTTTTTAGTTTATCACTCACCGCTAGTCTCTCTACCCACCACTCTTCAGAGGCATTAATCGTTAGTTTTACTGAATCCCAACCCAAGCCCGTTGATCCTTACTTCTATTTCTTCCAGATTTTTCAATCATTCTTTAGCTAATCCCACTTGTTATTTAACTTCATGATATCATACTCTCTGTCTATACATTCCCTGAAATTTCTAATAATATTTTGCCAGCCTTCCTTGTTAAAAAAGGTTGACAGCCTATTTCCCATTACGACCTCATTGAGGTACATGTTGTAAAATATTAATTTTATCTCTTTATCCCACATTGCAAATGATCTAGCCTCTTTTATCTTAACTATTATATTATGAGCATGAAAAGAAACTAATTATCATGAATTGGAATGCCACAATATCGTAACTCAAAAGAAAAATAAAAATGTCATAATATCATCATCAATGTTGCTCCACACCACACTACAACACTACCTACACATCACCACTGCCACCAGCTCCACACACAAACACCTCCACACTGCAACACATCAAGACAGAAACATATCCACAACAGCACTGCCTCTACACAACAACACTTCCACACAAACACAAGAACACTAAGGTAAATATAAAGTTGAAATATTGCTAACAACAAATCAAGCACCCTCTTTTATACATTTCTCAAATTCTCACTCAAACTTCAATGGTAAAGATTAAGCCTCATTCCAAATTTTTTATTTTTAGGATATCACATACATGGCACTGATCCACTTTAAAAATTACCTATTTTTAGTGTAGATTTCAAGCTAACTTTATGCACATTTTTAAATATATTACACTTTAAAGGAAGGAATTTTGCATATTTTTGTCTTCAAGTATAAAAATATGATTTTAGAGAAAATCAAGCAAAAACTATGCAATTTTGAGCCAAAATAAGCAAGAAAGAAAACTCTAACTTAGCCCATATTGATATGTCTTTCTATGCTTAATATCTTTTATATTTCTCACATGTTTTTAAATGAAATTATACTTTTGAGAAAGGTTATTTTTATATCTATCTTGTAGGTGAAGATGTTAGGAACGCAACGCAACTGAAATGGGGTGAAACAGAGTTGAAATGGAGTCAAAAGAAGCAAAACAGTGGAGCTGCGCAGAGGGTGGCACATAGGCGCCAGTGACGAAGAGAAAATGGCGCCTAGGCGCCAGAATCATCTAGAAACGGTTATTGGATGAATTTTTGACAACTTTGGGAGTTATTTTGATGGTGTTAAGTAGTTTCTAGACCTTCTAGAAGACTGGAAGTTATTCCTAATATATAGGACATGTGATACAATGAATCGAGACACATTGGAGAGGTTTAAATCGCGAAGTGGTGCGATCCAAAGTGAAGGGGTGCGACTATTTTGGGCACGGAACCTGGCGCCTAGGTGCCAGAACCTGGCGCCTAGGCGCCAGAATTGTTTCTAGAAGATTTAATGTATCTAGACTGAATTTTGAAGAAGTGCCTAAAGCAACCCTTGGTCATTTTCAAAGCTCTATAAATACGGACCAATTCTACTATAAGGGGGTGTCTCTTCTTTTTGCCTCTCTCTCTCTCCCCCCCTTTCTTTCTTTCCCCTTAGTCATTTTAGTCATTTTAGAGTCATGAAGATGTAGATTTCTACATCTTATGGAGAGATTGGTGAGGAATTTTGAGATATTTATGTATGAGATGTACGAGCAGTGCATGGATCAGTGGGAGACTTTGGGGAGAGATTTTCTTTCCTTCAGAGGGAAAAAGCTAAGTGTTGTGTTCTTTATTCTCTTGTAATTGTTGTAAACACTTTATAGTATATTTTATTTATTTTAAACTGAGTTTTCTATCGTAATTTATCCATGCTTCGTAAGTGATTTTCTTTACTCTTTATTTTAATATGAAGTAGTGGCATGTGTAGGAAAATTATTTTTATGATGGAATTATCTATTAAATGCTTCTAGGTGACAGATAGTTGCATAAATATAATAGAATACCAATGAAATAAGTTCCTTGTTGGTACTTATTTTATTACACATTTCTATCAAGTCTCTTACTTCTTATGCTATTATTTTCGTTTACTTTTGTTTTGTAATGAAATAGATGTATGTTTAGAAATTAAGATTTGCTTAGATATTCTATTATTAAATTATGGTGATGATATTCATACCGGATCTTCATTTATTTTACAAATTGATCACTTGTATTGTTAAAACTCGTTGAAGAATTCTGAGACCTATCCGGAGATGAGTTCTTAACTAATAAATATCACATGAATCATTGGGTAATCGAAGGCTATATGCGAGTTATTCAAGGTGAAGTACAAATAAATAGGAAGATATAATTTATTGGGCGCAGAATTGATTAGTTTTTAGAGTGACAAACTAAATTCTAATAATTTGGTCTATAGAAAGGAACGGGTCACTGGTAGGGCCGACCACAGCCACCCTTGGACATCTAATAGTGTGAGCCTAGATTAACCCATTATACTAATAAAACATCCTAAACCGATCTATAGATTAGCCGATGTTCTTTACACCTGGACCAAAGGGTAAAGAATAAGATTGCCTCTATTTGGCACTACTACATAAAATTCTAAGCATTTCTTTCCTACACATTATCTATGTAATTACAAGAGAAAGGTAGTCTTTAACATCTCAAAATTCTGCAAACCAATTTATCCATAAGTTATATTTTTATTTAAGAACTTTATTTAGGATTAGTTATTAAAAAAAACCTTTTTAATCAAAATTCCAAATTTAGGCCTTATAGAAATAAACTGGAATTAGCCTAAAGAATTGCTTACCTCGATTCTCCGTGGGATCGATACTGGGGTTATAAAAGAAAACTCTGTATTACTTGAAATGATACATATACTTGCGTAGTACCCCTAGTGTGTAAAATATTTTCTAAAATTTTACAACATTTTGATTTTATACACTAGTCGCTATTTAAAAATTGGGTCAAGTTTTTTACCATCTTTTGGAAGCAAAAATTATTGCATTATTGCGGGTCGGGTCAAGTTTTTGGCGCCGTTGCCGGGGAAGCTTCGGTAAGAACTTTAGGAGAATTTTAGTTGAAATAATTAGGTTTAGACTTGGAAAACTTTAGTGTCATAAAAATCATTTTTGTATGAAAAGTATTTGTTTATATGAAAACTAAGGTGTTCGTGAAAATGTTTTGTTGTGTTGAATATATTTCATCTATTATTTGTTTAATTGTTAATGTATTGTTTGTTGTGCTATGTATGCGAAACAAAGGATCTGCAAGACTTATGCCTTATGATCCCGAGTTTGAAAAAAATAAAAAGTAAAAATACAAAAAGGACTCAAAAAACTAGAAATGGAAATGGAAAACTTTCAAGATAATAACTTGGAAAATCATCATACTTCATTGAGGGATTACGTAAATCCTACGACAGATGAAATTCACTCAAGTATACAAAACCCTATCATAGAAGCTGACTCATTTGAAATAAATCCTGAGATTATCCAATTGGTGCAGAACAATCAGTTTGGGGGAACTCCTTTGCAGGATCCTTATTTACATTTATCTAGTTTTCTAGAACTTTGTGCTACATTTCGTTATAACGGTATGTCAGATGATGTTGTTAGGCTAAGGCTTTTTCCTTACTCACTAAGGGATAAGGCTAAAAGATCGTTATACTCATTAGCACATGGCTCTATTAAAAATTGGGAGGACAGAAATTCCTAGCTAAGTATTTTCCACCTTCAAGGACTACTAAACTTAGAAACGATATTATCTCATTTTGTCAATATGAAGGAGAAACAATATACGAAGCCTAAGAAAGATTTAAGGAACTCCTAAGAAAGTGTCCACATCATGCTCTGCCCGATTGGTTAATAATTCAAACTTTTTATAATGGGTTAGTAGGATCTCTTAAGTCTGTAATTGATGTTACTGCTGGTGGTTCATTAATGTCAAAATCAATTAATGAAGTGTATGCATTAATTGAAAAAATGGCAACAAATGAATTTCAATGGCCCTCTGCAAGGGTAAATCATGAAGATGTAGCTAGTGTTCATGATACAGATGTGATTACAATTCTTGCATCTCAGGTTGCCGCAATATCAAGGAAGTTGAACCAATTTGGAATGAACTAGCCTCAATTTACTTCTGTAAGTGAGGAAATTTCATTAGGGCATATAATTGATTCTAACTTATCATATGACGCTTTAAATACCATAAATAACCCATATTCTAACTTTTACAACCCGTGTTGGGAGAACCATTCTAAATTTAACTGGAATCATACTATTGATGGTGGAAACCAAAAATGGGAAAATAATCATGTGAATCCTAATGGAAGTTGGAATAATCAGGAGAACAAAAACTATATACCTTCATATCCACCGGACTCTAACAATGATCAACAATTTGAGGATAATAAGATGTCTATGGAAGAAGTGGTATTGAAAATGGGAAACCAGTTACAAAGTCAAAATGTTGCGATTAAAAATATAGAGAATCAACTGAGACAAATGGCTAATTCACAAAGCAATAGACCCCAAGGAACACTTCCTAACAACACTGAGATCAATCCTAAAGAGAACAATAATGAACAAGTAGAAGCTGTCCGATTAAAAAGTGGAAGAGAGATAAAGGATGTGGTTAGAAAAGAGAAAGATGTTGTGAGAGAAACAAAGAAAACTAAAAGACCTGAAAAACATGTTTCTAAGGATCTGGAAAAATTAATTTCTCTAACTAAAATCAGTTTGGAAAGACCACCACCTCCATTTTCTCAAAGACTTAGACATCATGAGTTGGATAAAAAATTTTCAAAGTTCATGAAAGTAATTAAGAAGTTAACGATAAATATTCCTTTCACTGAAGCTTTGGAACAGATGCCAAGTTATGCAAAGTTTATGAAGGAGATATTAAACAAGAAAAGGAAATTTGGGGATTACAAGACAGTTACACTAAGTGAGGAGTGCAGCGCTATACTTCAGAAAAATTTTTCTCAGAAATTTAAAGATCCTTGTAGCTTTACAATTCCTTGTGCAATTGGAAAAAGATTATTTGGAAAAGCTTTATGTGATTTAGGAATAAGCATTAATGTGATGCCTCTATCTATATTCAGAAAGTTAGGTTTAATTGATATTTCTCCCACTACTGTAACCCTTATGTTAGCTGATCGATCTATCATTTATCCAAACGGAGTTATAGAAGACGTGATTGTTAAAGTGGATAAATTTATCTTTCCTTTGGACTTTATTGTATTAGAAATGGAGGAAGATAAAGAAATTCCAATTATTTTAGGGAGACATTTCCTTGTTACTGGACAAGCTATGATAAATGTGCAAAAAGGAGAGTTGATTATGAATATTAATGACCAAAAAGTCACTTTTGATGTATTAAAGACTATTAAATGTCCAGCTGAGAGAAAAGATGATGATTGTTTTTGGATAGATGAAATTGATTATCTAACTAAAGACTATTTCCAAGAAATTTTGAGAGTAAGTTAACAGATGAGATTGAAATGGATTTTCATGATGATTCAAAAATGTTATTTAAAAAAGACTGTATGTATGTTCAGGAGAGGTGTGAAATGATGGACACTATCAAAAATAGTAAACTTTTAATTCCATTTGTTGAAAAATCTCATGAACATAAGATGGATGTACCCCATACAATTTTAAAGCCTACCTATTTAGGGAATTCATCTATACAACCAGTCTTTATATCTTTAGATGCGACTCAATCACAAGGAAAACTTGAATTGAATGATGAACATGATAAAGCTATTGAACTATGACTTGGAAGAGAATTTGAGGATATATTTCAAAAGAACTTTAAGTTGAGAAAAGAGGATAAGGATATTGAAAGACCATTGGAAGAAATTCTTAAGGAATTAGAAAAACCTATTTCCTCAACTATGATAGATCCTCCATCATTTAATAATTATAAAGGGGAAGAATTGGAAGATAATTTGAAACAGAAGAGTAACATAGAGGATACAGATCCAGAATCTGAATTATCTAAAGAGAATCCGATCAAAAATATGGGAGATATTGAAGTATCTTATAAAGATCCACTTATTATAAATTTTCAAGGATGATATTAATATGCAAATTCAGAAAATCAATAGAAGAATATTGGATTTAGAAAGAAATATGAGGAACAATGATATAAATCAAACTGAAAATGAAGAGTTGAGTGAAAAATTAAAATTTGAGGATTTTATAGGAATCTCTGGATCTGGAAATGATTAGGTAATTGATCGAGGATTACTTAATTGGAATTTTGATCAAGGAGGAATCATATGTCGGGCCCGCGACGTTAAAACCAAGTACTTTATGGGAGGCAACTCATAGTTATCTGTGTGCTTTGATTTAGTGTACTTGTGAGTCATTATTGTTTATGTGTTGTTTTGTGTTTTCTTTAGTGCATAATAGAATAATGTTGTCAGGTTATGCCTTGGTCTTGACTAAATTTGTATATGACTTCTACTAGTAGCAGGCTGACGAGTCTGTTATGACTTAGTTCTCAATTGGAGCTGAGCATTACCTTGAAGCATGTAGAGTTTGGACTTGGACCACTTCATTTCAACTCTATTACTTCCTTTATCTGACTTTGTTTTCACTAAGTAAGGTCATGAAATTGCTTAATGGACAACATCTGGATGAACTACACTATTTTTATTTACCAGATTATCAATCTTAGTGTAGTTTCTTCCGTTAGAAATTGAAACTAAGGAGGGAAAATGTGAGTAGAAAAGAGATCAAATTAACCTCAATTGATATTTGTTTATGAATCTGCGAGTCTAGGTATTTTAGTTTTTGTGTTTGTGTTTGTGTTTGTGTTACAACAATTAAGAGATTTGAATAACACTTAAATATATATTCCTATGCCAATACATGTCGTGCTTATTTAACCTTTCTTTAGTTTAGTTTTATTCTAGCATGTTTAGTTTAGATTTACTTTCTATTGCAAATTGTTATGTCATGATGAATATTTGTAGATGTTTTTGACAAACATTTGTGGTAGATAGAATTTCTGAACTATTTTTTTTCCTGCTTATATTTTCTGTACTGAATGCTATACATGTTCAAATTCAAGTTTGGGGGTTGGAAGAAAAATATATTTTAAAGTTAATATACTTTCTTTAAAGTTTAATATTATAACAAGCATGTGTTAGGCTAGATTTACTTTCTCCTGCAGTCACTCTATCCTGATTATGCATGTATAAAAATTTAATAGGATGTTGTAGTAGTTAGTAAATTTAACTTTTACTTTTCTTCCTCCTACATTTTATGGAATTCATTACAAAATATTTTAAAATTCAAGTTTGGGGGGAATGAAAAACAATTTTCAAAAACCTAAATTTTATTTGTCCTCAAAAATGCTAAAACTAAATTTGATTTTTAATTGAAAATAATTATGTGTATGAAGTTATATTAGGGAAATAAAATTTTGAATATAGAAATGAGTAAGAGAATTTGGTTAAAATTTATAGTAGTGATGAAAAATTTAAAGTTAAATTTTTCTTAGTGAAGAAATGATAAATATTGTGTAACTATCTTTAGTAAAAAAAGTTGTATTTTTGGAAAAGTAGAAGGATTAGACTTTTGTTTTCAATATTTAAATTTCTTTTATTGAAAAATAATTTTCAAAACTATTATTATATTTCTAAGTAAAAGATATATATCTACCTTATGCTTTAGGAAAGGAAGGGTGGAATTCAAAATTATTAAAGGTCTATCCAGATATAGTAATCCTTGCCTGAAAAAAAAAAGAAAGAAGAAAAAAAAAGAAGAGAAAAAAAAGAGGAGAAAAAAAGAAGAAGAAAGAAAAAGAAAAAGAAAAAGAAAAAGAAAAGAAAAGAAAAGTATAGTATGTGAAAAAGGAAGGAGAAGCTTGAGGATTAAATGGCCTAATCAAAAATTGGTTCCACACCTGAGATTTTTAAAGTATAAAATTTGAGAAAATCTTAAGCTTAAAAATATAATATAGTTAGTATAATTATTTTTAATAAAGATTTTTAAGTAAAGAAAATAAAAATGTCTAACCCCTAAATTTTGAAAAATTTATAAGTATTTTTGAATTAGATAGCAACATATATCTTCATACTCTTTCATCTAAGAGATTTCTAAACTTTAAATTGGTCTCATTTACTAAAATTTTTTATCTAAATTGGACTACTACATTTCTAGAACAAAATTTTAGAAACTCCTAAAGAAACTCATACACATTATTTTCTTATGTGGTTTTACATGATTATAGTGTTACTTGAGGACAATTAACGTTTAAGTTTGAAGGAATTTGATCCACTTTAAAAATTACATATTTTTAGTGTAGATTTCATGCTAACTTTATGCACATTTTTAAAGATATTACACTTTAAAGGAAGGAATTTTGCATATTTTTCTCTTCAAGTATAAAAATATGATTTTAGAGAAAATCAAGCAAAAACTATGCAATTTTGAGCCAAAGTAAGCAAGGAAGAAAATTCTAACTTAGCACGTATTGATATGTCTTTCTATGCTTAATATCTTTTATATTTCTCACACATTTTTGAATGAAATTATACTTTTGAGAAAGGTTGCTTTTATGTCTATCTTGTAGGTGAAGATGTTAGGAACGCAACGCAACTGAAATGGGGCGAAACAGAGTTGAAACGGAGCCAAACGAAGCAAAACAGTGGAGTTGCACACAGGGTGGCGCCTAGGCACCAAACCTGGCGCCCAGGCGCCAAACCTGGTGCCCAGGCGCCAGTGATGAAGAGAAAACGATGCCTAGGAGCCAGAATCAAGGCCTAGGCGCCAAAATCATCCAGAAACGGTTATTGGACATATTGTTGACAACTTTGGGAGTTATTTTGACGGTGTTAAGTAGTTTTTGGACCTTCTAGAAGACTGGAAGTTATTTCTAATATATAGGACATGTGATACAATGAATCTAGACACATTAGAGCGGTTTAAATCGCGAAGAGGTGCGATCCAAAGTGAAGGGGTGCGACTGTTTTGGGCACGTAGTCTGGCGCCTAGACGCCCGAACTCCAGAATTGTTTCTAGAAAATTCAATGTATCTAGACCAAATTTTGAAGAGGTGCCTAAAGAAACCCTTGGTCATTTTCAAAGATCTATAAATAGAAACCAATTCTACCGCAAGGGGTGTCTCTTCTTTTTGCCTCTCTCTCTCCCCCCCCTTTCTATCTTTCCCCTTAGTCATTTTAGTCATTTTAGAGTCATGAAGATGTAGATTTCTACATCTTATTGAGAGATTGGTGAGGGATTTTGAGATATTTATGTATGGGATGTACGAGTGGTGCATGGATCGGTGGGAGACTTTGGTGGAGAGATCTTCTTTTTTCCTTCAGGGGAAAAAAGCTAAGTATTGTGTTCTTCATTCTCTTGTAATTGTTGTAAACATTTTCTAGTATATTTTATTTATTTTAAACTGAGTTTTCTGTCGTAATTTATCCATGTTTTGTAAGTGATTTTCTTTACTCTTTCTTTTAATATGAAGTAGTGGCATGTGTAGGAAAATTATTTTTATGATGGAGTTATCTATTAAATGCTTCTAGGTGACAGATAGTTGCATAAATATAATGGAATACCAATGAAATAAGTTCCTTGTTAGCACTTAATTTATTACATAATTCTATCAAGTCTTTTACTTCTTATGTTATTATTTTCATTTACTTTTGTTTTGTAATGAAATTGATGTATGTTTAGGAATTAAGATTTTCTTAGATATTCTCTTATTAAATTATGGTGATGATATTCATACAAGATCTTCATTTACTTTACAAATTGATCACTTGTATTGTTAAAACCTGTTGAAGAATTCTGAGACCTATCCGGAGATGAGTTCTTAACTAGTAGATATCACATGAATCCTTGGGTAATCGAAGGCTTTATGCAGGTTATTCAAGGTGAAGTGCAAATAAATAGGAAGATATTATTTATTGGACACAGAATTGATTAGTTTTTAGAGTGACAAACTAAATTCGAATAATTTGGTCTATAGAAAGGGAACGGATCACTAGTAGGGCCGACCATAGCCACCCTTGGACATCTAGTAGTGTGAGCCTAGATTAACCCATTATACTAATAAAAAATCCTAAACCGATCTATAGATTAGCCAATGTTCTTTACACCTGGACCAAAGGGTAAAGAATAAGATTGCTTCTATTTGACACCACTACATAAAATTCTAAGCATTTCTTTCCTACACATTATCTATGTAATTGCAAGAGAAAGGTAATCTTTGACATCTCAAAATTCTCCAAACCAATTTATCCATGAGTTATCTTTCTATTTAAGAACTTTATTTAGGATTAGTTATTAAAAAAAACCTTTTTAATCAAAATTCCAAATTTAGGCCTTATAGAAATAGACTGGAATTAGCCTAAAGGATTTCTTACCTCGCTTCTCTGTGGGATCGATACTGGGGTTATAAAAGAAAACCCTATATTACTTGAAACGAGACGTATACTTGCGTAGTACCCCTAGTGTGTAAAATATTTTCTAAAATTTTACAACATTTTGATTTTATGCACTAGCCACTATTTAAAAATTGGGTCAAGTTTTTTGCCATCTTTTGGAAGCAAAAATTACTGCGTTATTGCGGGTCTGGTCAGGCACCTGAAATATCGTTAACAACAAATTAAGCACCCTTCTTCAATCATTTCTCAACCCCACACTCAAACGTCAAAGATAGAGATAAAGCCCAATTCCAAAATTTTCATTTTTAGAATTTTACATAAAAGGGCACCCGAAACATTGCTAGCAACAAATCAAGTACTCTCTTTTTGCCATTTCTCAAACCCTAACTCAAATATTAAAGGTAAAGATAAAACTACAAATCATTAAGATAAAGCCACAAATTGCAAAATCCAAATTCTCACATCAAACCACAAATGAAAAGCCAAAAATAACAAAATACAATTTCTCACTTCATGAGAAAGCCACAAATCACAAAGAGAAAGTAATTCCATCGGAAAAAAATATGTGATGCTGTAGGAATATGGAGAGCACAGTAAATAGAGATAGAGCTGGAGATCTGAGGGATGAGGGAGAGTAGAGAGACAACCCATTGTCATTAGAGATTGGAAGAAAGAGTGAAAGGAGAAAGGCAACTCGTTGCCACCGGAGACAAGCGTGAAAGATGAGCAATCGAGAGATGAGTGATCGAGCGAGGCGATCGACAGAGATGAGGGCAGAAAAACACGTGAGGCTAATAGCATAATAAGGGCTGAAGAAACAAGCAAGAGAAAATGCACCACGAGGTCGAACCCACGGCCAGCGTTTAATATAAATTTTTACTTTAAGCATTCGTGCCGCTGTTCCCAAACGTTTCTCCCGACGTATTCAAAATGTGCTAGGCCAATTAGGTCCATTCCTTAAATAATATAAGGTAAATAGGGAGAAATATAGGACCTCCGACAACCAAAAAGGAACGAGAGTCATTGAACCTTTGAAACCGAGTGGGAAGAGGGACTTGGGGGTTCGTTCGCATGAAGGCAGAGGAGGGAGGCAAGGGTTTAAGTTGGAATGGAACTAAGGCCTGTATGGCGCAGCTGCAGCATCTAAGCTTTGCAGCTGCAACTGTGCTGCCCAGGAAGCTGCTACGGGAAAACAACTGCCGGGAAGCTGGTTGTTTGTTTGGTTGCAGCTGTCTGAGAACAGCTGTGGGTCAGCTGTTTCAGGAGAAATGACCAAGCTGTCCCTGTTTGGTAAAATTGTTAAAAAAATTCTGCTGTCATGTAGCACTATTTTGAACTTCAAGCGAGAAGAGTTGATATCATTTTGCATGATACAGATCAACCAAAATATTGATATATACATATAAATCTTTTATATGATTTTTATTTTGACTATCAAATCGATATATTTATACGTGTCATAATCAAATTATTGAGAATTTGATAAAATAATAAAGAATATAACTGAAAGAAGGTGGTTGATTTGTAAATAACAAGTCTCAGGTGGTGTCTATGTAATTGCCACTAACTTTAAATTAAAAGGTTTTTCATCAGCTTTTGTAAAATTATTAAATGGGTTATATTGCGAGAAAAATTGTAAAATAAGTGTCTTCACTTCATCACATGATTTTGATAAGTACTCAAATGACAAATGACTTATACAGTCAAAATAGAAATACTCCAAAAATCTCCATAACGAAATACAAGTCTATGTCATATTAACCAGTGCATTTGTTATTTCTTCTCGAAGTTGTGACATTTCTTCAGCACATTCGTCGTCCTTAGTGCAAATGTTAGGCTACTCGCTATCATCTATTAACGTCGAAGAACCTATTTGGTTTTCTGATTATCGTGCAACTGCTTCTTGTTCATTCATTTCTGCACTGCAGAAATTTCTGCACTGCAAAAATCGATATTGAATCGTGATGGATGACACCTAATATAATTATGCAACAGTATCGTTGCTATAACGATCTGCACCTGTTTAGAAAAAGGATAAGATGTCATGTCTTGTAATATAACCCATTTTTTCTTCCAAACACCAAATGTCCTCACGATTACGCCTCTTAAGGAAGAATGTCGTTTGTTGAAGACCTCCTTTTTGGTTCGTGTCACATTACTTACCCTTTCAAAATCTGGTATATGATACCTTATATCCGGGAATTTTTTCATATAACCTCGTTGCAATGGATAACCAGCGTCGACCAAGTAATATTTTTCTGTTTCAAATTTGAAAGTAATTATTAATGTATCAAGATCACATAATAAAACTTTGATAAAATACGCATACCGTTTCGTGGATGCGGAAAGTAGTACTGTTGATTTTTTGTTGCACTTTTAAATATCCTATTATCTTGTGCACTGCCCTCCCAACCAGGCATGACCAATGTAAAACACATGTTAAAGTTGCATACCGCCATGACATTTTGTGTTGGTATTTCACTTCGGTCGATAAATGCGACTTTTTCATTATTCAAAATGCGTGCATCGACATGTCTTCCATCAATTGCTCCAATACAATCCTGATAATTTTTAGTCACACAATATATGTCTTTAGTTGTATGTAGACTCAAAATTAGACAATGAATGTTAAATGAATACCTTGAAGAATGGCATGTAACGATGATCATTACGAATCTCTCTTGGTATTTGCGCGAACGTTGGATCCATTGGCTTGATAACATCTTTACCTAGGCTTACTAGAGCTTTCAAACCTACTGTGAAATATCTACTAATTGTTTCTGAAGAATGCCGAAACAGTTCTATCGCTGAACGCATCGACTCGTTCTGTGAAAGTATGTAGATAGTGATTGCTAATACCTCCCGATTTGTTGTCCTCACAGACTCGTGCAATCCATGAGAGTCAACAAGCTCCGCTAAAAGATCTTTAAATACCTCCTGACTCATTTTAAACATATTGTGGAATCTGGTTGGATGTCCTTCTAACATTTCCACAACCCATTTTTCTCCAATGTGTGCTGATGTGTAACATCGGGGACGTTCAATGTAGGTGTTATAGCACTCGATTGTCAAGTTTATTGCTGCGTTTCTCCTCCTACGACGACGTTCCTCTGGATCCATACTAGATCATACTATGTATTTAACAAAAAAAAAAACAAATCACTAAGCAATTCATATGCATAAGTTAAACACTTCTCAGAACAATATGAAAGAGACGAAACAAAATTGCGCTATGATCAGAATATATCATTCAAAGAAACATACAACCAACTATAAGTTCAATACAAATAAGTAGTTGTCCAAATGTGGAAATTAAAATATAAATTGGACCCAAGTGGACCCAAGTCACATGTTTCTCCTGTAATAAAAATGTCGTAGGTACTTAACCCTACGTTTCTTAGATATTACCATAAAGAAATCCCTATGTACCGAATCTTGTAGCAGCTCAAGTACAAAGTAGTATAGATCATCGTCATCTGTTATGTCTTCATCCTCCTCCAAAATTGAAATCACCTCGTTCACTGAGGATTTATGCACTTTATGTGGTGCATCATTTGAAGATTTGACCAAGTAAGAGAGTTGAGCCCTGTATGAGGCAGCTCCACTCTTCTTCCTACCTTCAAAGCGAGGGCGCTTTGATCGATTCGTTGAATGAAGCTCAGTATTTCCAGAGCTAGGCAGTACAGGAGAATCATCTGATAGACTGACAACCACATTCTCATGGGTCTCAGTAAATCCAACCTCGCTGGGTGCACATGCATACTTACCAGTGGCAACGATACCCTGAAACATCTAATCCATCTTCTCCTTAAGTTCGGGTTCAATTTCACTTAGTTTAAATTTCCTAGCAGCAGGAATAACCTGAGACAAAATTGGATCATTTAAAAGTAAGCAATAATTGTATAAACATTTCAAATTATAAGAAATGAATGTATATACTAACCGCAAGTCGTTGTGCCCACCACTCCTCAGATGCATCTATGGTGCGCTTAACCGGATTCCAACCGAGACCTGTACACCCATGTTTTAAATCTTTCCAAATCTTCTAATCCTTTTTGAGCTGATCCCATTTGTTTTTCAGCTGCGTCTTATCATACTTCCTCCCAGTTACTTCTTTAAAATGCTTAACAATATTTTCCCAACATTCTTTATTGAGAAATGTGGATGGTCTATTTCTCAACTCTATCTCTTTTATGCATAGATCGCAAAAAAGATTTTTTATGTCCTTTTCCCATGTTGCAGGTGGACAAATTTCCTTCCCCCTACTGGCCATGTTATGCTAAGCTATAGCACATATAGAAATGAAATACATTCAAATTTTAAAAACAACTAACATTTGAAACAGATTATAAACTTTCATCACATCCAACAGAAACATAAAATTAACAAAAATTTGCAAAAATATAAAAGGAGACAAATTATTTAATGTGGTTCGGTCAATATGACCTACATCCATGGGAAAGAAAGATGGAAATTTATTAGAGGATAAAAGAGGTAGATACAAGGCTTTCATTCATACATGACTTCCTCCAACATAGCACAAAGTCCTCTATATACATATTTTGTGAGCACTTGCATAATTTTATTAAAAATATTTACATATAAAACACCACTATAAGGGGAAAACCGAGATCCATAGCAGGGAGCCCACTTTAAGGGCCGAACCGAGAGCCATAGCAGGGAGCCAAACCAATTCAGCTAGAGGCAAAACCGAGGCTTATATAACAAAATCCCTCTTTTCATATATGCAATATCACAACAATGAAAATGAGTCAAGACTTGTATAACATCCCTTTTTTCAACAATTACCTTAATGCCAAATACCCTCTTAAAGCCATAAGCTATTCATGCATTTCACTTTTAAGCATAACAAACAAGTTCCACTACAAATAAACAAGACTTCACCAAACCGGCAAAGTAAAGAAAGAGAGGTAGTAATAACCCCCCCCCCCAAACCTTTCCATATTTTGAAAATAAACCGCGCCCCCCCCCCCCCCAAGTACTTTCTAGATTTTACAAACAAACCATTCAATGCTCTCAGGTTTTGCACTTAAACCCCCCAAATCTCTTCAGATTTTGCATACATAATTAGACTAGCTGTACATGAAATGATAGTCACACCATGCAATGCAAGAGTGGTGTGTATGTAGGAAACAAAGTTTAAGTGAAATAAGCGTAAGAAGCACAAGGATTGAATGTCAAATGTATGAAGCCTCTCCGGCATTCCATCAGGTAATGTCGTAATCATTTTTATTCAACAAGAATTTAATTTGCACACACACTCATATGTTTCAACTCCTCAATCCTGTAACCATTCTCATTCCTCAATTTAAATTCATTTAGAAAATGCATTAGAGGAGGGGCGATTCCAAGTAACGTAGATTAGAAAGAATAAAGCAAGTACATATGAAGAGTGCTAAAATAATAAAGCCTGCACATATTTGCCATCCATTTGATTTATGAAAATAAGTCCTTAAGCAATGCATGATAGAAAAAAAAATAGGGTACTGAATAACAATTTAGCACAACCATCCTGTAGAGGTAAGCAATGCATGCTACGGTGCTTAGGCAGATTAAACATATCCTAACAATAAAAACATTCATAGTGAAAATAAGTCCTTAAGTTTCATCAGCTAAAAGAATTGAAAAAACATTCTTGGTCGATTGAACCTTCTGTTACTTTAAATGCATCAACAACTTTCAAAATTAAACATTTCCATGACTATGCACAATTTCCAATTTTCAAAGCAGCTATTTATCTCAGAGAACTGCATACTAAACTGAGCAAGTAAATACAAAGTTCACGGAAACATTTCCAATTTTCTAAGCAGCCTGAACTGTTTCCAATTTTCCAATTGTCCTGAACTGTTTCTAATTTTCTAAGCAGGCTATTTCAGTAAACTCCAAAGCTCACTGAAACGAAAAGCAAAAAAAAATTCCAAGGAGAGCTTAGGTAATGAGTGTGTTCACAAAACCTAGAACTTCTAAAGAGGTAGCATTACATATGTTATCTCATAAACACTTTGCCACATTCACAAAGGAAAAACGAAGGAGCTGGGTAGTTATTGTCACATTCATCAAAATCTAGCAAAATCTAACAAAGCCATAACTAACGATCCACCAAAATCTAGAAACAGGAGGAGATGGGTAGAAGATGGGAGGAAGTAGAGGAAGAAAATGCAAAAAATATTCATCAAATCTCTCGGATCCGCAAGTAGAAGAACTGAATGCCTCATTTTTTACCTGAGATTTGGAGATCGAAGGGCTAGGGAAGAAGAAGAGGAAGCAGTCGCGAGGGAAGCAGATGGGGCGCCGTTAGGGCGTAAGAGAAGAAACGGGTAAAGATGAAAAAATTACGGGACGAACGGCGGGCCGTGGGGGTATTGCCGCGGCTGGCTTTCACGCCGCGTTCGTCCAGCTTTCACCGCGAAGCACAAACCAAACGACGAACTTTCGGGGTCGGAAGTCGCCGCTCGCCGCGCAGCGCTAAAAAGCGCGAACCAAACGGGCCCCAAGTGAAGATTTACTTGCATACCACCCGATGCCAATGTATTTACATATCTACTACACAAACTTTGATTATTACATATTTACCACCTTAGAGTTCAGGTAGTGTAAATATAAAAAAACATAGTTTAAATGTTAAATATGTACACATAAGAGTAGGGGGTATGCATGTATAATTTTCCTTAATTCTACATTTTGTTTAACTTAATTTTTAAATTTCTTTTAGTTTATATTCAGTTGTAGGTTTAAAAGTATACGTTTTGTGATTTAGTTATATATATTATATATATTCACTTTTAAGTGGATTTAATTTTAGATATAATTTTAATTCAAGTTCGGCTTTTAATTTAATTAATTATAGGTTTAATTTTAATTAATTTTAGGGGCAATTAATTACTTAGCACCCGAAATATTGTCATTTACAAATCTAGCACCCTATTTCATTCATTTTTATCAAATTCTCAATGTTTTGATTAGGTCATGCATAAGTATATCAGTTCGATAGTTCAGAAATATCACTTCTATGCTAGATTTCTTGAATAATTAATGTTTGTAATTATCTGTTAAGTATGGGGCAGTTAGATAGCACATGAAACGTTCTTATTTACAAATCTAACACCCTATTTCATCCATTTTTCAAATTTTATGTTTTTAATCGATTAGATTTAGGCTATGTTTCGGACAGCTGTAGCTTATTGAATAATCTGTTGATAAGCTGATTAAAAATAATCTGCTGATAAGCTAGGTGCGGTGGCTATTAAAAAATTTTATTTTTTTTGGAAAAGACAGACCGCAGCCAGAAAGCTGATTTAGGTGCGGTGTGAAAAAATTGTTTTATGCATTTTGAAAACGCATAAGCTGCCAAAATGCAGTTTACCTAAATTGGTCAGGTGCCTTTTCAAAACGCCACCGCACCAAATAAGCTGCCCCAAACGGACCCTAAGTTGATTTATAGTTTAGCATAATTAAATTAATTTTAGGTAAAATAAATCACTTATATGTTTGTAATCGATTAGATGTATTTCTCTTTTAAGAAATTATAATAATATTATTGTTTAGATGATGTTGTTTATTTGAGTGAGTGTTTTGTAAGATCTCCAGGCTGCTGGTAGAATCTGATTCTAGTTGCTGCATCAATTATATTACCAAGATTGAACCTGCTCCTTGGAATATCAAGAGATGGATGAACAGGATGCCCAGCCATATGGATAACATGGTGGTTAAGTTTGCTTTCATCCCTAGGGAAGGCAACTCTCCTGCTCATTGGTTAGCCACACAGGGCTGCTACAATGAGGACACTAAAGCTGATAATATCATTCCCCTCCCTCTCAAGCTTTTGATCCATGGTGATAACTTAGGACTGCCTTTCATTAGATACTAGTCTTCCTCTTCTCTTTTTGGTCCTCAAAGGGCTTATTTGTTCTGTTGGTATACATGTAACCAGAATGTTTGTTTTTGTTTAGTTAGGTAGTTTTGAGGTAGTTTATGTTTTGGATGTGGGGATCCACTAGTTTTAGAGGTCCTCCTTTCACCTTTTCTTATTGTTTGCCTTTGTAACGTTCTCTTCAGATCAACATGTAGGGAGTGATGCTTGCTCCTTTTGTTTTTTTTTTAAAAAAATATATATATATATAAATATCAAAGTTTTTTGAGATGAAAATAAATACGAATAGCGTGCTATGTATTTAAATTCTAAGAACTAATATTTTTGCCCTTAATTTCGCAAAATTCGTACCTTAAATCCGCTATTTTACAAATCTGATTTGAAGGTTCCCGCTATAAAACCAAAATGTGCCTTCAAATTCGAAACCCGCAATCAAATTTGCCCGCGGGAGTAGACCTAAATCCAAAGCTCCTCCTTTTCCCGCCAACGTAACCTATTTGGCCAGAAATCCGCTCGCTTTTTGTTCCAATTCCTTCCTCTCTAAATTGCTCTGTCATCCTCCCTCCCTCGCTCGCGAGCGCGCTAACCCTCTCTCCCTCTCTCTCTCTCCCGATGGCGAATTCAGTGACTCCTGGAGCAATCTCGACTATTCTTTCCAACCCTTCGCCAGATTCTACCTCAGAGATTGGGCTGATAATCGTGCAAGTCGTCGATCTGAAGCCAATTGGTAGCAGCACCACCCGCTTCACGTATGAATCTGTTTTCTCTGCTTGCCTGTTTGCTTATTGCTTACATTTAAGGACCCATTTTTTCTTCTTGTTCCAACTTCAGATGTGTATTAGTTTCTTGCTTTATATGAGCTTTTACTCTGAGGAAAATTCTATTGTACCTCTAATCCTTTTAGATTTGACTCAGCCGTTATTTTTAAACGGGTTCATATCTGGATGGCTTTGAGTACTGTGTTGGTCCCGAGGAATATTATCTCTGTTATATATATATATGAACTTTTTTCAAGCTGATTTTGAGCTTGTTCCGAGCAGATTTTGAGCCGATCCCAATTCAAAATTGGATTTTTAACAACCCTGGGCTCCAACCAACGCAATGTGCATAACTGCGCGTTTATTTTAAGCATTGATCACCAAGTTGTCTGTGTGATGTGCAGCTTTATGGCCAGTGACGGTAACAAGAAGCTCAAGGCCATGCTGCCGACACATTTTTCCTCTGAAGTCAATTCTGGAAAGCTTCAGAATCTTGGCCTTATTCGCATTCTTGATTATACCTGCAATACCATCCCTAACCAACCTGATAAGTAAGCACGGATTAACAGCTAAGCTGTAATACAGCTCTAGTATTTGTTATATTATCCCTCTAAGTATATTTCTTCCAGGGCCTTGATTGTGACTAAATGTGAGATTGTTTCTGCTGCCCTTGATTCTGAGATCAAATGCGAAACCGAGGAGACAACAACACTGTCTAGATCCAAACAAGAAATAGTGCCAAAATCCGCAGCACAAATTGTGCATGAGCAGCGTATTAAGTAAGCAATTCAACCTTTAGTTTGATGGGTGTTTATTTCCCAACAAGATTACATCTGTTTGTCTTCTTCTTCAAAAGTTACCATACTTTGATACTACATTCTTGAAGTAAACAAAAAAAATGAAAACCTAGCAGCTGTTCTTTGTGCATGACATTGTTTGTATAGTTATAATTACGGAGTTAGATTCTGACATTGTACAACTTATTAAACAGTGCTGCTCCAGCCGCTCGTCTGTCAATGACTAGAAGAGTTCATCCTCTTTGTTCCTTGAATCCCTATCAGGGTAATTGGACCATAAAAGTAAGAGTGACAAATAAAGGTAATTTAAGAACCTATAGGAATGCAAAAGGAGAAGGTCAAGTCTTTAACGTGGAACTGACAGATGATGATGTGAGCATTGAACTTTTTTTAGTGCTCTTTATTTGGCTAATGTTTTGTTCAAATCTGTTAGTTCGAACATTGTTCTTAATCACACATATATTTACAGGGCACCCAGATACAGGCTACAATGTTTAATGAAGCTGCAAAGAAGTTCTATCTGAA
This sequence comes from Papilionanthe hookeriana x Papilionanthe teres, assembly GCA_022702705.1. NCBI lineage: Eukaryota > Viridiplantae > Streptophyta > Magnoliopsida > Asparagales > Orchidaceae > Papilionanthe > Papilionanthe hookeriana x Papilionanthe teres. The sequence continues at coordinate 65,746,746 of CM040439.1, read as the reverse complement.
GTTTGATCTTGGCAAAGTTTACTACATTTCCAAGGGAACACTGAGGCTAGCAAACAGGCAGTTTAAAACTGTTCAAAATGATTATGAGATGAACCTGAATGAAAACTCTATAGTTGAAGAGGCACAAGGGGAGAGTGCTTTCATCCCAGAAACCAAATATAACTTCGTGAAAGTTGACCAATTAGGGTTATATGTTAATGGCCGGGAGGTTATAGGTCTGCAATATTCAGAAAGAGTGCTATTTTCTTTCTTTTTCTACAAGATCGAACAAATACTCTTATTCATGTATTTGCTAAGAATTATCGTTCGTCTGCATTTGTAGATGTAATCGGCGTGGTTCAGAACGTTTCTCAAACTTTAAGTGTTCGAAGGAAAAGCAATAATGAAACGATTCCTAAGAGGGACATAACTCTTGCAGATGAATCGTGAGTGTTCTTAATGAGTTTTTATTAACTAATTGTTGTTGCTCTGTTGCTTGATGTTGTCTCCATTGCAGAAACATGACTGTTGCTGTGTCGTTATGGAACGATCTTGCTACTACCATTGGCCAGGAATTGCTGGACTTGGTTGATACGGCGCCCGTTGTAGCAATTAAAGCACTTAAAGTTGGAGACTTCCAAGGTATTACAGATTAATTAAGCCTCGCCATAAATAGACCTCCAAAACGTCGAACTCAAAAGAGCAATTTGTGCATTATTACTATCAAATAACAGTGATATTTAGTTTGATTTCAGAAACTAATTAACTTAAAATTTATGTTTTGATTATAGATTGTTTGCGTTGAAGTTAAAACCGTTTCAAATTAAAAAGGTTTGGCTTGAATTGTTTCTTTTTTCATTTTTAATCTATATATAGAATTGACTTCGAAAAAATGAATTATTTATTTGACTTTAATTTTATTTGATTTCATTATAGCCAGTGTAAAATTAACTCCATCTATTTTTAGGGTTCAAAGTGACTTTAAATATGTATTATTTTAGTATTTAATTTAGATAATTGTAAAAATAAGAAAATATTATGAGGTATTATTTGTTAAAAATAACTAATTATGGGCTTTAACTAATGTGTACTAATCATAATTAAGATTGTATCTTTTATTGGTATTAATGTGTAACAAAATTTATTTCAAACATTCAATGAACATAAATCAATGTAAGTTTTTAATTTTTTTCAAATTATCTTCTCCATTAAAATATTTTTTACCGGTTTTATTGAATAAGAATCAATTTTATTTCACAATGCAATCCAACATAAAGATATACAATATAAAGTTTTATGACATATCACAACATACTAGAATATAGAAATGTCAAATAGAAACTTACAAATAATTTAATCTGATTTTACTATTAAAATCAACACCAAAATAATAAAAAAATGTTCTTCAAAATCATGACGATGCTAATTTCACATTAACAAAGCCAAAATTTGACATACAATGTACTTTACAAAAGACTAGATTTGACCCTAAACATGATTCTCTCGCCACTTGGATTCTCTAGGTGTATCTCTGTCAACGCTCACCAAAAGCATCGTGCAGATCAATCCAGATTTGCCGGAGGCAAAAGCTCTTAGATCCTGGTCAGTAGTTATTATGGAGATATCATTGTTTCTTTAGTGCTGGTGTAATAATTTTTCTCGTTGCCTCAAGTTCTATGCAACATGGCAGGTATGGCTCCAAAGGCAAAGATGTAACAATGGCGCCCATAGGCTCCACTTTGAATTCCATCTCAACGAGAACTGGACAGAGATCTATGTACTCTGATAGAGTTTACCTATCTCAGATTATTAATGACCCAACGTTAGGCCAAGAGAAGGCAAGCCTTTTTTATCTTTTGCATGAAAGTATTCTTGTTTTGACTTCCCTAATGAACTAGCTTTTTTTTTCATTTTTTTTTTTCATGTTCTAAATGGCTTCCTTGTTTTCCAGCCCCTTTTCTTCAGCATAAAAGCTTATGTCAGCTTTATCAAGCAAGATCAGACAATGTGGTATCGTGCTTGCAAGACTTGCAACAAGAAGGTAACGGATGCTGTTGGATCTGGGTACTGGTGTGAAGCATGTCAGAAGAATGATGACCAATGCTCTTTAAGGTACTAATGCTGTATAAAGTGCAGAGTTTCTATAAGATGTAATAGCAAAGAAATAATTCCTTGCCCATTTTTTCATTTTGGGTGCAGATATATAATGGTGATGAAGATTTCAGATTCATCTGGTGAAGCTTGGGTTTCTGTTTTCAACGAGCAAGCTGAGAAAATCGTTGGATGCACTGCTGATGAACTTGATAGGATAAAGTCTGAGGTAATTTGCTTTTAAAGCATATAGGTTTCTTAATTAACATTCTGAATTGCCTATTTTCCATCATATTTGCTAATGCGTTTGTGTAATGATTCAAATTGTTTAATTAAATAAGCTGGCATGAAGTATGCCTTTATTACTACTACTATATTTCGAAGCTACTATGATTTAAATGTGGAGCTTTTCAATGCCATATTCCATGTTCAATATTTATAACGTCTGTTACTTGTGTTTCACGCTTTTCTGAGTACAATTAGAATCTGATATTGATGCTCGACTGAATATTTTCTATATGTTTTCAGGAGGGAGAGGATAAATTCCAGCTCAAGCTAAAAGAAGCAACATGGATTCCTCATCTTTTCAGAGTAAGCGTCTCACTATCTGAGTATATGAATGAGAGGAGGCAAAGGATAACTGTTAGAGCCCAAGCACCTATAGATTGCTCTGCTGAAATAAGATATATGCTAGAAGAAATCTCAAAGATCTCAATTTCTTGAGTTTGTGCTGGAGTAATCAATTTGAAATACTGCCTATTGCTATTGAATGGAAATGAGCTCTCTTACCTTTAGTGGTAATATATTTTCTGGAGAAGTTGACAGCATTGTTCGCTTTCAGAGGTTTTGGCTAGCATTTGTTCTCTAGGCTTGTGGTATTAATGTTTATAGAGATCTAACTATTTAAAGCAATTAAGAAATATTAAGCTTTATCTAATCAAGCATGCTTTGCATTATTTCAAAAGGGTTTTGGGATACTTGGAGAATTTGTTTGGCCTTGATTTATTTAGAGATTCTTCTCCTTGATAAGGTTCTTGTCCATCTCTTCAAATATTGGTAAGTCTCTTCAGTAATCTTTCAAAAATTGTTTGAAGTTATTGCTAGATTGTTTATATCTTGTAGCTCTTAATGTGCTTTTTGTGATGGATTTTAAATATGTAAGATTATGCTACTATTGTTTTAAATTTCTGGTTTTGACAAACTGATAAAAATGATTTTGCATTTATTATATATAATTGTAGTGTTTCACTGAAGAGTTATGTGAATTTGTTTTACTAAGAGTAAAAAAAATTAAAGTTGAAAAGTTTGTGTTAACTTAGCCTTTGTTTGAAACTATTAAAATAAAAAATAATAACTGAAGATGGACTGCCCAATAGTTGATTGAATCACTATATATGATATTATGGTTTTAAAGCTGAAAATATTGTTTAAAATATTTAAAAGTTGTTTTAAATTAGAATCTCATTGATTGAATCAATATATATGTTTATCTTAATTTTATACAAATACTTTAAATATTTATTAAAGTATGTAGTTAAGATTTTGATTTAATTCAGGTTGGATCATTAAACTCATTAAACTTTGACTATTTCTTTTTTCTATTAAATGTCAGGTTTGATTTTCATAATTTTTATATTTAGTATTTTATTTAGTCGGACGTTTACAAATTATTAACATCTTTAGAAAAGCACCCTTAAGATGCAACTTTCACAACGCAATGACTAAGCAGAGAACACTAAACTATCCGACATTGTGCGGAGCGTTAAAAGGCAAGAAAGATGAGGTTGAAAGTGTGAATCCGCGAGAACTAACCTTGTCAGATCTGATGATTTTAAGGATGTATTGATATTTTATGGTTTATGTTCTCTTACATATATTAATATGGGGGCATCTACTTACATAGTACATAATTCTAATACAGTTACATCTCTCACACATAAATTGCAATCTTTTCGCACAATCCTTAATATCACACAAGAAAAGCGTTATTTAAATTTTTTAAAAGTGAAGTATATCTTTTCATATATTGGTTCAAAGCACTAAAGTGCTATTTATGTAAATATGAAAATTTAAGTGTGAAATATGTAGATACATGAGAATTATGTGCTAGTTATGTAAATTTCCCTTCCATATTTTAAGAATAGGTTACGATTAAAATATTTTTTTAAAAGAAAAGAATAGGTTACGGTTAAAATATTTTTTAAAAAGAAAATTGATGTACTGCCATGCGTCGTAATTTCATTATTTTATGTCATATTTTTTATAAGGGATAACAATGCTATTAATTATATTCTATATGAATACAAAATTAGTTTTAATTTTCTTTCATGCATTTCTAAATAATATTTCAACTCTAAACATTCAACAAAACTAAATTAATTTTATATCTATTTAAACTTATGTGGCGTTCATAAAAGTAGACACGTACATGTTGTACATCAAAAATGTATTAATACGAAAGTCGAGAAAATCTAGCAAATAATGAGACATGAAGGTATGGTTAGGGATGTGTCGGATGACTCACAAAAGCAAGACCAAAGATCTCATCACCAAAGATTAGACTTGATTGACCAAATACAAGTCTTTTGGGTCAGGACCTGAGTTGGTCAAACGAAGGCCATCTTTGGCCAAATACCAAGATCTATTAAGTCAAGAGATGACATCAGTCTACTCTCGTCCCAGCATCATCAGCAACCTAACAAAAATCTCCAAGACTCTTCACAAGGAGGTCGAAAGTTCTCACCACAATACAGTCTACAAACATCCCAATTGTCTTTTTCTGCAAGGGGTGAGCTACTTGTCAGATTACGGTAATTTACTCTGCCCAACATCTTAGTCTCTTCGTGGTGACATTAGTTTCTCATCTTGGGGTTGATAGTTGGCAACTGAACCAAAGAAGCTGATCGGTTGACTTAAGTTGACCAAACCAAGTATAGAAGATCAAGATCAACTAGAGCTGATCCACAACCCCAACTCAGCATAGTCGGTCGAACGAACCCTGTGACCCAATGACTGCATTCTCAGCAGATCGAGGGATATGGTAGCTGATTCATATTCTCATTATTGTAGATAACCAATATATCATGCAAGCCCCTCGTTAAAGCAAAGAGTAAGGAGTAAGCGTAGAATTATGCGCGCGATACCCTCTGCCTTATAAATAGTAGATCATTTCTACAATAAAGGCTAACCAAAATAAATTCTCTCATTATGTTATTTATTACTATGTACACACTCTCTCTCTCTTTGACTCTCTTTCACTTCTCTGTTTACGCTTTATTCATTGGGTGTGATTCTTAGGCATATTCAGATTCAACACATAGAAGTTTTTGTTTTATGATACAAATTTGCTTTGGTGGACATAAAATATTTATAATAATTTGAATGATTTTGATGAATTATATTTTATATTTTCAATGATCCAACACTTCTAATATTCCAAGATAATTAAGCAAAAAGACGAGAAGCTTGATTCCTCTTTATAGTTTGCTTATATTGTTCCCTATCAAAGGGAAAATTATTTCTGAGATTATCATATGAAGTCAATATTTGTTCTTTTTTTATTTTTGGTCTTGTTCAAAATTTTTTTCCAAATGGCAACAATTCTATGCAACATGCGAGGGCTTTGATGCTGCAGATGGAGAAATATGTCTCCATCATTTGGAATGAGCTCATCAATATATATTTTAAAATATAAATAAAATAAGGAAGCTTGATTGCTTGTTAGTTTAGAAAGGAAAATCAAAGAACTCTTGGAGAGTTGAAGAGGAATCAACAACAAAATTATTTTTTTTCTTAGTAGTGTTTCTCTTCTTTCTAGGGTTGAAGAAAAAGACATGGGAGAATATATTGGGCTTGGGAGAATTAATATTAGTGTTGAGGTATTAAGATGTTTGGTTGAAATTATTTATGAGAAATGGTTTGTCATGGCGGGCTGTGCACAATAATAAAAAATTGATTATCGATGTAAAAAAAATGAAAAAATTATCCCATTGGGTATTAAATTAGTAAATATGAAGTCGAAATGAAATAATAATAAAAAAAATTTAGGCATTTGAATATTCTTTAAATACAAGATACTTTAAATATGAATAATTTTGTTCTACCATAGTCAAATAAAAAAAAAGATAAATTTGCATTGATGAAAAAAGTAAGCAAATCATACTATGTGATTATGTTTAATTCTAATGGCTAAATTGCCTAAATAAGCTTCTTAAGAAAAATTAAATTTAATTTTGACATAATCATACTTTATGACATACATTATAGTGTATGATGTATTTCTTTAATTAATTTCATTATGATAATAAAAAATAAATATATAGGAAATAGCTATAAATGATCATTCTATACGGTTTGAATCATTCTACATGATAATTTAATTGGTGTGCATCTCTGATTTTTTTTAGTTTTGACCAAATACACATCCTATATGTTATTTCTTTTCAAGCCCTAAGCATGAGAAACTTGGATGCACCATAAACTAATTGGTATTAGTGTGGATTTTTTTCATTTAGTACCATCCAAAGTAGGCAACATGACAAAATCAAATAATCTAATTGTGAAAGTCTATTCCATTTCCTTGTGACTTTAGAAAATTTTGTATGACATATTCATGTAATTCATTTATTATAGCATTGAAAACTAGCCCAAACAAGATATACACCTCATATAAAATTAATAATGGAAAAAAGTGAACATTTCCTTTCATTAATGGGGACAAGAAAAACATAGACTAGAATAGTTAAATTTAAATATTTGAATTGTTGCTTTTGTACTTTAAAATATAATGGTTTCATGTGTATTTCCAATCATAAAATTGAGAAAGAGATTGGAATAAATTTTGCATGTACATCTAATACAAATGAGGCAACATAATTTCACATTAATTATATACAATTATGAACTATACAATTATGAACTATTTTGTATGCAATCAAATAAATTTATTCCTAAAATGCACTCAAGTCACTAGAATTATGATTTCATTAAATGCTTTTAGTAATAAATATTCTAATATATATGGTATCTACACTCAATTCAGCTAAATTATTATTTCATTGCATGCTTTTAGCAATGAATATTCTACTAATAAATGATTAAATACAATTCTTAAATGTTTACTCGATTCTTAGGATGCAAAATTCATAGCTATATTTTAGTACAAACATTTATCTACTTATTGACCCATTTCTTTGATCACTTTTACCTTTGTGAAACGAGTAGTCCTAATGAGATAAATATCTCTAGTAATAAATATGTAGCTTTGTTCACAACATAGTTTAATTTCTTTCATAGAAATGTAAAGGGGAATAATAATAAGAAAAGGTAAAACTAAATCAAATTCTAAGGTTGATACTACTATATAATCTATTTTAAGCATAATCAATTAGGACTATGAAGCAAGAGCGTCAAACTATCACAGGCTATTTCAAAAAGCTTTTAGATCAGCTCAAATACAAATACTTCGAAAAGCAAAGCTAAGAAAAAGTCGTTAATTTAAATTTGATAGCTCGAGATGGAACGTGAAATTTTGACTCTAAGTCAATAATGGTCTTCCCCGTGATGATATTCCTTCTAAAGTTTGAAATGCATATGATTATTAAATTTATTTTAAAAAATATCTTATTATAAACAAAAGTTTATGAAGTATGGAATATGAATGCAACAACTTGTTCCATGAGTTAGAACTAAAAAAAAAAAAAGAATTTAATGGGTAGGACTCCTTGTGCATATATTTTGAAACGTAACATAATATTATGCAATCACAAATTAATAAGTTGAATAGAATTAAACATGAATTTCATGCTAAAATGTGATCACTTAATTGTGCTAATCAAGATTGAGTAATGAACTGAAATAGTTCATAGCTTCTTCTAGTGAATGCCCTTAAATCACTCCTTTAGGGTTTAAAAAACAAAACACACTTTCAAAATTAAACAAACTTTGAAACTTGGTGGACACCCTTAACTCACTTCTTTTGGGTTTACGAGGATCTCTCGAATGAGGTAACCTACGGTTTTTAACAGGAATTCTTCAGTTTAAGTGAGCCTAACAACTCATTCAGACTAAGTAAATTAAGAAAAAATAATGATGTCGGAATGAGGGAACTATGTGATCATAACCGGTTTTGCTCCAATTAAATTAAAATCACCCTAAAAAACACTTAAACAACAATAACAACAAAACCCAAAATATTAAAACATGCACAATAAATCCTTTTAAACAATAAATCTTGGAATTGCTACTTCAACGAGGAGCTCGGAGCAAACACCATAGGCAAAATGATGAGGGCATGTAGAAGAACATATTCGAGATAACAAACTAGTCTACAACAACAAATCTTTCTTTAGAACTAAATAACAATCCACAAGACTTCGAAATAGACCATCTGGCATGGCGTAAATTCTCAACTCATCTTTAGGCTCCTGCACAGTTGTGCTAAGCAGTATAAGTCCTAACACTTTTTAGGCTCCGGGGTTGTCGTTTGGTATGACGTATGTCCTCCTATCAATTTAGGCTATTTACATGATCAGTGTCATGTAAATGTAAGTCCTAAATAATAAAATTGGCAGAATAGAACATTTAATATTATCTCTTTGAAACTGAAGCCAAACCATAAGATAGCTTGAGAAGTCACTGAGGTTCTCCTTAGGATCTGTGACATCCCTTAGTGTTCACCACTTTGACTTTGGTTATCTAATATGTAATTAACTATATGGGCTTGCCCTTATAGGAAACTTTAAGAACCCAGCTTAAGATAAACCCTATCTAATCTTTTATATTAGGTAGGGGAATTTTTCGGTTGACATAATGGTTTCGCAGACTAAAACAGATGTCATAAATGCTTTAATCAAGCTTTGCTATTGAGTAATGCTTCTATTCCTCGGGATAGGTGCATCGCTTGTGGTGTTGTGCTTGATCATTTATACTATTAAATATATAAGATCAGTCTGGTCTTGTATTTTCAAAGTTAAAATGTTATTTTTCAAAATTTTATATATATTAAATTAAATTATATTTTCAAAGGCAACCAAAAACTCCCAATCCGACGACCGACACTTGTGCCAGTCCATATCCAAAAATGCTAATGTCTGGAAATTCATTATGTTGATAAATGCTTCAAGATCCACTAATACTATAGAGAGCGTGAATTTGTCAGTGTTGACTAAAATGTATAGAGGACGGTTGTGGTGGGCGGTTCAGAGCAACAAGTCCTCATCTGTAAAGGTCACTTACGACTGTGTCTTTATTGAACAAACGTTATCTAAGGAGGTGCTAGTCAATTACACTAAACAAATTTCTAGATCAAGTAAGGCCTTGATCAATGCTTCTCTCATATCCTTTGACAGGAGCAGAGCATCGTAGAAATTTAGTTTGGCAGGAAACTTTCAAAGATGGGCTTGTACGTTATAGTCCACTTTGCTGTTTATTCTTCAGGCTTTATCCCGAACGGTTGCTTCTTTTATTTACGGAACGAGGTCTCCCTAAATGACTACTTGCTTCCCCTTATTTTTTGGATTTTTTATCGGAGGTAGCCCTTTGCCACTTCTTATGCTTATTTCTGTCACTACCTCCAACCATTGGGTTGGATCCAAAGATGTCTCTTCTATAGCTATGGTTGGTGACCCACTTTTAATATGTATGCAATTTATGTTTATAGCAATGACACCAAAAACTTGATCCCGCTTTAAATATAGAGTTATGATTTAATGTATAAAATGGATTCTACGCAAGTATACGTATCGTATCAAGTAATACAGGGCTCTAGTGGAGTCCTGGTTATCGATCCCACAGGGAAGTTTTTAATAGATTTGTTATCAGCTAAATTAAATGGAATTACTTACTAATATAGTAAACGAAAATTAAAAGTAACTATTGCAAACTAAAGTAAACTAATGCTTGAAATAAGTTGATTTAAATAATTCAGAAAAAGTATCCTTCTCCTTGTTTTTAGAAAATTAAGTGAATGATGAATTTAAATAGAATTTTTAAACTGTATTGTGACAAATAGGAGCATTCCTATTCTTTACCCTTTGGTCCAAGTGCAAAGAACATTGATTAATCCTATGTTTGATTACTGAATCTGCGGCTAAGCTGGGAGGATACTGGCTGCCACTTCAGAGCTCCCACGTTCCCCTCACCTGAGGGCTAACATCTACACTTCAGCTCTGTAACAGTAGGACCGAATTGAATATTTTAGTCTGTCACACTAAAATGTCCAATTCTACGTCCGATAATTAATATTTCCCTATTTATTTGCACCCGCCTTCCAAGGCTTTTGACTTCCTTGAATATTTGATGTAATTTTTACTATAGTTGATAATTCAACATATTTTAACAACTCAATTGGCCAGATTGAAAGTAAATTAAGTTTTAAGTAAAAATTATCATAATTTATTTTAATATATTAGGTGCTTCTATTTAATTTCATCAATCCGCATAATTTTTAATAACAAGGAGAAAGACTAAGAAAACTACTCAGAATGCATGGGAATAAAACAAAGCATGGATTTCATTTAAAGTTAACAACAATAAACAAAGATACTTATCTTAATTTCCTCCCAACGGACTCCTCGAAGTTCCTTTGACTTTTCCTTCTAGTACAGCAACTTCTAAATGACACTCAAATAAACTAAAGAAACTCACTAAACACACTCAGACTTACTAAAATAGACACATAAAAGACTATAGAGAAAATTTTTTAAGACTCAAAAGACACACTAAGACACTAGAATTCAGCCTCTATTTATAGAGGTAAGCAAAGGTCGAAGGGGTGCTTAAACATCTCTTCAAAAAGTGTCCAAGTTCAATGTATTTGTATTTTGAACTGGCTCGCCATCGGCGAGAAACGACCTCGCCGTCAGCGAGGTTTTTAGAAGGTCTTCAAACCACGCGATCTCGCTGTCAGCGGGCTCGGGTTCGCTGTCGGCGAGGTAGTTATAATTCCTTCAGAAATTCTCTCACGATCTCGCCGTCGGTGAAGTAGTTATATTTGTATGAATTTCCTCCTTTTTGATCAAAATTCGCTCCATTTCATGCTTTTTGCTTCTATCAAAAATAAAGAAAATACCTTTCTTTAAAGTGCAATTTCATCAAAAATAGATATGAATTTCTTAATGAATTTTTCTGTGATCAAAATCCCCCAAACTTAATTATTACTTGTCCTCAAGTAATTTTGATACTAAATAAAAATAATGATTTCTATAATAGAATTTTTCAATTCATATAATATGAATTAAATTTAAATAACATTATAATAAAGTTAAATATAAATATTTCTGAGTGATTAAATTAACTTTATAGATATAAGATTATTTAGTTATCGAGTCTAAGATTTCTAGCTTTCTATTTATTTCGGGAATGACTATATTTAAAATAGTAAATTACTTAAGATATTTAGATGATAGGAAGTTCAAGAAAATACTATTTAGTAAAGTACCAATCCATAAATATAAGTTTAGAAATATATTAAGTTTTACTCTTTAGGTTGATTCCATTGAAACCAATTTTTGATAAGGCATCTCCTCAAGCTTCTCCTCACTTATATTTTTCTTTTCTTTTCTTTTTCTTTTCTTTTTCTTTTCTTTTCTTTTCTTTTCTTTTCTTTTTCAAGTGAGGATTACTGTATCTGGATAGCCTGTTAATAATTTTGAACTTCAATTTCTCTTCCTAAATTTTGAAACTTAAAATATTTCTTTGCTTATATATATTTCATAGCCTTTACTTCATTGAGTTTCTATCCTTTTTTTTCACTTAAATACTTCAGAAATTTCAATTTTTAGAATATAGTTTCCCTTACTTTAAATAGTTTACTATATTCTTATTCCTTTTAACCAAATATCTTATTCCATTAATTAATTGAATTACTAGAAATATTTTCTTTAACTTTATATAATAATTAAATAAAGTAACTCATGTTTATTGAATTGAAAAACTACGATAGAAAATTATTTAATAATAATTTTTGAAAATAGAAATTGAGAACAATTTTAATAATTAAATTTGTATTTTTACCCTCCCCCAAACTTAAATTTTTTTATCTATACTATATAGTGAAAAAGGGAAAATATATAAATAAAATTCATCATACCTTTGAGCTTTAGGTATTTCTTTTCTTTGAAATTTTTGCAGGCTTTTTCATTACTTACAGAACCTGTACTGTTAGTATTCTTCCATACATATATAATATTTAAAAGAAAGTGCAGGGATGAAAATTTTAAAATAAGTATCAAACATAACAATTGAAAACTTAATCTATTACTACACATACAATCAACTAATCTACTTTAAAACATATTAAAACACCCTAAACAATGTTTAACATTCATAACTTATAAAAACTTTAAACTAACATCATATATTTAAAATTTTGCAAACTAATTTAACACACATAAGAAATCTAATATCACGGCTCAAGCAAACAAACAAACATACCAAGTCCAAAGTCCACAAAGAGTACTGAAATATTACACACAAAATAATAAAGTTTGCAAAACAATAAATCTAAACAAACTAAATAAACTAAACAAAGATTCTAATCTTCTGCATCAAAATCCCAAGCTATGTCATCTCCCTGATCTCCAGGCTGAGAAGGCTGAGCAGGCTGGTACTGTGAATATCGGGGGCACTCAGGAAAGACAACATCTAAATCACCACTCCTATATCGACGTTCAGCTTCATAGTATGCAATCTCGTACTCTGAATGTCGCTGGAGATATTCGCTATCATAATCGTGTCTTCTTTCCAAGCCTCCGATCCTTTGATCTATATGCTCAAATCTTCTTTCCATATTTTCTCCAAATAATTCAAAACTCTTTCTACTCAGGGTTAATTCATTCATCAGATCTTGAAGGGTAGGAGTGGTGTACTGAGGGGGTTGATCATAACTAGTAGAGGGTGTATCTCTACTTGAAGAAGGTATATAATCCCTTGTTACAGATCTCCATCCTTCGTGGGATTCATATTTCTTTATATTAGCCTGAGTAAGGGGTTTCATAGGTTCAATCCATTCTTCATTATCTCTTGCCTCTACCCCAGATAATTGAAAAAGTACATAGATAAGACCAGGATGTCCTAGTCCTCCTCCACTTTCATTTCTGGCAGTGGCTAATATGTTTTTATAAATAACATTTCCCACATTAATACTCTTCTGGTTCTGAATACAGAAATTCAGAACTGCTCTATCTCTTGTTACCTCACTACGGTGGTAGGTAGGTAACAAAGTAGAACAAATAAAATAATGCCAGACTTTAGATGTTGCATTTAACATAGAAAGAGGGAAGTTTACCTGTTCCCGCTGCTTTATCTTCCAGACTCCTTTCCCATAAGTGAGAAAGTCAATCACCTCTTCTAGTGGTCCTTCCATAGTTCCAAAAGTTTCATACTCGCTGGTGTAGGTGTCTTGTACTTCATAATAAGTGTTTATTCTAGCAGCATTGAAATCTACAAAAAATCCTCTGACCTTAACTGGTGCATCTTCAGTCTGTGTTAAATTTGTATAAAATTCCTTCACCACTTCCACCGCGGCTCTGTTGGTCACGTAACAGAAGCTTTCCCATCCTCGCTCTTTTATAACTCACTCCACTTCTCCTCCTGGATTCTTGAAAACTCGATCTTGTATGCACTTTCTTGCTTGAATGTTGTGGAAATATCTGGATTGTGCCCTTGCATTCATGAAACGAGTTTCATCGTAATCCAATCGTCGCTTTTGTCGTGGAGCCATTTCTCGATCTGTGAAATTTGCAAAAATCTTAACCAAACTCTAAAATATTACTAAGAAGGCTTCCTACAACATCTAAAATCCATTTAAATCAATTTTCATGAAATTCTTCCAAGTATTTTCTCCACATTTCGGATTTTTTCAAAATTCTCTAATGTAGAAGAAATCCATGGTGAAAATAAAAAATTTTTGCATATGAGTGAAGCTCTTACCAAGGGAAGATGAAATCCGGTGTCAAAAAGTCTTGAAATCACTTCAAATCCGAGATCTCTCAAGCCCTAGGTCGGTTTTTTCGAAAATTTGAGGAAAGGGATGATGAATAGTGTCGGTTGACCGGTCAAATATAGGTCTTTTCGCGATCTCGCTGTCGGCGAGCTAATTAATTTCATAAGGCAAAAGTTTCGGGAAAAATCCGCCGTCGGCGAGCTCGGTCTCGCTGTCAGCGGGTTTTCTCGCTGTCGGCGAGGTTCCAAAAATTTTAAATTTTTGAAATTCGTAAATCATTTTTAACCTCGATTTGCCTTTAATCAATCTTCCGATCACTTAATTTAATAATAATATGAAGATTAGATACTTATACTCACAAAAAGTCACACAACACAAACAATATAACTTTATATATGAAATCCATGAAACTTACAATTTTCACACTAACAACTTTAACACATACTTAACCTATATGTTCAAATCCATAATACTCAGCATCACAATCCACACCACAACACTCTAAATGCTGAGACATAACAATTTACATAAAATCTCATCAAATCTGAGATGATCAAATCAAACTTCGACTCATAATAAAATCTAACTCCAAAACACACACATATATATATATACAAATATAACATAAATATAGAAATCTTTCCTACTCTTCAGTGTCTGTACTAACATCTTCTCTAATATTTCTGATGCGACGCAGGTGCACAAATAAATTGTAGAAAGGCCTGAAAGGGAATTCTGCAGTAGATTCTTCATTAATCCATCCTTTTTGTCTTAGTAGATGAATAAAATTGGCATCCAAATGTCCAGTATGATCAAAGTGCTCCTTCATTCTCCAATCAATATGATCAAACATATCAGAGATATTGTCTATGGAATTCATCACATTTTGCAACTCTTTTTCCAATCCTTTAATCTTCTTCAAAATGAAGTTAGTCTTATCAGTAAAGGGCCTTGCTAAAGGATTGTTCTGTGATGCTCTGTCAGAAATAATGGTAATCTCATCATTGTTATGCAAAGTGGGAAACGTATCAGTAGGATCTAGTGGTTTCCATGGTAAAAGTACTTTTTCCTAAGCCTCATAAGAAACTTGGTACTGACTGCATAAAGTAAATATAGTAGATGGGTGTCCAAGTCCATGCACTGACCCATGCACAATTAATCCCAACGCAGACTTTACTATTATTGATCCAACATCGATAGGTAATCCAATTTGAATACAATAGTTTAATATAGCGCATTCCTTTGAAACTTTATTTACTCTCATGGTAGGTAATAATTTTGATGATATAAAGAAATGCCAATGCTTCGAGACAGAGTTTAAAAGTGATGCAGAAAAACTGACATACCCGTCTTCTCGTAACTCCCAATCATCTGGTTCATCGGTTAGGTATCTGTAGATCTCGTTCATATTGTATCTTGAAGGCACAAAGTTGGAATAATGACAAACAGAGGTATTCTCTATAGAAAATAATTCATTTACCCTTGAAGGAGTAAATGTTACCCATGTTCCTCTGACGTACACATTTCCATTGTTGATCACATGTAAATTAGAGTAAAACTCTTTAACTACTGGAATAACTACAGCGGATGTCGTATAACAAAATAACTCCCAATGCCGCTGTGCGATCATTTCTTCGATTTTTGTAGTAGAATTCTCTACTCCTCTGTTGACAAATTCTCTTTCTTTAATAAGTCTTTTCTTCATCAAGCCTTTATTGAAGATACGCTGCGCCTTCGAACTGACGAATTTTCTTCGGTTGAAAACTTCAGTTTTTGTGGTTTCTAAGAATTTGGTTGCCATTTTAGATGGAAAGGATTGGTCTCTAGTCGTTTCTAAGGAAGAAAATGGTGTAAAATCAGTTTTGGAATAATTTCTTACGAAGGAATGGCTTAGATCCGTCAAAAACCGCACGAAAAATCTTTAAGAAACCATATTTTTAACTGCCTCGCCGTCGGCGGGAAGTTCCTCGCCGTCGGCGACTTAGTTATAAAACTGACTCAGGTCATGGCACACGATCTCGCTGTCAGCGGGCTTGGGCTCGCTGTCGGCGAGATTCATAAAAATCGCCCAATTTCACTCTTGTCCGAATATTTTCTGATCTTATCATATAGGTTCAACTTTGTGATGATTCTTATAAAAAAAAATTGAGTAGTAAGATTTGTTTTAATAATATAGACTCTCTAATTTGCAGATAATTAAAATAAAAGACTATTATGGGTTGCCTCCCATAAAGCGCTTGGTTTAACGTCGTCAGCCCGACCTAATTTAGTTAGTGTTCAGGTTGACTAAGCATTAAAACCTCTTTAAAATTTGGTCTTCTACCTTTGAAATATGGTTTTAATCTATGTCCGTTTACTTTAAATCTATGTCTTGTTTTTGGATCTTCAATTTCTATAGTTCCATATGAAAATATTTGAGTTATGGTGAAAGGTCCTAACGATCGAGATTTTAATTTCCCAGGAAATAATTTCAATCTAGTATTATAAAGCAAAACTTCTTATCCTGGTTCAAAATTTCTCTGATTAATCTTTCGATCATGCCATAATTTCATTCTTTCTTTATAAATCCTATCATTATTATACGATTCATTTCTTAATTCTTCCAATTCATTTAATTGCAACAATCTCTTCTCACCAGCTTCTTTCATATTATAATTAAATTCTTTAATCGTCCAATATGCTTTATGTTCTAATTCAACTGGTAAGTGGTAAGTTTTTCCATATATAAGCTCTGTAAGGAGTCATTCCAATCGGAGTTTTATAAGCGATTCTGTATGCCCATAATGCAGTATCTAGTCTTATAGATCGATCTAATCTATTAGGGTTTACTGATTTTTCTAATATACGCTTAATCTCTCGATTAGAAACTTCGACTAATCCACTAGTTTATGGATGATAAGCGGTTGATATCTTATGCATAATATTATATTTTTCTACTAGTTTGTGAATATATTTGTTTCTAAAATGAGTTCCTCCGTCAGTGATAATCACTCTCGGCATTCCAAATCTAGTAAAAATATTTTTCATTAAAAACTTCGAAACACTTTTAGCATCACACCTAGGTAAAGCTTGTGTTTCAATCTATTTGTAAACATAATCAACAACTACTAATATATATAAGTTTCCAAATGAAGGAATAAAAGGTCCTATGAAATCTAATCCCCAAACATCAAAAATTTCAACTTCTAATATAAAATTCAGAGGCATTTCATTTTTCCTTGATATGTTTCCTATTCTTTGGCATTTATCGCAGGTTTTTATATATCTATATACATCTCTAAATAGAGTAGGCCAGTAGAATCCAGATTGTAGAATTTTATGTGCAGTTTTATCTGTCCCAAAATGTCCTCTAAAATCAGAATCATGACATTTTTGAATAATTGGTTCAGTTTGTTCATAAGGCACACATCTTCTAATGATTAGATCCTTACATTGCTTATATAAGTATGGTTCATCCCAAAAGTATGTTTTAGTATCGTGAATGAATTTTTTCTGTTTTTGCAAAGTTAACATAGGTGGTATAATGTCACTTACAATATAATTTACTATATCAGCATACCAAGGTATTTTCAACTCATTAATATTATAAAGTTGTTCATCAGTAAAACTATCTAAAATTTCATTATCAATATTAGGTAATTCATGATTTTCTAATCTTGATAAATGATCAGCAATTTGATTATCAGTTCCCTTTTTGTTAATGATCTCAAAATCAAATTCTTGCATTAATAATATCCATCTGATTAATCTTGGTTTAAAATCTTTCTTTTGCATTAAATATTTAATGGCAGAATGATCAGTATGTACAATACATTTAGTTCCTATTAGATAATGCCGAAATTTATTAAAAGCTTATACAACTACTAATAATTCTCTTTCGATAACTCGTATAATTTATTTCGGCATCATTTAGAGTTTTACTTAGCATAGTATATAAATTTGAAAATCTTATCATATCTTTGCCCAAATCGCTCCTATAGCATAATCACTAGCATCACACATAAGCTCAAATGGTTTCTCCCAATTAGGTGAAACTATTATAGGTGTCGTAATTAATTTATCTTTTAATAATTCGAAAGCATTCAAGCATTCAGTTGTAAATTCAAATTTCTTGTCCTTTTCAAGAAGTTCGCATAGAGGTTTAGTAATTTTTGAAAAATCTTTAATATAACGTCTGTAGAATCCAACATGTCCAAGAAAACTTCTTACCCCTTTCACCGTAGTTGGAGGTGGTAATTTAGCTATAACTTAAATTTTTGCGAGGTCTACTTCCATGCCTTTTTCGAAATTTTATGCCACTAATACAATGCTGCTCTGTAACCATAAATTGACATTTCTACCAATTAAGAACTAAATTAGTTTTCTCACATACTTCAAATACTTTTTCAAGATGATTTAAGCATGTGTCGAATGTTGTTCCAAATACAGAGAAATCATTTATAAATACTTCTATTCCATTATCAATTAATTTACTAAATATAGACATCATACATCTTTGGAATGTTGCAGGTGCATTACATCATCCAAAAGGCATTCTTCGAAAAGCGAAAATTCCATAAGGAATAGTAAATGTAGTTTTATCTTGATCCTCAGGAGCAATTTGTATTTGATGATAACCGATATATCCATCTAAGAAACAAAAATATTTATGTCCGGCTAATCTATCTAACATCTGGTCTAGAAATGGTAAAGGGAAGTGATCTTTTCTGGTGGATGTGTTTAATTTTCTATAATCAATACATATTCGCCATCCAGTAACTTGTCTTATAGGGATAAGATCATTATTTTCATTAGCTTTGACAGTCACCCCTCCTTTTTAGGTACACAATAAATTGAGCTTACCCAAGCACTGTCAGAAATAGGATATATGATACCATTATCTAACCATTTTAAAATTTCTTTCTTGACTACTTCTTTCATTATTGGATTTAATCTCCTTTGTGGATCTGCTTTAGGTTTATGTTCATTATCTAAAATAATTCTGTGCATACAAATTGAAGGACTAATTCCTTTAATATCTGCTAAAGTCCAACCAAAAATTTTTTTATATTTTTTTAATATATCTAAGAGTTTTTGTTCTTGAGATTCATTTAATTCAGATGAAATAATAACATGTAGAGTTGAAGAATTACTTAAGTAAGCATACTTTAAATGATTATGTAACATTTTTAACTCAAGTTCAGGAGGTTTAATAATTGATGGAACTATATTTTTTTCAGTGTTTTCTGTGTTATCCAAAAATTCAAATTTTTCTTGAATATAATCTAGTTCTTCCTTTATATCGGCTTTTTAAATTAATTCAATATTTTCTTTTTCTAATTTTTCTTCATAATATTCTTTAAAATGTTCTTTTTGTAAATGATCGAGTACTTCCATTCGAAAACACTCATCATCTTTTTCTAGCGCAGGATATTTCATTGATTTAGCAATATTAAAAGTAACTTTTTGGTCATTTACTCTCATAGTTAATTCTCTTTTCTGAACATCAATCATAGCTTTTCCCGTGGCTAAAAATGGTCTTCCTAAAATGATAACAATTTCTTTATCTTCTTCCATATCTAGAACAATAAAATCTACAGGGAAGATAAATTTGTCCACTTTTACCAATACATCTTCAATAACTCCCTTAGGATATGTAATAGAACGATCAGCTAACTGAAGAGTTACTGAAGTAGGTGAAATTTCTCCCAATCCTAATCTTTTAAAAATTGATAGAGGCATTAGATTGATGCTTGCTCCTAAGTTACACAAAGCTTTTCCATAGAATTTTTCTCCAATAGCGCAGGGTATATTGAAACTACCAGGATCTTTTAATTTTTTAGGAAGTTTTTTCTGAATAATAGCACTACACTCTTCACTAAGTGCGACCATTTCATTATTGATAAATTTTCTTTTTTTATTTAGATTATTTTTCATGAATTTTACATAGTTTGGCATCTGTTCTAAAGCTTCTATGAAAGGAATATTTATTGTTAATTTCTTTAAAATTTTAAGGAATTTAGCAAATTGTTTATCTTTTTTATGTTGAATTAGTCGTTGAGGAAATGGTGGTGGAGGTTTTTCAACAGAAATTTTCATAGGTATTGAAGGATTTTCTAAGTTTGGATCTTGTTGATTCTTTTCCTTTTCAATTTCCACTTCCTCTTTTTGACTTTCAAGTTCTTTCTGAATTTGAGGTTCTAATTCTTTTCCACTTCGTAATTGTATCACTTTAATTTTTTCATTTCCTTTGTCTTTAGGATTTATTTCTATATTACTAGGAAATGTTCCAAGTATTCTATCATTAAGTGCAGTAGCGATATGTCCAAGTTGAGTTTCAATATTTTTGATAGCTGTTCCTTGATTTTGTAATTGGTTTCCTTGTATTTGTAATTGATTTTCTTGATTTTGTAAATGTTGACCCATATTTAATATTAATTCTTCTATAGATAATTTCTTATCTTTAAATTGTGGGTTATTAAATCCAGGTAGATAATTAGATTTATAATTAGGATTTCCTTGATTAGATGGATTTCCTAATGGTTGTGTCATATTATTCATCCATGGTTGATTAGTTATGTTATTATTCCAATTAAAATTAGGATGATTTTTCCATCCAGGATTATAATAATTTGCGTAAGGATTATTGGGTCTGTTGTTAATTGCATTAATAGTTTCATATTGAGATTGGGATTCTATAAGTTGTCCTGATGAATTTTCTTCTGATATATTTGGAGAGTAATTCATTCCAAAATGATCTAATTTTTTAGATATAGCAGCAATTTGTGAGGCTAATATAGATATTGCATCATTGTCATGAATACTAGCTATTTTCTTTAGATTCATTCTATCAGCAGGCCATTGAAAATTATTGGTTGTCATTTCTTCAATTAGTGCATAGGCGTCATCAAATGGTTTTGACATTACTGATCCTCCAGCAGCAGCATCGATGATTGATCTAAAAGATCCTACTAATCTATTATAGAAAGTTTGAATAATTAACCAATCTGGTAACGCATGATGTGGGCATTTCCTAAGAAGTTCTTTAAATCTTTCCCAAGATTCATATATTGACTCTCCATCAAACTAACTAAAAGAAGTTATATCATTTCTAAGCTTAGCAATTTTAGATGGTGGAAAATATTTGGATAGAAATTTTTGTGATAATTCTCCCCAAGTTTTAATAGATCCAGGTGCTAATGAATTTAACCACATTTTAGCCTTATCCCTTAAAGAAAAAAGGAAAAAGTCTAAGTCTAATAGCATCGTTAGATACTCCCTCATATTTGAAAGTAGCACATAGTTCTAAAAAACTAGCAAGATGTAAATTAGGATCTTCAGTAGGTGAACCACTAAATTGATTATTTTGTACCATTTGGATAATTACAGGTTTAAGTTCAAATGAATTAGCAACTACATCAGGGTTTTGAATAGTTAAATGAATTTCATCTAATGTAGGGTTGGCATAATCTCGTAATGGTCTTGGTTGATTGATAATTTCATTTTCAGGAATATTTGCCATTTTTGTTAAATTTATAATTTCTCTTTTTTATTTTCTAATTCTTTTAATTGTACGCTCTAATTCTGAATCATAAGGTATTAAATTTTCGTTTCGAAATTTTCGCATACAATTTTATAAATTAGTCCTTTACTCTAGTAAATAATTTCTTTACTTCCCTGGCAACGACGCCAAAAACTTGACCCACTTTTAATATGTATGCAATTTATGTTTATAGCAACGGCACCAAAAACTTGATCCCACTTTAATTATAGAGTCATGATTTAATGTATAATGTGGATTCTACGCAAGTATACATATCGTATCAAGTAATACAGGGCTCTAGTGGAGTCCTGGTTATCGATCCCACAGGGAAGTTTTTAACAGATTTGTTATCAGCTAAATTAAAAGGAATTACTTACTAATATAGTAAACGGAAATTAAAAGTAACTATTGCAAACTAAAGTAAACTAATGCTTGAAATAAGTTGATTTAAATAATTCAGAAAAAGTATCCTTCTCCTTGTTTTTAGAAAATTAAGTGAATGATGAATTTAAATAGAATTTTTAAAGCCGTATTGTGACAAATATGAGCATTTCTATTCTTTACCCTTTGGTCCAGTGCAAAGAACATTGATTAATCCTATGTTTGATTACCGAATCTGCGGCTAAGTCTGGGAGGATACTCGTCTGCCACTTCAGAGCTCCCACGTTCCCCTCACCTGAGGGCTAACATCTACACTTCAGCTCTCAAACAGTAGGACCGAATTGATTATTTTAGTCTGTCACACTAAAATGTCCAATTCTACGTCCGATAATTAATATTTCCTTATTTATTTGCACCTGCCTTCCAAGGCTTTTGACTTCCCTGAATATTTGATGTAATTTTTACTATAGTTGATAATTCAACATATTTTAACAACTCAATTGACCAGATTGAAAGTAAATTAAGTTTTAAGTAAAAATTATCACAATTATTTTAATATATTAGGTGCTTCTATTTAATTTCATCAATCCGCATAATTTTTAATAACAAGGAGAAAAACTAAGAAAACTACTCAGAATGCATGAGAATAAAACAAAGCATGGATTTCATTTAAAGTTAACAACAATAAACGAAGATACTTATCTTAATTTCCTCCCATGCGTACTCCTCGAAGTTCCTTCGACTTTTCCTTCTAGTACAACAACTTCTAAATAGCACTAAATAAACTAAAGAAACTCACTAAACACACTCAGACTTACTAAAATAGACACATAAAGACTCTAGAGAAACTTTTTTAAGACTTAAAAGACACACTAAGACACTAGAATTCGGTCTCTATTTATCGAGGTAAGCAAAGGTCCAAGGGGTGCTTAAACATCTCTTCAAAAAGTGTTCAGGTTCAATGTATTTGTATTTTGAACTGGCTCGCCGTCGGTGAGAAACGACCTCGCCATCAGCGAGGCTTCTAGAAGGTCTTCAAACCGCGCGATCTCGCTGTCAGCGGGCTCGGGCTCGCTGTCGGCGAGGTAGTTATAATTCCTTCAGAAATTCTCTCACGATCTCGCCGTCGGCGGCCTTGATCTCGTCGTCGGCGAAGTAGTTATATTTGCATGAATTTCCTCCTTTTTGATCCAAATTCGCTCCATTTCATGTTTTTTGCTTCCATCACTTATAAATCTTCATTCCTGCAATAAAATAAAGAAAATACTTTTCTTTAAAGTGCAATTTCATCAAAAATAGATATGAATTTCTTAATGAATTTTTCTGTGATCAGTTGGCTCTTCTAGAATCATTTCTGAATCCAAGAATTTTAAGTCAATTGTAATCAGTGTTCCTTGGAAATCAAAGATGGGTTCCTCACTTCATGAAATGAAATAGCCCATGTTGTTAACTTTCTTTTCATCTATATTGATGAGTTCATTGGAATTTTGTATGATTGGAGGATTATCACAGGAATTGAAATTTGCATTAAATTTGTTGTCATCAGTTATGTCATCACTTGTGAGTCGAAATCATAACTCTTAATATTATAAGTTCAAAAAGGACCAGAGAGATAATTGTAAAGAGTTAGTGATTTGAGGGTTTTCTCCGAAAAATAAAAAATAACCAATCTAAGATAATTATCCCCTACTCTACCCTTCAAATCATCAGCCTTTACTTATTTAACTATTCTCTTTCTTTCTTTTTGTCATAGCTTCTCCGGCATAGTTGATAATACTAGCTTTGTTGGTTTAATTCTTTGAATGGAGGCTTGCATTGAAGCATTCTTAATCTAATCTTGTATCTTTTTATAGGATCTAGTCCAAATCATGCTCCATTCATTATAAGTTGCATAGGGATCATTGGAATGATTGGATCAACCAAAATCATATTGACGAAATCTTTCTTAGGTTTATTCAAATACTCATTTGGGACCGTAATTTTCCCATTTTTGAAGTTCTTTTAGAGCTAATCCTTGAAGTCGAAGCAATCTTCTATTGTACGCCCGAGAAGCCTGTGGTATGGGTAATACCTGGGGTGATCCTTCTTAACAATTTCTTCTAGTTTCTTTGGCTTAGGCAACCTGAATTTTGGCTTCTTAATCTGGTTTTGAAACATTTTCCCTACTGCCTCATCCTTGAAAGAGTATACTCTATTCAATTGATCGGTTATAGATGGCTCATGCCTTCCATTCATCTGGTAAGGTCTCTGCTGGAATGACGACTAACTGTGCTGCTGACTGTACTATTCGGGATGCTGGTAGGTCTGGTGAGGCTGCTCAGCCTGAATCAACATCAGTTGATTACCTTTATCTACTATTTTCATTGTCCCAGAATTCTTTTCAAATGCTTTCACCTATTTTATCTTGTCCGTTTTCTCCTAAAATCTGAGTTATTTGGCTTCTTCTTGCAAATTTGCAGCTTTGCTTGGTAGCTTTTCCAAAGTCTTAGTCATGAATCCCTTAAGTAAGAAAGCTATTGGAATGTGGATTCTCTTAAGCATGTTCTTGATCACATGCTACTCTTGTAGTTGTGTCTCACACTTCATGCTTAGGTTCCTCCACCGCAAAAAATATTCCATGAAAGTCTTTGTTGCTTTTATCATTCCACCACGAGATCACCTACCGTATTGTGGTGCTAAGATTCGATGGACCTTTTAATAAACAAACTTTCCAATTCTATGAATTTTTTATCGATCCATTAGGTAGCTCTGCATACCAATGGAAGGCGACCCCCAAGAGGCTACTTACGAACTGACGGAACAATAATGCCTTATTACGATCCGTGTTACAAAATTTTTCCGGAAGTGTAAAACATGATATCGGGGATTCCCTATTCCATCAAAGGTCTTGAACGTTAGCGGTACAAAGCCCTTGGCATATTGCCTGGCATCAAATTCCTTTGGATAAGATCTATTTTTAGAATCAATGCCCTTCTTTCGAATGAGCTAAGGCTCCTTTCACCTGATTCTCAACCATCTACTTAATATCCTTTTTCGATATCATGCTCCATGTTTAATCCTTTTTTATTTGGTTGTATTTATTAGCAGAAGTGAATTCCTTCCTTTGATCTATGATATAAACAATCTCTGTTTGTTTGTTTCTTGAGATGCTCTTTTTGGTGACTGAGGTTGACTTTGAAGGGTGGCCATAGCAACCACTATCTCTTACATTTTCTTCTTCATCTGGTTAATTTTCTCATGTCTTTGTTGAATTTCCCTTTGAAATATGTTTGTGGTGTTCTCCTCTGAGGATGATGGAGCATCACAAAAAGATGATGAAGCTCTATTTTTAACAACATCGATTTCTCTGATATCCTCTTCCATATAGTCGAACATGTAATAATCTTCACCTCAGTATCATTCCCTTCTCCTTTGTACAACTGCATAATGTCAGCTCTAGGTTTTTCCAATGCAACTTTGATCGACTTCCCTTTTACCATCTATAGATTAGTCAGAGGTTCCTGGTGAGCATCTCTTCTTATGTAGGACTGTGGTGTAGTTGTGACATCGATGATCAGAGCATCAGAATTATAATCCATTCTCAGAAAATGGCTTCCTAACTTTTCTGAAAGTATTGGCCCAATGACCCTAGGTTTCCACATTTTATTTCTTGATACTAATTCTTAAATATGGGATGTATCATTGATAACATCAGCATTTTGAGTGGAAGTGCATTCCGTAGCGTGCAAACCTAATAAAATAGCAAATGAACATTTGCCATTATTCATCTTCAGGGCCTCCTCGCATATGGTGGCAGACGGTACCCTCAGACCAAGATGAGACTTGGCTGGTCTATGTCCAGGCTTTGAGGAAGTAGTAGTAACATCAGTGATAGAGGTAGACATAGTTTGGAAAAAATATACAGCAGCGTCGCTCCCCATGACTTGTGGAACTGCGTGGTGAAATTGCTTTTCTTCAAGATTTTAGCTCTCATCTCAGGTGATGCAAAAGATCCCATCCTCTTTAGTATTACAATGACAGAGCAATGTTCATTTCTGGCCAACCTTTCAAAAACTGAACGGGCTCAGGGAAGGGGGGTAGGCTTCTCTTTCTTCTTAGCCTGACCATGAGATGGAGGTGCTAACGTAGCAGCAATCACATAAATGGCTTCCTCTCCAGAAGCAGTTGACAGTAGGTGAAACCTGCTCCCTCTTAGGAGTGGTGAGGTCTCGACCAATCCTGATTCTTTCGGCTAAGGAGCTACTTTGGAAAGAACCAACTTTGCAGCTTTTGCCTTCTTGCCTTTCAATATCTTTTGGTTGCACTTTCTCTTTTGCGTTCAGGTCAGTGGCATAGTCTTTGAATTGGACCCAATTTCAAACATATACAATGGAGTGAAAAGAGCATCAACTGACTTTTCTTCATACAAAATCTCCTTTCCTTGGATGACGGTGGGGAAATGGCCGTAGTGACAGTAGCAGTGGCAGTGACAGCTCTCTTATTTGCAGTGTTAGAATTGGCAGTAGTAGAAGCAATGAAGTTGGTAAGTGTCCCTTGACCCGACCCGCAATTACGCAATAATTTAACTTACAAAAGATGGCCAAAAACTTAACCCGATTTATAAATAGCGGCTAGTGTGCAAAATCTTAAATGATATAAAAATTGAAAAATATTTTACAACTAGAGGTACTACAAAGTATACGTATTATTTCAAGTAATATAGAGTTTTCTTTAAAAATCCCAGTATCGATCCCATGAGGAAGTGAAGTAAGAAGTCTTTAATCAAATTCTAGTCTACTAATAATAGTCCTTAGTTTGGAATGTCGATTAAAATTGTGTTTTATCTAGCAACTATTCCTAAATGTAAGTGTTAAATGTAAAGATAGTAACTATATCTAAATGCAAATAACAATTCTAAATATAACCCTTTTTGGATGAGTTGGTTTGGAGAATTTTGAGATATTAAAAACTACTATTCTTATGTAATGAAATAGATAATGTATAGGATTGAGATGCATTAAACATTGTATGTGCCAAATAGGAACTATCCTATTCTTTACCCTTTGGTACAGACAAAAAGAAAAATGACTAATCCTATGCTTAGTTATTGAATCTGCGGCTAGGCTAGGAAGATACCGGCTCTCACTTTGGAGCTCCCACGTTCTCCTCACCTGAGGGCTAACAATCTACACTTCAGCACCCAAACGATAGGACCGAATTGAGGATTTTAGCATGTCACTCTAAAATCTCCAATTCTACGCCCGATTAATATTATTTCCCTATTTATTTGCATTCAATCCCCATGAACTTCACCATCCATGGAATTTGAATGTGGTTCCACTTTGTTGAGAATTACACCGCCCTTTCGGGTCGATGCAATTACAACGAATTTTAACACTACAATTTGCCCTTATTGCAATGTAAATGAAGTGCAAGTAAAAATCATCACATTTGTAATTAAATTTACTTCTACCATGCATCACAAAATCCTAAACATGATTTCTACTCATTGCAAAAGAAAAGTAAAAGGAAAACAATGACATAATCTTCTTATGCCACTATTTTCAAAGAAGAAGAAAGAGTAAGAGAGATACGTCACAAAGCACGAAGAAAACACAACAGAAACTTCATTTAACCAAAGCAAATCCACTAGGTAATTGTTTACAAAATTATAAGATAATAAAGAATAATACTTAGCTTTTCCCCTTGAAAGAAAGACGAAGATCTCTCCCAAAAAGTCTCCCGGCGATCCATGGCGAAATCCCTTACAAATTCTCTCAAATTCTCCTCTCCAATCTCTCCAAAAGGGTAGGAATCTACATTTCTACTCTTAATCTAAGAATCCTAAACATTCCTCTCTTTTTTTCCACTTTTTGTCCTCTCAAATTCCTCTCTTTTCTAACCTATATTTGCCATTTTAAAGAGTATGGATGAAGTTTGAAGAGTTTCCATAAGCACCCATTCGAAAAAGCGTCCAAATACATCGAATATTGGCCCAAAACCGCCAAAAGTCGGTTCATGGTCGTCAGGGCCACTGTCGACGGGTTCGAGGCCACTGTTGGCGGTATTTTTGGCCATTTTTCAGTGGTCTCAGGAAAATCTCGCCGTCGGCGAGCAGGTTGCTGCGCGGCTCCACCGTTTCGCTCTGTTTGGCTCTGTTTTAGCTCTGTTTCGCCCCATTTCAATTGCGTTGCGTTCGTAACAGATAGCCCTACAAAATAAGCATAAAAATAATCATTCTTTAAAGTGTAATCTCATTAAAAAATATTCAAGAAGTATAAAATAGATTAATCATCAAAAGACTTATCAAAAGGTGTCAGGGCATAATTTCATTTCTTGCTCGTTTTTGCTCCAAATTGCACCGTTTTTGTTTGTTTTTGCTCAAATCACCATTTCTTGTACCTAAAACCAAAAAACATACAAAATATCTTCCTTTAAAGTGTAATATCATCAAAAATAAGTAAAATGATATAACAAAAAACGTATATATTTTAGGCGTGTCAAAATCCCCCAGACTTAACTGTTACTTGTCCTTAAGTAACACTTTTACTTCATAAAAATATAACTCAAGGCAATGTACCTTTCACCTATAAGACACTAAAATTTTTCATTCAAAAGAATATATTGGTTAGAATTTTAGAAAGAAATTCAGTAATCCAGGTTAACACTACAAGTATAAGAATATTCAGCAATCAAGTCTAAGGGTTCTAGTCTTCTATTTATTTCAAGATAAACCATAATTTGTTACATTAAGAGTGCCTTGAAAGATTATGTGAAAAGGAGTTCATGCAAACTTCATCAGAATGTAGGCCAATACTTTAAATATAAATTCAGAAATGAAATCAAGTTCTCCCTTTAGGGTGACTCAAGTGAAACCAATTTTTGATTAGACATCTCCTCAAGCTTCTCCTCATAAATATTTTTTTTTCTTTTGGGATAATTTTCAATCTCTTTTTTTTTACTCTCTTTTCTTTTTCTCTTTTTTTTAACGAGGATTACTATATCTGGAGAGCCTGTAATGATTTTGAACTTCACTTTCCTCTTTCAAAAGTTCAAACTTGAAACACATCCTTACTTTATAATTAGGTATGAGCCTTATTATTCATCACAAAGTCACAATCTCTTCTTAACACACAATACTTTAAGTTCATTAATACATTTTTCTTTACATTGAAACATGCTTGTAATAAAATTACACTAAAAGGAAGTATTTTCACATTAAAATTTTATTTTTCTTCCTACCCCCAAACTTAATTTTTAACATATATAACACTCAATACAGAAAATATAAGCAGGAAGAAAATAATTTATAAATTCTATCTACCACAAATGTCTATCAAAATCATTTGTAAGTATTCATTAGGATAGAACAATATGCAGAAAAATGTAAATATAAACTAGTCATGTCAGAATGAAATTAACTAAACCAAAGTCTAACTAGCATTGTAGGTATCAGTAAGGGAAATTAAAAATGTTCTTCAAGACCTAAATAAAGTTGTAACACAAACATAAGCACACAATTCAAATACAATCACAAATGATAAATGAGGTCAATTCTTCCTTTAACTCATCACATCTCACTAATTTACTTCCAATTTCTAACGGAATCACTACACTAGTAAATTAGGCACTTCAAAAGATTTTATAGATTATAATGACAAAGATAAGATTATCCCTAATAAATTGGTTTCTAGACACCAATCTCAGGCATCTTCTAATCCTTATAATTAAGCACCTCTAACGGTCATAAAGATAGTGTAAGATCATCCTAATGGTATTCATCAAAAAGGTTCGCGACTCCTACCCAATGAAAATAAAGTTGCAGAAAGGAAGTAACAAATTAAGATGGAACTATCAATGTTTGAAATTCATGATTTCTCTTGTAAAACTTAAGTCTGGGTGAGACCCAAGTCACAATTTACTTATTAATCCAATTACTACAAGAGATCAAGTCTAGCCATAATAAGAAGTTAAGGAATTACCTTCCTCATGACACACAAATATCAAGCTACTAACAATCAAAATATCTACTAACAACAATCAAACTTATCAATCCACTAAAAAGCAAGCACAATACAACATTAATAATCATGACTCTCAAGCACACTAAATCAAAGCACACTGATAACTATGAGTTGCCTCACATAAAACGCTTGGTTTTAACGTCATTTGCCCGACAAATGATTCCACCTGGATCAAAATTACAATTAAGTAATCCTGAAACAATCACCCAATCATTTCCAGATCCAGGGATTCCTATAAAATCCTCAAATTTTAATTTTTCATTCAGCTCTTCATTTTCAGTTGGAATTATATCATTGTTCCTCAAAATTCTTTCTAGTTCCAATATTCTTATATTGATTTTTTCAATTCGCATATTAATATCATCCTTGAAATTTATAAGAAATGGATCTTTATAAGATACTTTAATATCTCACAAATTTTGGATCAGATTCTCTTTAGATAATTCAGATTCTAGATCAAATTCTTCTAGGATATTCTTCTGTCTCATGTTATCTTCTATTGGTCTTTCAAAATACTTATCCTCTTTTCTCAACTCAAAGCTCTTTTGAAATATATTCTCAAATTCTGTTCCAAGTCCTAGTTCAATAATTTTATCTTGTTCATCATTAAATTCAGGATTTTCTTGTGATTGAGTCGTATCTAAAGATATAAAGACTGGTTGTGTAGATGAATTCTCTAAATAGATAGGCTTTAAAATTGTATGGGGTACATCCATCTTAAGTTCATTATATTTTTCAAAAAATGGAACTAAAAGTTTACTATTTTTGGTAGCGTCCATCATTTCACACCTTTCCTGAACATACATACAGTCTTCTTTACATAACATTTTTGACTCATCATGAAAGTCTATTTCAATCTCATTTGTTATATTACTCTCAAAACTTTCTTGGAAATGGTCTTTAATTAGATAATAAATTTTATCTATCCAAAAACAATTATCTTTTCTCTCAGTTGGATATTTCATAGTCTTTAATACATCAAAAGTTACTTCCTGGTCATTAATATTCATAGTCAACTTTCCTTTTTGCACATCTATCATATCTTATCCAGTAATAAGGAAAGGTCTCCCTAAAATAATTGGAATTTCTTTATCTACCTCCATATCTAATACAATAAAGTTCAAAGGAAAGATAAATTTATCCACTTTAACAAGCACATCTTCTATAACTCCTTTTGGATAAATGATAGATCGATCAGCTATCAGAAGGGTTACAGTAGTGGGAGAAATATCGACTAAACCTAACCTTTTAAATATAGATAGATGCATCACATTAATGCTCACTCCTAAATCACATAAAGCTTTTCCACATAATCTTTTTCCAATTGCACAAGAATTGTAAAGCTACAAGGATCTTTAAGTTTCAGAGAAAAATTTTTCTGAAGTATAGCGCTGCACTCCTCACTTAGTGTAATTGTCTCGTAATCCCTAAATATCCTTTTCTTGTTTAATATATCATTTATAAACTTTGCATAACTTGGCATCTGTTCGAAAGCTTCAATGAAAATAATTTTTATCATTAACTTCTTAAGTACTTTCATGAACTTTGAAAATTTTTTATCCAACTCATGCTGTCTAAGTCTTTGAGGAAATGGAGGTGGTGGTTTTTCCAGATTGATTTTAGTTGGAGATATTAATTTTTATAGATCCTTAGAAACATGTTCTTTAGGTCTTTTAGTTTTTGTTGTTTCTCTCACAATATCTTTCTCTTTGCTAACCACATCCTCTGTCTCTCTTCCACTTTTTAATTGGACAGCTTCTATTTGTTCATTAGTGTTCTCTTTAGGGTTGATCTCATTGTTGCTAGGAAGTGTTCCTTGGGTCCCATTACTAAGTGAATTAGCAATTTGTCCCTGTTGATTCTCTATGTTTCTAATCGCAGCATTTTGACTTTGCAACTGGTTTCCCATTTGCAATACCACTTCTTCCATAGACATTTTCTTATCCTCAAATTGTTGATCATTGTTAGAGTCCGGTGGATATGAAGGTCTATAGTTTGTGTTCCCCTGATTATTCCAACTTCCATTATGATTTGCATGATTATTTTCCCATTTTAGGTTTTCACCATTAGTAGTATGATTCTAGTTAAATTTAGGATGGTTCTCCTAATTTGGGTTGTAAAAGTTAGAGTACGGCTTGTTTATGGTATTTAAAGTCTTATATGATAATTTAGAATCAATCAAATGCCCTAATGAACTTTCCTCACTTACAGGAGTAAATTGAGGTTGGTTCATTCCAAATTGGTCAAATTTCCTCGATATTGCAGCAACTTGAGATGCAAGAATTAAAATTGTATATGTATCATGAATACTAGCTACATTTTTATGATTTAACCTTGTAGAGGGCCATTAAAATTCATTTGTAGCCATTTCTTCAATTAATGCATACGCTTCATCAAATGATTTTGACATTAATGATCCACCAGCGGCAGCATCAATTATAGACCTAAGGGATCCTACTAACCCATTATAAAAAGTTTGAATGATTAACAAGTCGGGCAAAGCATGGTGTGGACACTTTCTTAGGAGTTCCTTAAATCTTTCCCAGGCTTCGTATATTGATTCTCCTTCATATTAACAAAATGAGATAATATCGTTTCTAAGTTTAGTAGTCCTTGAAGGTGGAAAATACTTAGCTAAGAATTTCTGAGTTAACTCCTCCCAATTTTTAATAGAACCTGGAGCTAATGAGTATAACCACATTTTAGCCTTATCCCTTAGTTAGAAAGGAAAAAGCCTTAGTCTAACAGCATCGTCTGACATACCATTATAATGAAATGTAGCACAAAGTTCTAGAAAATTTAATAAGTGTAAATAGGGATCCTCCGAAGGAGTTCACCCAAATTGATTGTTCTGCACCAGTTAGATAATCTCAGGATTTATTTCAAATGAGTCATCTTCTACGACAGGGTTTTTTGTATAATTGAGTGAATTTCATCTTTCGTAGGATTTATGTAATCCCTCAATGAAGTATGATGATTTTCCAAGTTATTATCTTGAAAGTTTTCCATTTCCATTTCTAGTTTTTCGAGTCATTTCTGTATTTTTATTTTTTTATTTTCTTCAAATTCGGGATCATAAGGCACAAGTCTTGTAGATCCTTTGTTTCACATACGTAACACAACAAACAATATATTAACAATTAAACAAATAATAGATGAAATATATTCAACACAACTAAACATTTTCACAAACACCTTATTTTTCACACAACAATTTTTTCTTATTTTTTACAACACGTTTTCATATAAAAACACTTTTCACATAAAAATAGTTTTTACGAAACTACAGTTTTCCAAGTCTAAGCCTAATTACTTCAACTAAAATTCTCCTAAAGTTCTTACCAAAGCTTCCCCGGCAACGGCGCCAAAAACTTGACCCGACCCGGAATTACACAGTAATTTAACATCCAAAAGATGACAAAAAACTTAAACCGATTTTTAAATAGTGGCTAGTGTGCAAAATCTTAAATGATATAAAAATTGAAAAATATTTTACACACTAGGGGTACTACGCAAGTATACGTATCGTTTCAAGTAATATAGAGTTTTCTTTAAAAATCCCAGTATCGATCCCACAAGGAAGTGATGTAAGAAGTCTTTAATCAAATTCTAGTCTACTAATAATAGTCCTTAGTTTGGAATGTTGATTAAAATTGTGTTTTATCTAGCAACTATTCCTAAATGCAAGTGTTAAATGTAAAGATTGTAACTATATCTAAATGCAAATAACAATTCTAAATATAACCCTTTTTGGATGAGTTGGTTTGGAGAATTTTGAGATATTAAAAACTACTATTCTTATGTAATGAAATAGATAATGTATAGGATTGAGATGCATTAAATATTGTATGTGCCAAATAGGAATTTTCCTATTATTTACCCTTTGGTCCAGGCATAAAGAACATTGACTAATTCTATACTTAGTTACTGAATCTGCGGCTAGGCTGGGAGGATACCGGCTCTCACTTCGGAGCTCCCACGTTCCCCTCACCTGAGGGCTAACAATCTACACTTCAGCACCCAAACGATAGGACCGAATTGAGGATTTTAGCCTGTCACTCTAAAATCTCCAATTCTACATCCGATTAATATTATTTCCCTTTTTATTTGCATTCAATCCTCATGAACTTCGCCATCCATGGAATTTGAATGTGGTTCCACTTAGTTGAGAATTACACCGCCCTTTCGTGTTGATGCAATTACAATGAATTTAAACATTACAATGGGCCCTTATTGCAATGTAAATGAAGTGCAAGTAAAAACCATCACATTGTAATTAAATTTACTTCTACCATGCATCACAAAATCTTAAACATGAATTCTACTCCTTGCAAAAGAAAAGCAAAAGGAAAACAATGGCATAATCTTCTTATGCCACTATTTTCAAAGAAGAAGAAAGAGTAAGAGAGATGCGTCACAAAGCACGAAGAAAACACAACAAAAACTTCATTTAACCAAAGCAAATCCACTAGGTAATTGTTTACAAAATTATAAGATAATGAAGAACAATACTTAGTTTTTTCCCCTTGAAATAAAGACGAAGATCTCTCTCATAAAGTCTCCCGGCGATCCATGCAATGCTAGCTAAATCCCTTACAAATTCACTCAAATTCTCCTCTCCAATATCTGCAAAAGGGTAAAAATCTACATTTCTACTCTTAATCTAAGAATCCTATACATTCCTCTCTTTTTTTCCACTTTTTCTCCACTCAAATTCCTCTCTTTTTTAACCTATATTTGCCATTTTAAAGAGTATGGACGAATTTTGAAGAGTTTCCATAAGCACCCCTTCGAAAAAGAATCCAAATACGTCGAACATTGGCCCAAAACTGCCAAAAGTCAGTTCATGGTTGTCCGGGCCGCTGTCGGCGGGTTCGAGGCCACTGTCAGCGGTCTTTTTGGCCATTTTTCGGTGGTCTCGGGAAAATCTCGCCGTCGGCGAGATCGATCTCGCCTTCGGCGAGCAGGCTGCTGCGGGGCTCCACCTTTTTGCTCCGTTTGGCTCCATTTTAGCTCCGTTTTGCCCCATTTCAGTTGCGTTGCGTTCGTAACAGATAGCCCTACAATATAAGCATAAAAACAACCTTTCTTTAAAGTGTAATTTCATTCAAAAATATGTAATAAGTATAAAAGATATAGAGCATTGAAGGGCTTATCGAAAGGTGTCAGGGCATAATTTCATTTCTTGCTCGTTTTTGCTCCAAATTGCACCGTTTTTGCTTTCTTTTGCTCAAATCACCATTTCTTATACATAAAACCAAAAAACATACAAAATACCTTCCTTTAAAGTGTAATATCATCAAAACTGAGTAAAATGATATAACAAAAAGTGTATATATTTTAGGCGTGTCATCCCTCTAACCTTCAAATTCTTGAGCGTTGGGAACTCTTGCTTACTCTTTTGTTTAAACACGGTCCTAAGCTCTTGTACCCTTGGGACAGCTATCTCTGAGATGATAAAGGTGCATTGCCGAGTATTACCTCGACCTCGTTGAAGCCAGTTCCAAATTTGATTATTGAACCTTGGTAGTTGGCAGCCTTGTCGTTAGGTGATACACCTACAAATTGTTTGATTTTACATATACTTTTAATGCTTGTATTTGGTGATATTTTACTTTAGAAAAGGGTATTTTTATGTTTTATTTCGGGTATACTCAAATTAGGCATTTGGGCTTAAAGGTAACAAAAAAGGTTGAAATTTTGATTAATAAAAGTGAAAAAAGTGAACTGGCGCCAAACAGTGCTATAAGCAGTTATTCTTCAAATACATTGAATTAAGATGAATTTTGAAGAGATACCTATGGCGACTCTTGGAATTTTGACCATCCATTTTGGAATAAAATGAACAGCCAAGCAAGGAGGAGAAGGGTGCGAAAATCCATTCATAGGGTTTGAGAGACTTGGGAGATTTTCTCAAAGAGTGTAAAAAGTGAGAGATTTCTTCTTCGTTACATATATAAGAGAGAATTTAGTGTTATTTTAGATAAATGATGTGATTCAAAGGAACTTTAAGGGACTTTCTTGTGGAGGAGAGTAAGATAAGTTGTTTTACTTTACTTTAGTGTTGTTTAAACTTGTTTATATGTATATAAATCCATGTTTTGTTGTCTCTACCTCATGAATTATGAGTAGTTGCTTTGTCTTTCCCATTACAATGAGATATAGTGACGTGAAAAATCATATGTGTTTGGAAGTGTCTTTATTTCTTAATTGTGATGATTTAAATCTTAAACTTAGTTTACTTATCGATCTTGCTAATTGATTTATTAAAAAATATTATGGAAACATATGAGCCTAGAAGGCTATGTTTTCAACAAGAAAGTAAGAATCACATGTAATGTCATGGATGAGAATGTAGTCCATGGGGTTAAGTAAAAATAAATAGTGAAATATATGTTGATGAGCATAGAATTAGAGATTTTAGAGTGACAAACTAAAATCGCCAATTTGGTTCAGTGTTTGGAAACTAAAGCAAGATTGTTAGCCCTCATGTGAGGGGTAAGTTGGAACTGAAGAGTGACAATTTGTATCTTCTAAGATTAACCACGAATTTAGCGATTAAACTTTAGATTAGCCAATGTTTTTTGTCGACTCGTAAGAGGATTAAAGAATAATGTTGCTTCTATTTGACACATACATTTTAAGATAATTTTGATACTTCACTAACTATAGTATCATTGTAGAAAGGGAAAGATACTTTATTAAATTTGAATCCTTAGTAATAATCCTTGGTTATAAACCTTAGGTTGCTCACATTAGATTTAATTTTGAAATTGAGAAATTAGCAATAGTAAACCTAGTATGTTAGCATCTCATTACGAACTTAGAATTTACTTTCGTACTTAAGTTTTTTTATATTTTTGATATAGTCTCATTATGTTTATATTATTAGAATTTCCTTCTCCCTGTCAGATCGATACTTAGAACTCCATTAGAGCCCATGTGACATGTAAAATTGCGTGTATGACCTAGTGAACATATAATCATGAAAACAAACTTTAGAACACTAGAATTGAAATTACTAGCAAATCACACACCAAACTTTTAGAGTATTTGCAAGGGATTAAAATCAACATAAAGGACGCATAAAAACAAAATGCACTAGGGTCACATCAAGTTTTTAGCGCCGTTGTAAGGGAGTAATGAAAAATTTATTTTTAAAATTAAAAGACCTTATTATAATTACAAAATTTATTTTGTTGAGTATTATATATATAGATATATATATATATATATATATATATATATATATATATATATATAAGTTCTTGTTTGAGTGCTTATTTTTAGAATTAGCATTTGTGTTTTTGTATGCGTAGTTTAAGATCTAAAGGATTAATACCTTTCAACTATGAATTAGAAAGAACTGTAAGAAAAAAAAAGAACATAACAATCTGAACGGAATGACAGATGATTTAAAGAATCCAAATGAACATCAACATAGACCTTTAAGAGATTATGCTAACCCTACAATAGATGAAATATATTTGAGTATTCAAAATCTTGTTATAGCTGCTAATTCATTTGAATAAACCTATTATTATCCAAATGGTATAAAATAATCAATTCGAAGGATCACCTTTTGAAGATCCTAACTTACATCTTGTTAGTTTTCTAGAACGGTGTGCTATATTAAATATGACGGAGTGCCAGACGAAGCTGTCAGACTTAGACTTTTTCCTTTTTTTTTTAAGGGATAAAGTTAATAACTCATTAGCACCTGGATCTATCATAACTTGGGGAGATTTATGTTGGAAATTCCTAGTTAAATATTTTCCACCATCTAAAACTATTAAGCTAAGAAACAATATTACATCCTTTTGTCAGTTTGAGGGAGAATTAATTTATGAAGCATGTAAATGATTTAAAGAACTACTTAGGAAGTGTCCACACCATGTATTACCAAATTGATTAATAATTCAAACATTCTATAATGGATTAGTGGAATCTCTTAGATCTATCAATGACGATGCTGCTAGTGGTTCATTAATATCAAATCCATTCAATCAAGCATATTCTTTAATTGAAGAGATGACTAATAAAATTCTCAATTGCCTGCTGAAAGGTTAAACCCTAAGAGAGTAGCCAGTGTTCAGGATTCTGATGCAGTGTGAGATACCTAAAATATATAATATTTTTATGCACATTTTTATACCTATTTTTGATGAAATTACACTTTAATGGAAGGTATTTGTGTGTTTTTCTTTCAAGTACACTTAAATCGACAAAAGGAGTGGAAAAAAATTTTGGAGCAAAAATGAAGGTGTTAAAATAAATTGGGGCGCCTAAGCACTTAGATCTGGCGCCTAAGCGCCATCAAACAGAAAAGGCCATGCATAAGCGCCAAAACCCTGCGATTAAGCGCCAAGTAGTTACTTTACAATTTTAATGAATTTTTGTTGAATGTTAAAGAGGTTTTTAAGGCATCCTTTGGTACAAACGTGGATAAATGATCAAGGGGACCAAAAGATATTCAAATTTCACTTGAAAGGATGCATCTCTTGGGTAGATTCATTGAATATGAACACATTTTGAAGAGACACCAAGGCACCATTTGAGAAAGTATAAAATAATGGACTTGAAAGGGAGAAGAGAGTTCTTTTATTGAGAGGAAAATTAGAGTTTGTAGATAGTTTTCTAAATAAGAAGTTGTAGGATTCTTATTTAGGGTGTCTCGCACTTTTCTCCTTTTTAGTGAATGAGGGTGACTAGGGATTCCTAATTAAAAATCCATTGTGTAGAGAGATTTAAACCCTCTTGGGTTGGGCGACTAGTTTAAGGATGTCTTGTAAGAGAAAGGAAGAGATTCAAAGGAACTTCAAGAGTTTGGTGAAGAAGAACTTGAAATAAGTTTTTATCTTTATACTTCATTTAGTTTTAATTGAGAGTTCTTGTGTTTTTTACATGGTTTCTTCTTGAAAAAGTATTTGTGGTTGTGTTTTCTCCATGGATTCTAAGTATTCTTATTTATCTTTTTCATTAAAATGAAAAGTAATTAAGTGTTGGATGAAAGTTGTGGAAGTTTTGATCTTAAATGTTGGAAGAAATTGTGTTGATTCAATCCTTGTACTTCATTTACTTCTTAATTTGGCCAATCATGATGTTAACTTTTTTTGTGAGAACTTGTAAGATCCTAGTAGGTATTGTCTCAATTAACAATAGGTAGGAATCACATGGAATTGTATGGATGAGAAAATAATTCATATAATTTAGTGTAAATAAATAGGGACTATACTTTGATGGGAGTAGAATTAGAGACTTTAGGATGATAGACTAAAGCCCTTAATTTGGTTTATTATTTTAGGTTTTGATGTGAGAATTAGCTCCCAGGTGGAGGGGAAAGAGGGAACTCTAGAGTGAGAGCTAGTATCTTCCCTACCTGACCCGTCTTCAAAACTATTCAATATTTAAACTAGCCAATTTTTTATAGCATCTCTAGTAAGGGTACAGAATAAAATTGCTCCTATTTGGAACAACACATTTTGAATACTTCCACAACATAATTCCTTTACTTATTTCTTATTCATGATAAGAAAAAGATATTTTTATTTATACTTCTTTAAATCTTACAAAAATCTTGTTATAGTTAGTAAATTGTTTACTTTATTTCATATCTTAAAAAAATACCAAAAAGAATTGTATTTTAAAGTTTTATGTTATCTGAAACTGTTTAAATAAGTGTCTTTTGGTAAATAGAATTTGTGATCTAAAAACCATTTTATCTTCTAAATTTTCAAAAATTGTCCCTGTGGGATCGATATTTTGGGGCTTAATCAGAAAGTCCTATATTACTTGATAACGATACGTATACTTGCGTATAATCCCTAAATTAAAATATTACTATTATATTCTTGTTTACATCAGAATCAAGTTTTTGGCGCTATCGTAAAGAAGAATATTTTATATCAAAAAAATAAGTTTAATTGGATTTCCACAAGCATAAATTTTATTAGTTTTCATTTAGTAAAGAGAACCGGGATCACAGTGTCTATTTTGGCTTCTCAAATTGCTGCAATATCAAAGAAGATATATCAATTTGGAATGAGTTTATGTCAAACATCTGTTGTGGTTGAGGAAAACTCATTGAGAGAAATGATAGATTTTGAATCATTATATGAGACTTTGAATGCAATAAGTAATATAATTAATAACCCTTATTCTAATTATTACAATTCTGGTTAGAAAAATCACCCTAATTTAAGCTAGAATAATAATAACTCTAATCTGCAATGGGGGAACAATCCAGTGTACCATTAGAAAATTCAAACAACCAATAAAATACTAATTATAGACCTTATTATCCTCTAGGTTTTAATAGTGACCCACAATTTAAGGAGAAGTTATCTATAGAAGACTTGATATTAAACATGGGTAATCAATTACAAAGTCAAGGAGCATAATTATAAAGATAAAAAACACAATTACAAAGTTAAGGAGCTGCAATTAAAAACATTGAAAATTAATTGAGACATATTGCTACTGTACTTAGCAATAGACCTCCAGGAACTCTTCATAGTAATGTCGAAATTAATCCTAAAGGCCAGAATAAAAAAAATTAAGGTTATTCAACTAAAAGGTGGAAGAGGATTGGAAATAAGAGATAAAAAAGAAATTGAAAGTGAGAAAGAAGGGGTAGAAATTGAAAAGCCCGAGGAAGACATTTCTCGTGATTTAGAGTACCCTATTACAAAAATGAAAATTAAGTAGAAAGACAACTACCCCCGATTTCTTCAAAGACTAAGATAGCAAATGTTGGAAACAATTTTCAAAATTCTTAGAAATATTTAAGAAACTGACCATAAATATTCCATTTGTGAACAAATGCAAAGCTGTGTAAAGTTTATGAAAGATATACTTAATAAAAAAGGAAGTTTACTGATAATGAGACTGTTGCACTCAATTAGGAGTGAAGTGCTATAATATAGAAAAAGCTTCCTAAAAAACTTAAAGATCATGCTAGACTTACTATTCCTTGTTCTATAGGAGAAACATTTTATGGAAAAGCTTTATGTGATTTGGGAGCTGGCATCAACCTTATGCCTTTATCTATTTTCAGAATATTAGGTTTAGGAGAGATTTCTCCTACAACTGTACACTTCAGTTAGCTGATTCTTTGATCATTGGGCAAGTCAAGTATTTCAAGAAATGAAAAGATTAACTTTAGAGGTGACATCACTTCTGTCATTCGAAGAATTTTCGAGGTCAATAGCATCATGTGCTTTATAATTCATCAAGAATACTGAAATTAATAAAATTATCTCGTGAATTGAGTGTTTCTTTTGAAACTTAACCATGTAAATTAATCAATTAGTTTTGTTTAAATTTATATGTTTTTTTGAACTTAGGTTTTATGTTTTTCTTTTAAAATTGTTTTGATTTCAATTTTGTTTTTTTTTGTCCTTTTAAATTTGTAGTTTTGTTCTCATTTTTTGTTTAAAGTTTTATATTGTGGGGAAAATTTTTAGGAGTAAAGTTTAACATAACTTATTAATAACAGGAGGCTCAAAAGTGGGTCAAAACAAATGTGAAATATAGTACCCAGTGAAAAAATTGGAGGTGGTCAATTTCACATCAGACTCATTTCGATTTACTCAATTATCGCTCCTAACCTATCACCCTATTAGAGGTATGATGTACCTAAACTATATAGTATTTTTATACACATTTTTATATCTATTTTTTTATGATATTTCACTTTAATGGAAGGTATGTTGTGTATTTTTCTTGCAGGTATGATT
Source organism: Papilionanthe hookeriana x Papilionanthe teres (assembly GCA_022702705.1). Taxonomy (NCBI): domain Eukaryota; kingdom Viridiplantae; phylum Streptophyta; class Magnoliopsida; order Asparagales; family Orchidaceae; genus Papilionanthe; species Papilionanthe hookeriana x Papilionanthe teres. Next base: position 65,705,088 of record CM040439.1, on the reverse strand, counting down.
AATGGATAAATGTGATGAAAGGAGTGAAAAAGGATAAAATTTGGAGCAAGATGAAGAAAGGGAAAAATTGATCTGTGGCGGCTAAGTGCTCGAACCTGATGCTTACGCGTCAGAGGCTCGCAGTTAAGCACTCAGACCTTGAGTTCAAGCCCGAAAAGCCTTACAACTAAGCGTTGAGACCTCGTGCTTACATGCAGAAGTTACTTAAGAGGATTTAAATAATTTTTGGCGCCATTTTGAAGGGGTGTTTTAGGCATCCTTTGGTACAAAAGTAGGTAACTTCCTATTGGTGCCAAAATTAATTTAAATTACTCTTGAATTGATGCATCTCTTGGAGGATTCATTGAATCTAGACATAATTTGAAGAGACACGAAAGCACCTATTAGAAAAATTATAAAAAGAAGACTTGGAAATCAGAAAATGGTTGTTGTTGGAGGGTGTGTGGTTTATGTTTATTGTGTAGGAGAGTTCTTTTTTAACACACTGATACACATAAAATATATTGTATTTTCATATACATTTTTATACCTATATTTGATGATATTACACTTTAAAAGAAGACAATTTGTGTATTTTTCTTGCAGGTATGATTCAATGGATGACTGTGATTAAAGGATTTAAAAAGGATCAAATTTGGAGAAAAAATGAAGAAATGTACAAAATTGATCTGCGGTAGCTAAGCACCGAAATGGTGCTTATGCGCTAGAGCCTTGCGACTAAGCACCCAGATCTGTAGCTTCACAATTCCATGTGCAATCAGAGAAGATTTTATGGGAATGCCTTATGTGATTTAGGTGCAAGCGTTAACCTTATACCATTATCTATTTTTAAAAGATAGGTATTAAGAGAAATAACCCCGACTACTATAATTCTGCAGTTAGCAGATCATTATAACATATCCTAAAGAAGTTATTGAAGATGTTTTAGTAAAAGTAGATCAATTTATCTTTCATGTTGATTTCATTGTGCTAGATATGGAGGAAGATAAAGAGATACCTATTATTTTGGGGAGACCTTTCCTAGCTACAAGAAGAGCAACGATGATGTGCAGAAAGGAGAATTTACTATGCACATCAATGATCAAACTGTTACATTTATTATTTAAAAATCAATGAAATATCCTGCAAAAGGTAAATATGATGAATGTTTCAGGATGGATGTAATGAGCATCTGAGTGAATTCCATTTTAAAGCAACTTATGAAGAAAAATCAGAAAGTGAAAAATTGGAACACGAACAAGAAGAGGAAGTACAATATTCTGATAATTTTAATGACCAAGATTTAAATTATATTCTATAAAGTTTTAAAGTTTTGGATATGACAGAAAAAGAAAAATCTTTTTGCCCATCAATTGAAAATCCTCCTAAACTTGAATTAAAGACTTCTTGCACATTTAAAATATGGCATTTTAGGAGATTCCTTAACTTTCCTTATTATAATTTCCTCAAAATTAACTATAGAAGAAGAAGAGAGTTCGCTTGAAACTTTAAAGAAATATAATAAAGCCTTTGGATAGACCATAGTTGATATTAAAGGAATCAGTCCTTCAATTTGTATGAAACTGCAAACCCAAGGTTGATCCTCAAAGGAGATTAAATCCTATGATGAAAGAAGTTTTCAAGGCAAAAAATTTAAAGTGGTTAGATGCTGTAATTATCTATCATATTTTAGATAGTGCATGGGTTAGTCCTATTCACTGTGTTCCTAAGAAAGGAGTTAATGAAAAGAATAAACTAATAACAACAAAGCAAGTTACATGATGGTGAATATGCATTGATTATTGAAAATTAAATATTACCGCCAGGAAAGATCAATTTCCACTACCCTTTCTAAATCAAATGTTGGATAGACTAGCTGGGCATAAATATTTTGTTTTATGGATGGATGTACTGGTTATCACCAAATATAAATTGCTACTAATGATCAAGAGAAAAAAATTTACCAGTCCTTATGGTACATTTACTTTTAGAAGAATACCCTTTGGTTTATGTAATGCCCCTCGTACATTTCAAAGATGTATGATTACAATTTTTCGTGATTTAATTAAAAATGAATTGAAGTATTTATGGGTAATTCTTTAGTGTTTGAAATTTCATTTGAATCATGTTTAGAACACTTATATAAAGTTCTTATATATTGTGAAGAAACAAATTTAGTTCTGAATTGGGAAAAATGCCAATTTATGGTAGTAGGAGGATTTATTTTGGGACATCATATATCGGAAAAAGGTAAGGAAGTAGACCCTGTAAAAATTTAAGTGATCACTAATTTATCTTTCCCAAGAAATGTAAGGGAGATTAGAAGTTTTTTAGGACATGCTAGATTCTACAGGCGTTATATTAAAGACTTTTCAAAAATTGCTAAGCCTGTATTGCCAGTTATTGGAGAAAGATGCAATTTTTAATTTTAATGAAGAATGCTGATGCGGGACTTTTTTTATTGCAAGAACTTATGAACTCAAATTTATATATTTAATAATGATTTATAAAGTCCAAACATTCAACGCAAGTATACATATTGTATCAAGTAATACAGGGCTCTAATGGAGTTCTGGTTATCGATCCCACAGCGATGGCAAGTTCCTTACAATAGATAGTGTAGTACTGAAATCCAATACTCAAATCGCAATTAAAGTTTAAGTTTACTTCTACTAACAAGATGCGGAAAACAGTAACAATTAAGGAAACTACGATTACTTCTAATATTTTTAAAACATGATTGACTAACACACACACACTAAGCTTAGTATTTGAAAGGTTTTGATATATATGAAAAGTATCTTTCCTCTTGCAACGAGTATATGATGTTTGAATGATGTAGAATGTTTATTTATTGTATTGTGCCAAATAAGAGCATAAATGTTTCTTTACCCTCAAAAGAGTACCCCCTCTTCCAAGCACGAAAAGAACATTGACATACCCTAAGTTCATCACTAAATCTAAGGCTAGGCCGGGAGGATACTGGCTGTCACAACGGAGCTCCCACTCACCCTTCAACTGAAGGCTAACCTTCGAGTTTAGTTACTAATCTTAGGACTAAATTGGGGATCTCAGCCTATCACCCTGAAACCTCCAATTTGAAGTTCATCCAAACACATTTCCCTATTTATTTGCACTCAATTACCATGAACTACACAATTCATCCATGGACATTGAATGGATTCTTCATTAGTGTTGTAGGACATTAAATCCTTTCAGATTTAATGTTCAACAATAAATTTTAACAATTCAATTGGCCAGATCGAAAAGTAAATTAAGTTCTAAATGAAAAACCATAACAATTTCTTTAATACTTTAAAAGCATTTTAAATCCATATCATCACATCATCACGTCTCTATGCAAGAAGAAAGACAAATGAGACAACTCAAAAATCATAAAGAAGACACAATAAAACATTAATTTTATACATAAAAGAAAAGCATACAAACCACAAAAGCAAATACAACTTATCTCTTTTTCTTCCCCAATGCAAATCCGTTGAAGTTCCTTTGAATCCTTTTCTCTCTTCTTTGCAACAGTCAATTCCCTCTTTAGAATGAGAAGGGGAAGCAATCTCTCACTTTACTCCTTTTCCTTCACTCCTTAGAGAAGAATCCCTCTCAAATTCTCACTTATACACTCACTCATCTAAACCCTAACACTCAACACACTCACCCTCTCTAGAACCTCCACCAAGCCTCCTAAAACTCACACTATTTTCGTCCAAAAACAGTTACTTATATGTTAGAAATGAATTCCTAAGAGTTTCCTTAAGCATCCCTTCAAAAAGTCACCAAACTCTTCAAATTTGAATTGCACCGACATCGGGAGCTGGCGGCACTCTATTGTTCGAATATTTCTAGAGTTCTCAGGAAAATGACGCCGTCAGCGCTAGAAGCTATCTTTCTCGATTTTGCTCCTTTTCGCTCTGAATTCGTTCCTTTTCGCTTCTTTTCGCTCCAATCACCTAAAATCTTCATACCTGCAACAAATCATTAAAATTACCTTTCTTTAAAGTGCAATATCACAAAAATTGGGTAGAATTATATAGCAAAAATAATATATATTTTTTGTGGATCAAAATCCCAAACTTAACTATTACACATAAATATATAACTCAAGGCAATGCACTTTTCACCTGTAAGACACTAAAATTTTTTATTCAAAAGAATATATTTGTTAAACTTTTAGAAAGAAATTCAGTAACTCAGGTCAACACTACAGGCATAAGAATATTCAACAATCAAGTCTAAGGGTTCTAGTCTTCTATTTATTTCAAGATAAACCATAATTTCTCATATTAAGAGTGCCTTGAAAGACTGTGAAAAATAAGTTCATGCAAACTTCATCAGAATGTAGGCCAATACTTTAAATATAAATTTAGAAGGAAATCAAGTTGTTCCTTTAGGATGACTCAAGTGAGGCCAATTTTTTTTAGACATCTCCTCAAGCTTCTCCTCATAAATATTTTTCTTTCTTTTTCTTTTCTTTTTTTCTTACTTTTTTTCTTATTGGGATTGTTTTTTAATCCTTCTTTTCTTTTCTTTCCTTTTTTTCTTATAAGGATTACTATATCTGGATAGCCTTTAATGATTTTGAACTTCAGTCTTCTCTTTCTAAAGTTCAAACTTAAAACACCTCCTTACTTTATAATTAGGTATGAGCTTTATTATTCATCATAAGTCACAATTTATTCTTAACACACAATACTTTAAGTCTCTTAACATTTCAAAAATACAGTTTTTTTACTTTAAATAGTTAACTATAATCAAATCCTTTCATACCAAATATCTTACCCTAATAAAATTAACCTTTATTACTAAAAACTTTCATCCAATCCTTCCATAATATTCAACTGAATTTAAAAGTTTTAGTTATCTCAAGTGAGATTCAACTACCAGAAGTTATGCTAATAATTTTTGAAAATATAATAATTGAAAACAAATAAGAGTTAATATTTTTCTACCCTCCCCCAAACTTAAATTTGTCAATAAATTCAAAACAGTAGAGAGTAAAAGAAACTAACATTTTTATGCTGGGATCTTAAAATCTTCAAAAGCTATCTGGTATTAATCAAAATTTATAGCTAGCAGGCATGAAACAATTAACAACAGTGATATAAAAAGTTTTAAAACATTTGCAGGGTAAAAAGATATCAACTTTAAACATTTAAACATCTAACAGAACACTACAACTACTAAACAAAATATCATAACACTACACATTTCATTTAACAATTTTAAGTTTTCATTGCAACATAACAATACATTAACAGGTTTACACATAAAATGGAAAAATAAATAACTACTACATTACAGAAAACAACACAACACATAACATGAAAAATAGAAACAAAAACAAACAAACTACCAATCTCCATCACCAGGTTCATCAGCAGGGTCAACAAAATCAAGTCTATATGGTGTATAGTTGGGGCAACTAGGGAATATCACATCAGTCTCCCCCCTCATGAATCTGACCCGAGCTTCATGATATGCAATATCGAACTCAACTCTTCTCCTCATATAATCTTCTTTCACATCACTTCTAGCCTCAATCACATCCATCCTACCATGGAGTCTATCCATACTAGCACTCTGTAATCTCAGCTACTCCATAATATCAGATAAAGTAGGGGGCTCAAACGTAGATGGAATGTCATAGCTCATAGTAGGAATATATGTACTCTTACTCTCATCTTGTGCTCCCACATGAGACTCATATGTACAAACAATAGTCTTGGTAATCGGTCTTAGTGGTATAGCTACCTCTTCAGAACTTTTGAACTCTACTCCAGACTGTACACACAGGGCATGAACTAGGGCAGGATGTCCTAATCCTCCAGTGGGCTCTCCTCTGGCAATAGACTGAATGTTCTTGAAGACAATAGCTTCAATATCAATCTTCTTCATATTCTGAATACAATAGTTCAGAATTGCTCTATCCCTTGTACCTTCGCTGTGGTGATAAGAAGGTAACAGTCTTGCAGAGATGAAATAGTGTCAAACTTTAGATGCAACATTTAACTTGGAAGCAGGGAAGTTGATCATCTATTTTTGACTCACTTTCCATTCCCCTTTTCCATCTGTCAAAAAATAAATCACATCTTTCATATTCGCCTATCAGGTATCAAACTTTTCATATTCGCAAACAAAAGGTTCCCAAGTTTAATAAAATGCATTAATACGCTTGTTGACCTCATTTTTGATGAGGTCTTCTCTTCCTTATTTAGTGCTTAGGATCTAGCCTTAGGCTTTTCCTTTGATCATCTTAGAGGACTAGAATTGGGACCAATCCTTTAGAAATTTAAACCACTTCTTGTCTCCCTGCAAACCCCACAAGCTTGATTGTAGACCCCTAATCACCTAGAGGGTTGAAATCAAAAGTGAAGGTTTAAAGGATGAGTTCCCTATAGGACTCTTTGGCCTTAAGACCACCCTGGGTAGCTTGGTCTGGTGAGGGTTGACTTACACACTCACTACACTCATACTCTACACTCTCACACACACAATCCAAATCCTAAAACCAAACCCATACCTAACTTGACTCCTTGACTCATTTAGGTGATTCATATGGATGGACCTTCACCCCTAAGCCCCTGGCTAAGAGGGTTAGGAACAACATAGTGAATGCCTCAAATGAGTCCTCTCATTGCTCATATAGGCTTAATATAGCTTCATGGCTCAATCAAAGTGATTCCATTTAACTCATATTTGATCAATCTTCTCTTTTCCAAACTTTCAATTTTTGACTCCAGAGACCCTATACCTATCAAACCTACCAAAAGCCCTTAAAATTGCCCAAATCCTCCAAAATTTCCGAATCACCCAAAATTCCCCAAAATTATCCCTAAACAATTCCTCACCAATCAAATTGATCATCCATAGCCAAAAATACCAAAGATTCCAAAAATGCCCCCAATACCCTTCAAATACCCAAAATACCACTCTTAGCCAAAAATCCAAAAATTCAGAAAATTCCTAGAAAATTCCAGAAAATCCCAAATATTCCCAATTACATTTTATTCAACTACACCATGGGCTGATTTTGTCCATTTACCCCACTTTTCCCAAAACCCCCAATTTGACCCATTTTAAACCCAAATGAACCCAATGTCAAACCAAACCTCCCCAATTGACCCCAATTTTGGTCCAATTCAATCTAAACTTAAATTCAATATCTCCAATATCAATTTAGACCAAATACAAGACCAATTTGATTGACATTTGGATTCAATTCCAATTTGGAGCCTAAAGCCCAATTTTGACCCATGACCTAAACTTGACCCAATTTGACCCAATTCAACTCCAATTGATCCCAAATATTTCCCAAACCTTCATAACATCCCCATAAACAAAAAACCGACATGATTTGCCCAAAATTTGGACCTAAACCCCACTCAAATTCAACCCAAAACCAAAAAAGCCTAATTTTGACCAAAACCCAAACCTAACCCAAATAAGCCCAAGTCCCAAAACCAAAGCCCAACCAAAGTTGAAACCTCTTTGAAACACTCCCATAAACATTTCTCAACATTAAATTTACATCAATTTCATCCCTAGCCCAACATTGGCCCAAGTTAGACCAATTTGACCTACATTGGCCCATTTACCAAATGAACCCAAATTCCACCCAATTCAATTCTAAACTACCCCAAATTTGCTTCAAATCATTCAAGACACATCCTTAAACAAAACTCAACATTTTATTTGGCATGGCACTTTGCAATTTTTTCCATTCAAAAGCCCATTTTCAAACCTAAAGGCTCATCCCCTTTAGCCTTCCTAAAAGCCCATCAAAAATGATTTCAAAAGGCCTGAAGCCCACATGACAATCCTCTATCATCATCCATTTGATTTAAAACACTTCCTAAGCTCTAAAATACATCACCAAATAAATCCAAATCAAGCCTTATGAGAATTCTCCTTAAATCCATAAAAAATTCCGATACTCTTTCTCATGCAAGTGAGACAACTTTTCCCAAGCCATGCATGAGCCCCATGGGAGCCATGAGAGCCATGGAATCTACTTTCCACCTCACCAAACCATTAATGGCAAGAGAGGGGATCTCTTTCTTAAACCCTTTTAAACCCTTTTTTACCTTAAGCATGTCACACACTAAACCATGCTTAGCCACCTCACCATGGATGGAGACTTCACCACCCCTTCTAAGCTGACCTAAATGATTTCCTCAGCTCAAAATCAGGTCTTGAGGAGGTGCACCAAGCCTATTTCCATGGGTTGACCCAAACCAAGCCAAAATGGCCTCTTCTCCATTCCATTCCAAGCCATCCCCTTTACACATGGCAAAGCCCAATTGACTGCACAAACCTCCAGCCCTGACCCACCTGGACCTGAGGGTGACCCATGCCTGTCGGCCAGCCGCCTGGATCGCCGGAAAACACCATGGCCGAGACCTTGGGAGGAGCCAAATTTTGGAATTCCACCTTGCTGACTTGTCTCAACCCAAATGGACAGCATAGCTCTTCTTCTCCTCACCAGAGCAGCTGATCCCAGCCTTCAAACCCCCCTGGGAGGCCCTCCACCCTCTCCTATTTAAACACCACCACCTCTCGGCCAAAGGAGGTGCTGAACCAAAACTTACTGAAACCCTGCCAAAATCATCCCAGACCACTCTCTACACATAGAGAACTTGATCCCCACTGAAATCCCCCTGCCATTTCCTCTCTGTGAGCTCAATTTTAGATTTGAAATCCAAGCCCAAAACCAGGACACTTCACCACAGTGAGCCAATCCCCAAATTGATTGGTCCTACACCTTCACCAGACCAAGAGAAGAAGTTTACCAGCAAAAGCCCCCTCTCCAGGCCAGCCATTGCTTCTAGCCTCCAAGCTTTGTGATCGACTGTGGGCACTTTCATACCTAGATAATTCACTAGGCCAAGGACTTCATCCGGAGCTTGCTTGGACCCAATCGAACGTGACACAACTCTCAGATCGAAGCTTCACTTCTCTGAGCAAAGGTATGGACTCACTCTTCTTCCCGAGCTTCCAGAGATTCTCCATTTAGTTTGAATTAATTTCAATGCATGTTTACCATATGGATGTGTTCGTCTCTTCAAGACGAATCTATAGAGCATAAGAACACAAAAATCCGTTGAGAATCGAGTGAGAAATTAGGGTTAGAAGGTTGACGGTCACGGGTTCACACCAGTCGTAGACGATGACCAGGAGCCGTCAGATCGCTTGTGTATCGAGCAGACGGTCAGGATCACGCCGGATGGAGCAACGGGACATGAACCGCAGGCAGCATGGCATCCCAGTTAGATGGCGGCGTCGAATCAAAAGACGACGCGTGGAGCTTCGGAGAAGCCGAGGTTGACGCGGCGCCGCGTAGATAAGTAGTAAATTAGGATTTTTCTTATTTATTTAATTACCAGAACTTTGAAAATTCATAACTTTGTGTAGAAAAATCCTAAAAATAAAATAAAAATACCCTCCTGCTCAGTGAACAGAGGAGAATAATGTGAAAAAGAAATCATGTAATTTCATTAAGAATTTTATTTTTAATGATTTATTTACTCTCTGCATTGTTTTAATTCTCCATGCTTATCGGAAATTCACCATGGCATGAGACCATATGGCCTTTGAAGCCTCTGAACTTGGGAACATTCCCTGAATTTTCCAAGGTCAGAGGCCATCCCTATGAGAAGTTATTGATTTTTCAAATTCATGTTGCTGTTTTGAGTATTTTAATTCCAATAATTAGCATGTTGAAAAATAAATTCTAGGAAAATTTGGTGATGTTTCTTGTGACCAGAGAGGCCTAGGAATAATAATTTTTGAGTTAATTCACTTTGAGCAACCCTAATTGGCCTAAATACTCAAAATTGAACTTTAATTAATTAGGGTTAACCATTCATCAAATTAACTTAAAAACAATTCTCCACTATCCTTTAGGGATAGGAGAACACCACATAAAAATTTGAAAACAATTGGGCTTGATTAACCCCACCAAATGGGTTGATTAAGCCTCTTAAGTAATAATGAATAAAATTAAACTTTAAAAAATTCATAACTCACAAAATACTTTTCAAAAATTCACAAAAATGGTTTTGGAGCTTCTCTGATATCAGAGGAATTTAAAAAAAATTAAAATTGCAATTTTCTAAAAAGGTTGATTTTTAAGCTTATTTTAATATTTTTAATAATTAAAAAATAATAAAATCACAAAAATATTAAAAATCACCAAAAATGTCACATTTTGAATTCTAATCACTTAGGAACAAACCAGATATTTTTCTTAAGTCCCTAGGATAAGATATTGAATTTTAAAGGCTTAATGTAATTTTTAATATTAAAAAATGTATTTTCCAACTTTTTCACAAAAATAATTCTAATAAATCAAATAAAAATAAAAAAAATATAAAATTTGTTTCTATGGACTCCTTGAGGTCAGAGAGATATAATAAAAATATAAAATCCATTTTTCAACTTTAATTTTATTTTAAAATTAATTAATGCTTCAAAACTCAAAATAATTCTAATAAATAAAATAAAATTCAAAAAATCACCAAAATTGGTCCAAGTGGTCCTCTGGTCATTAGGAACATTCCATAATTTTATTAAGTATAGAAACATTTCCTTGGTCATGTTATTGAATTTTCCTTGAAAACCCCTATTTTCCATTAAAAATAATTACATAAATAAATTAAATATAGAAAAATCAAATTTTCTCCTCTAATGTCTTAATTGACATGTAAGTGAGGTCACATAAAAAGTTCAAGTTCATTTGAGCTTAATTTAGTGAGTTATAGAATTATTAAGCTTGAAGGGCAAAATGGTAATTAAAATTTTCAACCTTTAATTAAAATTTTAGGATTAATCAAAAGGGAAGGGTAAAATATTTGATTTTAAACTGATTTTGGATTATTGAAACCTAAATGGTTAAGGGTAGAAACCCACCAATCATTTTAAGAATAATTAAAGTAAACCTTAATTAATTAATTAATTAAATTTGGAAGATTAATAAAAAAATTGAAATTATAAAGTAGGGATATTATTTAAGAAGATGTTTATTCTTTAATTTAAAAATCCCTAAATAAATCACTTCAATAATACTTAATTCTTAATTAAAAGATTAAAATAATAATCTAAATTAAAATTAAATTAAAATTAAATTAAATTAAAGTAAATTAAATTAAAATCAAATCAAATTAAATTAAATTAAACTAAATTAAAAAATAAATAAATAAAATTAAAACTAATTTAAATTAAATTAAATTAAATTAAATTAAATTAAAATATAATTAAAATTAAATTAAATTAAACTAAGTTTAAAAAAAAATAATAATAAATTAAATTGAAATTAAATTAAATTGAAATTAAATTTAAATTAAATTAAATTAAATTAAATTAAATTGAATTGAATTAAATTAATATAATTTAATAACAAACCTAAATGAAATTATTAAGAATTAAACCTAAAATAACTTGAACACTATTCCAAACTTAAACTAATTTTCTATAATTAAATCAAAAAAAAAATTTAAATTGAATCATTAAGTTTAAATCATCAAAATATTTAATAACTTGATTTGCCCTTTTAAAGCTCTTATTATTATAACTTATAAATGAAACATCAAGTGAAGTGTTACCTCACTTATAGGTTATTCAAATGTCCTAAGTTCACTGAGCAAAAGAATAACACTTAAATTCCCAGATGATTAATTCACTTGTATAATTAAATTCTCTTGGACTTAAAACTATCCTAGAAATATTGAAAAAAATGTTTAACTAAAACACTAAAAACACTTGGACTTTAAGATTCCTAAAACCAAACTCTTCTCTTCTCTTTTGATTACAATTTTCTAAAACTAAACCTCTGCAAAAACAAGGAGCTTGGAGCATGGTGGGCAGCACGGCCATCTTCGTCGACAGAAACAACTCTACATCAGTTAAACGTTCCTAGAATTAAATAACCAAGCCATAGGATTTCGAGGTAGTTTTCTTAGTGCAACATAAATCCTCAACCTTTTTGTTAGGCTTTTGCATGATCATATCATGTAAATTAAGCCCTAACCAGTCTTAGGATTCCGAGGTAGTCGTTTGGTACGACATAAACCCTCACATCTTCGAGGCTATTCATATGATTTTATCATACAAGTATAAGTAAAACTGACAAGATTAAAATCTCAGATAATATTAGGATTTTCTTAAACTCGAAGCCAAATGAATAGGATAGTTTGGGAAGTTGCCAAGATTCTTCTTGGATCCTCAGCTTCTCCTACTCCTCTTCCTTTGGACTCCTAAAATAAACTGTTCTAAATTTGATCCATTCCCTTTTGAAATTTCCAAAATCCAATCATTTGAAAACCTTAAACATTGAAATTCTTAAGATCAAAACCACTGATCATTATCGAGAGTTTTTTTAAATGATTCACTTCATTTAAGATGTAATTAACTATAGGGGCTTGCCCTTATAGGGAACATTAAGAACCCAGGTAATATAAACCCTTCTTAATTCATTTATATTAAGCAGGGGAACTTGTCGGCTTATAAAATTGGTTCGTAGACCAAACGGATGTCACAAATCTGCTAGTTTATTTAACCGAGCCCCATCATCAAGCAGTGTGTCTACTCTTCGGGATAGATACACGGTTTGTGATGCAGTGCTCGTTTATATAAACTATTCGGGATGTGAGATCAGTTTGATTTCATATCTTAAAATTTCCAAATTTAAAATTATTTTCAAAATCAAATACTACTTTTCAAATTATTTATTTAAATAAAATTAAAAATTAGCTGACAATTTTTGTAGGCGACCTCTTTTTAAAAATACGACACTAAACCTAAAAATATGCCGACATACTTCTGGCGACTCCGCTGGGGAGTAGTTCCTCTCTCCGTTTTGATCAGATGGCTTTGCTTTCATAAATCGGTAGTGAGTCCATGCCCCTAGTGGACCAAACTACCATTCTTCTGTTGGAATACCCCGTTCATTTTTGTCTTGAACGAGTATAGCCAACTCCTCTCGGATTTAGGAGCCACTGTTTAGACACCCTTAAACGGAGAGGTTCCGAGATCCTTTTACCTCTTTTCTGAGGTGGGGTGGACCCCCAATAGGTGTTAGTTTAGGAGCAGTCCTTCGAGTTGAGAAGTCTTGCATAAGACTTTCTCTTCCTTTCCAATTCTGAATCGGATTCCTTACCTTCTTTACACCTTTGAATATTCTGTTCCTAATAAACAAATCCTCTAATGAACGACTCTTTTAAACTATAACTCCTTTTCATAAATACATGAAAAAACATGTGTTTGGACTCTTTTCGATTCCTTTCTTTTCGTCCCGATGAGAAGAAGCATAACTTGGGACTGACAATCAGAATCTACCTTGCAGAAAATGTCTGCCCTAAAGCTGATTTTCTCCTTCACCAATGGACTGGACTTCGCTGTTTACAAGGATGAGCTACCCAACAATGGGATCATCCGTTTCAGACAAGGATTCGAGAACAAAAATGTCAAGATCACTGACGTTACCCTTTCACACTTACAGACAAAGTATCTGAAACTGAAAGACCTTTGATTGAATTCAACTCGAAGTCGGCCCAAGAGTTCCCTCCCCTGCTAAGGGTTCCAGTTGAGAGGAATACTATTGTTCGTAGAAGGACTGTTGTCTATACCCCCACTGGTCTAGTCGTCTCTGCACCTACCCCGGCTTCCGCCAAACTAAAGGGGAAGGAAGTTCAAATTTGTAACGAACATGTTACCGTGGAGGGTACAGACTTCCGTGCAAGACCTTTTGTTTTCGAAATTGGGTCCAGCTCAAGGGTTCCACCCCTAACACGGAATCAGAGAAGAAACAGAGGTAGAAAGATTGCCAGAAAAGCCAGAGCTTCCTAAGTTGCTTTCTTGGAAGAAATCCCTAAATATACACCACTACCTGAGTATATACCATTGCCTGAATACACACCGCTTTTGGAAGGAAGTAGATTCCATCCCCTCTCCGCTGCAGCTGACGAGGAAAATGTCCACAAGATTGCTTCTACATTACCTCGACCCGCATACTATAGCGACAGCCGAAAGAAAAGGGCTAGGATTACACCATTTGCCCGACTGCAAACTGTGATAGAAAAATTAGCAAAGAAAGAGAGATGTCCTATATCAGAAATTTTAAGAAGAATAGGGCGGGTACCAGCCAAGTCCCATCTTGGGCCGCGAGTAGAACCCGTTAGCGCCGTAGAGAAACCGAATAAAAAGATGAAGGCCAGTCCACCTGTTATTGTTTCAGGATTACAGATCAGGGAGGATACCACCTTCCAGCATTCAGCCGACAGACCATCCGGTCCTAGGCCTTCTGCTGCTAGAAGGATGGTATGGTGTCCTACTACCGGTCAATTAAGACCAAAACAACGACCAGAAAAGGAAAGTCTCATCAGAAGACTCGAGTACGAAGAAAGTGCCACTGCAATGAAGGAGACTTCCAAGAAGGAAACCAACGGTCATCGCGTGATAACTGCGAAACTGCACGAAGAAGACCATTGGAGGACGCTATGGAAAAGCTAAGAATTGACATTCAACAGTTAGCAAGAGAAAGGGAAGAAAAGTTTGGAGATGAAGTTGACTCGTCAGAGTTCATGGATGAAGAATATGTGGAGATCAACATGGTTGAGACACGAGCATCGTCAGCTTCGCAAGGTGCCCCAGCAGCTGCAGAGAGGGATGAATCGGAAGCATTAAGAGCACAAATTCGAGAAAAGGATGATACAATCTCTCAAATGGCAAAAAGGATGGAAGAGATGGTTGCAGCTCTAGACACTCTTCAGAGTCAGGTTCAACCCCAAAGAGAAACACCTCCAGAAGTTATTCATATTATAGAAGGAGGAAAGAGATTACATCCGTTAACGGAGACAATCAGCCAAAGAAGGATTCTACTCAGAACATGATTCCAGAGAAGGACATCAAGAACATGGTGGAACAGCAGGTGAAAGAAGCCTTAGCACACTCTAAGAGTGGAGCATCTATTAGACGGGTAGACCTTACCCCGAAGAATTCGATGCAGTACAATACCTAAAAGGCTTCGTACCACCTCTGTTCAAGACTTTTCATGGTACCGAAAGTCGTTGACAGCATGTTGCACATTTTCGTGCTAGTTGTTGTAACGCCGATGGAAGTGACGCTTTACTCTTCTGACAATTCATCAGTAGCCTATCAGGGATCGCCTTCGATTGGTATGCAGAGTTACCAAACGGTTCGGTAAAGACATTTACAGAATTGGAAAATCTCTTTGTGAAACGGTTTGCCGGAGCTCAGCACCATATCAGCATCGGTGACTTAGTGGTGGAGAAACAGAAACTGAATGAAACTTTAGTGGATTACATACTTCGATGGAGAAATCTAAGCATGAAGTGTGAGCCACAGCTACAAGAACAACATGCAGTTGGTATCTTGCTTAAAAGCATTCACGGCCCGATAGCACTTCTCCTTAAGGGATTCACAATTAATACTTTTGAGAAGTTTTTAAGCAAGGCCGGGAGTTTGCAAGAGGAAGCAAAACAACTAAGTTTCGTCGATAAAACAGACAAGCAGAAGCCTACGAAGACATTCAAAAAGAAATCTGGGATCGTCGCGGCAGTCGACAAAGGCAAACAGCCAATGCAAATACAGCCGGAGCAACCGCAGCCCAGCTATCAACAACCTCAGCAGAACTACCAACAACCTCAACCCGGTTATCAACCAACCCAACAATATGAGCAACCGCCTCACCCACAGCGCACGTTAAAGGAGCTCATAAATAGAGAATATCCATTCAAGAACGAGGCAGTGCCAAAGATGTTCTGTAGTTTGATGAAGACTTCGGATTTTCGACTGCTAGAACCCAAGAAGCCGGAGGAAGTCAACAAGAAAGACCATCCCAACTACTGCCCTTACCACTAGATGCTTGGACATAAGATAGAGGACTGCATCACCTTTAAAAGTTGCCTTGACAACAATCTCCGAAAAGGGAACATAACGATCCCAAAGGAATACATGAAAGAACCCCAGAAAGGAGGTTCTGTCAATGTTATTTCAACGGATCCCATTGTTCCGATAGACCCTTACACGACCGATGATGGATGGAGTACCGCTTGGACGAAGTAATCGAAGAAAATTTTGGATCGCATCCAAACCACTTTGGCGCATGCTTCAACTAAGAGTTTGAAACCTGTCAAGCCGGCGCTATCGCTTGCAATTGAAGAACCGCCCCAGGAGGAAACAACTGTAGAAAAGAAAGAGATTGTAGAAAAAAAAGGACCGAGGCTCCTGAGGCTAGACTAGGGGCTGCTTATCCTAGGATGGTTATTTCCGATTAGGGGGAAAAATTCCTCGAACCTCTGACTTTGTATGATAATTTGCTCGCTCCGGCGGGATCTTATAATGATAAGAGTTATGGCATTGGCTACGTTTTGACTGTTTCTAACGATTACGTAACGAATGACAACCAATCTAATTCAGATCCCGATTTCGATACCAATAATAATTCTCAAATCATACACAACCTCGAAATCACGATGACAAAGGAGACATTCACCAAGAAGGCTACGAAAGTTCAACAAGCGATGAATCCATTTGTGAATTTCGAGGAACTCCAATCACAATAGAGTTAGAGCCTTCAGATTCCGAAGCAACTCCAAAAGAACCTGTCATGCCAATTCAAAAGGAGACACCTATAAACTCAGTACTAGATTCAGAAGAAATCACAGAAGTCAACTTAAGGAGCGGAAATGTTCTACCTCCGAGAATGAGTCCAAAAGACAAAGGAAAGCAGGTGGTTGTTCAGGAAGAATCAACTCCAGCAGAAGAATTGCCTATTCGGGAAGAAACTGAGACGCATGATAACAAAGTGGACTATAACGTGCTAGCCCATCTTAGGAAACTGCCAGCCAAACTGAGCATCTACGAAGCTCTCATCTTATCAAAAGTGATGAGGGAAACTCTGATCAAGGCCTTACTTGGTCCAGAGATTTGTTTAGCTCAGATGGCCGGAGATTCCTTAGACGAGGTTTGCTCGTTAAAGGAACAACGAGGTGTTACCTTCACGGACAGTGATCTACTGCTTGGGACGGCCGATCATAACCGACCATTGTACATTTCAGTTACAATCAGAAAATTTACGCTCTCTAGAGTATTGCTGGATCCAAGAGCATCAATCAACATAATGAATCTCCGAACACCAGCATATTTGGAAATTGATGCTCGCGAGCTTGAAGCGGACAAGATGTTACTAAGAGAATTCAACCAGAAAGGAGAAAGAGCACTTGGATCAATAACACTATTAATGAAGACCGGTGACTTAGCAAAGACAACCGCAAAATTCCATATAATTGATTCTGAAACATCGTTCAACACGCTACTGGGCCGACCATGGATACATGAGAACCGGATGGTACCATCGTCTCTGCATCAGTGCATAAAATACTACGAAGGAGGAGAACAATGCATTAAAGGTGATTTGCAACCTTTTTCCGTACATGAGATTGGAGTCCATGAAGATGCAGCTTATTACGCACCTCCGAAGAAAACAATCTTCTCCAGAAACACCGTGCCAAATGAAGCAAAAGAAATACGAGACAATAAAGAACCTGAAGTTCTAGTCTAACAATCACTCACCACTCCCTTACGACGAGATGGTGAAGGTTTCGAGAGAACTCGCATCCGAGGTCGAGGCGGGGGACGAGGTCGTGGAAGAGACACTGGGACAATTGAACAGAAAAAGCCGATGATCAACATTGATTGGGAAAATAGCTCTGAGGAAGAAGAGGAAGTCAAGAAAGGAGCAGCTACAATAAACTGGAAGAAACCACAATTCAAGATTTCTCTCGAAGATGAGAAGAACGAAGAATACAAAACGATGTACGAGAAGATTAACCACTATGTACATACTATGACCCTGACCCCGATCCAGTCTAATAAGATCGAGGGTATGGTGGTCAAAGAAGTACGTGGCAGTGGTGCAAAGCCAATCAAATTTTACCATGACACTTCTTCTTCCAATACTGAAAACAATGTACAATTTGAAGATGTCGCTTATTCCGAATTAATGGAATTACCTTTTGAGTGGTACTCTCCCTGTGTTCAAAATTTAATTCAACGTGGTGTCTTACCTCGACAATGGACAAAAGGTCGAGCACAACACTTCGAAAAATTATGGAATAATGCCGGTCGGCCTCCCAATTCAAAACATGGTCTCGAATTTGGCACAGTAGGTTCAGTTGACGATACGGAATTTTGTTTGGTTTTCACTTGCGAACCTAATGAAGACTGTTTAGAAACTACAGAAGAGCTTGAAGATCTGCAAATTGGAGATGCTCCACCAAAATTTGAAGAAGAAATTAAATCCACAATAGATGAGTTAATGGAAGTTAACTTAGGTACTTGCGAAAAGCCTAGACCAACCTTTGTTAGCTCCTTACTCAATAAAGAAGATTTCGAGGAAATGATCAAGCTATTAATGGAATTCAAAGACTGTTTTTCTTGGAGTTACGATGAAATGCCAGGATTAGCTCCAGAAGTCGCAGTTCACAGGCTAGGAGTGGATCCTATTTCTGTTCCAATCAGACAAGCTTCTAGAAGAATGCGTCTAGAAATTGAAGAACAAGTAATAACTGAAGTTAAGAAGCTAATAAACGTTAAAGTTGTTCGTGAAGAACAATACCCTACTTGGCTAGACAATGTGGTACCAGTCAGAAAGAAGAATGGTCATATCAGAATCTGTGTAGATTTCAGAGACTTGAACAAAGCATGTCCGAAGGATGAATTTCCACTACCAATCCCAGAATTGATGATCGACATCGCTTCGACACATGAAATATTCTCTTTCATGGATGGATCTTCAGGATACAACCAGATAAAGATGGCACCAGAAGACGAAAAGCTCACAGCTTTCAGAACGCTGATCGAAGTATATTGCTACACAGTAATGCCATTCGGACTAAAGAACGTAGGAGCAACATACCAAAGAGCAATGACAAAGATTTTTGATGAGCTCATTCACAACCAAGTTGAGTGCTACGTGGACGATGTGGTCATCAAAAGCAAACTGAAGAAAGATCACCTGTATGATTTGAGAATTGTTTTCGAGTGACTAAGGCGATACAAACTTAAGATGAATCCCTTAAAGCGGGATCGAAATTGATCCGGAAAAGATTAAAGCTATCTTAGAAATGCCGCCTCCCAAAACCTTAAAACAGCTACGATCCTTTCAAGGGAAGCTGGCATATCTTCGACTCTTTATCTCGAACTTGTCAGGTAGGTGTCAGCCCTTCTCGGCATTAGTTAAAAAGGACGCGAAATTAGTTTGGGAAGAGAAATGCCAACGGGCCATCGAGGACATCAAGCAATACTTAATGACACCTCCTGTCTTAGTAGCCCCAGTCTCAGGTAGACCGTTGATACTTTATACCGCGGCTCTAGACGACTCCCTTGGAGCCCTGCTAGCCCAGGTCAATGATGAGGGAAAAGAAAATACTCTCTACTACTTAAGCCTTCGTCTAATTCCGACAGAAGTCAAATATCCTCCAATTGAGAAGCATTGTTTGGCCCTAACCTTTGCCGCACAAAAACTCAGGCATTTCATGCTCTCTCACAAGGTCAACCTTATTTCGAAAGTTAATCCATTGCAATATTTAATGACCCGTCCAACACTTTCTGGCAGGCTTGTCAGGTGGTCAATGATACTATTGCAATTCGATATAACTTTCGTGCCTCTTCGTGCCGTAAAGGGACAAATCCTAGCAGATTTCCTTGCAGCACACCCTTTGCCGGCAGAATCGCCTCTCAATGACCACTTGCCAGATGAGCAGATAATGAACCTATAAGACACTGATGATCGACATTGGGAACTATACTTCGACGAAGCATCCTCAGCACAGAAAGACAAAGAATTGCAAACAATAGTGCCCGGTAAGGAAGAAATCAGACTAATCTTTATAACACCGGAGCGGGGGATGTTAAGATACTCCTACCATTTAACTGAGCCGTGCACAAACAACGAGGCAGAATACGAGGCCCTCATAACAGGACTAGAACTGACCATTCAGATGGAAATAACAGACATCAACATCTATTAAGATTCTCAGTTGATCATTCAACAGGTCGCGGGACAATAGAGAATCTTAAATCCAAGACTCGAGCAATACTTTCAGTATGCTGTTGGAACAAATTCCGAATGTAACAATCTACAAGATCTTTAGAAGAGAAAATGCTCTCGTGGATGCGCTAGCCCTCCTTGCAGAAGAATTTGCTTGCTTACAAGATGAGTCAGTTGAAGTGTCAGTTCAAGGACGACGAGTCCTATCACAACCCGACATGGATATGATACAGAAATCAGAAAAAGCAGAGGAATCAGTTGTAGCAGTGGCGGAAAACACAGAAGATTGGCGTCAGTCGCTAATAGAATACCTGCAAACAGGGAAATTACCAGATGATAAGTCATTAGCACATCAAATCAAGAAAAGAACTCTGTCTTACGCATTAATCAACAATACATTATACGGAAGGTCTTTTGATCGGATGTGGTTAAGATGCCCGAGCGGGTCCGAGGCTCGTGAAATTGTCAAAGAAGTGCATTCAGGACTTTGTGGCGCTCATCAGTCGGGCCCGAAAATGAAAATGAAAATTAAAAGACTAGGGTATTACTGGCCCTCGATGATGACCGACTGCATGAAGATTGCCAAAAGTTGTCACCAGTGCCAGGTACACGGAGTGGTTCTACACCAACCTCCAAATGTGCTACATCCGACAATTGCATCGTGGCCATTTGAGTGTTGGGGCACAGATATAGTGGGTCCGATAGAACCGCCTTCTTCAAGAGGACATCGCTTCATCCTTGCAGCTACATACTACTTTTTTAAATGGGCAGAAGCAGTTCCACTCAGAGAAGTAAAGGCACACCATGTGCTACAATTTTTTAAGAACCAAGTCATCTACCGTTTTGGGTTACCGCGCAAAATCATTTCAGATAATGGGTCTGCATTTAGAAGTACAAAAATCAACAATTTTGTTAGGAGACATGGACTCGACTGGGGATACTCAATAATCTACTACCCAAGAGCAAACGGCTTGGCCGGGGCTTTTAATAAAACGCTCGTTCAAATCTTAAAGAAAACTTTGGACGACAACAAGAGAAATTGGCACGAGAAGTTATTAGAAGCCTTATGGGCCTACAGGACAACCTTCAGGACTCCTACTCAATCACACCTTACACTTTAGTGTACGGGTCCGAGACAGTGTTACCATTGGAAGTCCAGCTTCCATCACTCAGGATTGCAGTTGCAAATAAAATTACCACAGAAGAAAATGCCAGATTACGACTGGAAGAACTAGAAAACTTGGAAGGAAAAAGACTTGCAGCGTAACAAAATTTGGAACTGTACCAAGCTAAGATGATCCAGGCTCATGATAAATTGGTCCGCCCAAGAACTTTCAAAGTTGGTGAGTTAGTTCTTGTTCTCAGAAGACCTATTCTTGCACATCGCAAGATAGGGGGCAAATTTGAACCAACTTGGGAAGGGCCGTTTATAGTTGAGGCAGTCTACTCAGGAGGCTCCTACCAACTTGTGAATTGCCAAGGAGAACGACAAATGCTTCCAATCAATGGACGATATTTTAAAAAGTATTACGCAACCTGATGTTTCAAAGGGTGGCCTCTAAAATAGAGTCCTATCCCTAGAAACATGGTTGAGACAATCACTTTGTGACTGGGTCCGAACCCAAAAACACAAAAAATAAATAAAAAAATGTACTGAAAAAATAAAATAAAATACGTGAAATCATAATAGTATAGTTTTACCCTTCCGTTCAAATCAAATCTTGTTCCTGATCTTTCTTAATCTTTTCCTACTTTCCTTAAATATTAAAATAAGTGAATAAAAATCTTCGGTGATAAATATTTTCATAATGTTCTTGTTCTTAGTACAGCCCCTGATCCTTTCCTTATCTTTTGTGCAGTGAAATGTTGAACGGGCGGTTGGTCCTAAACTTTAGAAATGGTGTGAGTCTCGCACTCGATGAAAAGAGGGTGAAGGATGGAGCAGTGATAGAGATTGACTCGGACTTCACACCAGCTAGCCTACAATACGAAGAAAATGATTGGATCTCAGTTGATCGAGAAGAACTTCACAGCCAAACAGTGATGAAAGTGGGTGGCCGAGCCACCAATCCAACAACAAGAAAAGAAAAACAAACGCCGCAGAAGATAAGAAAATTATGTCCGTGGTTGCTACAGCAGAAGGTGGGCTTTTCATTGCCGCGCCCACAGAAATTCAAGGAGTGAGAAGAGCTACTCTCACTGCTACCCAGCGATGAAATAAGAATCGTCGTATTCGCAAGATGTTGACCAAGTTAGCAGAAGATCAACATGGACAGACAGTGGGTACTGTTAGTGCAAATGTTCCAAGGAGACCGGTTCGACAGGAACCAGAAAGAAGAAAGCCAACTCAAAAAAGGTTGGAACAGATGAAAGAAATACCAGGAAGAACAGAAATGGAGTCGGTGCCTCAACGCCGAGCAGATGTACCAGACCCGAAGAGTCTTGTTGTGAAAGCAACCCAGGAGGATGTCTCTACAGAGACTATCCCCGAGGAGCCGAGACATGCAGAAGAGCGTGCTGGGGTTGAGTCATACATCCCACAGTACGTTACCAGACACCGAGGACTTCAGATAATTCCAGAATATGAGCTGGAGAAAATGCAGCTAGTTGAAAAGAAGACCTTGGAATACTTTGAAAGGATTGAAGGCAGAAGAATCAACATCCTGGAAGGCCTCGAGCTACATACAGGTGTATTCTCAGAATACGAGCAACAGCAGATTGTGGATTGCATTCTAGAACTTCAGAAGATGGGTCGAGCAGGCCGTCTGTGAGAAAAGACTTATTCAGAACCCCGGAAGTGGATGCCAGGGAAAGGAAGAGTCACAATACAATGAGATGTTGCTATAACTTCGCAGAAGACAGAAAAGGGAATCCACCAGGGATACTCCGTCATGGTGAGGTGGATCCCATGCCAAGAATAATTAAAAGAATGGTGAAAAGAATGATAATGTGGAGGGTACGCGCGCGGATCGTATACCCAACGGTTGCATCATCAACATCTATCGAAGGGCGATCGCATACCTCCACACATAGACCACCACGACTTTGTCACACCTTTCTGCACAGTTTCGTTCGTCAACCGGTGCAATATCATGTTCAGATCTGACCTCCAGATAGCAGGCCAGGGCAAGTTCCAAGGGCCAGTGGAGATACCACTTCCGGTAAGTTCCGTCATGATACTACATGGAAATGGAGCGGATATCGCAAAACATTGCACACCAGGAGTACCAGTGGAGCGGATCTCTGTCACCTTTAGAAGAATGGACGCCAGAAAGGCACCATACCATTTCCAACCAGATCAAGAATTGGAGAGTCTCTGGCCATACGAGCTGTGAGTTACACGGGAGATATCACACCTCCAAAGCACATCCATGCGGCAATCCTGCCAAGGGTGGCTTGGAAGGTGTTGTTATTGACAATGTACCTTACTATTCAGACATGGATTTAGCAGATACTTTTGGATGGATCAACGAGAATCATACATAGTCCGTTTTGAGTCATGGATTGTATGAAGAATATTTCAGATCGAGTTGTATGATGTATCTTCAACAAGATTGGAATGAAAGTGACCATGTCACATTTTGCCTTCACCTCTTTTGTGCAAATTGACTGGGAAATGCGATTAAAGTTAAATGAACTTCGAACAAAGAACAGAAAAGAAAAGGAAAATAAATAAGAACTCTCTTTCATAAAAATCTAAACATTAAAAAGAATTTCAAATCCACATGAACTTCTACAATCATTCTCTGCACTTTGCAATATGTTCAATCTCTGCATTCATAAATCTCAGCATTCGGGATAGGGTTCCGCCCTACTCCCATCTCAAGAAATCTCGGCATTCGGGATAGTGGTTCCGCCCTACTCCCGTCTCAACGAATCTCAGCATTCGGGATAGGCTTCCGCCCTACTCCCATCTCAGCAAATCTCAGCATTCGGGATAGGGTTCCGCCCTACTCCCGTCTCAGCAATCTCAGCATTCGGGATAGGCTTCCGCCCTACTCCCATCTCAGCAATCAGAATAGGGTTCCGCCCTACTCCCATCTCAGGAATCGGGATAGGCTTCCGCCATACTCCCATCTCAGCATTCGGAATAGGCTTCTACCCTACTCCCTTCTCAGCAATTCTCAGCACTAGGTATAGGCACAGTCCTACTCCTTTTTGAGCAATCTCAAAATTTGATCCTCTCAGCAAGAAATTGAAATCAAAACACTCTACATTTCGGATAGGCTTTGTCCTATTCTTCCTCAGCATTTGGAATAGGTTCTGTCCTACTTCCTTCTCAACATACAAATACATTCGGGTGAACCATAGCCCTACTCTTTTCTCCTCATGAAATCAAGTTGAAACTCAAATCGAAATTCAAAATCAAAATTAAAACTTGAAACAGAAAATGAAACGAATGTAGGATCCAATCTCTTGAAATCTTGTGATCTGAAATTCACCACCTTTTTCCCCAGCGAGAGTTCTGGAATCTTCAGTCTTGGAGATTTACCTGATACTCCCCAGTGGAAACTTCTTACACTTCGTCCTAAGTTTGTCACTTGGACATCTGTTTTGGTTCTGTTGATCTCTTCGGTCAACGCCAATACGCGCGGTGCACTTGGTGAGCACACCACACCTATTGGGGGTCCATTTGTTGACCTCATTTTTGATGAGGTCTTCTCTTCCTTCTTTAGTGCTTAGGATCTAGCCTTAGGCTTTTCCTTTGACCATCTTAGAGGACTAGATTGGGACCCATCCTTTAGAAATTTAAACCACTTCTTGTCTCCCTACAAACCCCACAAGCTTGATTGTAGACCCCTAATCACCTAGAGGGTTGAAATCAAAAGTGAAGGTTTAAAGGATGAGTTCCCCATAAGACTCTTTGGCCTTAGGACCACCCTGGGTAGCTTAGTCTGGTGAGGGTTGGCTTACACACTCACTACACTCATACTCTACACTCTCACACAAACAATCCAAATCCTAAAACCACACCCATACCCAACTTGACTCCTTGACTCATTTAGGTGATTCATATGGATGGACCTTAACCCCTAAGCCCCTGGCTAAGAGGGTTAGGAACGAAGATAGTGAATGCCTCAAATGAGTCCTCTCATGGCTCATATAGGCTTAATATGGCTTCATAGCTCAATCAAAGTGATTCCATTTCACTCATATTTGATCAATCTTCTCTTTTCCAAAATTTCAATTTTTGACCCCGGAGACCCTATACCTATCAAACCTACCAAAAGCCCTTAAAATTGCCCAAATCCTCCAAAATTTCCAAATCACCCAAAATTCCCCAAAATTAGCAGTAAACATTTCCTCACTAATCTAATTGATCATACATAGCCAAAAATACCAAAGATTCCAAAAATGCCCCCCAATACCCTTCAAATACCCAAAATACCCCTCTTAGCCAAAAAATCCAAAAATTCAAAAAATTCCCAGAAAATTTCAGAAAATCCCAAATATTCCTAATTTTATTTTGTTCAACAATACTATGAGCTGATTTTGTCAATTTACCCCACTTTTCCCAAAACCCCCAATTTGACCCATTTTTAACCCAAATGAACCCAATGTCAAACCAAACCTCCCCAATTGACCCCAATTTTGGTCCAATTCAATTCTAAACTTCAATTCAATATCCCCAATATCAATTTAGACCAAATACAAGTCCAATTTGATTGACATTTGGATTCAATTCCAATTTGGAGCCTAAAGCCCAATTTTGACCCATGACCTAAACTTGACCCAATTTGACCCAATTCAACTCCAATTGATCCCAAATCTTTCCCAAACCTTCATAACATCCCCATAAACAAAACGATAACATGATTTGCCCAAAATTTGGACCTAACCCCCACTCAAATTCAACCCAAAACCAAAAAACCCCAATTTTGACCAAAACCCAAACCTAACCCAAATAAGCCCAAGTCCCAAAACCAAAGCCCAACCAAAGTTGAAACCTCTTTGAAACACTCCCATAAACATTTCCAAACATTAAATTTACATAAAGTTCAACCCTAGCCCAACATTGGCCCAAGTTAGACCAATTTGACCTACATTGGCCCTTTTACCAAATGAACCCAAATTCCACCCAATTCAATTCTAAACTACCCCAAATTTGCTTCAAATCATTCAAGACACATCCTTAAACAAAACTCAACATTTTATTTGGCATGGCCCTTTACAATTTTTTCCATTCAAAAGCCCATTTTCAAACCTAATGGCTCATCCCCTTTAGCCTTCCTAAAAGCTCATCAAAAATGATTTCAAAAGGCCCGAAGCCCACATGACAATCCTCTATCATCATCCATTTGATTTAAAACACTTCTTAAGCTCTAAAATCCATCATCAAATAAATCCAAATCAAGCCTTATGACAATTCTCCTTAAATCCATAAAAAATTCCAATACCCTTTCTCATGCAAGTGAGACAACTTTTCCCAAGCCATGCATGAGCCCCATGGGAGCCATGAGTGCCATGGAATCTACTTTCCACCTCACCAAACCATTAATGGCAAGAGAGGGGATCTCTTTCTTAAACCCTTTTAAACCCTTTTTTACCTTAAGCATGTCAAACACTAAACCATGCTTAGCCACCTCACCATGGATGGAGACTTCACCACCCCTTCTAAGCTGAACTAAATGATTTCCTCAGCTCAAAATCAGGTCTTGGGGAGGTGCACCAAGCCTATTTCCATGGATTGACCCAAACCAAGCCAAAATGGACTCTTCCCCATTCCATTCCAAGCCATCCCCTTTACACATGGCAAAGCCCGATTGATCGCACAAACCTCCAGCCACGACCCACCTGGCCCCGAGGGTGACCCATGCCTGCCGGCCAGCCGCCTGGATCGCCGGAAAACACCATGGCCGAGACCTTGGCAGGAGCCAAATTTTGGAATTCCACCTTGCTGACTTGTCTCAACCCAAATGGACAACATTGCTCTTCTTCTCCTCACCAGAGCAGCTGATCCCAGCCTTCAATCCCCCTGGGAGGCCCTCCACCCCCTCCTATTTAAACACCACCACCTCTCGGCCAAAGGAGGTGCTGAACCAAAACTTACTGAAACCCTGCCAAAATCATCCCAAACCACTCTCTACACATAGAGAACTTGATCCCCACTGAAATCCCCCTGCCATTTCCTCTCTGTGAGCTCAATTTCACAGTTGAAATCCAAGCCCAAAACCAAGACACTTCACTACAGTGAGCTAATCCCCAAATTGATTGGTCCTACACCTTCACCAGACCAAGAGAAGAAGTTTACCAGCAAAAGCCCCCTCTCTAGGCCAGCCATTGCTTCTAGCCTCCAAGCTCTGTGATCGGCTGTGGGCACTTTCATACCTAGACAATTCACCAGGCCAAGGGACTTCATCTGGAGCTTGCTTGGACCCAATAGAACATGACACAACTCTCAGATCGAAGATTCACTTCTCTGAGCAAAGGTATGGACTCACTCTTCTTCTTGAGCTTCCATAGATTCTCCATTTAGTTTAAATCAATTTCAATGCATGTTTACCGTATGGATGTGTTCGTATCTTCAAGACGAATCCATAGAGCATAAGAACACAAAAATCCGTTGAGAATCTAGTGAGAAATTAGGGTTAGAAGGTTGACGGTCACAGGTTCACACCAGTCGTAGACGATGACCAGGAGCCATCGGATCGCGTGTGTATCGAGTGGACGGTCAGGATCACGCCGGATGGAGCAACGAGACATGAACCGCGGGCCGCATGGCATCTCAGTCAGATGGCAGCGCCGAATCAAAAGATGACGTGTGGAGCTTCGGAGACGCCGAGGTTGACGCGGCGCCGCGTGGATAAGTAGGAAATTAGGATTTTTCTTATTTATTTAATTACCAGAACTTTGAAAATTCATAACTTTGTGTAGAAAAATCCTAAAAATAAAATAAAAATACCCTCTTGCTCAGTGAACAGAGGAGAATAATGTAGAAAAGAAATCATGTAATTTCATTAAGTATTTTATTTTTAATGATTTATTTACTCTCTGCATTGTTTTAATTCTCCATGCATATAGGAAATTCACCATGGCATTAGACCATAGGGCCTTTGAGCCTCTGAACTTGGGAACATTCCCTGAATTTTCCAAGGTCAGAGGCCATCCCTATGATAAGTTATTGATTTTTCAAATTCATGTTGCTGTTTTGAGTATTTTAATTCCAATAATTAGCATGTTAAGAAATAAATTCTAGGAAAATTTGGTGATGTTTCTTGTGACCAGAGAGGCCTAGGAAAAATAATTTTTGAGTTAATTCACTTTGAGCAACCCTAATTGGCCTAAATAACCAAAAGTGAACTTTAATTAATTAGGGTTAACCATTCATCAAATTAACTTAAAAACAATTCTCCACTGTCCTTTAGGGATAGGAGAACACCACATAAAAATTTGAAAACAATTGGACTTGATTAACCCCACCAAATGGGTTGATTAAGCCTCTTAAGTAATAATGAATAAAATTAAACTTTAAAAAATTCATAACTCACAAAATACTTTTCAAAAATTCACAAAAATGGTTTTGGAGCTTCTCTGATATCAGAGGAATTTTAAAAAAATTAAAATTGCAATTTTCTAAAAAGATTGATTTTTAAGCTTATTTTAATATTTTTAATAATTAAAAAATAATAAAATCACAAAAATATTAAAAATCACCAAAAATGTCACATTTTGAATTCTAATCACTTAGGAACAAACCAAATATTTTTCTTAAGTCCCTAGGATAAGATATTGAATTTTAAAGGCTTAATGTAATTTTTAATATTAAAAAATGTATTTTCCAACTTTTCACAAAAATAATTCTAATAAATCAAAGAAAAATCAAAAAAATATAAAATTTATTTCTCTGGACTCCTTGAGGTTAGAGAGATTTAATAAAAATATAAAATCCATTTTTCAACTTTAATTTTTTTAAAAATTAATTAATGCTTCAAAATTCAAAATAATTCTAATAAATAAAATATAATTCAAAAAATTACCAAAATTAGTCCAACTGGTCCTCTAGTCATTAGAAACATCCCATAATTTTATTAAGGATAAAAATATTTCCTTGGTCATGTTATTGAATTTTCCTTGAAAACCCCTATTTTCCATTAAAAATAATTATATAAATAAATTAAATACAGAAAAATCACATTTTCACCTCTAATGTCTTAATTGACATGTAAGTGAGGTCTCATAAAAATTTTAAGTTCATTTGATCTTAATTTAGTGAGTTATAGAATTATTAAGCTTGAAGGGCAAAATGGTAATTAAAATTTTCAACCTTTAATTAAAATTTTAGGATTAATCAAAAGGGAAGGGTAAAATATTTGATTTTAAACTGATTTTGGATGATTGAAACCTAAATGGTTAAGGGTAGAAACCCACCAATCATTTTAAGAATAATTAAAGTAAACCTTAATTAATTAATTAATTAAATTTGGAAGATTAATAAAAAAATTGAAATTATAAAGTAGGGATATTATTTAAGAAGATATTTATTCTTTAATTTAAAAATCCCTAAATAAATCACTTCAATAATATTTAATTCTTAATTAAAAGATTAAAATAATAATCCAAATTAAAATTAAATTAAATTAAAGTAAATTAATTTAAATTAAATTAAAATCAAATCAAATTAAATTAAATTAAACTAAATTAAAAAAATTAAATTAAATTAAAAATAAATTAAATTAAATTAAATTAAATTAAATTAAAATAAAAATTAAATTATATCAAATTAAATTAAATTAAACTAAGTTTAAAAAAAAATAATAATAAATTAAATTGAAATTAAATTAAATTGAAATTAAATTTAAATTAAAGTAAATTAAATTAAATTAAATTGAATTGAATTAAATTAAAATCATTTAATAACAAACCTAAATGAAATTATTAAGAATTAAACTTAAAATAACTTGAACACTATTCCAAACTTAAACTAATTTTCTATAATTAAATCAAAAAAAAAAATTAAATTGAATCATTAAGTTGAAATCATCAAAATACTTAATAACTTGATATGCCCTTTTAAAGCTTTTATTATTATAACTCTTAAATGAAACATCAAGTGAAGTGTTACCTCACTTATAGGATATTCAAATGTCCTAAGTTCACTGAGCAAAAGAATAACACTTAAATTCCTGATGATTAATTCACTTATATAATTAAATTCTCTTGGACTTAAAACGATCCTAGAAATATTGAAAAGATGTTTAAGATTTGTCTTAAGCACTTCCTCAATATGATAAGATGTTTATAAGAACAGTTGAACTTAATTATTTTTTGATGAAGAAAATCGTCCTTAAACCAAAATACAAGAACCTAGACGTCATAGGAGGTGACTAGCTATAGGATTAGGACTTTAATAGATAAACTAAACCTTCCCCTTAGCTTTACCTAGGTACTTGTTGAAATATTTAAATGCCTTAACATGCGTTTTAAGTGTAGCTTGGGATGACGAGAAGACCCTCCAGGTACGCTTTTGTTTTATTACAATTTACTTTATTGCAAATGCACTTTACCTTTCTTGCATGATAAACAACTGTTGCATGAAAACCAAAACCTTTAGGGTAGTCTCTGAATTAAAACAAAAACTAAATAATTCACTGCAAGATAAAAATCACCGCCACAACATTTCAAAATATAAAAACAACTCAAAATTTAATCACAAACAGAACACAAAACTACAATTGCAACTAAATTAAAACATCTCGTTGAATGATCGGGAATACCTCGGATGATGTAACCCACGTGTTGCTAACGGGATTTCCCACGGTCTAAATGAAAGTGTGGAACTCATTCAGTTGAGTTTAGCAAATTCATCTAGACTAAGTGAATTCAATGAAAATAACGGTGCCGGGATGACGGAACCGTAGGATCTTAATCTGTTCTGTTCTAATAACTTTATGATTTGTTTTAACTAAAACACTAAAAACACTTGGACTTTAAGATTCCTAAAACCAAAATCTTCTCTTCTCTTTTGATTACAATTTTCTAAAACTAAACCTTTGCAAAAATAAGGAGCTTGGAGCATGGTGGGCAACACGGCCATCTTCGTCAGCAAAACAACTCTACATCAGTTAAACGTTCCTAGAATTAGATAACCAAGCCATAGGATTTTGAGGTAGTTTGCTTAGTGCAACATAAATCCTCAACCTTTTTGTTAGGCTTTTGTATGATCATATCATGTAAATTAAGCCCTAACCAGTCTTAGGATTCTGAGGTAGTCGTTTGGTACGACATAAACCCTCACATCTTCGAGGCTATTCGTATGATTTTATCATACACATATAAGTCCAAATTAATTAAAACTGGCAAGATTAAAATCTCAGATAATATTAGGATTTTCTTAAACTCGAAACCAAACAATAGGATAGTTTGGGAAGTTGCCAAGATTCTTCTTGGATCCTCAGCTTCTCCTACTCCTCTTCCTTTGGACTCCTAAAATAAACTGTTCTAAATTTGATCCATTCCCTTTTGAAATTTCCAAAATCCAATCATTTGAAAACCTTAAACTTTGAAATTCTTGAGAGAAAAACCACTGATCATTATCGAGAGTTTTCTTAAATGATTCACTTCATTTAAGATGTAATTAACTATAGGGTCTTGCCCTTATAGGGAACTTTAAGAACCCAGGTAATATAAACCCTGCTTAATTCATTTATATTAAGCAGGGGAACTTTTTCGGCTTATAAAATTGGTTCGTAGACCAAACAGATGACACAAATCTGCTAGTTTATTTAACCAAGCCCCATCATCAAGCAGTGTGTCTACTCTTTGGGATAGATACACGATTTGTGATGCGGTGCTCGTTTATATAAACTATTCGGGATGTGAGATCAGTTTGATTTCATATCTTAAAATTTTCAAATTTAAAATTATTTTCAAAATCAAATACTACTTTTCAAATTATTTATTTAAATTAAATTAAAAATTCGCCGACAATTTCTGTAGGCGACCTCTTTTCAAAAATACAACACTCAACTTAAAAATATGCCGACAACGCTGAAAGGTAAATTCAACCATTTTTTCCTCTAACTAGCACAAATTCAGTCTCAGTCCAGGGAAAATTTGCATAAGATTCTCTAACAACGCCCAAAACAACATTTGCAATAAAATAACAAAATTGTTCCCAATTTCGCTCAGCAATTAACTGTTCGATAGATCCACCAGGATTATCAAAAACTCGATCCTGAATACACTTCTTATTATAAAGGTAAGAGTTAAAATGAAACTGTGCTTTCACATTAACAAATATTTCTTCATCATAATCAAATTTTCTCTTCCCTTTACTCAACCTTGGAGCCATGTGGATTTCTAAAAATTGCAAGAAAAATCTAATAAAGTCCAAATCCACTATATAACAAACTCCAAATACTATTCTAAACTAGTAAGAGAAAATTTCATCATAGGAAACCCCAAAATTTCTTCAAAAATCCCAAAATTCCAATCTAAGCAATGTGAGAGATTCCTATGGTGAAAATAAAAAATTTTTAACTCAAAGTGAAGCTCTTACCAAGAGAAGTGTAGATTCGGTCTCGAAAAGCCTTGAAATGGCTGCAAATCTAAGATTTAGCAAGCCATAGGTCTTCAAAGTCACGAAAATGGAGGAGGAAGACAAAAGCAATGGAAAAATCACGGGTCCCACGGTCAAAATCATGAAATAAAGGGTTTTTGGCCTTTTTTTGTATTCGGGCACCGGCGGTGCTTTATTTTTTTTAAATAGGCTAAAGTCTTTGGATTTGGGCACCTGTGGTGCCCATTTTGGCGCCGACGGT
Organism: Papilionanthe hookeriana x Papilionanthe teres; assembly: GCA_022702705.1. NCBI lineage: Eukaryota > Viridiplantae > Streptophyta > Magnoliopsida > Asparagales > Orchidaceae > Papilionanthe > Papilionanthe hookeriana x Papilionanthe teres. Next base: position 65,672,262 of record CM040439.1, on the reverse strand, counting down.
GCAAGTGTAAAAATTTTTCTTGGTCCGAAAATATTTTCATAATGTCAATCGTTTCGTCCTCCATAATGACATTTAACACTTCATTAAGCATCTATTTCATCACACACGAAATAAGTAACACAATTCTTACACAAACCACACAAAACATCACTTCTACATATAAAATCTACATTACAACATAAACACCAATATGTTCATCAAATTAATTCAACAAGTCTAAGAATTTTTAATGTTGCAAGTACGCTATGATAAGAAAACACTAAAATCTAAGCACACATAGCGAAATTAAGCATAGAAAATCCAAATGCAAACTACAAAGAAATGCAAAGAAAAGACTAAACACACCAAACAAAATTAAACAAAGTAAAGCAAACACACATCAAACATAAGCAGAATCCAGTAATCACTCCTCATCGGTCTCAGAACTATCTTCCTCTCTGAAAGCTCCAATAGATTGCTGATGCACGAACAAATTGTAGAATGGATGAAATGGGAATTCATCAGATGAATCCTCAGTAATCACAGTGTTCTTCTTCATCAGATTAATAAGGCCCATCTCAATCCGACCAGTGTGATCAAATTGTTCCTTCATCCTCCAGTCTATATGATAAAAAAATCAGAAATATTATTGATGGAATTCATAACATTCTGTACCTCTTTTTCCAACTACTTGATTCTCTTTAGTATCATTCTGGAACTTTCAGGAAAGTAAGGCTGAATAGGTGATCCACTTTTCGATATTTATACTTACTATTATAAAAGTTAGCAACGACACCAAAAGCTTGATCCGCACTAAATATATTCTTATGATTCTGTTATGGAATTTATGGTTTATATTGTGTATACTACGCAAGTATACATATCGTTATCAAGTAATATAAAGCTCTAATGGAGTCCTAGATATCGATTCCACAGGGAAGTTAGAAAATTTCAAAGAACAACTTAAAGTAAATTTTACTTATTAATCTAGTATACAAAAATTTAGATTACTTAGACTAAAATAAACTAATGCTTAAAATGTTAATATAAGATTTCAGAAAAGTATCTTTCTCCTTGTTTTAGAGTAATAAGTGAATGAAAATTTAAATTAGTTTTTAATTATATTGTGTCAAATAGAAGCATACCTATTCTTTACCCTTTGGTCCAGGTGCAAAGAATATTGACTAGTCTTATGTTTGATTACTGAATCTGCGGCTAGGCTGGGAGGATATCGACTGCCACTTCAGAGCTCCCACGATCCCCTCGCCTGAGGGCTAACATCTACACTTCAGTTCTCAAACAATAAGACCAAATTGAATATTTTAGTCTGTCACACTAAAATGTTCAATTCTAATCCCGCTAGTTAATATTTACCTATTTATTTGCACCCTCCTTCCAAGGCTTTTGATTTCTCTGAATTTTAAATGTAATCTTTACTATAGTTGATAATTCAACATATGTTAACAAATCAATTGGCCAGATTGAAAGTAAATTACGATTCAAGTAAAAAGATTAGCACAATTTCTATTTTCATATTTCAGGCACAACTATTTAAATTTGTCATTTCACTAATCTCAAGAACAAGGAGAAAGACTAAGGAAACTACTCAGAATGCATGGGAAAAATAACATAAAGCATGGATTGCATTAAAATTAACAAACAAATAATAAATATACATATCTCAATTCTTCTCCCCAAGCAGAATCTTGAAGTTCCTTTGACTCTTCCTTCTATTACATCACACCAAAATGATAAAAACTTAATCTACTCACTCAAAAGACTCTTAAATTACACTTAACTTCCACACAAATGACTAAAACTGACTCTAGAATGACACACCAACTGACTAAAATTCAGCTCTATTTATAGAAGGGTCAAATCTCTAAAGGTTGCTTAAGCACCTCTTCAAAAAGCGTCCAGGTTCAATGTATCTGGCTCAATTCAAATATCTCGTCGTCGGCGGGCATCGGTCTCGCCGTCGGCGGGCTTCTAGAAGATGGGCAAACTGCGCCGATCTCGCTGTCGGCGGGATCGATCTCGCCCTCAGCGGGCTCCTTATAATATGTTAAAAATCGTTTGGGAAAATTCACCGTCGGTGGCCTAAATCTCGCCGTCGGCGGGAAAGTTCAATTCATCAAATTGAGTCCTTTTTGCTCCAAATTTGCTTCTTTTGTGTTTTTTGCCTTCAGTACTTATAAATCTTCATTCTTGCAATAAAACAAATAAAATACCTTTCTTTAAAGTGCAATTTCATATAAAATTGGTATGAAATTTTTAATATATTTTCTAGTGATCAAATTTCCCCAAACTTAACTATTACTTGTCCTCAAGTAATTTTAATAATATATAAAAAGTAATGATTATTTGTAGTAAGGTTTTAATTCAGAAATACTATGAATTAGATTTAAATAAATACTATAGTTAAGTTTAATAGAAATATTTTTAGATATTTAAATTAATTCTATAGATATAAGGCTATTTAGTCATCAAGTTTAAGATATTTAGTCTTCTATTTATTTCAAGAATGACTATATTTGAAATATTAAATTACTTCAAATATTCAGATGATGGGAATTTCATGAAAACACTACTCAGTAAAATATTAATCCATATATATATAAGTTTAGAAATATATCTGAGTTTTTCTTTTAGGTTGATTCAAATGAAGCCAATTTTTGATAAGGCAATTCCTTAAGCTTCTCCTCATTTATATTTCTCTTTTTCATTTGGATTGATATTCAATCCAATATATATTTTTTATTTATTTTTTTTCTTTTCAGGGATTGATTTTCAATCCTTCTTTTTCTTTTTTTTTAAGTGAAGATTAATATATCTGGATAGCCTGTTAATGATTTTGAACTTCACTTTTCTCTTTCCTAAATTTTGAAACTTGAAATATTTTCTTACTTAATATATATTTCAAAGTTTTTACTTTATTGGGTTTCAATCTTTTCTTTCTCAACTAAATATTTAAGAATTTCATATTTTAAATTATAGTTTTCCTTACTTTAAATAGTTAACTATATTCTTATTCTTTTGAACTAAATTTCTTAATCTATAAAATTATTTTATTTTCTAAAAATATTTTATTCAACTTTTTATAATATTTAGATAAATTAATTCTAGTTACTGAATTAAAATTACTACCAAAAATAATTTTTATAATAATTTTGAAAATTTATATCGAGAACAATTTAATAATTAAATTTGTTATTTTTCTCTCCCCCAAACTTAAAGTTTTCTATCTATTTACATATATGGTGGAAAGAAAATAAACTGTAAATTGAAATCATACCTTCGGGCTTTAGGTATTTCTCCTTTTGAAATTCCGTAGGCTCTTTCCATCATTTAACTAACCTGTACTGTTACTATCTTTCTACACTTATAATTTTTAAGAATGTGTTGGGTAAAGAAATTTTTGAAATAAGTTCAAAACACTAACATAATTGATACTAAAATATTAAACTACATCCATATATATTTTAATAATCCAATCCAAGATTTTAATAACAGTCCGAAAATATTAAAATTAAAAACTCTCTACTTTAAATATTACATCAGAATTCAAATGTTTATCACAACATCACAATCAAAGTTCACAACTAAACATCAGTTATGTATTTAAGAAAAACATACAAACAATCATAACATCAAAGTTCATGAATTAGACAACTAAACAAATAAACACAAAACATAACATCTAATCTTCTGCATCAACGTCCCAAGCAATATCATCATTTCCTTGATCAGTGGGTAGATTAAGCTGATAATGAGTATATCGGGGGCACTCAGGAAATACTACATCGAGCTCTCCTCTCCTGTAACGACTCTTTGCCTCATAATATACTATCTCATACTCTGAATGCCTCTGAAGATACTCGCTGTCATAATCATGTCTTCTTTCCAAGCCTCTGATTCTCTGATCAATATGCTCCAGTTTTCGTCTATTTTTTCAAAGCACTTCCGCTGAAGGGTCATCTCATTCATAAAATTTTGAAGGGTAGGAGTACTATAGGGAGGAGAGTCATAACTAGTAGAGCGAATATCTCTACTTGAAGAAGGCACAGAACTCCTTGTTCCAGATCTCCATCCCTCGTGGGATTCATTTCTTAATATTAGCCAGAGTAATGGTTTTCATAGGCTCTACCCATTCCTCATCATCTCTTGCCTCTACCCCAGATAATTGGCATAGTGCATAGATAAGACCAGGATGTCCTAGTCCTCCTCCACTTTCACTTCTTGAGGTGGCTAATATATTCTTATAAATTATACTTCCCACATTAATACTTTTTGGTTCTAAATACAGAAATTCAGAACTGCTCTATCTCTTGTTACCTCACTATGGTGGTAAGTAGATAACAATGTAGAACAAATAAAATAGTGCCAAGCTTTAGATGATGCATTCAACATAGAAAGAGGGAAGCTTACCTTTTCTCGCTGCTTCATTTTCCAAACTCCTTTCCCTTCAGTGAGAAAGTCTATCACCTCTTTCAGTGGTCCTTCCATAGTTCTGAATGTATCATACTCACTGGTGTAGGTGTCTCTTACCTCGTAATAAACATTTATTCTTGCAGCACTGAATTCCACAAAAAATCCTCTAACCTTAACCGATGCATCTTCAGCCTGAGTCAGATTTGCATAGAATTCTTTCACTACTTCCACAGCGGCTCTGTTAGTTATGAAACAATAATTTTCCCTTCCTTTTTCTTTAATTATTTGCTCCACTTCACCTCTAGGACTTTTGAAAACTCGATCCTGAATGCATGTTCTGGCTTGAATATTGTGAAAATATCTCGATTGTGCCTTTGCATTCACAAAACGAGTTTCGTCGTAAACCACTCTTCTCTTTTATCGTGGAGCCATTTTAGATCTGTGAAATTTGCAAAAATTCTTAACTAAACGTCTAAATATTACTAACATGGCTTCCAATAGTTACTAAAATCAATCTAAATCAAGTTTCATGAACTTCTAATTCTTTTCTTCACATTTCAAAATTTTTCCAAAATCCTCAATGTAGAAGAAATTCATGGTGAAAATAAAAAATTTTTACATAGGAGTGATGCTCTTACAAAGGGAAGATAAAATCTGGCGTCAAAATTTGTTGAAACCGCTTCAAATCCAAGATTCCACAAGCCCTAGGTCGGTTTTTTTTAAGTTTGTAAGGAGGGAGACGATGAATAGTGTTTGTTGACCGGTCAAATAAAGGACATTTTGCGATCTCGCTTTCAGTGAGAAATATCTCGCCGTTGGCGAGCTAATTAATTCACCAAGGCCAAAGTTTCAGGAAAATCTCACCGTCAGTGGGATTTTCTCGCTGTCAGCGGGGTTTTCTTCTCTGTCAGTGGACTTTTCCTCGCCGTCGGCGGGTTTTCTAAAATTTTTTAATATTTTTAATTCTTACAATGTTTTTAATCTAGATTAAGCCTTGTTCATTGTTCTGGTCACTAAATTTGATATATTTATTAATATGTATTTTATTAAGATTAGATATTATACTAACATATAAATTCACACAACACAAACATTATAACTTTATAAATGAAATCCATGAACTTACAACTTCAAACACTACATAACTAGCAATTGACTTATCAAATTAACCCAAACACATCTAACTCGGCATTGCAATCCACACCACAATACTCTAAATGCTGAGACTAAACAAACAACATACAATCTCATCTAAACTAAGATTATCTATGTAAAGTTCAAACTAAATCAAAAACTAAATTCAAATCAACACACATACATATAATTTGAATATAAATCTCTGCTACTCATCTGAATCTGAACTGTTCTCTTCTCTGATGTTTCCAATAGAACGCAAGTGAACAAATAAATTATAGAAAGGCCTGAAAGGAAATTCTGCAGTAGATTCTTCTTCAATCCACCCTTTCTGTCTCAATAGTTGTATAAAACTTGCCTCCAGATGTCCTGTATGGTCAAAGTGCTCCTTCATTCTCCAATCGATGTGATAGAATAAATCAGAGATATTATCAATAGAATTCATCACATTCTGTAGTTCCTTCTCCAATCCTTTATGTTTCCTTAAAATGAGGTTTGTTCTATCAGCCAGGGGTTTAACTAAAGGATTGTTTTAGGATGCTTGATCAGAAATAATTACTGTACCATCATTATTATCCAATGTAGGAAACATATCTGTCGGATCTAATGGTTTCCAAGGCAATAGCACTTTTTCCCAAGCTTCGTAGGAAACTTGGTACCAACTACATAAAGCAAATATAGTTGATGGGTGTCCAAGTCCATGAATTGACCCATGCATAATTAATCCTAGTGCAGACTTCACAATAATAGATCCAACATCAATAAGCAATCCAGATTGAATACAGTAATTTAAAATTGCGCATTCCTTCGAAACCATGTTTACCCTCATAGTGGGTAATAACTTTGATGAAATAAAGAAATGCCAATACTTTGAGACAGGGTTAAGAAGTGACGCAGAAAAACTAACGTACCCGTCTTCTCGTAATTCCCAATCATCAGGTTCGTCGGTCAGATATCTGTAGATCTCATTCATGTTGTTTCTTGTAGGGACAAAATTTGAATAGTGGCAAACAGGGGTAGTTTCAATCGAGTATAATTCATTTATCTGAGAAGGAGTGAAAGTTACCCATCTGCCTCTTACGTAAACACTTCCATTATGGATCACATGCATATTAGAGTAGAATTCCTTGACTACAGGAATGACTACAACAGATGTTGTATAGCAGAATACCTCCCAACGTCGCTGGACAATCATTTCTTCAATTGTTGTTGTAGAATTCTCCATTCCTCTGTTTACGAATCCTCTCTCCTTAATCAGTCGTTTTTTCATCAAAACCTTGTTAAATATTCGCTGAGCCTCAGAACAGATGAATTTTCTTCGGTTAAAAACTCCGGATTTCGTGGTTTCTAGTGGATTGGTGGCCATAATAGATTGTTTTAGAGGGACTCTAGTCATTTCTAAGGATGAAGATAATGTAAAAATGAAGTTCTAAATGTTTTTTAAAGAGAAATGGCCTTAGAACCATCCAAAACATCAAAAAAACTCACAAAAACCACTTTTGAACTATCTCGCCGTCGGCGGTAACGATCTCGTCGTCGGCGGGATAGTTAATTAATTTAAACTAAAATTGAGCGTGTGTCGATCTCGCTGTCGAAGGGATCGATCTCGCTGTCGGCGAGATTAGGTAAATTGCCCAATATTTTGCTCCGGTCTGAATATTTTTTGAGTTCTTCGTATAGATTCAAAATTGTGATGATTCTAAAAAGTAAAATGAGTAGAATTCATTTTATATTTCAATTTTAAATGATATTAGTAAACAGATCTTAATTAATAATTACTATGGGTTGCCTCTCATAAAGCGCTTGGTTTAACGTCGTCAGCCCGACTTAATTTGGTCTTCTCCCGACTTAATAGTTAGTAATCAGGTTGATTGAGCATTAAAACCTTTTTAAAATTTGGTCTTCTCCCTTCAAAATAAGGTTTTGATCTGTGTCCGTTTACTTTAAATCTATGCCCAACTTTTGGATCTTCAATTTCTATAGTTTCGTATGAAAATATTTGAGTTATAGTGAAAGGTCCTAACCATCGAGATTTCAATTTCCCAGGAAATAATTTCAATATTGTATTATAAAGCAGAACTTCTTGTCCTGGTTCAAAATTCTTCGGAGTTAATCTTCCGAGCATGCCATAATTTCATTTTTTCTTTATAAATTTTATCATTATTATAAGATTCATTTCTTAATTCATCTAGTTCATTCAATTGCAATATTCTTTTCTCACCAGCTTCTTTCAGATTGTAATTAAATTCTTTAATTGCCCAATAAGCTTTTTGTTCTAATTCAACTGGTAAGTGGCAAGTTTTTCCATAAATAAGTCTGTAAGGAGTCATTCCAATCGGGGTTTTATAAGCAGTCTTGTATGACCATAATGCAGAATCTAGTCTTGTAGACAAATCTAATCAATTAGGGTTTACAGTCTTTTCTAAAATATGTTTAATTTCTTGATTAGAAACTTCAGCTAATCCACTGGTTTGTGGATGATAAGCAGTTGATATCTTATGAATAATGTTAAATATTTTCTACTAGTTTGTGAATATATTGATTTCTAAAATGAGATCCTCCGTCAGTGATAATCACTCTCGGCATTCCAAATCTAGTAAAAATATTTTTCATTAGAAACTTCGAAACACTCTTAGCATCACACCGAGGTAAAGCTTGTGCTTCAATCCATTTAGAAACATAATCAACAACAACTAATATATATGAGTTTCCAAATGAAGGAACAAATGGTCCCATAAAATCTAATCCCCAAACATCAAAAATCTCAACTTCTAATATAAAATTTAGAGGCATTTCATTTCTTCTAGATATATTACCTACTCGTTGGCATCTATCGCAAGTTTTGATATATCTAATGTAAAATTTTATAAGCAGTTTTATCTGTTCTAAAATGTCCTCCAAAATCAAAATCATGACATTTCTGAATGATTTGTTCTGTTTCTTCATAAGGCACACATCTTCTAATTATAAGATCCTTACATTGCTTATATAAATATGGTTCATCCCAAAAGTATGTTTTAGCATCATGAATGAATTTTTTCAGTTGTTGCAAAGTTAACATAGGTGGTAAAATATCACTTACAATATAATTTACTATGTTAGCCTACCATGGTATTTTTCACTCATTTATATTATATAACTATTCGTCAGGAAAACTGTCAATAATTTCATTATCAGTGTCAGATAATTCATTATATTCAAGTCTTGATAAATGATCTGCAATTTGATTATCAGTTCCCTTTTTTTTAATGATTTCAAAATCAAATTCTTGCATTAGTAATATCCATCTAATTAATCTTGGTTTGGAATCTTTCTTTTGCATTTGATATTTAATAGCAGAGTGATCAGTAGGCACAATACATTTAGTTCCAATTAGATAAGGCCTAAATTTATCAAAAGCATAAACAATTGCTAATAGCTCTTTTTCAGTAACTATATAATTCATTTCAACATGATTAAGAGTTTTACTTGCATAGTATATAACTTTGAAAATTTTATCATATCTTTGCCCAAGTACTGCTCCTATAGCATAATCACTAGCATCACACATAAGTTCAAATGGTTTCTCCCAATCAGGTGAAACTATTATTGGTGATGTGATTAATTTATCTTTTAATAATTCAAAAGCGTATAGGCATTCAGTTGTAAATTCAAATTTCTTATCCTTTTCTAAAAGTTGGTATAAAGGTTTAGTAATTTTTGAAAAAATTTTTATATAGCGTCTGTAGAATCCAGCATGTCCAAAAAAACTTCTTACCCCTTTTACCGTAGTTGGAGGTGGTAATTTAGCTATAACTTGAATATTTGCAGGGTCTACTTCCATACCTTTTTGCGAAATTTTATGCCCTAATACAATTCCTCCTGCAACCATAAATTGACATTTCTCTCAATTTAGAACTAAGTTAGTTTTCTCGCATACTTCTAATACGTTTTCAAGATGATTCAAGCATGCGTCAAATGACGTTCCAAATACAGAGAAATCATCCATAAATACTTCTATTCCATCATCAATTAATTTACTAAATATAGACATCATACATCTCTGGAATGTTGCAGGTGCATTACATAATCCAAAAGGCATTCTTCGAAAAGCAAATGTTCCATATAGACTAGTAAATGTAGTTTTCTCTTAATCCTCAGGAGCAATATGTATCTGATGATAACCGGTATATCCATCTAAAAAATAAAAATATTTATGTCCGGCTAATATATCCAACTTTGGTCTAGAAATGGTAATGGGAAGTGATCTTTCCTAGTGGCTGCATTTAATTTTCTATAGTCAATACATATACGCCATCCAGTAACTTGTCTTATAGGTATTAAATCATTATTTTCATTAGCTTTAACGATCACTCCTCCTTTCTTAGGAACACAATGAATTGGGCTTACCCAAGCACTGTCCGAAATAGGATATATAATACCATTATCTAGCCATTTTAATATTTCTTTCTTGACTACTTCTATCATTATTGGGTTTAATCTTCTTTGAGGATCTACTCTTAGCTTATGTTCATTATCTAAAATAATTCTGCGTATACAGATTGAAGGACTAATTCCTTTAATATCTGTTAAAGTCCAACCAAAAGTTTTTTTATATCTTTTTAATGTGTCTAACAGTTTTTGTTCTTGTGATTCATTCAATTCAGCTGATATAATAACTGGTAGGGTTGAATGGTTACCTAAATAAGCATATTTTAAATGATTAGGTAAAATTTTTAATTCAAGTTCAGGAGGTCTAATTATTAATGGAACTATAATCTTTTCAATGTTTTCAGTATTATCCAACATTTCGAATTTTTCCTGTATATAATCCAATTTTTCATTATTTGCTTCTTCAATTAATTCTATATTTTCTTTTTTCTAATTTTTCTTCATAATATTCTTTAAAATGTTCATTTTGCAAATGTTAAAGTATTTCCATTCGAAAACATTCATCATCTTTTTCTAAAGCAGTATATTTCATTGATTTTGCTATGTTAAAAGTTACTTTTTGATTGTTTACTCTCATTGTCAATTCTCCTTCATCAATCATAGCTTTTCCAGTAGTTAAAAAGGGTCTTCCTAATATTATGGGAATTTCTTTATCTTCTTCCATATCTGGAACAATAAAATCTACTCGGAAGGTAAATTTATTCACTTTTACTAACACATCTTCAATAACTCCCTTAGGATAAGTCACAGAACGACCAACTAACTGTAGAGTTACTGAAGTAGGTGAAATTTCTCCTAATTCTAATATTTTAAAAATTGATAGAGGCATTAGATTTATGCTTGCTCCTAAATCACACAAAGCTTTTCCATAAAATTTTTCTCCAATAGCGCAGGGTATAGCGAAACTACCAGGATCTTTTAATTTTTCAGGAAGCTTTTTTTGAATAACTGCACTACACTCTTCACTAAGTGCAATAGTTTCATTATCTGTAAATTTTCTTTTTTTATTTAAAATATCTTTTATAAATTTTACATAGTTAGGCATTTGTTCTAATGCTTCTACAAAAGGAATATTTACCATTAATTTTTTTAAGATTTCAAGGAATTTAGCAAATTGCTTATCTTTTTTATGTTACTTTAGTCGTTGAGGAAATGGTGGTGGTGGTTCTTCTATAGATATTTTCATAGGGATTAAAGGAAATTCTAATTTTTTATCTTGTTGATCCTTTTCTTTCTCAATTTCCACTTCCTCAATTTTATTTTTTTGTTTCTTTCTGAATTTTAGTTTCTAACTCTTTTCCACTTCTTAATTGTATCGCTTTAATTTGTTCTTTTCCTTAGTCTTTAGGATTTATTTCCACATTACTAGGAAAACTTCCAGGAATTCTATTGTTAAGCGCAGTAGCAATATGTCCGAGTTGAGTTTCAATATTTTTAATTGTTGTTCCTTGATTTTGTAATTGATTTCCTTGAATTTGTAATTGATTTCCTTGATTTTGCAAGTGCTGACCCATACTTAATATTAATTCTTCTATAGATAACTTCTTATCTTTAAATTGAGTGTTATTAAATCCAGGTGGATAAGAAGGTTTATAATTTGAATTTCCTTGATTAGGTGGATTTCCTATTGATTTGTTCATCCATTGTTGATTAGCTGTATTGTTATTCCAATTAAAATTTAGATGATTCTTCCAACCAGAATTATAATAATTTGCATAAGGATTATTGAGTCTATTATTAATAACATTTATAGTTTCATAAGGAGATTGAGAATCTATAATTTGATGATGAGTGCATGTTTAGTTAACAATATTTATAGTTAACAACATACCTTGGATAATGAAACATGCATGATTTGAATAGGATAATGAAACTAGGGATTAGCTGTATTGTTAACTATACTGATGATGGAGTGCATGGTTTAGAGGGGAAAGTAGACCATATGGAGTAAAATCTTTAGAAACATAGCGAGTATGAGGGGAATTATCACAGTTCTATGGATAGATTAATTAGAGGTGATTTTAGTGTTGTGCTACTTACTCATACACATTATAGCTCATATGTGCCTACCCATACCTGGAACAAAGGGGATGATGAGGAAGAGGAGGAAGATGATTAGGGCTGATATTTTATTTTTAGTTATGTTTTGTGATGTGATATGTGGTGGACTATTTCTATTTTTATTATTTTGGTGTGGTTTATTATCATTTGTGGATGTTAAAGAGGACTACTCTATGTCTTTCATTTTGTTGTAATAGTTGCTGAAACACCTTAGTTTGTGTTTATTTTAGTTATGGATGTTGTGTTTTTGTGATATGTGATATGAATGTTTGTGGTAGTAAACGTTTTAGTGATTTGTTAGTGTATTTTGTTTGTTAGTTTAGAACTTTTTCCAAAAACTATTTAGGAAGGTTTTAAAATGCTATTAAAATCCACTAATTAAAATTTCATACTTAACTTTTCAATTTACTGCCACATATGTCTTAGTTATGAATTTTTGTTTAAGTGTGTGAATTTACTTTTATGTCCTCCACTAATTTGGCTTTTGAAACATGCACTCCAAAATCCTTAGTTAACAACATTTATAGTTTCATTATCCTATTCAAAAGCTCAGTCTGCGAATCAGAAAACTGACCTGAAGATGCCTGGGATGTGGAAGCACAAGATGTAGATGCGGCATAAGCAGATGCACTGGAACCCTTGGAAAATCCTCCTCTACAACTAAAAATTGAATGCTCAGCATAAGTCTTCAAATTCAAATTGGTTTAAGGCTTAAGAGGCTGAAGAACTTCTTCCCAATTTTTATATCTAATACCACTCTGCTCACACAATGAATGTATAAGGGAAGCAAATCCCATACCTGCAGTGGTGGCAGATCTGGCAGTACTCCAGATACAATCATAAACAATCTTTCCAATGTCTATCGACTTCCTCTGCTGAATACAATAGTTCAAAGTGGCTCTTTCTCTAGTCTCTTTATTTAGATGATTTGTAGGAAGCAGCTTAGATGATATGAAATAATGACATGCTTTGGAGTTGGCATTCAACTTTGTTGCAGGGAAGTTAACACTTCCCTCTGTTGTAAGTTTCCGTAATCCCCTCCCATCTGTCTCTTATCCTATGCATAAAAATCATTATAAATTCCACATTCAACTTAAAATTAAACTCAACTCCTAAAGGCTTAAACTACCAAATCCAAGTAATTTCTCAAGCTTTTTCTTAAATTTTCACCATAAATAGTGATTTTCAGATTTCTTCAAAATACACTCAAAATATATTTTTTACTTAGGAGTAGTGCTCTTACCTCAAGCATATCGAATCTAACAATTTTCACTTGAAACGACCAAGATTTGCAAATGTGGTGATGCCCTAGCTTCCAAAATCACAAAAATCTGAAAGAAGAAGATGATGGTGAGGTGTAAAAATGATAATTTTTGGGCTTTTAAACTTGAAAACTGATTTTTGCGATCCGGTGCCTAAGCACAAAAGTAAGGCGCTTAGCTGTGAAGCTCTGGCGCATAAGCGTGGGGTCTCAGTGCATAGCCGCCAACTCGTAGTTTTCAAATTTTTTGTTAAATAAATATTCTCGCTCCTTTAATCAACTCTAAATTGATTTAATAAGTATCTCACCACCTTATAATCTTCTTATCTCCAGAATTACACTTCTTTTAGATTAAAAATGATTCATCACAAGTTTTACATAAACATAAACTTTTACTTAATTAGACTCGTACAAATTACAAGTATACACCTGAATTCATTAATCTAAGATACTCGAATAAGATCTCATCTTTTCTGCTCACAATAAAACACTCAAACAAAACAATAAACACTAACAAAAATCATAAAACAAATAACACTCAAAATAAAAAAATATTAAGCACTTAACACAATTAATTAAACACAAAACACAAATAACTAACACTTAACACACTATAGAACTTAATTCCAGTGTCCATTAGGTAGAACATATCCAGTACCTCCCTTAGTTCCATCTGAACCATTTGATATATATGTTTGATAGAACGGACGATGATGAAGAAATATGATAGAATCTTCTTTAATCCACATGTTTTTTCAGATATATCGCCTTGTCCGCTTCTTCAACACAACTTATATGACTAAATTGAATTTTTAATTTCCATCCAATATGTGCTTATTGTGCATTAGTTTCATTTTCCTTTACTTCAATTGATGCAACATTAGCCTCGGTCTTTGCAATCTTCTCAGCTATTCCTTGAATAATAACGACCAAAAATCTATTATATAGCTCTTGTGCACTCTCACTAACAAACTTCATCTTGTTGGCATCTTCCTTCTTCTTAAATTCAATCTCTCAAGAAGATATTTTTAACTCTTAAACTCTTCTATAAGGCTCTTAGAATAGAAATTTGGAATGGGATGAATTTCCTTTAATTCGGTCTCTATTTATAAACTTTAGATGGCTTAAAACTATCTTCCCACATTCACAAACCACCAATAACATGCCATGCAACTTCTCTATGTTTTTCATAACTCTGGCGCCTAAGCACCAATTGCTGATGCTTATCCGTCAGTGCTCATTTTAGCACTAGTTTGCTAAACATCCGAAAACTCATTTTAACTCATCCAAATAGTCAAATAAGGTCTTATTAATCTCCACTAACATAATATAAGCAAAATACTACCATATAACTCTTATATTAAACCAAATAAAACACACAAAACAAACTTAAAGAAAAACACACTGATAACTACGAGTGGCCTCCCACAAAATGCTTGGTTTAATGTCATCAACCCGATACACCCAATACTTAATTTGGGTGACCCATCATCAAATTCTCATCAGGTTTAATTTAATCTATTGAGAAATAAGGTTTCAGTTTATGACAATTTACTTTAAATATTTTCTTAGTTTTAGAATCTTTAATGTCCACAGCTCCATAAGAATAAACTTTTATTACAATAAATGGGCCTATCCACATGGACTTAAGTTTTGCAGCAAATAATCTTAATATGACATTATATAACAAAACTTGTTGTCCTAGTTCAATATTTTTATTCAGAATCTTACGATCATGCCACATCTTCATCTTGTCTTTATATATCTTAGCACTTTCATATGATTCATTCCTTATCTCTTCAAGCTCATTTAATTGCAATAATCTTTTCTCACTAGTATCTTTCAAATTATAATTGAACTCTTTAATAGCCCAATATGCTTTATACTCAAGTTCAACTGGTAAATGACAAGCTTTCCTAAAAATTAGTCTATATGACGACATTCCTATAAGACTCTTGTAAGTAGTCCTATAAGCCCACAAAGCAAAATCTAGTTGATTGACCAATCCTTTTTGTTTGGATTAACAGATTTTTCCAAAATTCTTTTAATTTCATGATTGAATAATTTAACCAAACCACATGTCTGAGGATGATAAGCAGTAGCAATTTTATGGTTGATATGATATTTTCTTACTAATTTCTCCATAATGCATTTTTAAAACGACTTCCCCCATCAGTTATAATTACTCTTAGCATTCCAAATCTACAAAATATATTCTATCTTAAAAACTTTGTAGCAATTCAAGCATCACATCGAGGTAAAGCAATAGCTTCTATCCATTTAGATACATAGTCTACTGCTAACATAATGTATAAATTTCTAAAAGATGGTATAAATGGTCCCATGAAATTTAATCTCCAAACGTCAAATATTTAAACTTCCAACATGTAATTGAGGGGCATCTCATTCCTTTTAGAAATATTATCTACACATTGACATCGATATCAATTTTTAATATAAGCATTAACATCCTTAAAAATTGTAGGCCAATAAAATCAGGATTGTAGAATTTATATGAAACACCAAAATGTCCCCCAAAATCAGAATCATGACATTTTTTAATATTTAATAAGTTTCTTCTAAAGGTGCACATCTTTGAATAATAAGATCCTTTCCTTGTTTGCGTTGTGTTCTTGGCTTGGTGGGGTGGGGCTTCTGTAAGACCCCGAAGGTCAGGGGTTCGAATCCCACCCGGGCGCGGGGGATTCGGTCTGTTTAGGCACATGGCGCGGGCTCTCATCATGGGGCCTAGCGCATGGGAAACTGATATTTGGGCCTCTGCCAAATATCAGTTTCCTTTACAAAAAAGATCCTTTCCTTATTTATACAAAAATGGATCGTCCAAAAAATAAGTCTTAGCTTAAGATGAAAATTTCTTCCTTCGTTGGTATGTCAATCCATAGGGTAATATGTCACTAACAATAAAGTTCACAATGTCTGCATATCATGGAACACACCACTTATTAATAGTGAATAGTTTTTCATTGGGAAAATATTCATTAATTTCCTCATTAGAAAAGAGAGATTTTTCATTATCAAGCCTACAAAGATGATCAGGAATTTGATTATCAGCACCCTTCCTATCTACTATCTCAAATTAAATTCTTGTAAAAGAAGAATCCATCTTATTAGTCTTGGTTTCGATTCCTTTTTTTTATTAAATATTTAATAGCATAATGGTAAGTATGCACCACAGATTTAGTCCCAATTAAATATGATCTAAATTTATCAAATGCATATACTACAACTAGTAACATTTCAGTTGTGGTATAATTGATTTGAGCTTCATTCAGAGTTCTATTTGCATAGCAGATTACTTTGAAAATTTTATCATGTTTTTATCTTAAATCAACTCCAATAGCATAATCACTTGAATCACACATTAATTTAAAAGGTTTTTCCCAATATGGTGAAATAATAACTGGTGCAGTGATTAATTTTTCTTTCAATAATTCAATAGCTTTTAGGCAATCTTCATTAAAATTAAAAATGGCATATTTTTTCAATAACTGACATAGAGGCTCAGCAATTTTTGAAAACACTTTAATATATCACCTGTAAAATCCAGCATGTCCCAAAAAAACTCTTAATCTCCCTCACATTTGTTGGGCAAGGTATAATAACGACCACTTGAATTTTTGCAGGGGCTACTTCCATATCTTTTTCTGAAATTTGGCGTCCCAAAACAATTTCTCCTGCTACCATAAATTGGTATTTTTCCCATTTAAGGACTAGATTTGTTTCTTCATAGCCTTTAAGAAACTTGGATAAATTTTCTAAACATGATTCAAAATACCTTAATTCCTTTTTCAATTAATTCATAAAAAATTACCATCATACATCTTTGAAATGTAGCAGGGGAATTACATAAATTAAAGGTCATTCTTCTAAAAGCAAATGTACCATAAGGACTGGTAAACGTTTTTTTTCTCATGATCCTCAGGAGAAATTTGTATTTGGTGATAACCAGTATATCCAACCAAAAAATAAAAGTATTTATGCCCAGCTAGTCTATGCAACATTTAATCAAGAAAGGGAAGTGGAAAATGATCTTTCCTGGTGGAAAGATTTAATTTTCTATAATCAATGCATATTCACCATCCTGTAACTTGCTTTGTTGGTATTAATTCATTCTTCTCATTAACAGTTACAATTACTCCTTTCTTAGGAACACAGTGAATTCGGCAAGCCCATGTAATATAAGAAATAAGGTAGATAATTCCAGCATTTAACTACTTTAAATTTTCTTTCTTAACAAATTTTTTTCATAATAAGATTTAATCTCCTTTGTGAATCAACACTGAGTTTGTAGTATTCTTCCATAAGGGTTCTGTTCATTTAAAATTGAAGGATTGATTCCTTTAATATCAGCTATGGTCCACCCAATGGCTTTCTTATATTTCTTTAGAATTACATGCAAACTCTCTTCCTCTTCTGTAGTTAATTTTGAGGAAATTATAACAGGAAAAGTTGAGGAATCACCTAAAAAGACATAATTTAAATGTTCAAGAATTAACTTCAATTCAAGTTCAGGAGGTTTTTCAATTGATGGAAAAAAAAGATTCATCTTTTTTTGTCATGTCCAAAACTTCAAAACTTTCTTGAATATAATTTAAGTCTTCCTAAATAAGATCATCCAAATAATGTGCTTCTTCTTCTTGCTCGTGTTTCAACTGTTTACTTTCAAATTTCTCTTCATATGTTGTTTTGAAATGAAATTTACTCAAATATCTTATAAGATCCATCCTGAAACATTCATCATATTTACCTTTGGCAGGATATTTCATTGATTTTGAAATATTAAATGTAACTGTTTGATATTTGACACGCATAATTAATTCCCCTTTATGCACATCTATCATTGCTCTTCCTCTAACTAAGAAATGTCTCCCCAATATAATAGGTATTTCTTTATCTTCCTACATATCAAGCACAATGAAATCAACATGAAAGATAAATTGATCCACTTTTTCTAAAACATCTTTTATAACTCCTCTAGGATATGTGATCAGATATTCTGCTAACTACAACATTACAGTAGGGGTTATTTTTCCTAATCCCAGTCTTTTAAATATAGATAATGGCATAAGGTTATTACTTACACCTAAATCACATAAAGCTTTTCCATAAAATCTGTCTCTGATTGCACATGGAATTGTGAAGCTACTATGATCTGTAAGCTTTTTAGAATGCTTCTTCTGAATTATTGCATTGCATTCTTCATTAAGTGAAACAGTCTTGTTATCTTCAAACTTTCTTTTTTCTGTTTAGAATATTTTTCATAAACTTCACATAGCATGGTATTTGTTCTAAGATTTCAGCAAATGGAAAATTAACTGTATGTTTCTTAAAGATCTCCAAGAACTTTGAAAATTGCTTATCCAACTTTTGTTATCGAAGAATTTGAGGAAGTGGTGGTGATGGCTTTTAAAAATCAATTTTTGGTAGAGAAATATGTCTTTCTAAACCCTTCTGAGCATCCACTTTTGGTTCTTCAATATCTTATTTCTCTACTTTAATCTCTTTTTGCGCTCTACCTTCCAACTCTATTCCACTTCTCAGTTGAATAGCATTTACTTGCTCTTTATTTTTGCCTCTTAGATTTATCTCAATATTACTAGAAAGTGTTTCTTGGGATCTATTACTTAATGAATTGGCTATTTGTTCCAATTGATTCTCAATATTTCTAATTGTAGCTCCTTAATTTTGTAATTGATTTCCCATTTGTAACACCACTTCTTCTATAGACAACTTTTTCTCCTTAAATTGTGAAGCCCTGTTAAAACCTAGAGGATAAGTAGGTCTATAATTACTATTCCCTTGGTTGTTCCAACTCCCCAATGTGTTTACTTGATTGTTCCCCCATTATTGAGTACGAACACCCTAATTATTGTTATTCTAGTTTAAGTTTGGATGGTTCTTCCAACCTAGGTTATAATACATAGAATAGGGATTATTAGGCTTGTTTATGGCATTCAAAGTTTCTAAAGATATTTGAGAATCTACCATTTGGCCTAAAGAATTTTCTTCAATCATTGAAATTGGTTGAGAAAAATTCATTCCAAATTGGTTTATCTTCCTTGAAATTGCAGCCACTTGATTTGCTAGCATTGCAAAAGCATCAGATTCGTGAATACTGGCTACCTTTTTAGGATTTACCCTATCAGAAGACCATTAAAAAATTATTTGTAGTCATTTCTTCAATTAATGCATAAGCATCAATAGACTGTTTAGACATCAATAAACCACCAGCAGTAGCATTGATAATAGATCTAAGAGATCCAACAAATCCATTATAAAAAGTTTGAATTGTTAACCAATCTGGTATCGAATGATGTGGACACCTTCTTAGGAGATCTTTAAAAAATTCACATGCTTTATAAATAGATTCCCCTTCAAGCTGCAAAAAAGATGTAATGTCATTTCTAAGCTTAGCAGTATTTTTCGATGAAAAATAATTAGCAAGAAATTTTTGCACTAAATCACCCCAAGTTCTGATAATTTCAAGTGCTAAGTAATTTAACCACATCTTAGCTTTATCTATTAATGAAAAATGAAAAAAAATAAGTCTAATATCATCATCTGAAACACCATAATATTTAAATGTAGCGCACAATTATAGAAATTAGGCAAGATGCTAATTTAAATCTTCAGTTGGCGCTCCCCCAAACTGATTATTAGATACCATTTTGATAATAGTAGGTTTAAGTTCAAATGAATTAGCCACTACAGCAGGATTTTGAATACTAACATGAAATTCATCTAATCTCTTAAAGGTCATGAAATTCATCTAATCTCTTAAAGGTGTGAATTCTTGTTAAATTTATTTTTAGGAAATTGTTGTGTTGTTTTTTATATAAGTTATTATTTTTATTGTGATTTATAATGTTTCGTTCAGGTTCTAAAGGATTTGTACCTTATGATTCTGAATTAGAATGAACTATTAGAAAAATCAGAAAAATAAAAAATACAAAAAATATAAAAATATTCAAGAAATGGCAAATCAAAATAATCAAAATACAGAAATCCATCAAGAATTTAGACCTTTAAGAGATTTTGCTAACCCTACAGTACATGAACTTCATGGTAGTATTCAAAATCCTGATGTAGTGGTTAATTAATTTAAACTTAAACTTGCTATTATCCAAATGGTATCTAATAAGCACATTGGGGGAGCACCAACTCAAGATCCAAATTTACATCTTGCTAATTTTCTAGAATTGTGTGCTACATTTAAATATTATGGTGTTTCAGATGATAGTATTAGACTTAGAAATTTTCCTTTCTCATTGAGGGATAAAGCTAAGATGTGGTTAAATTCATTAGCACTTAAATCTATTAGAACTTGGGGTGATTTAGCACAAACGTTTCTTGCTAAATATTTTCCACCATCAAAGACTGCAAAGCTTAGAAATAATTTTACATCTTTTTATCAGTTTGAAAGAGAATCTATTTTTGAAGCCTCAGAACATTTTAAAGATCTCCTGAGAAAGTGTCGACATCATTCGATACCAGATTGGTTAATAATTCAAACTTTTTATAATGGATTAGTTAGATTTCTTAGATCTATTATCGATGCTACTGCTGGTGGTTCATTGATGTCTAAAAAATTTAATGACGCTTATGCTTTAATTGAAGAGATGGCTACAGATAAATTTCAGTGGCATTCTAAAAGGGTAAATCCTAAGAAGGTTACCATTATTCTTGAATCTGATACTTTTGCAATGTTAGAAAATCAAGTTACTGCAATTCAAGAAAGACCAATTTAGAATGAATTTTTCTCAACCAATTTCAATGATTAAAGAGAATTCATTAGGCCAAACGATAGATTCTCAAACATCATTAGAAACTTTGAATGTCATAGACAAGTTTAATAACCCATATTCCAAGTATTATAACCTAGGTTGGAAGAACCATCCAAACTTTAACTGGAATAAAAATAATACGGGAGGTAGTAATCAATAATGGGGGAACAATCAAGTAAAACCATTGGTGATTTGGAACAACCAAGGTAATAATAATTATAGATCTAATTATCCTCCAGGTATTAATAGTACTTCGCAATTTAAGGAGAAGAAGTTGTCTATAGAAGAAGTGGTGTTACAAATAGAAATTCAATTGCAAATTTAAGGAGCTACAATTCAGAAATATTGAGAATCAATTGGGAAAAATAGCCAATTAATTAAGTAATAGATCTCAATGAACACTTCTAAGTAATACAGAGATAAATCCAAGAGACAAAAAAAGAGCAAGTAAAAGCTGTTCAATTGAGAAGTGAAAGAGAGTTAGAAGGCAGAGTTCAAAAAGAGATTGAAGTAGAGAAAATAAAGATTGAAGAACCAAAAGTAGATTCTCTGAAAGGTTTAGAAAGACCTATTTCTCCATAAAAAAAGTGATTTAGAAAAGCAACCACCACCATTTCCTTAGAGACTTTGACAACAAAAGTTGGATAAGCAATTTTTAAAATAATTGGAATTTTTTAAGAAACTTACAATTAATATTCCATTTGCTGAAGCCTTAGAACAAATTCCAAGCTATGTGAAGCTTATGAAGGATATTCTCAATAGAAAAAGGAAGTTTGAAGATAATGAGACTGTTGCACTTAGTGAAGAGTGCAGTCTAACAATTCAGAAGAAGCATCCTAAAAAGCTTAAAGATTCTGATAGATTCACAATTCCATGTTTAATCGGAGACATATTTTATGGGAACTTTATGTGATTTTGGTACAAGCATTAACCTTATGTCATTATCTATATTTAAAAGACAGGGACTAAGAGAAATAACCCCGACTACTGTAACTCTGCATTTATTAGATCGTTCAATAACATGTCTTAAAGGACTTATAGAAGATGTTTTAGTAAAATTAGATTAATTTATCTTTCCTATTGATTTTATTGTGATATATATGGAGGAAGATAAAGAGATAGTTATTATTTTGGGGAGACCGTTCCATAGGAAGAGCAATGATAGATGTGCAGAAAGAGAAATTAATTATTCACGTCAACGATAAAAATGTTACACTTAATATATCAAAAATAATGAAATATCCTCCATAAGGTAAAGATGATGAATGTTTCAGGATGGATGTAATGCGATATCTGAGTGAATGTCATTTTAAATCAACTTATAAGAGAAATGTGAAAATGAAAGATTGGAAAATGAGAAAGAAGAGGATGTACAATATTCTGATGATTTTAATGAGGAAGATTTAAATTATTATCAAGAAAGTTTTGAACTTTTGGACATGACAAAGAAAGATGAATCTTTTTGTCCATCAATTGAAAAACCTCATGAACTTGAATTGCAGTTACTTCATAAACATTTAAAATATGCCTTTTTAGGCGATTCCTTAACTTTGCCAGTAATAATTTTCTCAAAATTAACTATAGAAGAAGAAGAGAGTTTGCTTGAAACTTTAAAGAAATATAAGAAAGCCTTTGAATGGACCATAACTGATATTAAATAAATTAGTGCTTGAATTTGTATGCACAAAATTCTTATGGAAGAAAACTGCAAACCCAAGGCTGATCCTCAAAAGAGATTAAATCCTATAATGAAAGAAGTTGTTAAGAAAGAAATTTTAAAGTGGCTAGATGTTGGAATCATCTACCTTATCTCGGATAGTGAATGGGTTATTCCTATTCATTGTGTCCCTAAGAAAGGAGGAGTAACTATAACTGTTAACGAAAAGATTGAGCAAATATAAATAAAACAACTTACAGGATGGTGTTGACCTCAATTTTGGTGAGGTCTTTTGCTTCTCTCTTTAGTACTTAGGATCTAGCCTTAGGCTTTTACTTTGACTAATCTTAGAGGAATAGAAATGGACCCCACCATTTAGAAATTCAAACTACTTCTTAACTCCCTGCAAACCCCACAAGCTTGATTGTAGACCCCTAATCACCTAGAGGGTTGAAATCAAATGTGGAGGTTTAAAGGATGAGTTCCCTATAAGACTTTTTGGCCTTAGGAATACCCTGGATGGCCTGGTCTGGTGAGAGTTGACTTGCGCATACACTACACTCTCACACACATTCCAAGTCCTAAAACCACACTCTCACCCAACTAGATTTCCTGACTCATGTAGGTAATTCATATAGATGGTCCTTAACCCCTAAGCCCCTGGCTAAGAGGGTTAGGAACAACATAGTGAATGCCTCAAATGAGTCCTCTCATGGCTCATATGGGCTTAATATGGTTTCATGGCTCAACCAAAATGATTCCATTTCACTCACACTTGATCAATCTTCTTTTTTCAAAATTTCAGTTTTTGACCACTGGGGCCCCGGACCCACCAAACCTACCAAATACCCTTGAAATGACCCAAAATTTGCAAAATTACCTAAATTACCCAAGATTCCTCAAAATTAATCCTAAACACTTCCCAACACTCAAATTAACCATCTTTGGCAAAAAATACCAAAATTTCCAAAAATACCCTTAAACCCCCCAAACTTACCAAAATACCCTTTTACCCCAAAAATCTAAAAATTCTAAAAATTCCCAGAAAATTCCAGAAAATCCTAAATATTCTTAATTTCATTTTGTTCAACTACACCATGGGCCAATTTTTCCAATTTACCCCACTTTTACCAAAACCCTCAATTTGACCCATTTTTTAACCCAAGTGAACCCAATGTCAAACCAAACCACCCCAATTGACATCAATTTTGGTCAAATTCAATTCTAAACTTCAATTAAATATCCACAATATCAATTTAGACCAAATCCAAGTCCAATTTGATTGACATTTGGGCCCAATTCCAATTTGGGGCTTAAGGCCCAATTTTGACCCATGACCCAAACCTAGCCCAATTCAACTCCAATTGGCCCCAAATATTTTATAAAGCCTTCCTAAGATCCCCATAAATAAAACACTATCTTTATTTGCCCAAAATTTGAACCTAAACTACACCCAAACCTAACCCAAAACCAAAATCCCTTAAATTGACCTATGCCCAAACCTAACCCAAATGGGCCCAAATCCCAAAATTAGAGCCCAACCAAAGTTGAAAACTCTTTGTAACACTCCCATATACATTTTTCAAAATTAATTTTACACCAAATTCAACCTTAGCCCAACCTTAGCCCAAGTTAGCCCAATTTGGCCCACCTTGGCCCCTTTACCAAAAAAGCCCAAATTCAACCCAATTATACTCCAAATCACACCAAATTGATTCCAAACCATTCATGAAACATCCCTAAACTAAACCAAACATTTTTTTGGCATGGTATTTCAAAAAATTCTTCATCCAAAAGTCTATTTTGAAATATAAAGGCCCACCCATTTAAGCCTTTTAAAAAGCCCACTTCCACCAAACCCAAAAGCCCAAAAATTCATCGAAGCCCACATGACAAATCCTTCTTATCATCCACTTGATAAAATCATTCTCTAAAGTTTGAAACCTATGATTAAATCATTCCAAATTAGGCTTTTTCCAAATTTCCATCAAAATGCCAAAATTCCTAAAATCCATTCCAATGAAATTGACTAAGCCATCCCCAAGCCCAAATGAAGCCATGAAGCCATCCTTAAGCCCCATGTAAAGCCATGAGAATTTTGACATGTGACCATCCCATAAATGGCAAGAGGAGGAGCCTCTTTAAGGATTCTCTTAAAGGTGATTAAATCGTTTCATGCTTCCCCTAAACTATGTTTAAACTTAAACATGCTTGGATGGTAACTTCTCCCCACTAATCTAGCTGACTCACGTGACCTCCCTCAGCCCAAATCAGAGCTTGGAAAGGTGCACCCAAGCCAAACCCATAGGATGACCAAATTGAGTCCGAAAGAGCCCCTTCCCCATTCCATTTTGAATGAAGCTTTCTACACATGGCCAATCTCCATTTCTTGCACCATTGCCAACCCCTGACCCTCCTGATGACAACAGTGACTTGACCCTGGCCGGCCAGCCACCACAGCCGCCGGAAACCACCAGGCCGAGAGCACCCATGTGAGCCAATTTTTGAATTTCTCCTTGCTGAGTTGTCCCAGCCCAATTGAACACCATGGTTGTTCTTCCCTTGCCCTGAGCAGTTGATCCAAGCCATCAAACCCCCCTGGTGAGCCCTCCAGCCACCTCTATTTAAGCACCACCTCCTCTCAACCAAAAAAAGGTGTTGAACCAAAACTCTGCCAAAATCACTCCAGATCCCTCTCTAGACATAAAGAACTTGATCCTTATTGAAATCCAGCCCTAAAGCCCTCTCTGTGAGTCCAATTTTGGAGTTTAAATTCAAGCCCAAAACCAGGACACATCACCACAGTGAGCCAATCTTCAAATTTATTGACTCTACACCTTCACCAGACCAAGAGGAGAAGTTCCCAAGCAAAAACCCCCTCACCAGGCCAGTCATTGCTTCCAGCCTCCAAGCCTTGTGATCGGCCTTGGTCACTTTTATACCTAGGCATTTCCCCAGAGCAAGAGACTTCATCAGGAGCTTGCTTGGATTCAATCGAAGGTGACACAACCCTCAGATCGAAGCTTCACTTCTCTGAGCAAAGGTATGAACTCACTCTTCCTCCTGAGCTTCTGGAGATTCTCCATTTAGTTTGAGTTGATTTCAATGCACCTTAACCGTATAGATGTGTTCTTCTCTTCAAGATGAATCGATAGAGTATAAGAACGCAAAAATCCATGGAGAATCGAGTGAGATCTTAAGGTTTTAGTGTGGACAGTCACGGGTGCACACCAGTCTGAGACGACGCGCGTGTATCGAGCGGACGGTCGAGATCAAGCCAGACAGCGCAATGGTATGTGAATGGCGGGCCCCGTTGCGCTGACTCAGATGACGGTGTCGAATCACAGAGCGACGCGTGGGCTTTCGATCCGGACAAGGATGACGCGGCGCCGAGTCAGATAAATAGAAAATTAGGATTTTTTGGATTTATTTAAATACAAGAACTTCAAAAATTCAAATCTTTGCATAGAAAAATCACAAAAATAAAATAAAAATGATCTCTTGCTCAGTGAAGAGAGGAGAATAATGTGGAAAGAAAATCAAGTTAATTGGATGAGTATTTTTTTTTTTAATAATTTATTTACTGTTTCCAATATTTTGATTCTCCATTTGCATAGACAATTCACCATGGCATGAGACCATAGGGCTTTTGAAGCCTCTGATCTTAGGAATATTCCCTGAATTTTTCAAGGTCAGAGGCCATCTCTGTGAAAAGTTATTGATTTTTCAAGTTCATGTCACTGTTTTAGGTATTCTAATTCGAATAATTAGCATGTTGTAAAATAAATTCTAGGAAAATTTGGTGGTGTTTCTTAGGAGCAGGGGACCCTATGAAAAATATATTTTGAGTTAATTCATTCATAATAACCCTAATTGGCCTAAACTCCCAAAATTGAATTTGAATTAATTAAGGTTAACCACACACTAAATTGATTTGAAAACAATTCTCCATTGCTTTTTAGGGTCAAAGGAACCTTACATAAAATTTTGAAATCAATTGGACTTGATTAACCCCACCAAATGTATTGATTAAGCTTCACAAGCAAAATGGAACTTTAAAAATTCATAACTCCAAAAATACTTTTCAAAAATTCACAAAAATGGTTTTGGAGCTTCTTTGATATAAGGGGAGTTCAGGAAAATTAAAATTAAAATTTTTTAAAAAAAGTTGCTTTTTCACAATATTTTAATATTTTAATAATTAAAAAATAATAAAAATTACAAAAATATTAAAAATGATAAAAATGTTACATTTTGACTCCTAATCACTTAAGAACTAACCAAATATTTTTCCTAAGTCCATAGGATAAGATATTGAATTTTAAAGCCTTAATGTAATTTTTAATATTAAAAAAATGAATTTTCAACCTATTTCACTAAAATAATTCTAATAAATAAAAAAATCAGAAAATTATAAAATTTGTCTCTCGGGACCCCCTGAGGTCAGAAAAGTTTAAGAAAAATATAAAATCTATTTTTCAAATTTTATTTTATTTTAAAATTAATTAATACTCTAAAATTAAAAATAATTATAATAAATTAAATATAATTCAAAAAATCACAAAATGGGTCCAAGTGGTCTTTTGGTCATTAGAAACATCCCATAATTTTCTTAAGTATATAAACTTTACCTTGGTCATGTTGTTGAATTTTCTTTGAAAACCCCTATTTTCTACTAAAAATAATTATTTAAATAAATTAAATACAGAAAAATCACTTTTTCTCCTCTAATGTCTTAATTGACATGTGAGTGAGGTGACATAAAAATTTCAAATTCATTTGAGCTCAATTTAGTGAGTTATGAAATAAATAAGCTCAAAAGGGCATAAAGGTAATTAAAGAATTTTAACCCTTAATTAAAACATTAGGTTTAATCAAAATGGAGGGTAAAATATTTGATTTTAACTTTCTCTTGGATGATTGAAACTTAGAGAAATTTAAAAGGTATAAACCCATTAAACACTTTGAAAATATCAAAATGAAACTCTAATTAATTAAATAATTTAAATTTTGGAAAGAATATATTTAAAATTTGGATTATTAAAATAGGGATATTATTAAGAGGATATTTATTCTTTAATTTAAAAATCCCTAAATAAATCACTTCAATAATATTTAATTATTAATTAAAAATTAAAATAATAATCCAAACTAAATAAATTAAAAATTAAAAGAAGATAACCCTTAAATGAATTAAAGCTTAAAATGTTAAATGGTCCAATAATTAAAATCAAATTTAAAATTTTGGAGTTAAATTAAATTAAATCAAATTAAGTCAAGTCAAAGTTTAAATTAAATTAAATTAACACCTTAAAAATTAAATTAAATTAAATTTAAAATATTAAAACTAAAATTAAATTAAATTAAAATTAAATTAAAATTAAAAATTAAAATTAAATTAAAATTAAAATTAAATTAAATTAAATTAAAATTAAATTAAATTAAAATTAAATTAAATTAAATTAAATTAAAATTAAATTAAATTAAATTAAATTAAATTAAATTAACTTAAATTAAATTAAATTAAATTAACATCACTTAACAACAAACCTAAACGAAAACATTCAGAGTTAAATCAAAACATATGAAAGATTTCAACACCTTTTTCAAAATAAGTAAATCTAAAACATAAAAAGTTAATCTGAATATAATATCACTTAAAGTGTAAAGATTTAAATTAAATCTAAAATATTTCGAACCCTATTCCAAACTTAATAATCATTAATTAATTTTTATAATTAAATTAAATCAAATTAAATCATTTAAAAATTTATTACTTTTCCCTTAGAAGGCTTTTATTGTTATAAATCTTAAATGAAGCGTCAAGTGAAGTGTCACTTCACACATAAGATATTCAAATGTCCTAAGTTCTCTAAGCAAAAAAATAAAACAAAATTAAAATCCTTTGATGATTAATTAACCAATACAATAAAATTCATTTGAATTCAAAATAATCCCAGAAGTATTGAAAAGATGTTTAAGATTCGTCTTAAACACTTCCTCGATACGATGGGGTGTTTTAGAAGAATAATTGAACTTAATTGTTCTTTGGTGAAGAAAATCATCCTTAAACCAAACCAACAACCTAGACGTCATAGGAAATGACTAGCAATAGGATTAGGATTCTGGTAGACAACCAAAACCCTTTCCCTTAGCTTTACCTAGGTATTTCTTGCAAAAATATGTTTAAATGCTCTAACATGTGTTTTAAGTGTAGCTTGGAATGACGGGAAGACCCTCCAGGTACACTTTTACTTTGTTGCAATTTACCTACATGTGCTACATTTTAATTTTCTTGCATGGTAAAACAGCTGTTGCATGAAAACCAAAACCTATAGGATAGCCACAAAACTAAAATCAAAACTAAATTAAAAGTCATCACAAGATAAAATTCACCGCCAAAACATTCCAAAATATAAAACAACTCAAAATTTAATCACAAACAAAACAACAAAATTGTAATTACAACTAAATTAAAATATCTCATTGGACGATCGGGAATACCTCAAATGATGTAACCTACGTGTTGCTAAGGGGATTTCCCACGGTCTAAATGAAAGTGTGGAACTCATTCAGTTGAGTTTAGCAAATTCATCTGGACTAAGTGAATCCGATAAAAATAACGATGCCGGATTGATGGAACTGTGGGATCTTAACCGGTGTTGTTATAATCAACTTTAAGATTTGTTTTAATTAAAAATTAAAAACACTTGGATTTTAAGATTTTCTCTAAGCCAAAACACTTTTCTCATCCCCTGATTTTCACCTTCTAAAACTAAACCTCTGCAATAACAAGGAGCTTGGAGCATGGTGGGCAGCACGGCCATCGTCATCAGCAAAACTTGAATCTACTTCAGCAAAACCTTTCCTAGTTTTAAACAACAAAGCCATAGGATTTCGAGGTAGTTTGCTTAGTGCAACATAAATCCTCAACTTTTCGTTAGGCATTTGTATAATCATGTTGTGTAAATTAAGCCCTAACCGGTCTTAGGACTCTGAGATAGTCGTTTGATATGACATAAACCCTCACATCTTCGAGGCTATTTGTGTGATTATGTCATAGAAACATAAGTCCTAATGAATTAAAATTGGCAGGATTGCAACATTAAATAATTTTCTTAAACTTGAAGCCAAATAATAGGATAGTTTGGGAAGTTGCCAAAATTCTGCTTGGATCCTCAACTTCTCCTACTTCTCTTCCCTTGCATTCCCAAAATAAATTGTCCTAAATTTGATCCATTCCCTATTGAAATTCCAAAAAATTAATCCTTTGAAAACCTTAAACTTTGAAATTCTTGAGAGCAAAACCACTAATCATTATCGAGAGTTTTCTTAAATGATTCCTGTCATTTAAGATGTAATTAACTATAGGGGCTTGCCCTTATATGGAACTCTAAGAACCCAGGTAATATAAACCCTGCTTAATTCCTTTATATTAAGCAGGGGAACTTGTCGGCTTATAAAATTGGTTTACAGACCAAACAGATGTCACAAATCTTTTAGTTTATTTAATCAAGCGCCATCATCAAGCAGTGTGGCTATTTCTCGGGATAAATACACGGTTTGTGGTGCGGTTCTCGTTTATATAAACTATTCGGGTTATGAGATCAGTTTGATTTCATATCTTAAAACTTTCAAATTTATAGTTATCTTCAAAATCAAATGCTACTTTCTAAATTATATATATTTAAATTAAATTTAAAATTTAAAATTTGCCGACGATTTCTGTAGGCGACCCATTTTCAAAATAAAACACATAACCCAAAAATAAGCCGTACAATTTCTGGCGACTCCGCTGGGGAATAGTTCCTCTCTCCATTTTGATCAGATGGTTTTTCTTTCATAAATCGGTAGTGTATACATGTCCCTAGTGGAGCAAACTACCATTCTTCCATTGGAATACCCCGTTCATTTCTATCTTGAACGAGTATAGCCAATTCCTCTCGGATTTAGGAGCCACTGTTTATACACCCCTAAACGGAGAGGTTTCGAGATCCTTTTACCTCTTTTCTGAGGTGGGGTGGACCCCCAATAGGTGTTAGTTTAGAGCGTTCCTTCGAGTTGAGAAGTCTTGCATAAGACTTTCTCTTCCTTTCCAATTCTAAATCGGACCCTTTACCTTTTCTATAACTGTTTCCCTTTAATCGTTTTGTTTCTAACAAACGAACCCGCTAATAAACAACCTTCTAATAAACAATCTCTTTTAAAAAATCACAAATACATTAAGATAAACGAAAATGTGTTCGGACTCTTTCTTTTTTGTCCTAAACTTTATGACGAAAGGAAGTAAAATTTGGGACTGTCATTTGAAATCTGGCTTGCAAAAAATGATTGCCCCAAAGTTAATCTTCTCCTTCACCAATGGAATGGACTTCGCCATTTATAAGGATGAGCTGCCCGACAATGGAATCATCCGTTTCAGACAAGGATTCGACGACACAGATATTAAGATCACTGACGTCACTCTCTTCGCACTAATAGACAAAGTGTCAGAAACTGAGAAACCCCTGATTGAGTTCAACCTGAAATCGACTCAAGAATTCCCTCCCCTGCAAAGGGTTCCAGCTGAAAGGAGTACTACTGTTCGTAGGAGGACTGTTGTCTCTACCCCCACCGGTCTAGTCATCTCTGCACCTACCCCGACTTCTACCAAACTGAAGGGGAAGGAAATCCAAGTCTGTGATGAGCCTGTCACCGTGGAGGGTACAAATTTTGCTGTAATACCGTCTATTTTCGAAATTGGGTTCAGTTTGAGAGTTGTACCCCTAACTCGAACTCAAAGAAGGAATAGAAGCAGAAAGATAGCCCAGGTTGAGAAGGTCAAAGCTGCTGAAATTGCTTTCCTGGAAGAGATCCCTGAACTGCCAGAGTATACACCTCTGTTGGAAGGGAGCAGGGTTCACCCTCTCTCTGCCGCATCAGATGAAGAGGATGTTCGAAGGATCGCCGCTGCATTTCCCTGACCTGTGTAATACAACAATTACAAAAGGAAAAGGGATAAGACTACGCCATTTGCTCGACTGCAAGCTGTGATAGAAAGATTGGCAAAGAAAGAAAGATGCCCTGTGTCAGAAATCTTAAGAGGGATGGGAAGGGTGCCAGCTAAATCCTGCCTCGGACCTCAAATAGAGTTTGTTGTTGCCACAGAGAAACCAAAGAAGAAGATAAAAGCCAGTTCACCCGTTGTTGTATCGGGTCTGCAAATTAGGGAGGATACCACCTTCCAGCATATAGCAGACAGACCATCCGGTCCTAGGCTTCCGGCTGCAAGAAGGATGGTATGGCGACCTACTATTTGCGAGCTAAGACCAAAACAATGTCCTGAGAAGAAATGTCTCGTCAGGAGACTTGAATCAGAAGAAAGTGCTACTACAATAAAGGGGACTCCCGGAAAGGAAGTTCAACAACCATCACGTGACAACTGCGAGACCGTGCGGAAAAGGCCACTAGAAGATGCCATGGACATGTTAAGGACCGACATCCGACAGTTAGCAAAAGAAAGAGAAGAAAAACTAGAAGATGAAATTGATTCATCAGAATTTATGAATGACGAGTATGCTGAAATCAACATGGTCGAGACGCGAGCATCATCGCCTTCACAAGGTGCTCCAGCAGCTGCAGAAAGAGATGAACCGGAAGTGATGAGAGCACGACTTCAAGAGAAGGATGATACAATTTCCCAGATGGCAAAGAGGATGGAAGAGATGGCTGCCGCTTTAGCCACTCTCCAGAGTCAGGTTCAGCCTCAGAAAGAGACACCCCCAGAAATTATCCATATTGCAGATGGAGGAAAAGAGATCACATCCATCAATGGAGACGAACAACCAAAGAAAGATCCTGCACAAAGCATGATTCCCGAAAAGGACATTAAAAACATGGTAAAACAGTAGGTGCGAGAAGCCCTAGCACAATCTAAGAGTGGAGCATCTATTCAGATGGGTAGACCTTACCCTGAAGAGTTCGATGCAGTCCAATACCTGAAAGGCTTTGTACCACCTCTGTTTAGGACTTTTGATAGAACGGTAAACCCCTGGCAGCATGTCGCACATTTTTGTGCTAGTTGCTGCAATGCCAGTGGGAGTGACGCTTTACTCTTCCGATAGTTCGTCAGCAGTTTATTAGGGATTGCCTTTGACTGGTACGTAGAATTACCGAACGGTTTAGTAAAGAACTTTTCATAACTGGAGAATCTCTTTGTTAAGCGGTTTGCCGGAGCTCAGCACCACATCACTATCGGTGATCTAGTGGTGGAGCAACAGAAACCGAACGAGACTTTAGTGGATTACATACTTCGATGGAGAAATTTAAGCATGAAGTGTGAACCACAACTTCAAGAACAACATGCAGTCGGCATCTTGCTCAAGAGTATCCATGGCCCGATAGCACTTCACCTTAAAGGATTTACAATCATGACTTTCGAGAAGTTGCTTAGCAAGGCTGGGAGCTTGCAAGAGGATGCAAAGCAGTTAAGTTTTGTAGACAAGACCGATAAGCAGAAAACTGTGAAGACATTTGAAAATAAATTTGGAATCGTCGCGGTAGAAGATAAGGGCAAGCAGCCAGTTCAGATACAGCCAGAGCGGCCACAACCTAGTTACCAACCACCGCAACGGACATACCAACAACCACAACAGATCTATCACCAACCTCAGTAGGGCTATCAACAGCCTTGACCGAGCTATCAATCGCCTCAGCATTATTAACAACCGCCTCGTCCACAGCGTACTTTGAAAGATTTGCTGAATAGGGAATATCCATTTAAAACTGAGGCAATAACAAAGATGTTCCGCAGTTTAATGAAGACACAAGATTTTCAGCTACCAGAGCCCAATAGGCCTGAGGAAGTCAATAAGAAAGATCATCCAAACTATTGCCCTTACCACCAGATGCTCGGGCACAAGATAGAGGATTGCATCACTTTCAAGAGCTAGCTTGATGACAATCTCCGAAAAGGGAACATAACGATCCCAAAGGAATACATGAACGAACCCCAAAAAGTAGGATCCGTCAATGTTATTTCAACGAATCCCATTGTTCCGATAGACCCATACACGACTGATGATGGATGGAGTACTGTTTGGACAAAATCATCAAAGAAAATTTTGGATCATATCCAGACCACTTCGGTGCGTGCTTCGACTCAGAGTTTGAAACCTGCCGAGCCGGCACTATCGCTAGCAATCGAAGAACCACCCCCGAGGAAAGAGAAGATCATAGAAGAGAAGAAGACTACGACTCCAAAGGGTAGACTAGAGGCTGCTTATCCTAGGATGATTGTTTCCGATTCGGGGGAGAAATCCCTCGAACCTCTGACTCTGTACGATTATCTGCTCTCCCCGGCGGGATCTTATAATGATAAGGGTTATGGCGTTGGCTACGTTTTGACTATTTATAACGATTACATAACTAGCGACAACCGCTTAATCTGGATCTCGATTCCAATACAAATAACGATTCTCAAATCATACACAACCTCGATGACCACGACGAAGAAGATGTTCACAAAGGAGGCTATGAAAGCTTGATATGCAACGAGTCCATTTTTGAATTCTGAGGAGCTCCGATCACGATAGAATTAGAACTATCAGATCCCGAAGCAACTCCAGAAGAACCAGTCGTCCAGATTTAAAAGGAGATATCGGCAGATCTAGCACCAGATTCAGAAGAGATTACTGAAGTTAATTTAAGAAGCGGAAAAGTTCTACCTCTAAGAATGGGTCCAAAGGATAAAGGAAAGCAGGTGGTTGCTCAGGAAAGAGTCAACCCCAGCAGAGGAACTGCCCATTCAGGAAGAAACTAAGGAACATGGTAATAAAGTGGACTACAGCATGCTAGCCCATCTTAGGAAGCTACCAGCTAAACTAAGCATATACGACGCTCTGATCCTGTCAAAGGAGATGAGAGAGTCTCTGATCAAGGCTTTACTTGATCCAGAGATTTGTTTAGCTCAAATGGCCGGTGATTCCTTCGACGAGGTTTGCTCGTTAAGAGAACAGCGAGGTCTTACCTTCACGGACAATGATCTATTACTGCGAACAACTGATCACAACCGACCGTTATACATTTCAGTCACTATTGAAAAGTTTACGCTCTCCAGAGTGTTGGTTGATCCGGGAGCATCAATCAACATAATGAATCTTCGGATGCTAACATATTTGGAAATTGATGCTAGCAAGCTTAAAGCAGACAAGATGTTATTAAGAGGCTTCATTCAAAAAGGAGAAAGAGCTCTTGGATCGATAACACTACTAATAAAGACCGGTGATTTAGCAAAGACAACCACAAAATTCCACATAATTGATTCTGAGACATCGTTCAATGCTCTACTGGGTCGGCCATGGATCCATGAAAACTGGAAGGTACCGTCATCTCTGCACCAGTGCATAAAGTATTACGAAGGAGGGAAACAATGCATCAAAGGTGATTTGCAACCATTCTCCATACACGAGATCAGAATTCATGAAGATGCAGCCTACTACGCGCCTCCGAAGAAAACAATATTTTCCAGAAATACCATACCAAATGAAGCAAAAGAAATTTGAGACGATGAAGAACTCTAGTCCAACAGTTACTCACCACTCCCTTACGGCGAGATGGTGAAGGTTTCTCCAGAACTCGCACCCGAGGTCGAGGCCGGGGATGAGGACGTGGAAGAAACGTTGGAACAGTTGGACAGAAGAAACTGGTCATTGATGTTGATTGGAAGAACAATTCTGAAGAAGAAGAAATTGAAAAAGAAGCAGTGACAATAAGTCAGAAGGAACCATAATTCAAGATTTCTCTTGAAGATGAAAAGAATGAAGAATATAAATCAATGTACGAGAAGATTAACCACTATGTGCATACTATGACCCTAACCTCGATCCATTCTAATAAGATCGATGGTATGGTGGTCAAGGAAGTACATGGTGGTGATATTAAACCAATCAAGTTCTACCGTGGTGCTCCTTCTTCCAAAACTGAAAGTGATGTACAATTTGAAGATGTTACTTCATCTGAATTAATTGAACTACCTTTTGAGTGGTACTCTCCCTGTGTTCAAAATTTAATTCAACGCGGTGTCTTACCTCGACGATGGACAAAAGGCCGATCACAACACTTTGAAAAATTATGGAATAATGCCGGTTGGCCTCCCAATTTAAAACATGGTCTCGGATTCGGCACAGTAGGATCAGTTGATGATACAGGATTTTGCTTGGTTGTCACTTGCGAACCTAATAAAGACTGCTTGGAAGCTTCAGAAGACCTCGAAGATCTACCAATTGGAGACGCTCCACCAGAATTCGAAGAAGAAATCAAATCTACAATAGACGAGTTAACGGAAGTTAACTTAGGTACTAGCGAAGAGCCTAGGCCTACCTTTGTTAGCTCCTTACTCAATAAAGAAAACTCTGAAGACATAATCAAGCTATTAATGGAATTCAAAGACTGTTTTGCTTGGAGTTGCAACGAAATGCCAGGATTAGCTCCAGAAGTCACAGTTCACAAGCTTGGAGTGGATCCTACTTCTGTTCCAGTCAGACAAGCTCCCAGAAGAATGCGTCTAGAAATTGAGCAACAAGTAATAGCCGAAGTTAAGAAGCTAATAGACGCTAAATTTGTCTGTGAAGAACAATACCCAACTTGGTTAGCCAACGTGGTACCAGTCACAAAGAAGAATGGTCAGATCAGAATCTGCATGGATTTCAGAGATTTAAACAAAACATGTCCAAAGGACGAATTCTCTCTACCAATTCCAGAATTGATGATCGACATTGCTTCAACACATGAAATCTTTTCTTTCATGGATGGATCTTCGGGATACAACCAGATAAAGATGACACCAGAAGATGAAAAGCTTACAGCCTTCAGAACGCCAATTGGAGTGTACTGCTACACAGTGATGCCGTTTGGATTAAAGAACGCAGGAGCAACCTATCAGAGAGCAATGACAAGAATTTTTGATGATCTCATTCAAAACCAAGTCGAGTGCTACGTAGATGATGTGGTCATCAAAAGCAAACTAAAAGAAAATCACTTGTATGATTTGAGAATTATTTTCGAGCGATTAAGACAATAAAACCTTAAGATGAATCCCTCGACGACGACTTGCCAGACGAGCAGGTAATGAGCCTAGAAGACCCTGATGATCGATGTTGGGAACTTTACTTCGACGGTGCATCCTCAGCACAGAAGAACAAAGAATTGCAAATGATAGTGCCCGGTAAGGCAGGAATCAGACTAATCTTTATAACACCGGAGCGGGGGATGTTAAGGTACTCCTACCACTTAACGGAACCGTGTACAAACAACAAAGCGGAATACGAAGCCCTCATAACAGGAATGGAATTAACCATTCAGATGGGAATAATGGACATTAACATCTACGGAGATTCTAAGTTGATAATTCAACAGGTCGCCGGACAGTACAGAATTTTAAAGCCAAGGCTCGAACAGTACTTTCAGTATGCCAAACGTAATAATCTACAAGATTCCCAGAAGAGAAAATGCTCTCGCAGATGCGTTAGCCCATCTTGCAAAGGAATTTGTATTCTTACAGGATGAGTCAGTTGAAATGTCAGTTCAGGGACGACAAGTCCTATCACAACTCGACATGGATACAGAACACAAATCAGAAAAAGCAGAAGAATCAGTTGCGGCAATAACAAAAAATACAGAAGATTGGCGGCAGCCATTAATAGATTACTTGCATACAGGAAACCTGCCTGTCGATAATTCGTTAGCCGATCAAATCAAGAAAAGAACTCTGTCTTACGCATTAATAAACAATACGTTATACAGAAGGTCTTTTGACCAGATGTGGCTAAGGTGCCTGAGCGGGTCCGAAGCTCGTGAAATTGTCAAAGAAGTGCATTCAGGACTTTGTGGCGCTCATCAGTCGGGTCCAAAAATGAAAATGAAGATTAAAAGACTAGGGTACTACTGGCCCTCAATGATGACCGACTGTATGAAAGTTGCCAAAAACTGTCACCAGTGCCAAGTGCACGGAGTGGTTCAATAACAACCCCCAAATGTGCTACATCCGACAATCACGTCGTGGCTATTTGAGTATTGGGGCACAGATATAGTGGGTCCGATAGAACCGCCTTCTTTAAGAGGACATCGCTTCATTCTTGGAGCTATAGACTACTTTTCTAAATGGGCAGAAGCTATACCACTCAGAGAAGTGAAGGCACACCACGTGCTACAGTTTTTCAAGAACCAAGTTGCCTACCCTTTTGGGGTATTGCGCAGGATCATTTCAGATAATGGGTTTGCATTCAAAAGTACAAAGATTAACAATTTTGTCAGAAGACACGGGATCGATTGGCGATACTCAATGATCTACTACCCAAGAGCAAACGGCTTGACCGAGGCTTTTAATAAAACTCTCGTTCAAATTTTAAAGAAAACTTTGGATGATAACAAGAGAAATTGGCACGAGAAGTTGTTAGAAGCCTTATGGGCCTACAGGACGACTTTTAGGACTCATACTCTGTCTACGCCTTAGGCTTTAGTGTACAGGTCCGAGGCCGTCTTTCCCCTGGAAGTTCAGCTGCTGTCACTCCAAATTGCAGTTGCAAAAAAGATCACTACAGAAGAAAATGCCAGACTACAACTGGAAGAATTGGAAAGCTTGGAAGGGAAAAGACTTTCCTCGTAGTAGAATTTGGAACTGTATCAAGCGAAGATGATCCAGGCCCATGATAAACTGGTCCGCCCAAGAACTTTCAAAATCGGTGACTTAGTTCTTGTTCTCAAAAGACCTATCCTTGCACACCGCAAGAAAGGAGGTAAGTTTGAACCAACCTGGGAGGGACCATTTGTGGTCGAGACAGTCTACTCTGGAGGTTCCTACCAACTGGTGAATTGCCGTGGAGAATGACCCATGCTTCCAATCAATGGACAGTATTTAAAGAAGTATTACGCAACCTGATGTTTCGAAAGGTGGCCTCTAAAGTAGAATCTTATCCCTAAAAACACGGGTGAAGTAATCACTTTGTGACTGGGTCCGAACCCAAAACAAAATAAAATGTATGATAAAAAAAATCTCATCAATGAAAATGTTAAAAAGAAAACATGGGAAATCGTAATAATAAAATGTCGATATTTCCTTTTAAATGCATTCATTCCTGATATTTTCTCATCTTTTCCTACTTTCTTTAAATTTAAAAGAAGTGAATAATAATTTTTAAGTGTTTTTCTTATTGTTCTTGTTCTTAGTACATCCCCTGATCCTTTCCTTATTTTTTTCGCAGGGAAATATCGAACGGGCGGTTGGTTCTAAACTTTAGAAATGGCGTGAGTCTAGCACTTGATGAAAAGAGGGTGAGAGATGGAGCAAAGGATAGAGATTGACTCGTACATCACACCAGCCGGCTTACAAGACGAAGAAAATGATTGGATCCCAGCTGATCGAGAAGTACTTCACAACGTGACAAGTGATGAAAATGGGTGGCCCGAGCCACCAATCCAGCAGCAAGAAAAGAAAAGCAAACGCCGCTCATGCAACCGGAGAAGATAAGAAAGTTAAGTCCGTGGTTGCCACAGCAGAGGGTAGGCTTGTCAGCGCCGCGCCCCTAGAAATTCAAGGGGTAAGGAGAGCTACTCTCACTGTTATCTCACTGTTACCCAGTGAAGAAATAAGAATCGTCGCATTCTCAAAATGTTGACCAACTTAGCAGAAATCAACATAAACAGACAGTGGATACAGTTAGTGCAAATGCTCCAAGGAGACCGGTTCGTCAGGAACCAGAAAGTAGAAAGTCAACTCCAAGAAAGTTGGAACAGATAAAAGAAGTGCCAAGAAAAGCAGAAATAGAGTCTTGTTGCGAAAGCAACCCCAGAGGATGTCCCTACAGAGACTATCCCTGAGGAGCCGAGACATGCAGAAGAATGTGATGGGGTTGAGTCATACATCTCGCAGTATGTTACTAGACACCGAGGGCTTCAGATAATCTCAGAATATGAGCTGGAGAAAATCCAACTAGTTGAGAAGAAAACCTTTGAATACTTTGAAAGAATTGGAGACAAGAGGGTCAACATTTTAGACGGCCACGAGCTGCATACAGATGTATTCTCAGATTACGAGCAACAACAAATTGTAGACTGCATCCTCGAATTACAGAAAATGGGCCTGTTGACCTCATTTTTGATGAGGTCTTCTCTTCCTTCTTTAATGCTTAGGATCTAGCCTTAGGCTTTTCCTTTGACCATCTTAGAGGACTAGAAGTGGAACCCACCCTTTAGAAGTCCAAACACCTCTTGACTCCCTGCAAACCCCACAAGCTTGATTGTAGACCCCTAATCACCTAGAGGGTTGAAATCAAATGTGAAGGTTTAAAGGATGAGTTCCCTATGGGACTCTCCGGCCTTAGGACCACCCCGGTGGCTGGTCTGGTGAGGGTTGACTTACACACTCACTACACTCACACTCTACACTCTCACACACACAATCCAAATCCTAAAACCACACCCATACCCAACTTGACTCCTTGACTCATGTAGGTAATTCATATGGATGGACCTTAAACCCTAAGCCCCTAGCTAAGAGGGTTAGGAACAACATAGTGAATGCCTCAAATGAGTCCTATCATGGCTCATATAGGCTTAACATGGCTTGATGGCTTAACCAAAGTGCTTCCATTTCACTCATATTTGACCAATCTTCTTTTTATCAAAATTTCAATTTTTGACCCCGGGGCCCCGGCCCCACCAAACCTACAAAATGCCCTTGAAACTACCCAAAATTTGCAAAATCACCTAAATTATCAAAAATTCCCCAAAACCATTCCTAAACATTTCCCTCCACTCAAATTGATCATCCATAACCAAAAATAACAAAAATTCCAAAAATACCCCCCCAATACCCTCCAAATACCCAAAATGCCCCTCTTAGAAAAAAAAATCCAAAAATTTAGAAAATTCCCAGAAAATTCCAAAAAATCCCAAATATTCTCAATTTCATTTTGTCCAACTACACCATGCCCAATTTTGTTAATTTACCCCACTTTTACCAAAACCCCCAATTTAGCCCATTCTTAACCCAAGTGAACCCAATGTCAAACCAAACCTACCCAATTGACCCCAATTTTGGTCCAATTCAATTCTAAACTTCAAATTAATATCCACAATATCAATCTAGACCAAATCCAAGTCCAATTTGATTGACATTTGGGTCCAATTTCACTTTTGACCTTAAAGCCCAATTTGGACTCATGACCCAAACTTTGCCCAAACCAAACCAATTCAACTTAAATTGACCCCAAACCTTTTCTAAACCTTCCATAACATCCCCATAAACAAAACACTAACATAATTTGCCCAAAATTTGGACCCAAACCCCACTCAAATTCAACCCAAAACCAAAAGGCCAAATTTTGACCTAAACCCAAACCTAACCCAAATAAGCCCAAGTCCCAAAACCAAAACCCAACCAAAGTTGAAACCTCCTTAAAAAACTCCCATAAACATTTCTCAACATTAATTTTACATCAATTTAAACCCTAGCCCAACATTGCCCAAATTAGCCCAATTTGACCTACATTGGCCCATGTACCAAATGAACCCAAATCCAACCCAATTCAAGCCCAAACCACCTCAAATTTATTTCAAATCACTCATGACACATCCCTAAACCAAACCCAACAATTATTTGGCCCAAGCCTTTACCAAAATTTCATCCTAAAATCCATTTTAAAATCCAAAAGCCCACTTCCCTAAACCATTTTAAAAGCCCATCTTCACTAAATTTCAAAAGCCCAAACTTCATGCTAAAGCCCATATGACATTCTTTTCATCACCCCATTAATTGATATCATCCCTTAAGTCCTAAATCAATCATCAAATAATCCTAAATTAGGCCTGATGCCAAAATCATCCATAAGTCCCAAAAATTCAAAACCTTCTTTCATGTAAATGACCAAGCTTTGTCCCAAGCCATAGGTGAGCCAAAGACAAGCCATGTACAAGCCATATGAAGCCATGGGATGTTTGACATGTGACCATGACCAAAGTAGCAAGAGGAGGGCCCCCTTTCTTAAACCTTCATTAAGTTTTTTAACCCCTTCCATGTTACACACTAAACCATGATTAGCCACATCACTTTAGATGGAGACTTCACCACCCCTTTCTAGCTGATGTAAATGATCCTCTCTCAGCCCAAATCAGCCATGGGGAGGTGAACCTAACCCAAAATCATGGCTTGGACCAAATCAAGCCAAAATAGCCTCTCCCCCATGCCATTTTAATCCAATCCCTTTACACATGGCAAAGCTCAATTGCCTGCACAAACCTCCAGCCCTGACCCACCTGAACTTGAGGGTGACCCATGCCTGCCTGCCAGCCACCTGGATCGCCAGAAAACACCATGGCCGAGACCTTGGGAGGAGCCAAACTTTTCAATTCTACCTTGCTGAGTTGTCCCAGCCCAATTGAACTCCATGGTTGTTCTTCCCTTGACCTAAGCAGCTGATCCCAAGCCTTAACCTTCCCTGGGAGGCCCTCCACTCTCTCCTATTTAAACACCACCTCCTCTCGGCCATGAGAGGTGCTAAACCAAAACTTACTGAAACCCTGCCAAAATCATCCCAGATCACTCTCTACACATAGAGAACTTGATCCCCACTAAAATCCCCTTGCCTTTTCCTCTCTGTGAGCTCAATTTCAGAGTTGAAATTCAAGCCCAAAACCAGGACACTTCACCACAGTGAGCCAATCTCCAAATTGATTGGTCCTACACCTTCACCAGACCAAGAGGAGAAGTTTCCCAGCAAAAGCCCCCTCACCAGGCCAGCCATTGCTTCCAGCC
The DNA here is from genome assembly GCA_022702705.1 of Papilionanthe hookeriana x Papilionanthe teres. Classification (NCBI taxonomy): domain Eukaryota; kingdom Viridiplantae; phylum Streptophyta; class Magnoliopsida; order Asparagales; family Orchidaceae; genus Papilionanthe; species Papilionanthe hookeriana x Papilionanthe teres. Next base: position 65,629,714 of record CM040439.1, on the reverse strand, counting down.
TCCAAGCTTTGTGATCGGCCTTGGTCGAAATCATATCTAAACAATTCACCAGGCCAAGGGACTTCATCTGGAGCTTGCTTGGACCCAATCGAAAGTGACACAACTCTCAGATTGAAGCTTCACTTCTCTGAGCAAAGGTATGGACTCACTCTTCCTCCCGAGCTTCCAGAGATTCTCCATTTAGTTTGGGTCAATTTCAATGCATGTTTACCATATGGATGTGTTCGTCTCTTCAAGATGAATCCATAGAGCATAAGAACTTGAAAATCCGTTGAGAATCGAGTGAGAAATTAGGGTTAGAAGGTTGACGGTCACGGGTTCACACCAGTCGTAGACGATGACTGAGAACCGTTGGATCGCACGTGTATCGCGTGGACGGCCAGGTTCGTGTTGGACGAAGCAATGGAACATTAACCGCTGGTCCCTGGAGCACTGAGTCGGATGGCAGTGTCGAATCAGAGCGCGCCGCTTGGCCTTTCGGAGCTGCCGACAATGGCGTGGCGCCGCGTGGATAAGTAGGAAAATAGGGATTTTTCTTATTTATTAAATACCCAGAACTTCAAAAATCCATAACTTTGTGTAGAAAACTCCTAAAAATAAAATAAAAATACCCTCTTGCTCAGTGAACAGAGGAGAATAATGTGGAAAAGAAATCAAGTGATTTCATTAAGTATTTTATTTTTAATGATTTATTTACTCTCTACATTATTTTAATTCTCCATGCATATAGGAAATTCACCATGGCATGAGACCATAGGGCTTTTGAAGCCTCTGAACTTGGGAACATTCCCTGAATTTTCAAAGGTCAAAACCCATCCCTATGAGAAGTTATTGATTTTTCAAGTTCATGTTACTATTTTGAGTATTTTAATTCCAATAATTAGCATGTTGAGAGATAAATTCTAGGAAAATTTGGTGATGTTTCTTGTCACCAGAGAGACCTAGGAAAAATAATTTTTGAGCTAATTCACTTTCAACAACCCTAATTGGCCCAAACACCCAAAATTGAACTTTAATTAGTTAGGGTTAACCACTCATCAAATTAACTTAAAAACAATTCTCCACTATCCTCTAGGGATAGAAGAACACCACATAAAAATTTGAGATCAATTGGACTTGGTTAGCCCCACCAAATGGGTTAATTAAGCCCCATGAAAGAAATCAAACTTTAAAAATTCATAACTCACAAAATACTTTTAAAAAATTCACAAAAATGGTTTTGGAGCTTCTCTGATATCAGAGGAACTTAGGAAAATTAAAATTATAATTTTCTAAAAAAGTTGATTTTTATCAATATTTTAATATTTTTAATAATTAAAAAATAATAAAAATCACAAAAATATTAAAAATCACCAAAATGTCATATTTTGAATTCTAAACACTTAGGAACAAACCAAATATTTTTCTTAAGTCCCTAGGATAAGGTATTGAATTTTAAAGGTTTAATGCATTTTTTTTAATATTAAAAATGTATTTTTCAACCTTTTCACTAAAATAATTCTAATAAATCAATGAAAAATCAGAAAATTATAAAAATTGGTTTTCTGGTTTCTCTGATATTATAAAGATTTTTGAAAAATATAAAATTCATTTTTCAACCTTTATTTTACTTTTAAATTAATTAATACTCCAAAACTCAAAATAATTATAATAGATAAAATAAAATTCAAAAAGTCACCAAAATTTGTCCAAATGGTCTTCTGGTCATTAGGAGTCCCCCATAATTTTCTTAAGGATTGAAAATCCCTAGTTTCCACAAAAAATAATTATATAAATAAATTAAATATAGAAAAATCACATTTTCTCCTCTAATGTCTTAATTGACATGTGAGTGAAGCCACATAAAAATTTCAAATTCATTTAAGCCCAATTTAGTGAGTTATGGAATTATTAAGCTTAAAGGGCAAAATGGTAATTAAATTTTCAACCTCTAATTAAAATTTTAGGCTTAATAAAATGAAAGAGTAAAATATTTGATCCTAATCTGATTTGGATGATTGAAATTTAAATAATTAAAAGGTAGAAACCCATCAATCATTTTTAAGAATAAACCTTAATCAATTAATTAATTAAATTTGGAAGATTAATAAAAATTGAAATTATTAAAATAGGAATATTATTTAAAAGACATTTGTTCTTTAATTTAAGAATCCCTAAATTAATCACTTCAATAATATTTAATTCCCAATTAAAATGATAATCCAAACTGGAGATTTAAAATACTGAAAGACTTTATGATTAAATTAAATTAAAATTAAAATATTCAAACTAAATTAAATCAAAATTTCAATTAAATTAATACTTTAATAATTAAATTAAATCATCTTTAAAACATAAAAAATAAAATATTGAATTAAAATTAAAATTTAAATTAAACTAAAATTAAAATTAAATTAAATTAAATTAAATTAAATTGAAACATATTAAATTAAATTAAATTAAATAAAAAAATCAAATAAAATTAAAATAAAGTTAAAATTAAAACTAAACCAAATTAAATTAAATTAAATTAAATTAAATTGAATTGAATTAAATATAACATCACTTAAGACATAAAGAATTCGAAATAGATCTAAAACAACTTGAACACTATTCCGAACTTAAATCCATTAATCAAAAATTAAATTAAATCACAAATCACTAAAACATCAATTTGCCCTTAAAAGCTCTTGTTATCATAACTCCTAGATGGAGCATTAGGTGAAGTGTCACTTCATTCATAGGATACTCAAACATCCTAGTTCACTGAGCAAAAGAACAAAACTTAATTAAACCTCGGATGATTACTTCACATGATTAATTAAATCCATTTGGACTCAGAACAATTTTAGCAATATTGAAAAGATGTTTAAGACTCGTCTTAAGCACTTCCTCAATATGATAGGATGTTTATAAGAACAATTGGACTTAGTTGTTATTTGATGAAGAAAATCGTCCTTAAACCAAAATACAAGAACCTAGACGTCATAGGAGATGACTAGCTATAGGATTAGGACTTTGATAGACAACAAAAACCTTTCCCTTAGCTTTACCTAGGTACTTGTTGAAGTATCTAAATGCCTTAACATGTGTTTTAAGTGCAGCTTGGGATGATGGGAAGACCCTCCAGGTACGCTTTTATTTTATTGCAATTTACCTTCTCGCAATTTAATTAATCGCAATGCACTTTACTTTTCTTGCATGATAAACAACTGTTGCATGAAAACCAAAACCTTTAGGGTAGTCCCTAAAACTGAAACCAAAACTAAATTAAAAATCACTGCAAGATAAAATTCACCGCCACAACATTTCAAAATATAAAACAACTCAAAATTTAATCACAAACAGAACAACAAAACTACAATTGCAACTAAATTAAAACGTCTCGTTGAATGATCGGGAATATCTCGAATGATGTAACCCACGTGTTGCTAACGGGATTTCCTACGGTCTAAATAAAAGTTTGGAACTCAGTTAGTTGAGTTTAGCAAATTCATCTGGACTAAGTGAATTCAATGAAAATAACGGTGCCGGGATGACGGAACCGTGGGATCTTAATCGGTTCTGTTATATTCAACTTTAAGATTTATTTTAATTAAAATATTAAAAACACTTGGATTTTAAGATTTCTGAACCAAAACACTTCTCTCATCTCCTGATTTATGACTTCTAAAACTAAACCTCTGCAACAACAAGGAGCTCGGAGCATGGTGGGCAGCACGGCCATCGTCATCAACAAAACTCGGGTCTACATCAGCTAAACATTCCTAGAATTAAGCAGCAAGGCCATAGGATTTTGAGGTAGCTTGCGTAGTGCAACATAAATCCTCAACTCTGCGTTGGTCATTTGCATGATCATGTCATGTAAATTCAGCCCTAATCAGTCTTAGGACTCCGAGGTAGTCGTTCGGTACGACATAAACCCTCATATCTTCGAGGCTATTTGTATGATTTTATCATACAAATATAAGTCCAAATTAATTAAAATTGACAAGATTGAAATATCAGATAATATTAGGATTTTCTTAAATCCGAGCCAAAAAATAAGATAGTTTGGGAAGTTGCCAAGATTCTTCTTGGATCCTCAGCTTCTCCTATTTCTCTTCCTTTTGGACTCCTGAAAATAAATGTTCCAAATTTGAGCTAATTCCTTTTGAAATTTCAAAAATCCAATCCTTTGAAAACCTTAAACTTTGAAATTCTTGAGAGCAAAACCACTGATCATTATCAAGAGTTTTCTTAAATGATTCCCGTCATTTAAGATGTAATTAACTATAGGGGCTTGCCCTTATAGGGAACTTTAAGAACCCAGGTAATATAAACCTTGCTTAATTCATTTATATTAAGTAGGAGAATTTGTCAGCTTATAAAATTGGTTCGCAGACCAAACGGATGTCACAAATCTCCTAGTTTATTTAATCGAGCCCCATCATCAAGCAGTGTGTCTATTCTTCAGGATAGATACACGGTTTGTGATGCAGTGCTCATTTATATAAACTATTTGGGATGTGAGATCGGTTTGATTTCATATCTTAAAATTATTTTCAAAATCAAATACTACTTTCTAAACCATATATACATATTTAAATTAAATTTAAAATCTAAAATTCGCCGACAATTTCTGTTAGGCGACCCCTTTTCAAAAATAAAACACACAACCTAAAAATATGCCGACAACATCTGGCGACTCCCCTGGGGAATAGTTCCTCTCTCCATTTTGATCAGACGGCTTTGCTTTTATAAATCGATAGTGAGCCCATGCCCCTAGTGGACCAAACTACCATTCTTCCGTTGGAATACCCCGTTCATTTCTGTCTTGAATGAGTATAACCAACTCCTCTTGGATTAAGGAACCACTGTTTAGACACCCCTAAACGGAGAGGTTCCGAGATCCTTTTACCTCTTTTCTGAGGTGGGGTGGACCCCCAATAGGTGTTAGTTTAGGAGCGGTCCTTCGAGTCGAGAAGTCTTGCATAAGACTTTCTCTTCCTTTCCGATTCTGAATCGGATTCCTTACCTTCTCTACACCTTTGAACATTTCGTTCCTAATAAACAAACCCTCTAATGAACGACTCTCTTAACAAATAACTCCTTTTTATAAATACATGAATAAAATATGTTCGGACTCTTTTCGATTCCTTTCTTTTCGTCCTGATGAGAAGAAGCATAACTTGGAACTGACAATCAGAATCTACCTTGCAGAAAATGTCTGCCTCGAAGCTGATTTTCTCCTTCACAAATGGACTGGACTTCGCTGTGTACAAGGATGAGCTGCCCGACAATGGGATCATCCATTTTGGGCAAGGATTCGAGAACACAAATGTCAAGATCACGGACGTTGCCCTTTTCACACTTACAGACAAAGTATCTGAAACTGAAAGACCTTTGATCAAGTTCAACCTTAAGTCAACTCAAGAGTTCCCTCCCCTGCAAAGGGTCCAAGTTGAGAAGAATACTATTGTCCATAGGAGAACTGTTATCTCTACCCCCACCGGTCTAGTCGTCTCTGCACCTACCCCGGCTTCCGCCAAACTAAAGGGGAAGGAAATTCAAATTTGTAACGAGCATGATACCGTGGAGGGTACAGATCTCTGTGTGAGACCTTCTATTTTCGAAATTGGGTCCAACTCAAGAGTTCCACCCCTAACAAGGACTCAGAGAAGAAACAGAGGTAGGAAGATTGCCAGGAAGGCCAGAACTGCTGAAGTCGCTTTCTTGGAAGAAATCCCTGAGTACACACCACTACCTGAGTACATACCATTGCTTGAGTATACGCCACTTTTGGAAGGAACTAGATTCCATCCCCTCTCTGCCGCAGCTGATGAGGAAAATGTCGCAAGATTGCTTTTGCATTACCTCGACCCGCGTACTATAGCGACAACCGAAGGAAAAGGGCTAGGACTACACCATTTTCCCGACTACAGACTATGATAGAGAAGTTTGCAAAGAAATAGAAATGTCCTGTATCAGAAATTTTAAGAAGAATAGGGCGGGTGCCAGCCAAGTCCCGTCTTGGGTCGCGAGTAGAACCCGTTATCGCCAAAGAAAAGCCGAATAAGAAGATGAAAGCTAGTCCACCTGTTGTTGTTTCAGGTTTACAGATCAAGGAGGATACCACCTTCCGACATTCGGCCGACGGACCATCCGGTCCTAGGCCTTCGTCGCTAGAAGGATGGTATGACATCCTACTACTGGCCAATTAAGACCGAAACAACAACTTGAAAAGGAAAGTCTCGTCAGGAGACTCGAGTCCGAAGAGAGCGCCACCGCAATGAAGGGGACTTCCAAGAAGGAAATCCAATAGCCATCGCATGATAACTGCGAAACCGCACGAAAAAGACCATTGAAGGACGCTATGGAAAAGCTAAGAACCGACATTCAACAATTAGCAAGAGAAAGAGAAGAAAAGTTTAGAGATGAAGTCGACTCGTCGGAATTCATGGATGACGAATATGTGGAGATCAACATGGTTGAGACACGAGCATCGTCAGCTTCGCAAGGTGCCCCGGCATCTGCGGAGAGAGATGAACTGAAAGCATTAAGAGCACAAATTCGAGAAAAAGATGATACAATCTCTCAAATGGCAAAAAGGATGGAAGAGATGGCTGTAGTCCTAGCCACTCTTCAGTGTCAGGCTCAACCCCCAAGAGAAACGCCTCCAGAAGTTATTCATATTACAGACGGAGGAAAAGAGATTACATCCGTTAACGGAGACAATCAGCCGAAGAAAAATTCTACCCAGAATATGATTCCAGAGAAGGACATCAAGAACATGGTAGAACGGCAGGTGCGAGAAGCTTTAGCACACTCTAAGAGCGGAGCATCTATTCAGACGGGTAGACCTTACCCCGAAGAATTTGATGCAGTACAATACCCAAAAGGCTTCGTACCACCTATGTTCAAGACTTTTGATGGTACCGGAAATCCTCGACAACATGTTGCACATTTTCACGCTAGTTGTTGCAATGCCGGTGGAAGTGACGCCTTACTCTTCCGACAGTTCGTCAGCAGCCTGTCAGGGATCGCCTTTGATTAGTATGCAGAGTTACCGAACTGTTCGGTAAAGACATTTTCAGAGTTAGAAAACCTCTTGTCGGCGTTATTTTTTTTTAGGTTGTGTTGTATTTAGAAAAGGGGTCGCCTAACAGAAATTGTCGGCGAATTTTAAGATTTTAAATTTAGTTTAAATATATATAATTTGAAAAGTAGTATTTGATTTTGAAAATAATTTTAAATTTGAAAATTTTAAGATATGAAATCAAACTGATCTCACATCCCAAATAGTTTATATAAACGAGCACCGCACTATAAACCGTGTGTCTATCCCTAAGGATAGACACACTGCTTGATTGTGGGGCTCGATTAAATAAACTAAAAGATTTGTGACATCTGTTTGGTCTGCGAACCAATTTTATGTGCCGAAAAATTCCCCTGCTTAATATGAAAAACATTAAACAGGGTTTATATTACCCGGGTTCTTTAAAATTCCCTATAAGGGCAAGCCCCTATAGTTAATTACATCTTAAGTGACGGGAATCACCTAAGAAAACTCTCGATAATAATCGGTAGTTCCGCTCTCAAGAATTTCAAAGTTTAAGGTTTTCAAAGGATTGAATTTTGGAATTTCAATAGGGAATGGATCGAGTTTGGAACATTTTGTTTTGGGATTTCAAAGGAAGAAAAGTAGGAGAAATTATGGATTCGAAGCGAACTTCGTAATTTCCCGACTATCCTATTGTTTGGCTTGGATTTAGGAAAGTCCTAATGTTTATTTAATGTTTTGATCTTGCCAGTTTTAGTTAATTAGGACTTATATCTGAATGACATGATCATACAAATAGCCTCGAAGATGTGAGGGTTTATGTCGTATCGGACGACTACCAAGGAATCCTAAGACCGGTTAGGGCTTAATTTGCAATGCAAATGCCTAACAAAAGGTTGAGGATTTATGTTGCACTAGGCAAACTACCTCGAAGTCCTATGGCTTTGTTGTTTAATTCTAGGAAAGTTTTGCTGATGTAGATTCAAGTTTTGCTGACGACGATGGTCGTGCTGCCCACCATGCTCCAAGCTCCTTGTTGTTGCAGAGGTTTAGTTATAGAAGTCATAAATCAGGAGATAAGAGAAGTGTTTTGGTTTAGAGAAGTCTTAATTTCCAAGTGTTTTTTGTGTTTTAATTAAAACAAATCTTAAAGTTGATTATAACGACACCGGTTAAGATCCCACGGTTCCATCCTTCCGGCATCGTTATTTTTATCGGATTCACTTAGTCCGGATGAATTTGCTAAACTCAACCGAATGAGTTCCACACTTTCATTTAGACCGTGGGAAATCCCGTTAGCAACACGTAGGTTACATCATCCGAGGTATTCCCGATCATCCAACGGGACGTTTTAATTTAGTTGTAATTGTAGTTTTGTATTACTTGTTTGTGATTAAATTTTGAGATGTTTTATATTTTGAAATGTTGTGGCGGTGAATTTTATCTTGTAATGACTTTTAATTTAGTTTTGGTTTCAGTTTTAGGGACTATCCTAAAGGTGTGGGTTTTCATGCAACGATTGTTTATCATGCAAGAAAAAGTAAGTGCGATGCAATTAAAGAAATTGCAATAATATAAATTGCAATAAAATAAAAGCGTACACTGGAGGGTCTTCCCGTCATCCCAAGCCGCACTTAAAACACAATTAGAATATTTAAGCAAGTTCCTAGGTAAAGCTAAGGGAAGGGTTATGGTTTTCTACCAAATTCCTAATCCTATAGCTAGTCATTTCCTATGACGTCTAGGTCTTTGTGTTTTAGTTTGAGGACGATTTTCTTCATCAAAGAATAATTAAATTCAATTGTTCTTATGAACATCCTATCATATCGAGGAAGTGCTTAAGACAAATCTTAAACATCTTTTCAATATTTCTAGGATTGTTTTAAGTCCAAATGAATTTAATTATACAAATGAATTAATCGTCCGAGAATTCAAGTTTTGTTATCTTGCTCAGTGAACTAGGACATTTGAATATCCTATAGATGAAGTAACATTTCATTTAATGTTCTGTTTAGGAGTTATAATAACCAAAGCTTTCGAGGGCAAATTGGTGTTCAAATGATTTAATTTAAGTTAATGGGTTTAAATTTGGAATAGTGTTCAAGTTGTTTTATATTTAATTTCTTTATGTCTTAGGTAATGTTATTTAATTCAATTTTATTTAACTTTAATTTAATTTAATCTAATTTTAATTTTAATTTAATTTAATTTAATTTAATTTAGTTTGATTTGATGTTAAATTAATTTAGTTTAATTTGATTTAATTTCCTTTAATTTAATTTAATTTGATTTAATTTTAATTTAATTTAATTTAATTTATTTTGTTTTAATTTAATTTAATCTAATTTAATTTAATTTAATTTGTTTTAATTTAATTTAATTTAATTTAATTTAACTTAATTTATTTATTTAATTTGATTTAATTTAATTTAATCTTTAATTTAATTTTATTTTTAATTTTAATTTAATTGAAAATTTAAAAAGAGTTTAATAATTTAACTTTTTAATTTAATTTAATGATTAGTCCTTTAACATTTTAGAATTTAAATTTGAATTATCATTTTTAATTAGGAATTAAATATTATTGAAATGATTAATTTAGGGATTTTTTTAAATTAAAGAATAAATCTCTTCCTAATAATAATATCCCTATTTAATAATTCCAATTTTATTATTCTTCCAAATTTAATCAATTATTAAATTAAGGTTTATTTTAATTATTTTAAATTGTTTAATGGGTTTCTTCCCTTTAATTATTTAAATTTCAATCATCCAAATTTGTTAATTTTATTAAACCTAAAGTTTTAATTAAGGGTTAAAATTTTAATTACCATTTTGCCCTTCAAGCTTAATAATTTCATAACTCACTAAATTGAGCTTAAATGAACTTGAAATTTTTATATGACTTCACTCATATGTCAATAAAGACATGAGAGGAGAAAATGTGATTTTTCTGTATTTAATTTATTTATATAATTACTTTTAGTGGAAAATATTTATTTCTAAGGAAAATTTAACAATATGACCAAGGGAAAGTTTCTATCCTTAAGAAAATTATGAGACATTCCTAATGACCAGAGGACCACTTGGACCAATTTTGGTGATTTTTTGAATTATATTATTTTTATTATAATTATTTTAAGTTTTGGAGTATTAATTAATTTAAAAATAAAATAAAGGTTGAAAAATGAAATTTATATTTTTCAAACATCTCTCTGATATCAAGGAAATCAGAGAATCAATTTTGGCAATTTTCTGATTTTTCTATGATTTATTATAATTATTTTAGTGAAAATGCCAAAAAAATGTATTTTTTTAATTTTTAAATTATCTTAGGGCTTTAAAATTTAATATCTCATTAAATAGACCTAAGAAAAATATGGGGTTTGTTCCTAAGTGATAAAAATTCAAAATGTGACATTTTGGTGAATTTTATTATTTTTATGATTTTTATTATTTTTTAGTTATTAAAATATTAAAATAATACAAAAAATCAACTTTTTTAGAAAATTAAAATTTTAATTTTCTTAAATTCCCCTAATATTAGAGAGTCTCCAAAACCAATTTGGTGAATTTTTGAAAGCTATTTTGAAAGTTATGAATTTTTAAAGTTCAAATTGCCTAAATGGCTTAATCAACCTATTTAGTAGGGCTAACCAAGTCCAATTGACTTCAAATTTTTATGGTGCGTTCCTCTGATCCTAAAGGTCAGTGGAGAATTGATTTCAAGTCAATTTGATGTATGGTTATCTCTAATTAATTAGGGACCTATTTTGGGTGTTTAAGCCAATTAGGGTTATTTTAAATGAGTTAACTCAAAACCTATTTTTCCTAGGGTCCTCTGGTCATAAGAGACATCACCAAATTTTCCTAGAATTTATTTCACAACATGCTAATTATTGGATTTAAAATACTCAAAACAGTAACATGAATTAGAAAAATCAATAACTTCTCATAGGGATGGCTTCTTACTTTGGAAAATTCAGGGAATGTTCCCAAATTCAGAGGCTTCAAAAGCCCTATAGTCTCATGCCATTGTGAATTTCCTATATGCATGGAGAATTAAAATAGTGCAGACAGTAAATAAATTATTAAAAATAAAATACTTGATGACATTAAATGATTTCTTTTCCACATTATTCTCCTCTGTTCACTGAGCAAGAGGGTATTTTTATTTTATTTTTATGATTTTCCTACACAAAGTTATGAATTTTCCAAGTTCAGGGAATTAAATAAATAGAAAAATCCCTAATTTTCTATTTATCCGAGTCGGCGCCGCGTCATCCTCGGCATCTCCAAACAGCCACGCGGCGCGCTCCCATTCGACGCCACCCCTTGAGTCAGCAGCCCGGGTCGCGCCTGTATCGTTCCGTCTTCTCATCCAGCGCGATCCTGGCTGTCCGTTCCCGCGTGTATTAAATGAACGGCATCCGTTCATCGTCCCCAAGCCTCCTAGCCCGAGAACCTTATGCTCTATGGATTCGTCTCGAGAAGACGAACACATCCATACGGTTTATGTGGCATGAAATTGTCTTGATGAAAATGGAGAATGTTCAGAAGCTCGGGAAGAAGAGTGAGGCCATACCTTTGCTCAAAGAAGTGTGGCTTCGATCTGAGGGTTGTTTCACCTTCGATTGGATCCCAGCAAGCTCCAGATGAAGTCTCCTGGTCTGGTGAATCGCCTAGGAATGATTTCGACCACAGCCGGATCACAAAGCTTGGAGGCTGGAGCAACCGGGGTGGCCTCGGAGATGGGGCTTTCGTCGGTGGACACCTTCTCTGGTCCGGTGAAGGTGTAGGACCAATCAATTTGAGGATTGATCCACTGTGAAGAAGTGTCCTGGTTTTTGGGCTAAAGTTTGAGCTCAAAATTGAGCTCAGCTGGAGGGAATTTGGGTTGGAATTCAGTGGGGATCAAATGCTCTATGTGTGGGGAGTAGTCTGGAACAATTTTGGCAGAGTTTCCTTAAGGTTTGTTTCAGCACCTCTCATGGCCGAGAGGGGGTGGTGTTTAAATAGAGGTGGTCGGAGAGCCTCACAGGGATGGCCAAGGGTCGGGATCAGCTGCTCCGGTCATGGGAAGAACAGCCATGGTGGCCATTGGGCATGGGGCAGCTCAACGAAGGTGGAATTCCAAAGTTGGCTCACATGTGAGCTCTCGGGTGTGGTGTTTTCCGGCGACCTGGTGGCTGGCCGGCCAGGCATTGGTCACCATCAGGGTCAGTGAGGTCAGAGCTTGATTCCTGTGAGTTCAATTGATGGTTTCCATGTGTAAAGGTGGTGAATTGAAATGGAATGGGAAAGGGGTGATTTTGGCTTGGTTTAGGTCAACCCAAGTATTTGTGCTTGGTTCACCATCCAAGGATTGTCCTTGGGCCGAGGGGGAATCATTTGGGTCAGCGAATTGTGGTAGTGAAGTCCCCATCCATGGTGAGGTGGCTAAACATGGTTTAGAGTGTATCATGCTTAAGGTAAAAAGGGCTTAAAAAGGGTTTAAGAAAGAGGCCCTCTCTCTTACCATTAATGGCTTGGTGAGGTGGAAAGTGGATTCCATGGCTCTCATGGCTCCTATGGGGCTCATGTATGGCTTCATGGCTTGTCTTTGGCTTGGGGAAAAGCTTGGTCAATTTCATGAAAATGGATCTTAGAAATTTTGGTAATTTGATGGGAATTTGTATGGGGCTTAATTTGGAATCATTTGATGATTGATTTGAACTTAGGGATGATTTTAATTAAGGGTATGATGAGAAGAACTTGTCATATGGGCTTTAATATAAAATTTGGGCTTTTAGGAAGGTTTAAGAAAGTGGGCTTTTGGTTTAAAAAAAATAAATTTATGGATGGGAATTTTGTGAAGGATTGGGCCAAACAAATGTTGGGTTTAGCTCATGGATGTGTCATGAGTGACTTGAAGCAAATTGGGAGTGATTTGGGTTTGAATTGGGTTGAATTTGGGCTTCTTTGGTGAATGGGCCAATATAGGTCAAATTGGGCTAACTTGGGCCAATGTTGGGCTAGGGTTGAAATTGATGTAAAATAAATGTTGGTAAATGTTTATGGGAGTGTTTCAAAGAGGTTTTGACTTTGGTTGGGCTTTGATTTTGGGGTTTGGGCTCATTTGGATTAGATTTGGGTTTAGGTCAAAATTGGGCCTTTTAACTTTGGGTTGAATTTGAGTGGGGTTTGGGTCTAAATGTTGGGCAAATCATGTTAGTGTTTTGTTTATGGGGATGTTAAGGAAGATTTGGAAAAGATTTGGGGTTAATTGGAGTTGAATTGGGTGAGTTTGGGTTATGTTTGGGTCATGGGTCAAAATTGGGCTTTAAGGCCAAAAGTGAAATTTGATCCAAATGTCAATCAAATTGGACTTTGATTTGGTCTAGATTGGTGTTGGGAATGTTGAACGGAAGTTTAGAATTGAATTGGACCAGAATTTGGGTCAATTGGGTAGGCTTGGTTTGACATTGGGTTCACTTTGTGTTAAAATGGGTCAAATTGGAGGTTTTGCTAAAAGTGGGGTAAATTGACAAAATTGGCCCATGGTGTAGTTGAAAAATATTAAATTGGGAATATTTGGGATTTTTTGAAATTTTCTGGGAATTTTCTGAATTTTTGGATTTTTGGGTCAAGAGGGGTATTTTGGGTATTTAGAGGGTATTGGGAGGTATTCTTGGAATTTTTGATATTTTTGGCTATGGATGATCAATTTAAGTAGAGAGAAATGTTTAGGAATGTCTTTGGGGAATTTTGGGTGATTTGGAAATTTTTGAGAAATTTGGGTAGTTTCGAGGGTTTTGGGTAGCTAGCGTGTGTAGGGTCCCGGGGGTCAAAAATTGAAAATTTGGGAAATTGAAGATTGGGTGAATATAAGTGGAACGAAATCATTTTGGTTGAGCCATGAAGCCATATCAATCCCACATGAGCCATGAGGGGACTCATTTGAGGCATTCACTATGTTGTTCCCAACCCTCTTAGCCAAGGGCTTAGGGGTTAAGGACCATCCATGTGAATCATCTACATGAGTCAGGAGGTCAAGTTGAGTATGGGTGTGGTTTTAAGAGGTGTGTGAAAGTGTAGTGTATAAATGTAGTGTGTGTGTAAGTCAGCCCCTTCACCAGACCAGGCCACCCAGGGTAGTCCTAAGGCCAAAGAGTCCTATAGGAACTCATCCTTTAAACTTCCACATTTGATTTCAACCCTCTAGGTGATTAGGGGTCTACAATCAAGTTTGTGGAGTTTGCAGGAGTTAAGAAGTGGTTTGAATTTCTAAAAGGTGGGTCCCAATTCTAGTCCTTTAAGATAGTCAAAGGAAAAGCCTAAGGCTAGATCCTAAGTACTAAAAAGAAGAAGAGAAGACCTCGTCAAACATGAGGTCAACAAATGGACCCCCAATAGGTATGGTGAGCTGACGGAGCACACCACGCGTATTGGTGTTGACCGAAGCGATCAACAAAACCAACACAGATGTCCAAGTGACAAACTTAGGACGAAGTAGAAGAGTTTCCGCTGGGGAGTGTCAAGTATATTTCTGAAACTGGAGATTCCTGAACTCTCGCTGGGGAAAGGAAAAGAAGGTGAATTCCAAATCACATGATCTGGGGGAATTTCAACTTAGATTTCATTTTACTTTAGTTTATGTTTTGATGTGTGAGCTTGGATTTTAGTTTGGAGTTTTAATTTAGATTGAAGTTTTGTTAAGATTAATTTGAGGGGATTTGATTTGAAATGAAAATTAGAATTTTGTGGTTTTAGATGTAACATCTTCAACCTCAAAAGAAAATTGAATTGATTGAATTGAATCATTACAATGAGGAGAGATCTCAGAGCAATGTGGTATTGGATGTAAAATCCTTAACCTTAAGAGTTTGATTTTTGATGTATTTCATTGCTGTAGGGAAAGAATCCTAAAGCAGTGCAGTCTTGGATGTAAAATCCTTAACCCCAGGAATTTGATTTGATGTATTTCATTGCTATAGGGAAAGAATCCTAAAGCAATGCAGTCTCGGATGTAAAATCCTCAACCCCAAAAGTTTAATTTTGATGTATTTCATTGCAATAGGGAAAGGATCCTAAAGCAATGCAGTCTCGGATGTAAAATCCTCAACCCCAAGAATTTGATTTGATGTATTTCATTGCGATAAGGAAAGGATCCTAAAGCAATGCAGTTTCGAATGTAAAATCCTCAACCCAAAAGTTTGATTTCGATGTATTTCATTGCGATAGGGAAAGAATCCTAAAGCAATGCAGTCTCGGATGTAAAATCCTTGACTCCAAAAGTTTGAATTTGATGTATTTCATTGCGATAGGGAAAGAATCCTAAAGCAATGCAGTCTCGGATGTAAAATCCTCAACCCAAAAGTTTGAATTTGATGTATTTCATTGCGATAGGGCAAGAATCCTAAAGCAATGCAGTCTCGGATGTAAAATCCTCAACCCAAAAGTTTGAATTTGATGTATTTCATTGCGATAGGGAAAGGATCCTAAAGCAATGCAGTCTTGGATGTAAAATCTTCAACCCAAAAGTTTGAATTTGATGTATTTCATTGCGATAGGGAAATGATCCTAAAGCAATGCAGTCTCGGATGTAAAATCCTCGACCCAAAAGTTTGATTTGATGTATTTCATTGCGATAGGGAAAGAATCCTAAAGCAATGCTGTCTCGGATGTAAAATACTCGACCCAAAAGTTTGATTTGATGTATTTCATTGTGATAGGGAAAGAATCCTAAAGCAATGCAGTCTTGGATGTAAAATCCTCGACTCCAAAAGTTTGAATTTGATTGAGATTTGATTTGAAATTTGGAAAGATTGAATTTGAATTTGATTGAGATCTGGATTTGGAATTTGATTGAAATTTGATTTGGGATCTGGAAAGATTGAATTTGAATTTGATTGAGATCTGGATTTGGAATTTGATTGAAATTTGATTTGGGATTTGTGTTCATTTTGTTTGTCCTTTAACGATTCAAATTTATTTTATCGTTAATTTAATGTTCATGTGAATTTGGTGTTCATCATTTTTAGATTTTTAAGGAAATTTTTCTTTTATTCTTTTTTTTATTTCTTTTCTGTTCATTGTTCGAAGTTCATTTAACTTTAATGGCGTTTCCCAGTCAATTTGCACAAAAGAGGTGAAGGCTAAAAATGTGACATGGTCACTTTCATTCCAATCATGTCGAAGATACATCATACAACTCGATCTGGAATACATCTCATACAATCCATGTAGACTCAAAACGGACTATGCATGATCTTTGTCGATCCATCCAAAAAGATATCTGTCAAAAATCCATGTCTGAATAGTAGGGTACATGGTCAATAACATCACCTTCCAAGCCATCCTTGGCAAGAATGCCGTATGGATGTACATTAGAGGTGTGATATTTTCCATGCAACTCACAGCTCGTAAGGCCGGAGGCTCTCTAGCTCCGGGTCTGGCTGGAAGTGGTAAGGTGTCTTCCTGTCGTCCATCCTTCCGAAAGTAACCGAGATCCGCTTCACTCGGTACTCCCGGTATGCAATGTTTAGCGACATCTCGCTCCATTGCCCTTCGCATCATGACGGAACCTACCGGTAATGGTATCTTCACCGGCCCTCGGAACTCACCCGGGCCTCGCCATCCGGAGGTCGATCCGAACATGATGTTACACTCGTTCGAGAAAGAGATCGTGCGTAAAGGTCCGACAAAGTCGTGGTGATCTATGTGCGGGGGTATGCAGTCACCCCGCTTGTAGATGTTAATAATGCAGCTATTGGGTATGCAATCCGCCGGCGTACCCTCCATGTTATCAATCTCTTTACCATTCTCTCGATGACTAATGGCATCGGATCCACTTGCCCATGACGGAGTATTCCCGGTGGGTTTCCCTTCCTGTCCTCCGCAAAGTTGTAGCAGCATCCGCATTGTATTGTAATTCTTCCCTTCCCTGGCATCCATCTCCAGGGTTCTGAGTAGGTGTTTTCCCTTAGGCGACCTGCTCGACCCATTCTTTTCAAATCCTGAATGCAATCCACGATTTGTTGTTGTTCATATTCCGAGAATACGTCTGTATGTAGCTCGAGGCCTTCTAAGATATCGATCCTTCCGCCTCCGATTCTCTCAAAGTATTCAAAGGTTTTCTCGTTCGACATTCCGCATTCTTTCCAGCTCGTATTTCGGAATAATTTGCAAATGGCGAGGCTCGGTGTCATATTGTGGGATATACGGCTCAATCCCTTCACGTTCTCCCCGCATACCTCGGCTCCTCGGGATGATGTCCGTCGGGACATCCCTCGGGTTGCTACCGCAACAAGGTCATGCATTACTGATGGTTCTATCTGGTAGCGTGGTAGCCTTCTTTCTTCTGATCTTCATGAGATTTCCCTGGTCTGTTGACCTCATTTTTGATGAGGTCTTCTCTTCTTCTCTTTAGTACTTAGGATCTAGCCTTAGGCTTTTCCTTTGACTATCTTAGAGGACTAGAATTATGATCCACCACCTTTACGAAATTCAAACCACTTCTTAACTCCCCGCAAACTCCACAAACTTGATTGTAGACCCCTAATCACCTAGAGGGTTGAAATCAAATGTGGAAGTTTAAAGGATGAGTTCCTATGGACTCTTTCGGCCTTAGGACCGCCCCAGGTGGCCCGGTCTCAGTGAAGGGGCTGATTTACACACACACACTACACTCATACACTACACTTTCACACACCTCCTAAAACCACACCCATACCTAACTCGACCTCCCGATTCATGTAGGTGATTCACATGGATGGTCCTTAACCCCTAAATCCTCGCAAGCAGGGTTAGGAACAACATAGTGAATGCCTCAAATGAGTCCCTTCATGGCTCATGTGGGCTTGATATGGCTTCATGGCTCATCCAAAATGATTTCATTCCACTTATATTCACCCAATCTTCAATTTTCCAAATTTTCAATTTTCGACCCCCGGACCCTACACCCGCTTAGCTCTACCCAAAACCCTTGAAACTACCCAAATTTCTCAAAAATTTCCAAATCATCCAAAATTCCCCAAAATCAATCCCAAACATTTCCACATCACTCAAATTGATCATCTATACCCAAAAATATCAAAAATTCCAAGAAAACCTCCCAATACCCTCCAAATACCCAAAACACCCCTCTTGACCCAAAAATCCAAAAATTCTGAAAATTCCCAGAAAATTCCAGAAAATCCCAAATATTCCCAATTTCATTTTGTTCAACTACACCATGGGCCAATTTTGTTAATTTAACTTACTTTTGTCAAAACCCCCAATTTGATCCATTTTAACCCTAAGTGAACCCAATGTCAAACCAAACCTACCCAATTGACCCAAATTCTGGTCCAATTCAATTCTAAACTTCAATTCAACCTTCCAAACACCAATCTAGACCAAATCCAAGTCCAATTTGATTGGCATTTGGATCCAATTTCACTTTTGGCCTTAAAGCCCAATTTGGACCCATGACCCAAACCTAACCCAAACTCACCCAATTCAACTCCAATTAACCCCAAATCTTTTCTAAGTCTTCCTTAGCATCCCCATAAGCAAAACAATAACATGATTTGCCCAAAATTTAGACCCAAACCCCACTCAAATTCAACCCAAAGCTAAAAGGCCCAATTTTGACCTAAACCCAAACCTAACCCAAATGAGCCCAAACCCCAAAATCAAAGCCCAACCAAAGTCAAAACCTCTTTGAAACACTGCCATAAACATTTCTCAACATTAATTTTACATCAATTTCAACCCTAGCCCAACATTGGCCCAACTTGGCCCATTTTGGCCTATATTGGCCCATTCACCTAAAGAGCCCAAATTCAACCCAATTCAAACCCAAATCACCCCCAATTTGCTTCAAGTCACTCATGACACATCCATGAGCTAAACCAAACAATTATTTGGCCCAAACTCTTTACAAAATTCCCATCCATAAATTCATTTTTAAACTTAAAGGCCCATTCCTTAAACCATTTTAAAAGCCCATCTTTTGCCACACCCAAAGGCCCAAAATTGGTCTCAAAGCCCATATGACATTTCCCCTCATCATACTTTCAATTAAACTCAATACCCAAGTCCTAAATTCATCATCAAATCATTCCAAATCAAGTTTCATACAAATTTCCATCAAATTACCAAAAATTCCTAAAATCCATTTTCATGAAATTGACCAAGCTTTTCCCCAAGCCAAAGACAAGCCATGCAAGCTATAGACAAGCCACATGAAGCCATGGAGGGTTTGACATGTGATCAAGCCATTAATGGAAAAAGGAGGACCCCCTTTCCTAATCCTTCTTAAGAATTTTTTAACCTTAAGCATGTCACACTCTAAACCATGCTTTGCCACCTAATCCTTGATGGAGACTCCACCACACATGGGAGATTGACCCACCTGACCTCCTCAGCCCAAAACCAGGTCTTGGGGAGGTGCACCCAACCCATTTGCATGGGTTGACCAAAATAAGCCAAAATGGCCCCTTCCCCTTTCTACTTTGATTCAACCACTTTACACATGTCAAACCTCAATTGAATGCACCAAACCCCAGCCCTGACCCACCTGAACAAGATGGTGACCAATGCCTGTTCGGCCAGCCACCAGGTCGCTGGAAAACACCTTGGCCGAGTGCTCACATGTGAGCCAACTTTGGGATTCTACCTTGCTGAGCTGCCCCATGCCCAATGGCCACCATGGCTGTTCTGCCCTTGACCTAAGCAACTGATCCCAAGCCCTAACTCTCCCTGGGAGGCCCTCCACCCTCTCCTATTTAAACACCACCCCTCTCGGCCATGAGAGGTGCTGAAACAAACCTTAAGGAAACTCTGCCAAAATTGTTCCAGACTACTCCCCATACATAGAGCATTTGATCCCCACTGAATTCCAGCCCTAATTCCCTCCAGCTGAGTTCAATTTTGAGCTCAAACTTTAGCCCACAAACCAGGAAACTTTGCCACAGTGAGCTAACCCTCAAATTGACTGGTCCTACACCTTCAATTTGAGTAAATTTCATGCCACATAAACTGTATGGATGTGTTCGTCTTCTCGAGACGAATCCATAGAGCATAAGAATGTTAAATTTGTTCAAGTATCGAGTGAGATCTTAGGCCTAGAAGATGGACGGTTCTCGGGTTAGGAGGCTTGGGGACGATGAACGGATGCCGTTCATTCAATACACGCGCGGACGGACGGCTCAGATGGCGTCAGACAAGGAGATGGTACGTGAACTACGGGACCTGGGCTGCTGACTCAAGCGGCGGCGTCGAATGGGAGCGCGACGCGTGTGCATTCGGAGCTGCCTAGGTTGAGCTGGCACCGCGTCACTTAAATAGAAAAATAGGGATTTTTTCTATTTATTTAATTCCCTAAACTTTAAAAATTCATAACTTTGTGTAGGAAAATCATAAAAATAAAATAAAAATACCATCTTGCTCGAGTGAACGGAGGAGAATAATGTGGAAAAGAAATCATTTAATTTCATCAAGTATTTTATTTTTAATAATTTATTTACCCTCTCGCATTGTTTTAATTCTCCATGCATATAGGAAATTCACCATGGCATGAGACCATAGGGCTTTTGAAGCCTCCGAACTTGGGAACATTCCCCGAATTTTCCAAAGTCGTAGGCCATCCCTATGAAAAGTTATTGATTTTTCAAATTCATGTTACTGTTTTGAGTATTTTAATTCCAATAATTAGCATGTTGTGAAATAAATTCTAGGAAAATTTGGTGATGTCTCTTATGACCGGAGGACCCTAGGAAAAATAGCTTTTGAATTAATTCACTTGGAATAACCCTAATTGGCTTAAACACCCAAAATAGATCCCTAATTAATTAGAGCTAACCATACATCAAATTGACTTGAAATCAATTCTCCACTGACCTTTAGGATCAGAGGAACCCAACATAAAAATTTGAAGTCAATTGGACTTGGTTAGCCCTACTAAATGGGTTGATTAAGCCATTTAGTCATTTTAAACTTTAAAAAATTCATAACTTTCAAAATACTTTTTAAAAATTCACCAAATTGGTTTTGGAGCCTCTCTGATATTAGGGAATTTTAGAAAATTAAAATTTCAATTTTCTAAAAAAGTTGATTTTTAATATTATTTTAATATTTTAATAATTAAAAAAATAATAAAAATCATAAAAATAATAAAATTCACCAAAATGTCACATTTTGAATTTTAATCACTTAGGAATAAACCCCATATTTTTCTTAGGTCTATTTTATGAGATATTAAATTTTAAATCCCTAGGGTAATTTTAAAATTTAAAATAATGTATTTTCTAGCATTTTCACTAAAATAATTATAATAAATCAAAGAAAAATCAGAAAATTGCAAAAATTGTTTCTCTGATTTCCTTGATATCATAGAGATTTTTGAAAAATATAAAATTCATTTTTCAACCTTTATTTTATTTTTAAATTAATTAATACTCCAAAACTTAAAATAATTATAATAAAAATAATATAATTCAAAAAATCTCCAAAATTGGTCCAAGTGGTCCTCTGGTCATTAGGAATGTCTCATAATTTTCTTAAGGACAGAAACTTTCCCTTGGTCATATTATTAAATTTTTCTTGGGAATTCTTATTTTCCACCAAAAATAATTACATAAATAAATTAAATACAGAAAAATCACATTTTCTCCTCTCATGTCTTTATTGGCATATGAGTGAAGTCACATAAAAAATTTCATGTTCATTTGAGCTCAATTTAGTGAGTTATGAAATTATTAAGCTTGAAGGGCAAAATGGTAATTAAAAAATTTTAACCCTTAATTAAAACTTTAGGTTTAATAAAATTAACAAGTAAAATATTTAATCTTAATCTGACTTGGATGATTGAAATTTAAATAATTAAAGGGTAGAAACCCATTAAACAATTTAAAATAATTGAAATAAACTTTAATTAAATAATTGATTAAATTTGGGAAGAATAATAAAATTGGAACTATTAAAATAGGGATATTTTTAGGAAGAGATTTGTTCTTTAATTTAAAAATCCCTAAATTAATCATTTCAATAATATTTAATTCCTAATTAAAAATGATAACTCAAATTTGAATTTTAAAATGTTAAAGGATTAAGTTAAAAAGTTAAATTATTAAACTCTTTTTAAATTTTTCAGTTAAATTAAAATTAAAAATCAAATTAAATTTAAATTAAATTAAATTAAATTAAATTAAATAATTAAATTAAATTAAATTAAATAATTAAATTAAATTAAATTAAATAATTAAATTAAATTAAATTAAATAATTAAATTAAATTAAATAATTAAATTAAATTAAATTAAATAATTAAATTAAATTAAATTAAATAATTAAATTAAATTAAATTAAATTAAATAATTAAATTAAATTAAATTAAATAATTAAATTAAATTAAATTAAATAATTAAATTAAATTAAATTAAATTAAATTAAATAAACAAATTAAATAAATTAAATTAAATTTAATAAATAAATTAAATTAAATTAAATAAATAAATTAAATTAAATTAAATTAAAAAATATTAAATTAAATTAAATTAAATCAAATAAATTAAATTAAATTAAATTAAATTAAATTAAATTAAAGTTAAATCAAATTAAATTAAATTAAAGGAAATTAAATCAAATCAAACTAAATTGAATTAAATTAAATTAAATTAAAACTAAATCAAATTAAATTAAATTAAAGTTAAATGGAATCGAATTAAATAACATTACCTAAGACATAAAGAAATTAAATATAAAACAACTCGAATACTATTCCAAAGTTAAACCCTTTAACTAAAGTTAAACTAAATCATAAATCATTTGAACACCAATTTGCCCTCGAGAGCTTTGGTTATCATAACTCCTAAACAGAACGTTAAATGAAATGCTACTTCACTTATAGGATATTCAAATGTCCTAGTTCATCGAGCAAGATAACAAAACTTGAATTCCTGGACGATTTATTCATTTGTGTAATTAAATTCATTTGGACTTAAAACAATCCTAGAAATATTGAAAAGATGTTTAAGATTTGTCTTAAGCACTTCCTCGATACGATAGGACGTCCATAAGAACAAATGAACTTATTTATTCTTTGATGAAGAAAATCGTCCTCAAACCAAAACACAAAGACCTAGACGTCATAGGAAATGACTAGCTATAGGATTAGGAACTTGGTAGAAAACCATAACCCTTCCCTTAGCTTTACCTAGGAACTTGCTTAAATACTCTAATTGTGTTTTAAGTGCAGCTTGGGATGACGGGAAGACCCTCTAGGTACGCTTTTATTTTATTGCAATTTACATTATTGCAATTTCTTTAATCGCATCGCACTTACTTTTCTTGCATGATAAACAATTGTTGCATGAAAACCCACACCTTTAGGATAGTCCCTAAAACTGAAACCAAAACTAAATTAAAAGTCATTGCAAGATAAAATTCACCGCCACAACATTTCAAAATATAAAATAACTCAAAATTTAATCACAAACGAACACAAAACCGCAATTACAACTAAATTAAAACGTTCGTTGGATGATCGGGAATACCTCGGATGATGTAACCTACGCGTTGCTAACGGGATTTCCCACGGTCTAAATGAAAGTGTGGAACTCATTTAGTTGAGTTTAGCAAATTCATCTGGACTAAGCGAATCCGATAAAAATAGCGATGCCGGAAGGATGGAACCGTGGGATCTTAACCGGTGTTGTTATAATCAACTTTAAGATTTGTTTTAAATAAAACATAAAAAACACTTGGAAATTAAGAATTCCTCTAAACCAAAATACTTCTCTCGTCTCCTGATTTATGACTTCTAAAACTAAACCTCTGCAACAACAAGGAGCTCGGAGCATGGTGGGCAGCACGGCCATCGTCATCAGCAAAACCTGAGTCTACTTCAGCAAAACTTTCTCAGAATTAAATAACAAACCCATAGGACTTCGGGGTAGTTTGCCTAGTGCAACATAAATCCTCAACTCTTCGTTAGGCATTTGCATTGCAAACTAAACCCTAACCGGTTTTAGGATTCCGAGGTAGTCGTCCGATACGACATAAACCCTCACATCTTCCAGGCTATTTGTATGATTTTATCATACGAATATAAGTCCTAATTAATTAAAATTGGCAAGATCAAAACATTAAACAAACATTAGGACTTTCCCAAATTCAAGCCAAACAGTCGGGAAATTACCGAAGTTCACTTCGAATCCGTAATTTCTCCTACCTTTCTTTCTTTGAATTCTCAAAACAAAAAATGTTCCAAACTTGGTCCATTCCCTATTGAAATTCCAAAATTCAATCTTCTGAAAACTTAAACTCTGAAATTCTTGAGAGCAGAATTATTGATTATTATCGAGAGTTTTCTTAGGTGATTCCCGTCACTTAAGATGTAATTAACTATAGGGGCTTGCCCTTATAGGGAATTCTAAAGAACACAGGTAATATAAACCCTGTTTAATGTTTTTTCATATTAGGCAGGGGAATTTGTCGGCACATAAAATTGGTTCGCAGACCAAACGGATGTCACAAATCTTCTAGTTTATTTAGTCAAGCCCCATCGTCAAGCAGTGTGCTTATTCTTCGGGATAGATACATGGTTTGTGGTACGGTGCTCGTTTATATAAACTATTTGGGATGTGAGATCGATTTGATTTCATATCTTAAAATCTTCAAATTTAAAAATTATTTTTAAAATCAAATACTACTTTTCAAATTATTTATTTAAATTAAATTAAAAATTCGCCGACATGGTCCTTTCTGTTATCCTAGGAGCTGGCCTCCTTTCTTCCGGTACCTGGTGAACTGACGTCCTTGAAGTGTATGTACTGGCAGTGGCAACTGCCTCGTCGTGCTGGTCCGCTGCTAATTTGGTTAACATCTTACGGATACGGTGATTCTTATTTCTTCGTTGCGTTGCTGTGAGAGTAGCTCTTCGAACTTCCTGAGTTTCTGTGGGCACGGCGCTGACAAGCCTGCCCTCTGCTGTAGCAACTACAGACTTCATTTTCTTGTCTCCTTCAGTGTTTGTTTTTCTTTTCTTGCTGCTGGATTGGTGGCTTGGGCCACCCACTTTCATCACTGTCTGCTCGGGCAGTTCTTCTCGGTCAACCGGGACCCAGTCACTTTCCTCGTACTGTAGGCCTGCTGGTGCAAAATCCGAGTCAATCTCGATTATCGCTCCATCTTTCACCCTCTTTTCATCGAGTGCAAGGCTTACGCCATTTCTAAAGTTCAGGACCAACCGCCCGTTCGACATTTCCCTGCGAAAAGACAAGGAAAAGGATCGGGGCTGTACTAAGAACAAGAACATTAAGAAAATGTTTATTAAAGACAGTTTTTTTATTACTCTTATACTTTTACATTTAACAGGAATGAAGTGGGATAAGATCAGGAAAGAGATTTTGATTTGGAAAAGAAAACAAGGAAAACTTTATTATCATGATTTTATTTATTTTAGCACATTTTTTATTTTTTGGGTTCGGACCCAGTCATAAGTAATTACTTCGCCCGTGTTTCTTAGGGATGAAGAATTCATTCCTTCGAAACATCAGGAAGCGTAATACTTTTTCAAGTTTCGTCCATTGATCGGAAGCATATGTCGTTCTCCTTGGCAATTCACTAGCTGGTAGGAACCTCCTGAGTAGACTGCCTCAACCACAAACGGCCCTTCCCAAGTGGGTTCAAATTTTCCTCCTATCTTGTGGTGTGCAAGAATAGGTCTCTTGAGAACGATAACTAAGTCACCAACTTTGAAGGTTCTTGGGCGGACCAGTTTGCCATGGGCTTGAACCATCTTAGCTTGATATAATTCTAAATTCTGCTGCACTGCAAGTCTTTTCCCTTACAGGATTTCTAATTCTTATAGTCGTAATTTGGCATTCTCTTCTGTCGTGATCTTGTTTGCAACTGCAATTCTGAGTGAAGGAAGCTGAACCTCTAAAGGTAACACTCGCCTCGGACCCATACACCGGAGCGTAAGGTGTAGCTTGAGTAGGAGTTCGAAGGTTGTCCGGTAGGCCCATAAGGCTTCTAATAACTTCTCGTGCCAATTTCTCTTATTATCGTCCAAGGTTTTCTTTAAGATTTGAACGAGAGTTTTGTTAAAAGCCTCGACCGGGCCGTTTGCTCTTGGATAGTAAATTGTTGAGTATCGCCGCCGATTCCGTGTCTCCCGACAAAATTATTGATTTGTGTGCTTCGAATGCCGACCCATTATCCGAGATGATCCTGCGCGGCACTCCGAAACGGTAGACAACTTGGTTCTTGAAAAACCGTAGCGTGTGGTGTGCTTTCACTTCTCTAAGTGGAACCGCTCTCGCCCACTTGGAAAAGTAATCAGCAGCCGCAAGATCGAAGCGATGTCCTTTTGAAGATGGTGGTTCTATTGGACCCACTATATCCGTGCCCCAACATTCAAATGGCCACGATGCAATTGTCGGATGTAGCACATTTGGAGGTTGGTGTAGAACCACTCCGTGCACTTGGCATTGGTGACGGCTCTTGGCGATTTTCATGCGATCGGTCATCATCGAGGGCCGATAGTACCCTAGTCTTTTAATTTTCATCTTCATCTTCGGACTCGACCGGTGAGCGCCACGAGTCCCGAATGCACCTCTTTAACAATTTCACGGGCCTCGGACCCGCTTAGGCACCTTAGCCACATTTGATCAAAAGACCTTTTGTATAACGTGTTGTTTATTAATGCGTAGGACGCAGTTCTTTTCTTGATCCGATGGGCTAGCGACCTATCGTCTAGTAGCTTTCCTGTTTGCGGTAGTGTCATCAATGGCTGTCGCCAATCTTCTGTGTTTTCTGTCACTGTTGCAACTGATCCTTTTTCTTTTTCTGATTTGTGTATTATGTCTATGTCGAGCTGTGATAGGACCTGACGTCCGTGAACTGACACTTCTACTGACTCATCTTGCAAACAGGCAAATTCTTTTGAGGCGAGCTAACGCATCTGCTAAGGCATTTTCTTTTCTGGGAATTTTGTAGATTGTCACATTCGGAATTTGTTCCAACAATTGTATGACATACTGGAAGTATTGCTCGAGTCTTGGTTTTAAAATTCTGTATTGTCCGGCGATCTGTTGAATGATTAACTGCGAATCCACGTAGATGTTGATGTCTGTTATCCCCATTTGAATAGCTAATTCCAGCCCCGTTATGAGGGCTTCGTATTCTGCTTCGTTGTTTGTACACGGTTCCGTTAAGTGGTAGAAGTATCTTAACATCCCCCGCTCCGGTGTTATAAAGATTAGCCCGATTCCCGCCTTACCGGCACTATCACTTGCGATTCTTCGTCTTAGTGTGCTCGAAGATGCTCTGTCGAAATATAATTCCCAACGTCGATCATCGTGGTCTTCTAAGTTCATTATTTGTTCATCCGCGGATCGTCATTGATAGGAGATTCCGCCGCAAAGGGTGTGCTGCAAGGAAGTCTCGCTAAGACTTGTCCCTTTACTGGCACGAAGAGGCACGAAAGTTATATCGAATTGCAATAATATCATCGACCATCCGGCAAGTCCGCCGGAAAGTGTTGGACTAGTCATCAAGTATTGCAATGGATTAAACTTCAAAATCAGAGTTGACCTTATGAGAAAGCATGTAGTGCCCGAGCTTTTGAGCGGCGAAGATCGTGGCCAAACAATGCTTTTCAATTGCGGGATACCTTATTTCCGTCGGAAGTAAACGACGGCTTAGGTAGTAAAGAGCATTTTCTTTACCCTCATCATCGACCTAGAGCTAACGAGCTCCAAGAGAGTCGTCTAAAGCCGCGGTATAAAGTATCGATGGTCTACTCCGAGATCGGGGTCGCTAAGACAGGAGGTCTCATTAAATATTGTTTAATGTCTTCGAAGGCCCTCTAGCATTTCTCTTCCCAAATAAATTTGGCGTACTTTTTAACTAGTGCCGAGAAAGGCTGACACCTACCTGACAAGTTCAAGATAAAGCGTCGAAGATATGCCAACTTCCCTTGAAAGGATCGTAGTTATTTTAAGGTTTTGGGAGGCGGCATTTCTAAGATGTCTTTAATCTTTTCTGGGTCGATTTCAATTCCACGATGTCGGACAACGAATCCTAAGAATTTCTCAGAGGTGACGCCGAAGGCGCATTTTAAGGGATTCATCTTAAGGTTAAATTGCCTTAATCGTTCGAAAACAATTCTCAAATCATACAGGTGGTTGTCCTTTACTTTGCTTTTGATGACCACATCGTCCACGTAGCATTCGACTTGATTGTGGATGAGATCATCAAAAATTCTTGTCATCGCACTCTGGTAGGTTGCTCCTGCTTTCTTTAGTCCGAATGGCATCACTGTGTAGCAATATACTCCGATCGGTGTTCTGAATGCTGTAAGCTTTTCATCTTCTGGAGCCATTTTTATCTGGTTGTATCCTGAAGATCCATCCATGAATGAGAATATTTCATGTGTTGAAGCAATGTCGATCATTAATTCTGGGATCGGTAGAGGGAATTCATCTTTTGGACATGCCTTGTTTAAATCTCTGAAGTCCACACAAATTCTGATCTAACCATTCTTCTTTCTGATCGGCACCACATTGGCTAACCAAGTCGGGTATTGTTCTTCACGGACAAATTTAGCGTCTATTAGCTTTTTAACTTCGACTATGACTTGTTGTTCAATTTTTAGACGCATTCTTCCGGGACCTTGTCCGACTAGGACGAAGTAGGATCCACTCCTAGCTTATGGATCGCGACCTCTGGAGCTAATCCTGGCATCTCATCGTAGTTCCAAGCAAAACAGTCTTTAAATTCCATTAATAACTTGATCATTTCTTCGGAGTCTTCTTTATTGAGTAAGGAGCTAACAAAGGTAGGTCTACGCTCTTCGCTAGTACCTAAGTTAACTTCCGTTAACTCATCTATTGTAGATTTGATCTCTTCTTCGAATTCTGGTGGAGCGTCTCCAATTTGTAAATCTTCAAATTCTTTTGTAGTTTCCATGCAGTCTTCATTGGTCTTGCAAGTGACAACCAAGCAAAATTCAGTATCGTCAACTGATCCTACTGTGCTGAATCCGAGACCATGCTTTGAATTGGGTGGGCGACCGGAGTTATTCCATAATTTTTCAAAATGTTGTGATTGGCCTTTTGTCCATTGTTGAGGTAAGAAACCATGCTGAATTAAATTTTGAACACAGGGAGAGTACCACTCAAAAGGTAATTCCATTAATTCTGATGAAGTGAAATCTTCAAATTGTACATTATTTTCAGATTTGGAGGAAGGGGCACCACGGTAGAATTTGATTGGCTTTGCACCGCCGCTACGTACCTATTTGACCACCATACCCTCGATCTTATTAGAATGGATCGGGGTTAGGGTCATAGTATGTACATAGTGGTTAATCTTCTCGTACATCGATTTGTATTCTTCGTTCTTCTCATCTTCGAGAGAGATTTTGAATTGCGGTTTCTTCCGACTTATTGTCGCTGCTTCTTGTTTGATCTCCTTTTCTTCTTCAGAATTGTCTTCCCAATCAACATTGATGATCGGTTTCCCTCGTCCAACCGTCCTAACGTCTCTACCATGACCTCGTCCCCGGCCTCGACCTCGGATGCGAGTTGTGGAGAAACCTTCACCATCTCGCCGTAGGGAATGGTGAGTGACTCGTTGGACTAGAACTTCAGGTTCTTCGTTGTCCCGAACTTTCTTTGCTTCATTTGTTATGGTATCTCCGGAGAAGATTATTTTCTTCGGTGGTGCATAATAAGTCGCATCTTCATGGATTCCAATTTCATGTACGGAGAATGGTTGTAAGTCACCTTTGATGCACTGTTCCCCTCCATCGTAGTATTTGATGCACTGATGTAGAGTTGATGGTACCATCCTGTTTTCATGTATCCATGGTCGGCCCAATAGAGCGTTGAACGATGTTTCTGAATCAATTATGTGAAATTTTGCGGTTGTCTTTGCTAAGTCACCGGTCTTCATTAGTAGTGTTATTTATCCGAGGGCTCTTTCTCCTTTCTGGTTGAATCCTCTTAATAACATTTTGTCGGCTTCGAGCTCGCGGGCATCAATTTCCAAGTATGCTAGTGTTCGAAGACTCATTATATTGATTGATGCTCCCGGATCCACCAATACTCTGGAGAGTGTAAACTTCCCAATTGTAACTGAAATGTACAACGGTCGGTTGTGGTCCGACGTCCCAAGCGTAGGTCATTGTCCGTGAAGGTAACACCTCGTCGTTCCTTTAACGAACAAACCTCATCTAAGGAATCTCCGGCCATTTGAGCTAAGCGGATTTCCGGATCAAGTAAGGCCTTGATCGAGCTTCTCTCATCTCCTTTCATAAGATGAGAGCGTCGTAGATGCTCGCTTGGTCGGTAGTTTCCTAAGATGGGCTAGCACGTTGTAGTCCACTTTATTTTCATGTGTTTCGGCTTCTTCTCGAATGGGTATTTCTTCTGCCGGGTTGATTCTTCTTGAACAACCACTCGCTTTCCTTTGTCCTTTGGACCCATTCTCGGAGGTAGGACTCTTCCACTTCTTAAGTTAACTTCTGTAATTTCCTCTGAATCTAGTGTTGAGCTTGCTGGTGTTTCTTCTTGAATCGGAATGACAGGTTCTTCCGGATTAGCTTCAAAGTCTGAAGGCTCTAACTCTATTGTGACTGGAGCTCCTTGAAATTCGCAGATAGATTCGTTGCTTATTGAACTCTCGTAGCCTCCTTGATGGATGTCTTCTTCGTCATTGCGATCGTCGAGATTGTGTATGATTTGAGAATTGTCATTGGTATCGAAATCGATGTCCGGATTGTCGCTAGTTACGTAATCGTTAGAAACAGTCAAAACGTAGCCAACGCCATCACCCTTATCATTACAAGATCCCACCGAAGTGAGCAGATAATCATACAGAGTCAGGGGTTCGAGGGATTTCTCCCCCGAATCTGAAACAACTATCCTAGGATAAGCAGCCCCTAGTCTAGCCTTAGGAGCCACGGTCCTTTCTTCTTCGTTGATTTTCTTCTTCTCTTCGTCGTCTCCGTTGAGGTGGTTCTTCTATCGCAAGTGACGAGTGTCGGCTTAGCGAGGTTTCGAACTTTGAATTGAAGCTCGCACCGAAGCGGTTTGGATGCTGTCTAAAATCTTTTTTGAAGACCTCGTCCAAGCGGTAGTCCATCCATCGTCAGTTGTATAGGGATCTATCGGAATGATGGGATCAGTCGAGACAACATTGACGGAACCTCCTTTCTGGGGTTCCTTCATGTACTCCTTCGGGATTGTTATATTCCTTTCCGAAGGTTGTCGTTGAGCCAACTTTTGAAGGTAATGCAATCTTCTATCTTGTGTCCAAGCATCCGGTGATAAGGGCAAAAGTTGGGATCACCTTTCTTGTTGACTTCTTCGGTCTCTTAGGCTCGGCAGCTGGAAATCTGGAGTCTTCATCGACTACAGTAACATTTTCGGCACTCGCTTCATTCTTGAAAGGATATTCCCTGCTCAGAAGCTCCCTTAATGTACGTTGCGGACGAGGCGGTTGTTCATACTGTGGAGATGACTGATAGCTGGGTCAGGGTTGCTGGTAATTCTGTTGAGGTTGCTGTGGCCGTTCGGACAATATTTGTATCGGTTGCTTGCCTTTGTCGACTACTGCAACGATCCCGGATTTCTTTTCAAAAGTCTTCACAGGCTTTTGCTTGTCTGTCTTGTCGGCGAAATTGAATTGCTTCGCCTCCTCTTGCAAGCTCCCGGCCTTGCTTAACAACTTCTCGAAAGTCTTAATAGTGAATCCTTTGAGGAGAAGTGCTATCGGGCCGTGAATGCTTTTAAGTAAGATGCTGATTGCATGTTGTTCTTGTAATTGTGGTTCACACTTCATGCTTAAGTTCCTCCATCGAAGTATGTAATCCACCAAAGTTTCGTTCGGCTTCTGCTTCTCTACCACTAAATCACCTATAGTGATGTGGTGCTGAGCTCCGGCGAATCGCTCGATGAAAAGGTTTTCTAGTTCCGAGAACGTCTTCACCGAACCATTCGGTAATCTCGCGTACCAATTAAAGACGATCCCCGACAGTCGCCGACGAACCGTCGGAAGAGTAATGCATCGCTCCCGCCGGCATTGCAACAACCGGCACGAAAGTGTGCAACATGCTCGTCGGGGTTCCCGGCTCCATCGGAGGTCTTGAATAGAGGTGGTACGAAGCCTTTTGGGTATTGGACAGCGTCGAATTCTTCCGGTAAGGTCTACCCGTCCGAATGGATGTCCCGCTCTTTGATTGTGCTAAGGCTTCTCGCATCTCGCTGTTCCACCAAGCTCTTGATATCTTTTTCTGGAATCATGCTTTGTGTTGTATCTTTCTTTAGCTGATCATCCCCGTTGACGGATGTAATCTCCTTTCCTCCGTCCACAATGTGAATGACATCTGGGGGTGTTTCTCTTTGGGGTTGCACTTGACTTTGGAGAGTGGCTAGGGCTACAGCCATCTCTTCCATCCTCTTCGCCATTTGGGCGATCGTATCGTCTTTCTCTTGAAGTTGTTTTCTCATCACTTCTGGCTCCTCTCTTTCTACGGCTGCAGGAGCACCTTGTGAAGCTGACGAAGCTCGTGTTTCAACCATGTTGATTTCTGCATACTCATCGTCAATGAATTCCGATGAATCAATCTCATCTCCAAATTTCTCTTCTCTTTCTTTTGCTAGTCGTCGAATATCAGCCCTCAACTTTTCCATAGCATCCTCTAGCGGTCTTTTCTGTGAGTCCTCGCAGTTGTCGTGCGATAGCTGTCGGGTTCCCTTCTCAGGAGTTCCCTTTACTGCAGTAGCACTTTCTTCGGATTCAAGTCTCCTGACGAGACTTTCCTTCTCAGGCTGTTGTTTCAATCTTAACTCGTCCGATAGTGGGACGCCATACCATCCTTCTAGCGACAGAAGGTCTAGGACCGGATGGTCCGTCGACCAAATGCTGGAAGGTGGTATCCTCCCTAATCTGTAATCCTGAAACGACGACAGACGGACTAGCCTTAATCCTTTTATTTGGCTTTTCTGTAATGATGGCAGGTTCTACTCGTGGCCCAAGACGGGATTTGACTGGCACCCGCCCTATCCTTCTTAGAATCTCCAATACGGGGCATTTCTCTTTCTTTGCTAGCTTTTCGATTACAGTCTGTAGTCGGGCAAATGGCGTGATCCTAGCCCTTTTCTTTCTGCTGTCGTTGTAGTATGCTGGTCGAGGTAATGTAGAAACAATCCTGCGGACATTTTCCTCATCAGCTGCGGCGGAAAGAGGATGGAATCTACTTCCTTCCAAAAAGGGTGTATCTTCAGGCAATGGTATGTATTCAGGTAGGGGTGTGTACTCAGGGATTTCTGGGATTTCCTCCAGGAAAGCGACTTCAGCAGCTCTGGCCTTCCTGGCAATCTTCCTACTTCTGTTCCTTCTTTGGGTCCGTGTTAGTGATGGAATTCTTGAGCTGGACTCGATTTCAAAACGAAGGTCTCACAGAAAGTCCGTACCCTCCACGGTAGCGGAGTTCACCATAGTTCGGATTTCCTTCCCCTTTAATCGGCGAAGCCGGGGTAGGTGCAGAGACAACTAGACCGGTGGGGGTAGCAAGAACGATCCTCCCGCGGACAAGCAGTATTCTCTCGGCTGGAATCTTTTGCAGGGGAGGAAACTCTCAAGTTGACCTAAGGTTGAACTCGATCAGCAGCTTCTTAGCTTCAGATACTTTGTTTGTCAGCGCGAAAAGGGAAACGTCGGTGATTTTAACATTTGTGTTCTCGAATCCTTGTCCAAACCGGATGATCCCATTGTCGGGCAGCTCATCCTTGTAAACAGCGAAGTCCAGTCCATTGGTGAAGGAGAAAATCAGCTTTGGGGCTTCCATTTCTGCAGGGTAGATCTTGATTGTCAGTCCCAAGTTATGCTTCTTCTCATCAGGAAGAAAAGAAAGGAATTGAAAAGAGTCCGAACACATTCTTGTTCATGTATTTATAAGAAGGAGTTATTTGTTAAAAGAGTCATTCATTAAAGGGTTTGTTTATTTAGAACGGAATGTTCAAAGGTGTAGAGAAGGTAGGGAATCCGATTCGAGTTGGAAAGGAAAAGAAAGTCTTATGCAAGACTTCTCGACTCGAAGGATTACTCCTAAACTAACACCTATCGGGGTCCACCCCACCTCGAAATGAGGTAGAAGGATCTCGGAACCTCTCTGCTTAGGGGTGTCTAAACAGTGGCTCCTAAATACGAGAGAATGTTGGCTATACTTGTTCAAGGTAGAAATGAACAAAGTATTCCAACGGAAAGAAGGATAGCTTGATCCACAAGAAACATGGATACACTACCGATTTTTGAAAGAAGAATTGTCTGATTAAAAATTGAGAGAGGAATTGTCCCCAGCGGAGTCGCCAGAAATATGTCGGCGTTATTTTTTTTTTAGGTTGTGTTGTATTTAGAAAAGGGGTCGCCTAACAGAAATTGTCGGCGAATTTTAAGATTTTAAATTTAGTTTAAATATATATAATTTGAAAAGTAGTATTTGATTTTGAAAATAATTTTAAATTTTAAAATTTTAAGATATGAAATCAAACTGATCTCACATCCCAAATAGTTTATATAAATGAGCACCGCACTATAAACCGTGTATCTATCCCTAAGGATAGACACACTGCTTGATGGTGGGGCTCGATTAAATAAACTAAAAGATTTGTGACATCCGTTTGGTCCGCGAACCAATTTTATGTGCCGACAAATTCCCTCGCTTAATATGAAAAACATTAAACGAGGTTTCTATTACCTAGGTTCTTTAAAATTCCCTATAAGGGCAAGCCCCTATAGTTAATTACATCTTAAGTGACGGGAATCACCTAAGAAAACTCTCGATAATAATCAGTAGTTCTGCTCTCAAGAATTTCAAAGTTTAAGTTTTCAAAGGATTGAATTTTGGAATTTCAACAGGGAATGGATCAAGTTTGGAACATTTTGTTTTGGGAATTCAAAGGAAGAAAAGTAGGAGAAATTACAGATTCGAAGCGAACTTTGGTAATTTCCCGACTATCCTATTATTTGGCTTGGATTTAAGAAAGTCCTAATGTTTATTTAATGTTTTGATCTTGCCAGTTTTAGTTAATTAGGACTCATATCTGAATGACATGATCATACAAATAGCCTCGAAGATGTGAGGGTTTATGTCGTATCAGACGACTACCTTGGAATCCTAAGACCGGTTAGGGCTTAATTTGCAATGCAAATGCCTAACAAAAGGTTGAGGATTTATGTTGCACTAGGCAAACTACCTCGAAGTCCTATGGCTTTGTTGTTTAATTCTAGGAAAGTTTTGCTGACGACGATGGTCGTGCTGCCCACCATGCTCCAAGCTCCTTGTTGTTGCAGAGGTTTAGTTACAGAAGTCATAAATCAGGAGATAAGAGAAGTGTTTTGGTTTAGAGAAGTCTTAATTTTCAAGTGTTTTTTGTGTTTTAATTAAAACAAATCTTAAAGTTGATTATAACGACACCGGTTAAGATCCCACGGTTCCATCCTTCTTGCATCGTTATTTTTATCGGATTCACTTAGTCCAGATGAATTTGCTAAACTCAACTGAATGAGTTCCACACTTTCATTTAGACCGTGGAAATCCCGTTAGCAACACGTAGGTTACATCATCCGAGGTATTCCCGATCATCCAACAAGACATTTTAATTTAGTTGTAATTGTAGTTGTGTATTCTGTTTGTGATTAAATTTTGAGTTGTTTTATATTTTGAAATATTGTGGCGGTGAATTTTATCTTGTAATGACTTTTAATTTAGTTTTGGTTTCAGTTTTAGGGACTATCCTAAAGGTGTGGGTTTTCATGCAACGATTGTTTATCATGCAAGAAAAGTAAGTGCGATGCAATTAAAGAAATTGCAATAATGTAAATTGCAATAAAATAAAAGCGTACCTGAGGGTCTTCCCGTCATCCCAAGCCGCACTTAAAACACAATTAGAATATTTAAGCAAGTTCCTAGGTAAAGCTAAGGGAAGGGTTATGGTTTTCTACCAAATTCCTAATCCTATAGCTAGTCATTTCCTATGACGTCTAGTGTCTTGGGTTTTAGTTTGAGGACGATTTTCTTCATCAAAGAATAATTAAATTCAATTGTTCTTATGAACATCCTATCATATCGAGGAAGTGCTTAAGACAAATCTTAAACATCTTTTCAATATTTCTAGGATTGTTTTAAGTCCAAATGAATTTAATTATACAAATGAATTAATCGTCCGGGAATTCAAGTTTTGTTATCTTGCTCAGTGAACTAGGACATTTGAATATCCTCTAGGTGAAGTAACATTTTATTTAATGTTCTGTTTAGGAGTTATAATAACCAAAGCTTTCGAGGGCAAATTGGTGTTCAAATGATTTAATTTAAGTTAATGGGTTTAAATTTGGAATAGTGTTCAAGTTGTTTTATATTTAATTTCTTTATGTCTTAGGTAATGTTATTTAATTCAATTTTATTTAACTTTAATTTAATTTAATCTAATTTTAATTTTAATTTAATTTAATTTAATTTAATTCAATTTAGTTTGATTTGATGTTAAATTAAATTAGTTTAATTTGATTTAATTTCCTTTAATTTAATTTAATTTGATTTAATTTTAATTTAATTTAATTTAATTTAATTTGTTTTAATTTAATTTAATCTAATTTAATTTAATTTAATTTGTTTTAATTTAATTTAATTTAATTTAATTTAACTTAATTTATTTATTTAATTTGATTTAATTTAATTTAATCTTTAATTTAATTTTATTTTTAATTTTAATTTAATTGAAAATTTAAAAAGAGTTTAAAAATTTAACTTTTTAATTTAATTTAATGATTAGTCCTTTAACATTTTAGAATTTAAATTTGAATTATCATTTTTAATTAGGAATTAAATATTATTGAAATGATTAATTTAGGGATTTTTTTAAATTAAATAATAAATCTCTTCCTAATAATAATATCCATATTTAATAATTCCAATTTTATTATTCTTCCAAATTTAATCAATTATTAAATTAAGATTTATTTTAATTATTTTAAATTGTTTAATGGGTTTCTACCTTTTAATTATTTAAATTTCAATCATCCAAATTTGTTAATTTTATTAAACCTAAAGTTTTAATTAAGGGTTAAAATTTTAATTACCATTTCGCCCTTCAAGCTTAGTAATTTTATAACTCACTAAATTGAGCTTAAATGAACTTGAAATTTTTATGTGACTTTACTCATATGTCAATAAAGACATGAGAGGAGAAAATGTGATTTTTCCGTATTTAATTTATTTATATAATTATTTTTAGTGGAAAATAGGTATTTCCAAGGAAAATTTAACAATATGACCAAGGGAAAGTTTCTGTCCTTAAGAAAATTATGGGACATTCCTAACGACCAGAGAACCACTTGGACCAATTTTGGTGATTTTTTGAATTATATTATTTTTATTATAATTATTTTAAATTTTGGAGTATTAATTAATTAAAAAATAAAATAAAGTTTGAAAAATGAAATTTATATTTTTCAAAAATCTCTCTGATATCAAGGAAATCAGAGAATCATTTTTTGCAATTTTCTGATTTTTCTATGATTTATTATAATTATTTTAGTGAAAATGCCAAAAAAATGTATTTTTTTAATTTTTAAATTATCTTAGGGCTTTAAAATTTAATATCTCATTAAATAGACCTAAGAAAAATATGGAGTTTGTTTCTAAGTGATTAAAATTCAAAATGTGACATTTTGGTGAATTTTATTATTTTTATGATTTTTATTATTTTTTAATTATTAAAATATTAAAATAATACAAAAAATCAACTTTTTTAGAAAATTGAAATTTTAATTTTCTTAAATTCCCTAATATCGGAGAGTTTTCAAAACCAATTTGGTGAATTTTTGAAAGGTATTTTGAAAGTTATGAATTTTTAAAGTTCAAATTGCCTAAATGGCTTAATCAACCCATTTAGTAGGGCTAACCAAGTCCAATTGACTTCAAATTTTTATGGTGGGTTCCTCTGGTCCTAAAGGTCAGTGGAGAATTGATTTCAAGTCAATTTGATGTATGGTTAGCTCCAATTAATTAGGGACCTATTTTGGGTGTTTAAGCCAATTAGGGTTATTTTAAATGAGTTAACTCAAAACCTATTTTTCCTAGAGTCCTCTGGTCATAAGAGACATCACCAAATTTTCCTAAAATTTATTTCACAACATGCTAATTATTGGATTTAAAATACTCAAAACAGTAACATGAATTTGAAAAATCAATAACTTCTCATAGGGATGGCCTCTAACTTTGGAAAATTCAGGGAATGTTCCCAAATTCAGAGGCTTCAAAAGCCCTATGGTCTCATGCCATGGTGAATTTCCTATATGCATGGAGAATTAAAATAGTGCAGACAGTAAATAAATTATTAAAAATAAAATACTTGATGAAATTAAATGATTTCTTTTCCACATTATTCTCCTCTGTTCACTGAGCAAGGGGGTATTTTTATTTTATTTTTATGATTTTCCTACACAAAGTTATGAATTTTCCAAGTTCAGGGAATTAAATAAATAGAAAAATCCCTAATTTTCTATTTATCTGAGTCGGCGCCGCGTCATCCTCGGCATCTCCGAAGGGCCACGCGGCGCACTCCCATTCGACTCCGCCGCTTGAGTCAGCAGCCCGGGTCCCGCCTGTATCGTTCCGTCTTCTCATCCGGTGCGATCCTGGCCGTCCGTCCGCGCTTGTATTAAATGAACGGCATCCGTTCATCGTCCCCAAGCCTCCTAGCCCGAGAACCGTCCATCTTCTAGGCCTAAGATCTCACTCGATACTTGACCAAATCTAACGTTCTTATGCTCTATGGATTCGTCTCGAGAAGACGAACACATCCATACGGTTTATGTGGCATGAAATTGACTTGATGAAAATGGAGAATGTTCAGAAGCTCGGGAAGAAGAGTGAGGCTATACCTTTGCTCAGAGAAGTGTGGCTTCGATCTGAGGGTTGTTTCACCTTCGATTGGATCCCGACGAAGCTCCGGATGAAGTCTCCCGGTCTCAGTGAATCGCCTAGGTATGATTTCGACCACGGCCGATCACAAAGCTTGGAGGCTGGAGCAACCGGGTGGCTCTGGAGATGGGGCTTTGCTCGGTGGACACCTTCTCTTGGTCCGGTGAAGGTGTAGGACCAATCGATTTGAGGATTGATCCACTATAAAGAAGTGTCCCGGTTTTTGAGGCTAAAGTTTGAGCTCAAAATTGAGCTCAGCTGGAGGAATTGGGGTTGAAATTCGGTGGGGATCAAATGCTCTATGTGTGGGAGTAGGTCGGAACAATTTTGGCAGAGTTTCCTTAAGGTTTTGTTTCAGCACCTCTCATGGCCGAGAGGGGGTGGTGTTTAAATAAAGGTGGCTGGAGAGCCTCACAGGGATGGCCAAGGGCTGGGATCAGTTGCTCTGGTCATGGGAAGAACAGCCATGGTGGCCATTGGGCATGGGGCAGCTCAGCAAGGTGGAATTCCAAAGTTGGCTCACATGTGAGCTCTCGGGTGTGGTGTTTTCCGACGACCTGGTGGCTGGCCGGCCAGGCATTAGTCACCATCAGGGTCAGTGAGGTCAGAGCTTGATTCCTGTGAGTTCAATTGATGGTTTCCATGTGTAAAGGTGGTGAATTGAAATGGAATGGGAAAGGGGTGATTTTGGCTTGGTTTAGGTCAACCCAAGGATTTGTGCTTGGTTCACCATCCAAGGCTTGACCTTGGGCCGAGGGGAATCATTTGGGTCGACTCGAATTGTGGTAGTGAAGTCCCCATCCATGGTGAGGTGGCTAAACATGGTTTAGAGTGTATCATGCTTAAGGTAAAAAGGGCTTAAAAAGGGTTTAAGAAAGAGGCCCTCTCTCTTACCATTAATGGTTTGGTGAGGTGGAAAGTGGATTCCATGGCTCTCATGGCTCCTATGGGGCTCATGTATGGCTTCATGGCTTGTCTTTGGCTTGGGGAAAAGCTTGGTCAATTTCATGAAAATGGATCTTAGAAATTTTGGTAATTTGATGGGAATTTGTATGGGGCTTAATTTGGAATCATTTGATGATTGATTTGAACTTAGGGATGATTTTAATTAAGGGTATGATGAGAAGAACTTGTCATATGGGCTTTAATATAAAATTTGGGCTTTTAGGAAGGTTTAAGAAAGTGGGCTTTTGGTTTAAAAAAAAAATAAATTTATGGATGGGAATTTTGTGAAGGATTGGGCCAAACAAATGTTGGGTTTAGCTCATGGATGTGTCATGAGTGACTTGAAGCAAATTGGGAGTGATTTGGGTTTGAATTGGGTTGAATTTGGGCTTCTTTGGTGAATGGGCCAATATAGGTCAAATTGGGCTAACTTGGGCCAATGTTGGGCTAGGGTTGAAATTGATGTAAAATAAATGTTGGGAAATGTTTATGGGAGTGTTTCAAAGAGGTTTTGACTTTGGTTGGGCTTTGATATTGGGGTTTGGGCTTATTTGGGTTAGATTTGGGTTTAGGTCAAAATTGGGCCTTTTAACTTTGGGTTGAATTTGAGTGGGGTTTGGGTCTAAATGTTGGGCAAATCATGTTAGTGTTTTGTTTGTGGGGATGTTAAGGAAGATTTGGAAAAGATTTGGGGTTAATTGGAGTTGAATTGGGTGAGTTTGGGTTATGTTTGGGACATGGGTCAAAATTGGGCTTTAAGGCCAAAAGTGAAATTTGATCCAAATGTCAATCAAATTGGACTTTGATTTGGTCTAGAATGGTGTTGGAAATGTTGAAAGGAAGTTTAGAATTGAATTGGACCAGAATTTGGGTCAATTGGGTAGGCTTGGTTTGACATTGGGTTCACTTTGGGTTAAAATGGGTCAAATTGGGGGTTTTGATAAAAGTGGGGTAAATTGACAAAATTGGCCCATGGTGTAGTTGGACAAAATGAAATTGGGAATATTTGGGATTTTCTGGAAGTTTCTGGGAATTTTCTGAATTTTTGGATTTTTGGGTCAAGAGTGGTATTTTGGGTATTTAGAGGGTATTGGGAGGTATTCTTGAAATTTTTGATATTTTTGGCTATGGATGATCAATTTAAGTAGAGAGAAATGTTTAGGAATGTCTTTGGGGAATTTTGGGTGACTTGGAAGTTTTTGAGAAATTTGGGTAGTTTCGAGGGTTTTGGGTAAAGTTAGCGAGTGTAGGGTCCCGGGGGTCAAAAATTGAAAATTTGGGAAATTGAAGATTGGGTGAATATAAGTGGAATGAAATCATTTTGGTTGAGCCATGAAGCCATATCAAGCCCACATGAGCCATGAAGGGACTCATTTGAGGCATTCACTATGTTGTTCCCAACCCTCTTAGCTCGAGGGCTTAGGGGTTAAGGACCATCCATGTGAATCATCTACATGAGTCGAGAGGTCAAGTTGGGTATGGGTGTGGTTTTAGGAGGTGTGTGAAAGTGTAGTGTATAAATGTAGTGTGTGTGTAAGTCGGCCCCTTCACCGGACCGGACCACCTGGGGTAGTCCTAAGGCCAAAGAGTCCTATAGGAACTCATCCTTTAAACTTCCACATTTGATTTCAACCCTCTAGGTGATTAGGGGTCTACGGTCAAGTTTGTGGAGTTTGCAGGGAGTTAAGAAGTGGTTTGAATTTCTAAAAGGTGGGTCCCAATTCTAGTCCTCTAAGATAGTCAAAGGAAAAGCCTAAGGCTAGATCCTAAGTACTAAAAAGAAGAAGAGAAGACCTCATCAAAAATAAGGTCAACACCTCTTCGTGAAACGGTTTGCCGGAGCTCAGCACCATATC
Organism: Papilionanthe hookeriana x Papilionanthe teres; assembly: GCA_022702705.1. Lineage (NCBI taxonomy): Eukaryota > Viridiplantae > Streptophyta > Magnoliopsida > Asparagales > Orchidaceae > Papilionanthe > Papilionanthe hookeriana x Papilionanthe teres. Next base: position 65,587,930 of record CM040439.1, on the reverse strand, counting down.
ACCATCAGTGACTTAGTGGTGGAGAAACAGAAACCGAACGAAACTCTAGTGGACTACATACTTCGATGGAGAAATCTAAGCATGAAGTGTGAGCCACAACTACAAGAGCAGCATGCAGTCAGTATCTTTCTTAAAAGCATTCACGGCCCGATAACACTCCTCCTTATGGGATTTACAATTAAGACTTTCGAGAAGTTGTTAATCAAGGCTGGAAGCTTGCAAGAGGAAGCAAAAAAACTAAGTTTCGTCGATAAAACAAACAAATAGAAGCCTATGAAGACATTTGAAAAGAAATCCGGGATCGTCGCGGCAGTCGATAAGGGCAAACAGCCAATGCAAATACAGCCGGAGCAGCTGCAGCCCAGCTATCAACAACCTCAACAGAACTACCAACAACCTCAACCCGGTTATCAGCCAACTCAACAATATGAACAACCGCCTCGCCCACAGCGCACGTTAAAGGAGCTTATAAATAGAGAATATCCATTCAAGAATGAGGCAGTGCCAAAGATGTTCCTAAGCTTGATGAAGACTTCGGACTTTCGACTGCCAGAACCTAAGAAGCCAGAAGAAGTTAATAAGAAGGACCATCCCAACTACTGCCCTTACCACTAGATGCTCGGACATAAGATAGAGGACTGCATCACCTTCAAGAGTTGGCTTGACAACAATCTCCGAAAGGGGAACATAAAGATCCCAAAGAAATACATGAAAGAACCCCAGAAAGGAGGTTCTGTCAATGTTATTTCAACGGATCCCATTGTTCCGATAGACCCTTACACGACCGATGATGGATGGAGTACCTCTTGGATGAAGTCATCAAAGAAAATTTTGGATCGCATCCAAATCACTTCTGCACGTTCTTCAACTCAGAGTTTGAAACCTGTCAAGCCGGCGCTATCGCTTGCATTTGAAGAACCGCCCCAGGAGGAAAAGACTGTAGAAAAGAAAGAGATTATAGAAGAAGAAAGGACTGAGGCTCCCAAGGCTAGGCTAGGGGCTGCTTATCCTAGGATGGTTGTTTTTGATTCGGGGGAAAAATTCCTCGAACCTCTGACTCTGTATGATTATTTGCTCGCTCCGGCGGGATCTTATAATGATAAGAGTTATGGCGTTGGCTACGTTTTGACTGTTTCTAACAATTATGTAACTAACGACAACCAATCTAATCCGGATCTCGATTTCGATACCAATAACAATTCTCAAATCATACACAACCTCGACAATCACGATAACAAAGAAGACATTCACCAAGAAGGCTACGAAAGTTCAACAAGCAATGAGTCTATTTGTGAATTTCAAGGAACTTCAATCACAATAGAGTTAGAGTTTTCAGATTCCAAAGCAACTCCAGAAGAACCTGTCATGCTGATTCAAAAAGAGACACCTGTAAACTCAGTACCAGATTCAAAAGAAATCACAGAAGTCAACTTAAGGAGCGGAAGGGTTCTACCTCCAAGAATGGGTCCAAAAGACAAAGGGAAGTAGGTGATTGTTCAGGAAGAATCAACCCCAACAGAAGAATTGCCCATTCGAGAAGAAACTGAGACACATGATAACAAAGTGGACTATAACGTGCTAGCCTATCTTAGGAAACTACCGGCCAAACTAAGCATCTACGACGCTCTCATCTTATCAAAAGAGATGAGGGAAGCTCTGGTCAAAGCCTTACTTGATCCAGAGATTTGTTTAGCTCAGATGGCCGGAGATTCCTTAGATGAGGTTTGCTCGTTAAAGGAACAGCGAGGTATTACCTTCACGGATAGTGATCTACTACTTGGGACAGCTGATCACAACCGTCCATTGTACATTTCAGTTACAATCGGAAAATTTACGCTCTCCAGGGTATTGGTAGATCCAGGAGCATCGATCAACATAATGAATCTTCGGACGCTAGCATACCTGGAAATTGATACCCGCGAGCTTGAAGCAGATAAGATGTTACTAAGAGGATTCAACCAGAAAGGAGAAAGAGCCCTTGGATCAATAACACTGTTGATGAAGACCGGTGACTTAGCAAAGACAACCGCAAAATTCCACATAATTGACTCTGAGACATCGTTCAACGCTCTACTGGGTCGGCCATGGATACATGAAAACCGAATGGTACCGTCGTCTCTGCATCAGTGCATAAAATACTATGAAGGAGGAGAACAGTGCATTAAAGGTGATTTGCAACCTTTCTCCGTACATGAGATTGGAATCCATGAAGATGCAGCTTATTACGCACATCCGAAGAGAACAATCTTCTCCAGAAACACCGTGCCAAATGAAGCAAAAGAAATTCGAGACAATGAAGAGCCTGAAGTTCTAGTCCAACAGTCACTCATCACTCCCTTACGGCGAGATGGTGAAGGTTTCTCCAGAACTCGCATCCGAGGTCGAGGCCGGGGACGAGGTCGTGGAAGAGACACTAGGACAGTTGGACCGAAAAATCTGATGATCAACGTTGATTGGAAGAACGGCTCTGAGGAAGAAGAGGAAGTCAAGAAAGAAGCGACTACAATAAACCGAAGAAACCACAATTCAAGATTTCTCTCAAAGATGAGAAGAACGAAGAATACAAATCGATGTACGAGAAGATTAATCATTATGTACACACTATGACCACGACTGCGATCCGATCCTAATAAGATCGAGGGTATGGTGGTCAAAGAAGTACATAGCAACGGTGCAAAGCCAATCAGAATTTTACGTGGCAATTCTTCTTCCAATACTAAAAGCGATGTACAATTTGAAGATGTCACTTCTTCGAATTAATGGAATTACCTTTTGAGTGGTACTCTCCCCGTGTTCAAAATTTAATTCGAGCATGGTGTCTTACCCGGACAATGGACAAAAGGTCGATCACAACACTTTGAAAAATTATGGAATAATGCCGATCGGCCTCCCAATTCAAAACATGGTCTCGGATTCGGCACGAGTAGGTTCGGTTGACGATACGGAATTTTGCTTGGTTGTCACTTGTGAACCTAATGAAGACTGTTTGGAAACTACAGAAGATCTTGAAGATCTACAAATTGGAGACGCTCCACCGGAATTCGAAGAAGAAATCAAATCTACAATAGATGAGTTAATGGAAGTTAACTTAGGTACTAACGAAAAGCCTAGACCAACTTTTGTTAGCTCCTTACTCAATAAAGAAGATTCCGAGGAAATGATCAAACTATTAATGAAATTCAAGGACTGTTTTGCTTGGAGTTACGAGGAAATGTCGGGATTAGCTCCAGAAGTTGCAGTTCACAGACTAGGAGTGGATACTACTTCTGTTCCAGTCAGAGAAGCTTCCAGAAGAATGCATCTAGAAATTGAACAACAAGTAATAGCTGAAGTTAAGAAGCTAATCGACGCTAAATTTGTCCGTGAAGAACAATACCCTACTTGGCTAGCCAATGTGGTACCAGTTAGGAAGAAGAATGGTCAGATCAGAATCTGCGTAGATTTCAGAGACTTGAACAAAGCATGTCCAAAAGATGAATTTCCGCTACCAATCCCAGAACTGATGATCGACATTGCTTCAACACATGAAATATTTTCATTCATAGATGGATCTTCAGGATACAACCAGATAAAGAAGGCACCAGAAGACGAAAAGCTCACAACATTCAGAACACCAATCGGAGTGTATTGCTACACAATAATGCCATTCGGACTAAAGAAAGCAGGAGCAACATACCAAAGAACAATGACAAAGATTTTTGATGAGCTCATTCAAAACCAAGTTGAGTGATATGTGGATGATGTGGTCATTAAAAGAAAACTGAAGGAAGATCACCTGTATGATTTGAGAATTGTCTTCGAGCGACTAAGGCAATACAACCTTAAGATGAATCCCTTAAGATGCGCCTTTGACGTCACCTCCTGGAAATTCTTAGGATTCGTTGTCCGACATCGCGGATCGAAATTGATCCGGAAAAGATTAAAGCTATCTTAGAAATGCCGCCTCCCAAAACCTTAAAACAGCTACGATCCTTTCAAGAGAAGCTGGCATATCTTCGATGCTTTATTTCAAACTTGTCAGGTAGGTGTCAGCCCTTCTCGGCATTAGTTAAAAAGGATGCCAAATTTGTTTGGGAAGAGAAATGCCAACGGGCCTTCGAGGACATTAAAAAATACTTAATGACACCTCCTCTCTTAGTAGCCCCAGTCTCAGGTAGACCATTGATACTTTATACCACGGATCTAGACGACTCCCTTGGAGCCCTGCTAGCCTAGGTCAATGATGAGGGAAAAGAAAATGCTCTACTACTTAAGCTGCCGTTCGATTCCGATGGAAGTAAAGTATCCTCCAATTGAGAAGCATTGTTTGGCCCTGATCTTCGCCGCTCAAAAGCTCAGGCATTACATGCTCTCTCATAAGGTCAACCTTATCTCGAAAGTTAATCCGTTGCAATATTTGATGACCCGTCCAACACTTTCTAGCAGACTTACCAGGTGGTCGATGATATTATTGCAATTCGACATAACTTTCATTCCTCTCCGTGCCGTGAAGGGACAAGTGCTAGCTGACTTCCTTGCAGCACACCCTTTACCGGCAGATTCACCTCTCGACGACGATTTGCCTGACGAACAGATAATGAACCTAGAAGAGACCGATGATCGATGTTGGGAACTATACTTCGACGGAGCATCATCAGCATAGAAAGACAAAGAATTGCAAACGATAGTGTCCGGTAAGGCAGGAATCAGACTAATATTTATAACACCGGAGCGGGGGATGTTATGATACTCCTACCACTTAACAGAGCCGTGCACAAACAACGAGGCAAAATACGAAGCCCTCATAATAGGACTAGAACTGACCATTCAAATGGGAATAACGGACATCAACATCTACGGAGATTCTCAGTTGATCATCCAACAGGTCGCCAGACAATACAAAATCTTAAAGCCAAGACTCGAGCAATACTTTCAGTATGCCATGAAACTGTTGGAACAAATTCCGAATGTAACAATGTACAAGATTCCCAGAAGAGAAAATGCTCTCACGGATGCGCTAGCTCGCCTTGCAAAAGAATTTGCCTCGCTTACAAGATGAGTCGGCTGAAGTGTCAGTTCAAGGACGACAGGTCCTATCACAGCTTGACATGGATATGATATAGAGATCAGAAAAAGTAGAGGAATCAGTTGCAGCAGTGACGGAAAACACACAAGATTGGCGTCAGCCGCTAATAGACTACCTACAAACAGGGAAATTACCAGACGATAAGTCATTAGCACATCAAATCAAGAAAAGAGCTCTGTCTTACGTATTAATAAACAATACATTATACAGAAGGTCTTTTGATCAGCTGTGGTTAAGATGCCTGAGCGGGTCCGAGACTCATGAAATTGTCAAAGAAGTGCATTCAGGACTTTGTGGCGCTCATCAGTTGGGTTCGAAAATGAAAATGAAAATTAAAAGACTAGGGTATTACTGGCCCTCGATGATGACCGATTGCATGAAGATTTCCAAAAGTTGTCACCAGTGCCAAGTGCACGGAGTGGTTCTACACCAACCTCCAAACGTGCTACATCCGACAATTGCTTCGTGGCCATTTGAGTGTTGGGGCACAGATATAGTGGGTCCGATAGAACCACCTTCTTCAAGAGGACATCGCTTCATCCTTGCAGCTATAGACTACTTTTCTAAATGGGCAGAAGCAGTTCCACTCAGAGAAGTAAAGGCACACCACGTGCTACAATTTTTCAAGAATCAAGTTTTATACCGTTTCAGAGTACCGCACAAAATCATTTCAGATAATGGGTCCGCATTCAGAAGCACAAAAATCATTAATTTTGTCAGAAGACATGGAATCGATTGGCGATATTCAACGATCTACTACCCAAGAGTAAACAGCTTGGCCGAGGCTTTTAATAAAACTCTCGTTCAGATTTTAAAGAAAACTTTGGATGACAACAAGAGAAATTGGCACGAGAAGTTATTAGAAGTCTTATGGGCCTACAGGACGACTTTCAGGACTCCTACTCAATCTACACCTTACACTTTGGTGTACGGGTCTGAGGCAGTTTTACCTTTAGAGGTTCAACTTCCATCACTCAGGGTTGCAGTCGCAAATAAAATTACTTCAGAAGAAAATGCCAGATTACGACTGGAAGAGCTGGAAAACTTGGAAGGAAAAAGACTTGCAGCACAACAAAATTTGGAACTGTACCAAGCTAAGATGATCCAGGCCCATGATAAACTAGTCCGCCTAAGAACTTTCAAAGTTGGTGACTTAGTTCTTGTTCTCAGAAGACCTATTCTTGCACATCGCAAGATAGGAGGCAAATTTGAGCTGACTTGGGAAGGACCGTTTGTGGTCGAGGAAGTTTACTCAGGAGGCTCCTACCAACTTGTGAATTGCCAAGGAGAATGACAAATGCTTCCAATCAATGGACGATATTTGAAGAAATATTACGCAACCTGATGTTTCGAAGGATGGCCTCTATGATAGAGTCTTATTCCTAGAAACACGGGTGAAGCAATCACTTTGTGACTGGGTCCGAACCTAAAAACATAAAAATGGACAAAAAATATATGTGCTAAAAATAAAATATATGAAAATCATAGTAATAAAGTTTTACCCTTCCTTTCAAATCAAATCTTTTTCCTGATCTTTCTTTATCTTTTCCTGCTATCCTTAAAAATTAAAATTGGAATAAGTGAATAAGAATCTTTAGTGATAAATACTTTCTTAATGTTCTTGTTCTTAGTACAGCCCCTGATCCTTTCCTTGTCTTCTTTGCACGGAAATGTCGAACGGGCGGTTGGTCCTAAACTTTAAAAATGGCGTGAGTCTCGCACTCGATGAAAAGAGGGTGAAGGATGGAGCAGTGATAGAGATTGACTCGGACTTTACACCAACTGGCTTACAATACGAAGAAAATGATTGGATCCCAGTCGATCGAAAAGAACTTCACTGCCAAACAGTGATGAAAGTGGGTGGCCCGAGCCACCAATCCAACAACAAGAAAAGAAAAACAAACGCCGCAGAAGATAAGAAAATTATGTCCATGGTTGCTACGGCAGAAGGTAGGCTTGTCAGCATCGCGCCCACAAAAATTTAAGGAGTGAGAAGAGCTACTCTCACTGCTACCCGGCGACGAAATAAGAATCGTCGTATTCGCAAGATGTTGACCAAGTTAGAAGAAGATCAAGATGGACAAATAGTGGGTACTGTCAGTGCAAACACTCCAAGGAGACCGGTTCAACAGGAACCAGAAAGAAGAAAGCCAACTTCAAAAAGGTTGGGACATATGAAAGAAATACTAGGAAGAACAGAAATGGAGTCGGTGCCTCAACGCCAAGCAGATGTACCAGACCCGGAGAGTCTTGTTGCGAAAGCAACCCCGGAGGATGTCCCTACAGAGACTATCCCTGAGGAGCCGAGACATGCAGGGAGAGCGTGCTCGGGGTTGAACCATACATCCCACGAGTACGTTACCGGACACCGAGGACTTCGGATAATTCCGGAATATGAGCCGGAGAAAATGCAGCTAGTTGAAAAGAAGACCTTTGAATACTTTGAAAGGATTAGAGGCAGAAGAATCAACATCCTGGAAGGCCTCGAGCTTCATACAGACGTATTCTCAGAATATGAACAACAACAGATTGTGGATTGCATTCTAGAACTTCAGAAGATGGGTCGAGCAGGCCGTCCGAGAGAAAAGACTTATTCGGAACCCCGAAGTGGATGCCGGGGAAAGGAAGAGTCACAATACAATGCGGATGGTGCTATAACTTCGCGAGAAGACGTAAAAGGGAATCCACCGGGAATACTCCGTCACGGTGAGGTGGATCCCATGCCAAGAATAATTAAAAGAATGGTGAAAAGAATGATAACGTAGAGGGTACGCCGATAGATCGTATACCCAACAGCTTGCATCATCAACATCTATCGAAGGGCGACTCGCATACCTCCACATATAGACCACCACGACTTTGTCGACCTTTCGTACGGTTTCGTTTGTCAACCAAGTGCAATATCATGTTCGGATCCGACCTCCGGATAGCGAGCCGAGGCAAGTTCCGAGGGCCGGTGAAGATACCACTTCCGGTAGGTTCCGTCATGATACTAGAAGGAAATGGAGCGGATATCGCAAAACATTGCATACCAGGAGTACCAGTGGAGCGGATCTCTGTCACCTTTAGAAGAATGAATGCCAGAAAGGCAACATACCATTTCCAACCAGATCCAGAATTGGAGAGTCTCCGGCCATATGAGCTGTGAGTTACATGGGAGATATCACACCTCCAAAGCACATCCATGCGGCATTCCTACCAAGGGTGGCTTGGAAGGTGATGTTATTGACCATGTACCTTACTATTCAGACATGGATTTAACAGATACTTTTTGACGGATCAACGAGAATCATACATAGTCCGTTTTGAGTCATGGATTGTATGAAGAGATCTTCAACAAGATTGGAATGAAAGTGACCATGTCACATTTTGCCTTCACCTCTTTTGTGCAAATTGATCAGGAAACGCCATTAAAGTTAAATTAACTTCGAACAAAGAACAGAAAAGAAAAGGAAAATAAATAAGAACTCTCTTTCATAAAAATCCAAAAATTAAAAAGAATTTTTCAAATCCACATGAACTTTTACAAACATTCTCTGCACTTTACAATATGTTTTCATAATCTCTGCATTCATAAATCTCAACAATATGTTTTCATAATCTCTGCATTCATAAATCTCAACAATATGTTTTCATAATCTCGGCATTCATAAATCTTAGCAATCGGGATAGGCTTCCGCCCTACTCCCATCTCAGCAATCTCAGTGTTTTCGCCATTCTTCTCTCTTTTTTATTTTAAAAGGAGTCGCCAGCTTGTCAGTCGTCGTATACTTCCCCTATTCGAATAAATCTCCCTCCCGAATCAAATAAGTGATTCAAAGAGGAGAGGAACCGATTAAGAAGGGACATACGACAAAGTGACAAACAAGAGAAAAGAAAAACATGGAGAGTCTACGTGTGATAAACCTCACAAGGATAAGTCAAGCATGTTCGCCAAACAAGATCAGGCAGAGGCTCCTTGAACCAATATCGGCGAAAGAAGTATCTACGTAGACTACCCATAACCAAAGAGTCAAGTGTATGTACCTATTATGGGGTCAAGAGCACTCCCAGAGGAACGTATTCCTACTGGTTAATTACATCTTGGAGGATACCCAAGAATACTCTCGATAGAAGGAGTTTCGCTTTATATTACCATAGACCTGGGGTATAGGCAATCAAAGGGAGATTATTCCGTGTCGGAAAGTCTCGATGCTTCAAAGCTCTCGCTAAGCCATCAGGCAGAGAGTGAGTCTCTCACATCCCAAATGAGGTAGCGGCTCATCAGCATACGAAGCCCACAGAATAACCTAAATCATCTTGACGGGGGTATCCCAACACGTCAAAGCACGTCCGGGCCATAAGGGTAGAGGACAAATCGTCGTATCCCAAACGGGCGGCAGCTCATTGGCATCGGGCCGTCAAAATCATATCAACGAAGTCAAGGAGCGAAAGGTCTCAACAGGGGTATTCAAAGGAAGGAAGGAGTAATCCTAAAGGGGTAGAGGTAGCCAAGTCGGGGTATCACAAACCCGTCATCCGAAGCAATAGGACCCTAAGTCCACCCGAACGTGAAGGTAGTCGACCCAACACATCCTGAGATCCCCAGTTAGCAATCCAAGAATTGCATTATCCACGGGGACCTCGGTAGCCCTAAGGTCAAAGGAAGGAAACTCTATCCTATGACTATAAGCTGGGGCTCCAAGAGGTGGGTCTCACACCTGCCGAAGTGGCAAGGATGCCTCAGGAAAGAAGAGAAAGGGAGGTTCAGCTACAAAGCTGCAAACACTCCAAACAAAAGGACTTACAACCCCTCTGGGTCGGGGAGCCTTCTAACACCCTAGGCGCACTAGACAACCACCTATAAAGGTATGCTGGGCCAGTCAGGTTGGAGAAGCACGGGGACTCCTCCTCGGGACATGCAAATATGAATGTAGTTATCTAGAGCGGTCCTTAAGTAATGTGGAGGCCCTATTAGTATGACTTGGGTGATAGCCATGCAATGCAACCCATTTAAAATCCGGCCCGAATGCCATGCAAGAAAGTAAAAGTGCATATTTTAAAATCTTAAATATTTTTAATCTTAAAATTTATTTATCTTGAATATTTTATTAGGATTTTTAACATATAAAGTTTACAATTTTAGGGTCCTTAAAGAGCCTAAATGATATGTGAAATCCCAGATCATAGAAAGAAACAAGAAAAACACATGCAGGCATGCAAATATGCAATAAAAGCGAGAAAGAAAGCACTTCATAATAAAATAAAAGAGGCCAAAATGCCGCTGGACTGGCAACATAATCCAGAAAAAGAAAAATGCGACCGGACTCCACATATACATGCCCGGTCTTAATTCTATACATCAATATAAAAATGCCGAATTAAGATACGGGGCACGAGCATCAGCTTCTAGTCCCCTCCACGTGGTTCCCATGCAAAATGCCTCAGAACCCGTGCCCGTATCTTATTTCTGCTACAGGACTCTCCTAGACTCTAAAAGTACAAAGAAAAATAAAAAGACTCGATCCTGCATGAAAACAAGTGTTAGCGGGAAAGCTCACATGCAAATGACGTATAATGAGCCATGCTTTATAAATGGGGGAGCTAATAGCACCTGCAAACAAAAATGTCAGAAATCATCACTTGCTCCCCCCATAGCGGTACATGTGTGTGTGTATAAATAAGCATAGCTCCCTGCAGAAAAGCGCCCTAACACACTATCATACATATGAAGCATGCAATCACATCACAGGCAAAGTGCAGAAGAAAGATACCTGGCTAGGACAACCAATCCATCAAAGAACAATTTATAACGTGGAGGGTACTGCCAGCAGACTATATACCCAACAGTTGCATCATCAACATTTATCAGAAGGGCGACTGCATACCTCCACACATAGACTACCACGACTTCGTCAGACCTTTCTGCATAGTTTCGTTTGTCAACCAATGCAATATCATGTTCGGATCTGACCTCCGGATAGCAGGCCCGGGTAAGTTCCGAGGGCCGGTGGAGATACCACTGCCGGTAGGTTCCGTCATGATATTACAAGGAAATGGAGCAGACGTCGCAAAGCATTGCATACCGGAGTACCAGTGGAGCGGATCTCCGTCACTTTTAGAAGGATGGACGACGTAAAGGCACCATACCACTTCCAGCCAGATCCAGAATTGGAGAGTCTCCGGCCCTACGAGCTGTGAGTTACACGGAAAATAGCACACCTCCAATGCACATCCATGCGGCATTCCTGCCAAGGATGGCTTGGAAGGTGATTTTATTGACCGTGTATCTCATTATTCAGACATGGATTTAACAGATACTTTTTGGATGGATCAACAAGAATCATACATAGTCCATTTTGAGTCATAGATTGTATGAGAAATATTTCAGATCGAGTTGTATGATGTATCTTCAACAAGATTGGAATGAAAGTGACCATGTCACATTTTGCCTTCACCTCTTTTTGTGCAAATTGACTGGGAAACGCCATTAAAGTTAAATGAACTTCGAACAAAGAACAGAAAAGAAAAGGAAAATAAATAAGAAACTCTCTTTCATAAAAAAATGCAAACATTAAAAAGAACTTCAAATCCACATGAACTCCTACAAACATTCTCTGCACTCTACAATATGTTTTCACGATCTCTACATTCATAAATCTCAGCAATATGTTCAGTCTCTGCATTCATAAAACTTTGCATTCCCAAATATCAACAAAATCTTTCACAACCACTGCATAAACTGAATCTCAGCATTCGGGATAGGCTTCCGCCGTACTCCCATCTCAGCAATCGGGATAGGCTTCCGTCGTACTCCCATCTCAGCAATCTCAGAATTCGGGATAGGCTTCCGCCGTACTCCCATCTCAGCAATCGGGATAGGCTTCCGCCGTACTCCCATCTCAGCAATCTCAACATTCGGGATAGGCTTCCGCCGTACTCCCATCTCAGCATTCGGGATAGGCTTCCGCCGTACTCCCATCTCAGCAATCTCAACAATCGGGATAGAGCCGTACTCCCATCTCAGCAATCTGGATAGGCTTCCGCCGTACTCCCATCTCAGCAATCGGGATAGGCTTCCGCCGTACTCACATCTCAGCAATCTCAGCATTCGGAATAGGCTTCCGCCCTACTCCCATCTCAGCAAATCCCAGCATTCGGGATAGGCTTCCACCCTACTCTCATCTCAACAAATCTCAGCATTCAGGATAGGCTTTCACCCTACTCCCTTCTCAGCAATTCTCAGCACTCGGGATAGGCACAGTCCTACTCCTTTCTCAGCAATCTCAAAATTTGACCCTCTCAGCAAGAAATTGTAATTAAAACACTCTGCATTTCATATAGGCTTTGTCCTATTCTTCCTCAGCATTTGGAATAGGTTCAGTCCTACTTCCTTCTCAGCATACAAATGCATTCGGATGGACCTTAACCCTACTCTTTTCTCCGCATAAAATCAAAATCGAAACTCGAATTGAAATTCAAACTCAAAACTAAAACTTGAAATAAAAAAAATGAAATGAATCTAAGATCCAATCTCTTGAAATCTTGTGATCTGAAATTCACCGCCTTTTTTCCCAGCGAGAATTCTGGAATCTTCAGTCTTGGAGATTTACCTGATACTCCCCAGTGGAAACTTCTTACACTTCGTCCTAAGCTTGTCACCTAAACATCTGTTTTGGTTTTGTTGATCTCTTTGGTCAACGCCAATACGCGTGGTAAACTTTGTTAGCACACCACACCTATTGGGGGTCCATTTGTGTACCTCATTTTTGATGAGGTCTTCTCTTCCTTCTTTAGTGCTTAGGATCTAGCCTTAGGCTTTTCCTTTGACCATCTTAGAGGACTAGAAGTGGAACCCACCCTTTAGAAGTCCAAACACCTCTTGACTCCCTATAAACCCCACAAGCTTGATTGTATACCCCTAATCACCTAGAGGGTTGAAATCAAATGTGAAGGTTTAAAGGATGAATTCCCTATAGGACTCTCTGGCCTTAGGACCACCCTGGGTGGCTTGGTCTGGTGAGGGTTGACTTACACACTCACTACACTCACACTCTACACTCTCACACATACAATCCAAATCCTAAAACCACACCCATACCCAACTTGACTCCTTGACTCATGTAGGTAATTCATATGGATGGACCTTAACCCCTAAGCCCCTAGCTAAGAGGGTTAGGAACAACATAGTGAATGCCTCAAATGAGTCCTCTCATGGCACATATAGGCTTAACATGGCTTTATGGCTCAACCAAAGTGCTTCCATTTCACTCATATTTGATTAATCTTCTTTTTTTGAAAATTTCAATTTTTGACCCCGGGGCCCCGGCCCCACCAAACCTACCAAATGCCCTTGAAACTACCCAAAATTTGCAAAATAACCTAAATTACCCAAAATTCCAAAAAACTATTCCTAAACATTTCCCTCCACTCAAATTGATCATCCATAGCCAAAAATACCAAAAATTCCAAAAATACCCCCCAATACCCTCCAAATACCCAAAATGCCCCTCTTAGCCAAAAAATCCAAAAATTCAGAAAATTCCCAGAAAATTCCAAAAAATTTCAAATATTTCCAATTTCATTTTGTCCAACTACACCATGGGCAAAGTTTGTCAATTTACCCCACTTTTACCAAAACCCCCAATTTAGCCCATTCTTAACCCAAGTGAACCCAATGTCAACCCAAACCTACCCAATTGACCCCAATTTTGGTCCAATTCAATTCTAAACTTCAAATTAATATCTACAATATCAATCTAGATCAAATCCAAGTCCAATGTGATTGACATTTGGGTCCAATTTCACTTTTGACCTTAAAGTCCAATTTTGACCCATGACCCAAACTTAGCACAAACCAAACTAATTCAACTTCAATTGACCCCAAACCTTTTCTAAACCTTCCATAACATCCCCATAAACAAAACACTAACATAATTTGCCCAAAATTTGGACCCAAACCCCACTCAAATTCAACCCAAAACTAAATAGCCCAATTTTGACCTAAACTCAAACCTAACCCAAATAAGCCCAAGTCCCAAAACCAAAACCCAACCAAAGTTGAAACCTCTTTAAAACACTCCCATAAATCTTTCCCAACATTAATTTTACATCAATTTCAACCCTAGCCCAACATTGGCCCAAATTAGCCCAATTTGACCTTCATTGACCCATGTACCAAATGAACCCAAATCCAACCCAATTCAAGCCCAAACCACCTCAAATTTATTTCAAATCACTCATGACACATCACTAAACCAAACCCAACAATTATTTGGCCCAAGCCTTTACCAAACTTTCATCCTAAAATCCATTTTAAAATCCAAAAGCCCACTTCCTTAAACCATTTTGAAAGACCATCTTCACTAAATTTCAAAGGCCCAAACTTCATGCTAAAGCCCATATGACATTCTTTTCATCACCCCATTAATTGATATCATTCCTTAAGTCCTAAATCAATCATCAAATAATCTTAAATTAGGCCTCATGCCAAAATCACCCATAAGTCCCAAAAATTCAAAACCTTCTTTCATGTAAATGACCAAGCTTTGTCCCAAGCCATAGGTGAGCCAAAGACAAGCCATGTACAAGCCTTATGAAGCCATGAGATGTTTGACATGTGACCATGCCCAAAGTAGCAAGAGGAGGGCCCCCTTTCTTAAACCTTCATTAAGTTTTTAAACCCCTTCCATGTTACACACTAAACCATGATTAGCCACATCACTTTAGATGGGGACTTCACCACCCCTTTCTAGCTGATGCAAATGATCCTCTCTCAGCCCAAATCAGCCATGGGGAGGTGAACCTAACCCAAAATCATGGCTTGGACCAAATCAAGCCAAAATGGCCTCTCCCCCATGCCATTTTAATCCAAGCCCTTTGCACATGGCAAAGCTCAATTGCCTGCACAAACCTACAGCCCTGACCCACCTGAACTTGAGGGTGACCCATGCCTGCCGGCCAGCCGCCTGGATCGCCGGAAAACACCATGGCTGAAACCATGGGAGGAGCCAAACTTTTTCAATTCTACCTTGCTGAGTTGTCCCAGCCCAATTGAACACCATGGTTGTTCTTCCCTTGACCTAAGCAGCTGATCCCAAGCCTTAAACCCCCCAGGGAGGCCCTCCACCCTCTCCTATTTAAACACCACCTCCTCTTGGCCATGAGAGGTGCTAAACCAAAACTTACTGAAACCCTGCCAAAATCATCCCAGATCACTCTCTACACATAGAGAACTTGATCCCCACTGAAATCCCCCCGTCATTTCCTCTCTGTGAGCTCAATTTCGCAGTTGAAATTCAAGCCCAAAACTAGGACACTTCACCACAGTGAGCCAATCTCCAAATTGATTGGTCCTACACCTTCACCACACTAAGAGGAGAAGTTTCCCAGCAAAAGCCCCTTCACCAGGCAAGCCATTGCTTCCAGCCTCCAAGCGTTGTGATCGGGCTTGGTCGAAATCATATCTAGACAATTCACCAAGCCAAGGGACTTCATCTGGAGCTTGCTTGGACCCAATCGAATGTGACACAACTCTCAGATTGAAGCTTCACTTCTCTGAGCAAAGGTATGGACACACTCTTCCTCCTGAGCTTCCAGAGATTCTCCATTTAGTTTGGGTCAATTTCAATGCATGTTTACCATATGGATGTGTTCGTCTCTTCAAGAAGAATCCATAGATCATAAGAACTCGAAAATCCGTTGAGAATCGAGTGAGAAATTAGGGTTAGAGGATTGACGGTCACGGGTTCACACCAGTCGTAGACGATGACTGAGAACTGTTGGATCGCGCGTGTATCGAGTAGACGGCCAGGATCGCGCCGAACGGAGCAATGGAACATGAACCGCGGGCCCCTGGAGCGCTGAGTCTGATGGCGACGCCGAATCAGAGCGCGTCGTGTGGCCTTTCGGAGCTGCCGAGGATGGCGTGGCGCCGCGTGGATAAGTAGGAAAATAGGGATTTTTCTTATTTATTAAATACCCAGAACTTCAAAAATCCATAACTTTGTGTAGAAAACTCCTAAAAATAAAATAAAAATACTCTCTTGTCATATTTTGAATTCTAAACACTTAGGAACAAACCAAATATTTTTCTTAAGTCCCTAGGATAAGATATTAAATTTTAAAGGTTTAATGCATTTTTTTTAATATTAAAAATGTATTTTTCAACCTTTTCACTAAAATAATTCTAATAAATCAAAGAAAAATCAGAAAATTATAAAAATTGGTTTTCTAGTTTCTCTGATATGAGTGAGATTTTTAAAAAATATAAAATTCATGTTTCAACCTTTATTTTATTTTTAAATTAATTAATACTCAAAAACTCAAAATAATCATGATAGATAAAATAAAATTCAAAAAATCACCAAAATTTGTCTGAATGGTCCTCTGGTCATTAGGAGTCCCCCATAATTTTCTTAAGGATAGAAAATTTTCCTTGAAAATCCCTAGTTTCCACAAAAAATAATTATATAAATAAATTAAATACAGAAAAATCACATTTTCTCCTCTAATGTCTTAATTGACATGTGAGTGAAGCCACATAAAAATTTCAAATTCATTTAAGCTCAATTTAGTGAGTTATGGAAATATTAAGCTTGAAGGGCAAAGTGGTAATTAAATTTTCAACCTCTAATTAAAATTTTAGGCTTAATAAAATGAAAGAGTAAAATATTTGATCCTAATCTGATTTGGATGATTGAAATTTAAATAATTAAAGGGTAGAAACCCATCAATCATTTTTAAGAATAAACCTTAATCAATTAATTAATTAAATTTGGAAGATTAATAAAAATTGAAATTATTAAAATAGGGATATTATTTAAAAGACATTTGTTCTTTAATTTAAGAATCCCTAAATTAATCACTTCAATAATATTTAATTCCCAATTAAAATGATAATCCAAACTCAAGATTTAAAATACTAAAAGACTTTATCATTAAATTAAATTAAAATTAAAATATTCAAACTAAATTAAATCAAAATTTCAATTAAATTAATACTTTAATAATTAAATTAAATCATCTTTAAAACATAAAAAATAAAATATTGAATTAAAATTAAAATTTAAATTAAACTAAAATTAAAATTAAATTAAATTAAATTAAATTAAATTAAATTAAATTAAATTAAATTGAAACATATTAAATTAAATTAAATTAAATAAAAAATCAAATAAAATTAAAATAAAATTAAAATTAAAACTAAACCAAATTAAATTAAATTAAATTAAATTAAATTGAATTAAATATAACATCACTTAAGACAAAGAATTCGAAATAGTTCTAAAACAACTTGAACACTATTCCAAACTTAAATCCATTAATCAAAAATTAAATTAAATCACAAATCACTAAAACATCAATTTGCCCTTAAAAGCTCTTGTTATCATAACTCCTAGATGGAGCATTAGGTGAAGTGTCACTTCATTCATAGGATATTCAAACATCCTAGTTCACTGAGCAAAAGAACAAAACTTAATTAAACCTCGGATGATTACTTCACATGATTAATTAAATCCATTTAGACTTAGAACAATCCTAGCAATATTGAAAAGATGTTTAAGACTCGTCTTAAGCACTTCCTCAATATGATAGGATGTTAATAAGAAGAATTGAACTTAGTTGTTCTTTGATGAAGAAAATCGTCCTTAAACCAAAATACAAGAACCTAGACGTCATAGGAGATGACTAGCTATAGGATTAGGACTTTGATAGACAACCAAAACCTTTCCCTTAGATTTACCTAGGTACTTGTTGAAGTATTTAAATGCCTTAACATGTGTTTTAAGTGCAACTTAGGATGATGGTAAGACCCTCCAGATACGCTTTTATTTTATTGCAATTTACCTTCTTGCAATTTAATTAATAGCAATGCACTTTACTTTTCTTGCATGATAAACAACTGTAGCATGAAAACCAAAACCTTTAGGGTAGTCCCTAAAACTGAAACCAAAACTAAATTAAAAATCACTGCAAGATAAAATTCACCGCCACAACATTTCAAAATATAAAACAACTCAAAATTTAATCACAAACGTAACAACAAAACTACAATTGCAACTAAATTAAAACGTCTCGTTGAATGATCGGGAATACCTCGGATGATGTAACCCACGTGTTGCTAACGAGATTTCCCACGGTCTAAATGAAAGTGTGGAACTCGGTTAGTTGAGTTTAGCAAATTCATCCGGACTAAGTGAATTCAATGAAAATAATCGGTGCTGGGATGACTGAACCGTGGGATCTTAATCGGTTCGTTATAATCAACTTTAAGATTTGTTTTAATTAAAATATTAAAAACACTTGGATTTTAAGATTTCTGAACCAAAACACTTCTCTCATCTCCTGATTTATGACTTCTAAAACTAAACCTCTGCAACAACAAGAAGCTCGGAGCATGGTGGGCAGCACGGCCATCGTCATCAACAAAACTCGGGTCTACATCAGCTAAACATTCCTAGAATTAAACAACAAGGCCATAGGATTTTGAGGTAGTTTGCCTAGTGCAACATAAATCCTCAACTCTTCGTTGGGCATTTGCATGATCATGTCATGAAAATTCAGCCCTAACCAGTCTTAGGACTCTGAGGTAGTCGTTCGGTACGACATAAACCCTCATATCTTTAAGGCTATTTGTATGATTTTATCATAAAAATATAAGTCCAAATTAATTAAAATTGGCAAGATTGAAATATCAGATAATATTAGGATTTTCTTAAATCCGAGCCAAACAATAGGATAGTTTGGGAAGTTGCCAAGAGTCTTCTTGGATCCTCAGCTTCTCCTATTTCTCTTCCTTTTGGACTCATGAAAATAAATGTTCCAAATTTGAGCTAATCCCTTTTGAAATTTCAAAAATCCAATCCTTTGAAAACATTAAACTTTGAAATTCTTGAGAGCAAAACCACTGATCATTATCGAGAGTTTTCTTAAATGATTCCCGTCATTTAAGATGTAATTAACTATATGGGCTTGCCCTTATAGGGAATCTTAAGAACCCAGGTAATATAAACCCTGCTTAATTCATTTATATTAAGCAGGGGAATTTGTCGGCTTATAAAATTGGTTCGTAGACCAAACGGATGTCACAAATCTCCTAGTTTATTTAATCGAGCCCCATCATCAAGCAGTGTGTCTATTCTTCGGGATAGATACACGGTTTGTGATGCGGTGCTCGTTTATATAAACTATTCTGGGATGTGAGATCGGTTTGATTTCATATCTTAAAATTATTTTCAAAATCAAATACTACTTTCTAAACCATATATACATATTTAAATTAAATTTAAAATCTAAAATTCGCCAATAATTTCTGTTAGGAGACCCCTTTTCAAAAATAAAACACACAACCTAAAAATATGCCGACAGGGCCGAGCTGGTAGCCTGAGAGAAAAGACCTATTCAGAACCCCGAAGATGGATGCCAGGAAAATGAGGAGTTACAATCCAATGCGAATGTTGCTACAATTTTTCCATAGACAGAAAAGGAAATCCACCAGGGATACTCCGTCGCAGTGAGGTGGATCCAATGCCAAGAATCATTAAGAGAATGGTGAAAAGGATGATAAAATGGAGGGTATTGCCTGTAGATTGCATACCCAATAGCTGCATTATTAACATCTATAAGGAAGGCGACTGCATACCTCCACACATAGACCATCATGACTTTGTTAGACCCTTCTGCATAGTGTCATTCGTCAACCAGTGCAACATCATGTTCGGATCTGACCTCCGAATTGCAGGCCCCGGTGAGTTTTAAGGGCCGGTGGAGATACCACTACCGGTAGGTTCCGTCCTGGTGTTAAAAGGAAACAGAGCAAACGTTGCGAAACATTGCATTCCAGGAGTGCCTGTAGAGCGGATCTCAGTTACTTTTATAAGAATGGACGACAGAAAAATGCCTTACCACTTTCAGCCAGATCCAGAATTGGAGAGCCTCCGGCCCTACTAGCTGTGAGTTACATGAGAAATAGCACACCTCCAATACACACCCTTGTGGCATTCCTACCAAGGGTGGCTTGGAAGGTGATGTTATTGCCCATGTTTCTTACTATTTAGACATGGATTTTTGACAGACGCTTTTGGATGGATCAACAAGAATTTTACACAATCCGTTTTGGATTTACATGGATTGTATGAGACATTAAATTCCCGAGGAAAACGTCATCATGATTAGATCAAGCTGTATGATGTATTTTCAGCAAGTTGGAATGAAAACGACTACGTCATATTTTGCCTTCACCTCTTTTTGTGCAAATTGACTGAGAAACGCCATTAGAGTTAAATGAACTTTGAACGAAGAACAGAAAAGAAAAGAAAATAAATGAGAACTTTTCCTAAAAATTTGAATATTAAAATGAACTTCAAATTCACATGAACACTAAATAAACAACAAAAAATAAAATGGGATCGTTAAAGGACAAACAAAACGAATCTAAACTCCGAATTGAATTTCGATCTCAAACCTCTAATTCGAACCTTTCAGTTCTTTCCTCCATCGAAATCTGTTGAAAATTCTTTTGAAATTTGAATATTCTCTTCGACTTGTCGTTAAGTCAAGTC
The DNA here is from genome assembly GCA_022702705.1 of Papilionanthe hookeriana x Papilionanthe teres. Classification (NCBI taxonomy): domain Eukaryota; kingdom Viridiplantae; phylum Streptophyta; class Magnoliopsida; order Asparagales; family Orchidaceae; genus Papilionanthe; species Papilionanthe hookeriana x Papilionanthe teres. The sequence goes on along the minus strand of CM040439.1, from coordinate 65,567,323 downwards.
TTTTCAGCTTGGTACGCTTACCAGTTCTCTTTCCTCTGTGTTTTAGAGGATCGACTAGTTCTATTGACACGGAGCCACGAACTTTGTTCGATTTGGTTCTGATGGCATAAGACTGGGTCCCTCTTCATACAGATAAATTTCTGAGACTGGTACATAATTCCAGTTCTCTTCCTTTCAAGGTGGGTACCAAATTCCGACTCTCTTTCGAATTGATACCAAATTTCAATTCTAAACTTCCGAGACTGGTACGAAATTCCAGTTCTTTTCCTTCGAGGTCGGTACCAAATTCCAACTTTCTTTCGAATTGATACCAAATTTCAATTCTAAATTTTCAAGACTGGTACCAAATTCCAGTTCTCTTCCTTCGAGGTCGGTACCAAATTCCGACTCTCTTTCAAATTGATGCCAAATCTCAATTCTAAATTTTCGAGACTGGTACTAAATTCCAGTTCTCTTCCTTCGAGGTCGGTACCAAATTCTGACTCTCTTTTGAATTGATAACAAATTTGAATTCTAAATTTCCGTGACTGGTACCAAATTTCAGTTCTATTCCTTCGAGGTTGGTACCAAATTCCGACTCTCTTTCGAATTGATACCAAATTTCAATTCTAAATTTCTGAGACTGATACCAAATTTCAGTTCTCTTCCTTCGAGGTCGGTACCAAATTCCGACTCTCTTTCGAATTGATACCAAATTTTAATTCTAAATTTACGAGACTGGTACCAAATTCCAGTTCTCTTCCTTCGAGGTCGGTACCAAATTCCGACTCTCATTCAAATTGATACCTAAATTTCGATTTACAACTTTCGAGACTAGTACCTAATTTCCGGTTCTCATTTCGAGGTCGGTACCTAAATTCCTACTCTCTTTCCGAGATCGATATCTAAATTTCGATTCTCTTTCAGGATTGATACTTAAATTTCAAATCTCACTCTCTCGAGATCAGTACCTAGATTCTGATTCTCATCCTTTTTCCGTCGATACTTAAACTCTGATTCTCACTCCGAGGCTGGTACCTAAATTCCAGTTCTCTTCGCAATCCCGAGGTTGAAACCCAGGTTTCAATTCTCATTTCAAATCCAGATTTTCTTAAATTGATTCTAAAATTAAACCTCAATAGAAATTGAAACTCAGAACAAATCGAAATCTAAACTCACACATTGAAACTTGAAATTTAAAAGTAAAATGAAATCTAAATCAAATTCCCCAGATCTTGTGATTTGGAGTTCACCTCCTTTTCCATTCCCTAGCGAGAATTCATGAATCTCCAGTCTTGGAAATATACCTGATACTCCCCAGCGGAAATTCTTCTAATTCGTCCTAAGTTTGTCACTTGGACATCTGTGTTGGTTTTGTTGATCTCTTCAGTCAACGCCAATACGCGTGGTGTGCTTGTTTAGCACACCACACCTATTGGGGTCCATTTGTTGACCTCAATTTTGGTGAGGTCTTTTGCTTCTCTCTTTAGTACTTAGGATCTAGCCTTGGACTTTTCCTTTGACTAATCTTAGAGGAATAGAAATGGAACCCACCATTTAGAAATTCAAACTACTTCTTAACTCCTTGCAAACCCCACAAGCTTGATTGTTGACCCCTAATCACCTAGAGGGTTGAAATCAAATGTGGAGGTTTAAAGGATGAGTTCCCTATAGGACGTTTTGGCCTTAGGAATACCCTGGATGGCCTGGTCTGGTGAGGGTTGACTTGCACATACACTACACTCTCACACACATTCCAAATCCTAAAACCACACTCTCACCCAACTTGACTTCCTGACTCATGTAGGTAATTCATATGGATGGTCCTTAACCCTTAAGCCACTGGCTAAGAGGGTTAGGAACAACATAGTGAATGCATCAAATGAGTCCTCTCATGGCTCATATGGGCTTAATATGGCTTCATGGCTCAAAAAAATGATTCTATTTCACTCACACTTGATCAATCTTCCTTTTTTCAAAATTTCAATTTTTGACCCCCGGGGCCCCGGTCCCACCAAACCTACCAAATACCCTTGAAATGACCCAAAATTTGGAAAATTACCTAAATTACCCAAGATTCCTCAAAATTAATCCTAAACACTTCCCACCACTCAAATTGACCATCTTTGGCCAAAAATACCAAAATTTCCAAAAATACCCCTAAAACCCCAAAAATTACAAAAATACCCTTTCACCCCAAAAATCTAAAAATTCTAAAAATTTCCAGAAAATTCAAGAAAATCCCAAATATTCTTAATTTCATTTTGTTCAACTACACCATGGGCCAATTTTGCCAATTTAGCCCACTTTTACCAAAACCCCCAATTTGACCCATTTTTTAACCCAAGTGAACCCAATGTCAAACCAAACCACCCCAATTGACCTCAATTTTGGTCCAACTAAATTCTAAACTTCAATTAAATATCCCCAATATCAATTTATACTAAATTCAAGTCCAATTTAATTGACATTTCGGCCCAATTCCAATTTGGGGTTTAAAGCCCAATTCTGACCCATGACCGAAACCTAGCCCAATTCAACTCCAATTGGCCCCAAATCTTTTCTAAAGCCTTCCTAACATCCCCATAAATAAAACACTAACTTTATTTGCCCAAAATTTGAACCTAAACTCCACCCAAACCTAACCCAAAACCAAAATCCCTTAAATTGACCTAAGCCCAAACCTAACCTAAATGGGCCCAAATCCCAAAATTAGAGCCCAACCAAAGTTGAAAACTCTTTGTAACACTCCAATAAAAAATTTTCAACATTAATTTTACACCAAATTCAACCTTAGCCCAACTTTAGCCCAAGTTAGCCCAATTTGGCCCACCTTGGCCCCTTTACCAAAAAAGCTCAAATTCAACCCAATTCTACTCCAAATCACACCAAATTGATTCCAAACCATTCATGAAACATCCCTAAACTGAACCCAACATTTATTTGGCATGGTATTTCACAAAATTCTTCATCCAAAAGTCCATTTATGTAAAGGCCCACTAATTTAAGCCTTTTAAAAAGCCCACTTCCACCAAACCAAAAAGCCCAAAAATTCATCCAAAGCCCATATGACAATTCTTTCTCATCATCCACTTGATAAAATCATTATCTAAAGTTTGAAACCTATGATTAAATCATTCAAAATTAGGCTTTATCCAAATTCCCATCAAAATGCAAAAATTCCTAAAATCCATTCCAATGAAATTGACTAAGCCATCCCCAAGCCGAAATGAAGCCATGAAGCCATCCTTAAGCCCCATGTAAAGCCATGAGAAGTTTGACATGTGACCATCCCATAAATGGAAAGAGGAGGAGCCTCTTTAAGGATTCTCTTAAAGGTGATTAAACCTTTTCATGCTTCCCCTAAACTATGTTCAAACTTAAACATGCTTGGATAGTGACTTCTCCCCACTAATCTAGCTGACTCACCTCACCTCCCTCAGCCCAAATCAGATCTTGGAAAGGTGCACCCAACCCAAACCCATAGGATGACCAAATTGAGTCCAAAAGAGCCCCATCCCCATTCCATTTTGAATGAAGCTTTCTACACATGGCCAATCTCCATTGCTTGCAGCATTGCCAACCCCTGACCCTCCTGATGACAACAGTGACTTGACCCTGGCCAGCCAGCTATCACAGCCACCGGAAACCACCAGGCCGAGAGCACCCATGTGAGCCAATTTTTAAATTTCTCCTCGCTGAGCTATCGCAGCCCAATTGAACACCATGGCTGTTCTTCCCTTGCCCTGAGCAGTTGATCCAAGCCATCAAACCCCCCTAGTGAGCCCTCCAGCCACCTCTATTTAAGCACCACCTCCTCTCGGCCAAAAAAAGGTGTTGAACCAAAACTTACCAAAACTCTGCCAAAATTACTCCAGATCCCTCTCCAAACATAAAGAACTTGATCCTCATCGAAATCCAGCCCTAAAGCCCTCTCTGTGAGTCCAATTCTGGAGTTTAAATTTAAGCCCAAAACCAGGACACTTCACCACAGTGAGCCAATCTTCAAATTGATTGACTCTACACCTTCACCAGACCAAGAGGAGAAGTTCCCCAGCAAAAGCCCCCTCACCAGGCCAGCCAATGCTTCCAGCCTCCAAGCTTTGTGATCAGCCTTGGTCACTTTTGTACCTAGGCATTTCCCCAAAGCAAGATACTTCATTTGGAGCTTGCTTGGACTCAATCGAAGGTGACACAACCCTCAGATCGAAGCTTCACTTCTCTGAGCAAAGGTATGAACTCACTCTTCCTCCCGAGCTCCTGGAGATTCTCAATTTAGTTTGAGTTGATTTCAATGCACCTTAACCGTATAGATGTGTTCTTCTCTTCAAGACAAATCGATAGAGTATAAGAACGCAAAAATCCATGGAGAATTGAGTGAGATATTAAGGTTTTAGTGTGGACGGTCACAGGTGCACACCAGTCGAAGACGATGACCAGAAGCCGTTGGATCGCGCGTGTATTGAGCGGACGGTCGAGATCAAGCCGGACAGCGCAATGGTAAGTGAATGACGGGCCCCCGTAGCACTGACTCAGATGGCAACATTGAATCATGGAGCGATGCGTGGGCTTTCGATCCGGAGGAGGATGACGCGGTGCAGAGTCGGATAAATAGAAAATTAGGATTTTTTGGATTTATTTAAATACCAGAACTTCAAAAATTCATATCTTTGAATAGAAAAATCATAAAAATAAAATAAAAATACCCTCTTGCTCAGTGAATAGAGGAGAATAATGTGGAAAAGAAATCAAGTTAATTAGATGAGTATTTTATTTTTAATAGTTTACTTACTGTTTCCAATGTTTTGATTCTATATTTGGATAGACAATCTACCATGTCATTAGACCATAAGGCTTTTGAAGCCTCTGATCTTGGTAACATTCCCTGAATTTTTCAAGGTCAGAGGCCATCTCTATGAAAAGTTATTGATTTTTCAACTTCATGTCACTGCTTTAGGTATTCTAATTCCAATAATTAGCATGTTGTAAAATAAATTATAGGAAAATTTGATGGTGTTTCTTAGGACCAGGGGACCCTATGAAAAATATATTTTGAGTTAATTCATTCATAAAAACCCTAATTGGCCTAAACTCCCAAAATTGAATTTTAATTAATTAGGGTTAACCACACACCAAATTGACTTGAAGACAATTCTCCATTGCTCTTTAGGGTCAGAGGAACTTTACATAAAATTTTGAAATCAATTGGACTTGATTAACCCCACCAAATGGATTGATTAAGCCTCATAAGCAAAATGGAACTTTAAAAATTCATAACTCCAAATATACTTTTCAAAAATTCACAAAAATTGTTTTGGAGCTTCTCTTATATCAGGGGAGTTCAGGAAAATCAAAATTGGAATTTTCTAAAAAAAGTTGCTTTTTCACAATATTTTAATATTTTAATAATTAAAAAATAATAAAAATCACAAAAATATTAAAAATCATAAAAATGTCACATTTTAACTCCTAATCACTTAGGGATATACCAAATATTTTTCCTAAGTGCCTAGGATAAGATATTGAATTTTAAAGGCTTAATGTAATTTTTAATCTTAAAAAAATGAATTTTCAACTTTTTTCACTAAAATAATTCTGATAAATCAAAGAAAAATTAGAAAATTATAAAATTTATTTCTCTGGACTCCTTGAGGTCAGAGAAATTTAAGAAAAATATAAAATCTATTTTTCAATTTTTATTTTATTTTAAAATTAATTAATACTCTAAAACTCAAAATAAATATAATAAATAAAATTTAATTAAAAAAATCACTAAAAGGGGTCCAAATGGTCCTCTGGTCATTTGAAACATCGCATAATTTTCTTAAGGATTGAAACTTTACCTTGGTCATGTTGTTGAATTTTCTTTGAAAACACCTATTTTCTACTAAAAATAATTCTATAAATAAATTAAAGTCAGAAAAATCACATTTTCTCCTCTAATGTCTTAATTGACATATGAGTGAGGTGACATAAAAATTTCAAATTCATTTGAGCTCAATTTAGTGAGTTATGAAATAAATAAGCCCAAAAGGGCATAAAGGTAATTAAAGAATTTTAACCCTTAATTAAAACTTTAGGTTTAATCAAAATGGAGGGTAAATATATATGATTTTAACTTTCTCTTGGATGATTGAAACTTAGGGAAATTAAAAGGGTAGAAACCCATTAAACACTTTGAAAATATCAAAATGAAACTCTAATTAATTAAGTAATTTAAATTTTGGAAAGAATATATTTAAAATTTGGATTATTAAAATAGGGATATTATTAAGAGGATGTTTATTCTTTAATTTAAAAATCCCTAAATAAATCACTTCAATAATATTTAATTCTTAATTAAAAATTAAAATAATAATCCAAACTAAATAAATTAAAAATTAAAAGAAGATAACCCTTAAATGAATTAAAGCTTAAAATGTTAAATGGTCCAATAATTAAAATCAAATTTAAAATCTTGGAGTTAAATTAAATTAAATTAAATTAAGTCAAGTCAAAGTTTAAATTAAATTAAATTAACACCTTAACAATTAAATTGAATTAAATTTAAAATATTAAAACTAAAATTAAATTAAATGAAAATTAAATTAAAATTAAAAATTAAAATTAAATTAATATTTAAATTAAATTAAAATTAAAATTAAATTAAATTAAAATTAAATTAAATTAAAATTAAATTAAATTTAAACTAAAATTAAATTAAATTAAATTAAATTAAATTAAATCAAATTAAATTAAATTAAATTAAATTAAATTAACATCACTTAACAACAAACCTAAGTGAAAACATTAAGAGTTAAATCAAAACATATGAAAGATTTTAACACCTTTTTCAATATAAGTAAATCTAAAACATAAAAAGGTAATCTGAAATATAATATCACTTAAAGTGTAAAGATTTAAATTAAATCTAAAATAATTTGAACCCTATTCCAAACTTAATAATCATTAATTAATTTTTACAATTAAATCAAATCAAATTAAATCATTAAAAAATTTATTACTTTGCCTTTAAAAGGCTTTTATTGTTATAACTCTTAAATGAAACATCAAGTGAAGTGTCACTTCACACATAAGATATTCAAATCTCCTAAGTTCACTGAGCAAAAAAACAAAAACAAAATTAAAATCCTTTGATGATTAATTCACCAATACAATAAAATTCATTTGAATTCAAAATAATCCCAGAAGTATTGAAAAGATGTTTAAGATTCGTCTTAAATACTTCCTCGATACGATGGGGTGTTTTAAAAGAATAATTGAACTTAATTGTTCTTTGGTGAAGAAAATCATTCTTAAACCAAACCAACAACCTAGACGTCATAGGAAATGACTAGCAATAGGATTAGGATTCTGGTAGACAACCAAAACCCTTTCCCTTAGCTTTACCTAGGTATTCCTTGCAAAATTATGTTTAAATGCTATAACATGTGTTTTAAGTGTAGCTTGGAATGACGGGAAGACCCTCCAGGTACGCTTTTACTTTGTTGCAATTTACCTACCTGTGTTGCATTTTAATTTTCTTGCATGGTAAAACAACTGTTGCATGAAAACCAAAACCTATAGGATAGCTACAAAACTGAAATCAAAACTAAATTAAAAGTCATCACAAGATAAAATTCACCGCCACAACATTCCAAAATATAAAACAACTCAAAATTTAATCACAAACAAAACAACAAAACTGTAATTACAACTAAATTAAAATATCTCATTGGACGATCTGGAATACCTCGGATGATGTAACCTACGTGTTGCTAACAGGATTTCCCACGGTCTAAATGAAAGTGTGGAACTCATTCAGTTGAGTTTAGCAAATTCATCTGGACTAAGTGAATCCAATAAAAATAACGATGCCGGAATGATGGAACCGTGGGATCTTAACCGGTGTTGTTATAATCAACTTTAAGATTTATTTTAATTAAAAATTAAAAACACTTGGATTTTAAGATTTTCTCTAAACCAAGACTCTTTTCTCATCCCCTGATTTTCACCTTCTAAAACTAAACCTCTGCAACAACAAGGAGCTTGGAGCCTGGTGGGCAGCACGGCCATCGTCATCAGCAAAACTTGAATCTACTTCAGCAAAACCTTTCTTAGTTTTAAACAACAAAACCATAGGATTTCGAGGTAGTTTGCTTAGTGCAACATAAATCCTCAACTTTTCGTTAGGCATTTGTATAATCATGTTATGCAAATTAAGCCCTAACCGGTCTTAGGACTCCGAGGTAGTCGTTTGATACGACATAAACCCTCACATCTTCGAGGCTATTTGTGTGATTATGTCATACAAACATAAGTCATAATTAATTAAAATTGGTAGGATTGCAACAATAAATTATTTTCTTAAACTCGAAGCCAAATAATAGGATAGTTTGGGAAGTTGCCAAAATTCTTCTTGGATCCTCAACTTCTCCTACTTCCCTTGAATTCTCAAAATAAATTGTCCTAAATTTGATCCATTCCCTATTGAAATTCCAAAATTCAATCCTTTTAAAACCTTACACTTTGAAATTCTCGAGAGAAAAACCACTGATCATTATCGAGAGTTTTCTTAAATGATTCTTGTCATTTAAGATGTAATTAACTATAGGGGCTTGCCCTTATAGGGAACTTTAAGAACCCAGGTAATATAAACCCTACTTAATTCCTTTATATTAAGCAGAGGAACTTGTCGGCTTATAAAATTGGTTCGCAGACCAAACGGATGTCACAAATCTTTTAGTTTATTTAATCGAGCCCCATCATCAAGCAGTGTGTCTATTTCTCGGGATAAATACATGGTTTGTGGTGCGGTGCTCATTTATATAAACTATTCGGGATGTTAGATTGGTTTGATTTCATATCTTAAAACTTTCAAATTTAAAGTTATTTTCAAAATCAAATGCTACTTTCTAAATTATATATATATTTAAATTAAATTTAAAAGTTATAATTCGCCGACGATTTCTGTAAGCGACCCATTTTCAAAATAAAACACATAACCCAAAAATAAGCCGTACAGATGGAGAATATGCATTGACTATAGGAAATTAAATCTTGCCACCAGGAAAGATCATTTTCCACTACCCTTTCTAAATCAAATGCTGGATATAATAGCTGAGCATAAATACTTTTTTTTGGATAAATATACTAGTTATCACCAGATACAAATTGTTCCTGAGGATCAAGAGAGGTCAATGTCTAGAAGTCCTTATGGTACAAAATTCTCTTTGGTTTATGTAACCCCTGCTACATTTCGAAGATGTATGATGACAATTTTCTGTGATTTAATTGAAGAAGGAATTGAAGTGTTCATGGATGACTTTTCAGTGATTAGAATTTTATTTGAAACTTGTTTAAAATATTTATCTAAAGTTCTTAAACACTGTGAAGAAACAAATTTAGTCCTTAATTGTAAAAAATGCCAATTTATGGTTGTTGGAAGAATTGTTTTCAGACATCACATTTCTGAAAAAGGTATGAAAGCAGACCCTGCAAAAATTCAAGTGATCGCTAATTTACCTTGCCTAATAAATGTAAGGGAGATTATGAGTTGTTTAGCACATACTGGATTCTACAGGCATTATATTAAAGACTTTTCAAAAATAGCTAAGCCTCTATGTCGGTTATTGGAAAAAGATGCTTCATTTTCATGAAAAATGCCTAAAAGCTTTTGAGCTTTTAAAAGAGAAATTAATCACTGCGTGAGTTATTATTTCACCAGATTGGGAAAATCTTTTTTAATTAATATATGATGCAAGTGATTATGCTATTGGAGCTGTTTTAGGAAAAAACATGATAAAAATTTCAAAGTTTTCTACTATGCTAGTGGAGCTCGTAATGAAGCTCAAATTATTTATACCACAACTGAGAAAGAGTTATTGGCTATAGTATATGTTTTTTATAAATTCAAATCATATTTAATTGGAACAAAATTTGTAGTGCATACCGACCATTCTGCTATTAAATATTTAACCATTCTGCTATTAAATATTTAATGAAAAAGAAGGATTCTAAACAAAGACTGATAAAATGGATTCTTCTTTTACAAGAATTCAACTTTGAGATAGTAGATAGGAAGGGTGCTGATAATCAAATTGATGATCATCTATCCAGGCTTTAAAATGAAAAATCTCTCTATTCTGATGAAGAAATTAATGAACATTTTCCTAATGAAAAATTGCTCACTATTAATGAGTGGCATGCTCCATGGCATGTCGACATTATTAGGTTTATTGTTAGTGACAATGAACCCTATGGTTTGACATAACAACAGAGGAAAAAAATTTTATGTGAAGCTAAGACTTATTTTTAGGGTGATTAACATTTGTTTTACCACTAACGTAAATTTTCAAAAAATAATATCAATTCAGTTTCACAACAAGATCAATTTAATAATTAGGCAGTCACTCATATATGCAAGTATATGTATCGTTCTAATAATACAGGGCTCTAGTGGAGTCTTATTTATCAATCTCACGAGGAAGGTTGGAACTTTTCAAAGTATAGTATAGAATTAAAATCCAATACTTAATTCACAATGCAAGTTTAGGTAATATTTAAGTTACTAGTGTAAAGATGACTAAAGCTAAATTAACTAAAATTACTTTCTAAATTCTAGAAGGAATTAACTAACACAGACTAAGTTTTGCATTGAAAGGTTCAAATATGGAAAATTGTCTTCCCCCTTACAATGATTCTATGATGAGTGAGTGATATAGATTGATAATAAACATGTATTGTGCCAAACAGGAGCATTCATATTCTTTACCCTCTTCAGAGTATCCCCTCTTCCAAGTTATGTAAAGAATATTGGCAAATCGTAGGCTTAGTCCCTAAATCCATGGTTAGGATGGGAGGATACTGGGTCTCACTTCAGAGCTCCCATTTCCCTTCACCTAAAGACTAACCCTAACTTTAGTTACCAAACTTTAAGACTAAATTTGGGATTTTAGACTGTCACTCTAAAATCTCCAATTTGACGCCCATCAAACCACATTTTCTTATTTATATGCACTCAATTCCCATGAACTACGTAACTCTTTCATGGAAATTCAATGAATTTTCCACTATTATTGTAAAACACTTAGTCCTCTCGGATTGAATGTTTCACAATAAGTTTTAACAATTCAATTAGCCAGATCGAAAATTAAATGAAGTTTAAAGTAAAAAATCATCACAATTTCTTAACATTTTAATGGCACATCAAATCTACATAACCACTTCACCACATCTCATTGCATGAAGAAAGACAAAGAAGTCTACTCAGAATTCATGAGGAAGATACAACAAAACATGGATTTTATTTACAGACGCAAAGTCATACAAACCAAAAAAAGTAAATACAACTTATCTCAATTTCTTCCCAAAGCAGATCCCTTGAAGTTCCTTTGAATCCTTTTCTCTCTTCACTACAAAACTCAATCCTCTCTTTAGAATATTAAGGAAGAAAACATCTCTCACTTTCCTCCTTCTACACTCTTTAGAGAAGAATCCCTCACAAAACAAGACTTCTTGACACTTTTACTCACTTACAAACACACTCTCCACAAATCCTAACACACTTTTCTCACACCAAAATATACCTCTCCCTCTCTTCTCTCACTTTCTTAGCTTCCAAATCTGTTTGAAATAGTTTAGAAATGACTTCCTCAAGAGTTTCCTCAAGCAACCCTTTAAAAGTCATCCAAATACATTGAGTTTGATTCCACCGACATAGGGTGCAGGTGGCGCTGGACAGGGCACCGTCGGCGCTGGATAGGGCGCCGTCTGCGCTTCTCTATTAATCATTATTTAAACTCTCTAGAATTGGGCACCGATGCGCTAGTAGGCTGATTTCCTATTTTACTTTTTTTCTCTTCAAATTCGTTCCTTTTTACTTCCTTTTGTTCCAAACACCTAAGATCATCATACCTGCAACAAAACATAAAAAATACCTTCCTTTAAAGTGTAATATCACCAAAAATGAGTACAAATTATATTACAAAAATCTAACATATTTGTAGTGCGTCAAAATCCCCCGAACTTAACTATTACTTGTCCTCAAGTAATCCTTTTACTACATAAAAATATAACTCATAATAGTGAACTTTTCACTTATAGAATACTATGATTTTTTTATTTAAATGAATGTAATTGTAAGATTCTTAGGAAGATATTCAATAACTTAGGATAAAACTACATGTGTAAGAACATTTTGTAATCAAGTCTAAGAGTTCTAGCTTCTTGTACATTTCAAGATTAACCATAATTTGACACATTAAGTGTGCCGTGAAAGACTATGAAAAAGAAGCTCATGCAAACTCTATTAGAAATTAGGCTAATACTTTAAATATAAATTTAGAAATGTAACAAAGTTCCTCCTCTAGGTTGATTCAAATGAAGCTAATTTTTTATTAGGCATCTCGTCAAGCTTCTCCTCACATATATTTTCTTTCTTTTTCTTTTCTTCTTTTTTTCTCTTTTTCTCTTTCTCTCTTGGGATTTTTTTTCAATCCTTTCTTTTTCTTTTTCTTTTCTTGCGAGGATTACTATATCTGGATAGCCTTTAATAGTTTTGAACTTCACTCTCCTCTTTCTAAAGTTGAAACTTGAAACGCCTCCTTATTTTATAGATATATATTAGCTTCATAATTCATCATAAAGTCATAATCCTTTCTTTTCACATAAACTTTTAAGTCTCTTAACATTTCAAAAATACATTTTTCTTTACTTTAAATGGTCAATTATATTCCAATCCTATTATACTAAATATCTTAAACCTATAAAGTTAACCTTATCACTAAATTTCATTCAAATCTACCATAATATCTAAATGAAATAAATATTTTAGTTATCTAAAGTTAGGTTCAACTACTAAAAGTTATGTTAATAATTTTTCAAAATATATTAAATGAGAATAAATAAGAGTTAATATTCTACCCTCCCCCAAACTCAAGTTTTTCATTACATATAAATTTGTAAAGCTAGGAGTAGAAGAAAAAAACTAACGTTTTTGTGCTGGGATTTTAAAATCTTCTGAAGCTATTATGGTATTAATCAATAATTTAAGCTAGCAAGCATGAAACAGTTAGAAACAGTGCTATATGTAATATTAAAAATTTGTAGGGTGAACAAATATTAAAGACTTAAACTTTAAACATCCAAACTAAGCATCACAATCTCAATTAAAATCACTAAACAAACTAATAGAGAGTTCATTACATTTTCAATTCTAACAAAAATACGATTACATATTACACCGATCACAGAAAAACAAATAACTAACACATAAAAGTACTACACCACACAAATGAAAGTAGAAATCACATAACTATTAGTTATCATCAGCAGCTTCCTCAACTTTATCTGCATAATCAGATCAGTAAGGAACATAGCAAGGACAGGTAGGAAATATTACCCCAGTGTCTCCCCTCTTGAATTTGACCTGAGCATCATGGTAAGTAATTTCATATTCAACTCTCCTCCTCATATAATCATCATTAACATCGCTTCGAGCTTCAAATCCATCCACTCTGCTATGGAGTCTATAAATACTAGCATTCTAAATCCTCAACTGCTCTATCACATCAGAAAAAGTAGGTGCCTCAGATGTAGATGGCATGTCCTGGCTAGTAGTAGGAATATCAGTACTCCTATTTCCTCCTCTCCATCCTACATGAGACTCATAAGTACGAATATTAGCCTTAGTAATAGGCCTCAGTGGATGGACTAGCTCCTCATTACTATCCAACTCAACTCCAGAATGTACACATATTATATGAATCAGAGCAGGATGTCCTAATCTACCAGTGGATTCTCCTCTTGCAATGATCTGAATACTCTTAAAGATAATAGATCCAATATCTATCTTTTCATATTCTGAATGCAGTAATTAAGAATAGCTCTATCTCTAGTAACTTCACCATGATGATATGAAGGTAGTATTCTAGCAGAGATGAAATAGTGTCAGGCTTTAGATGCTACATTTAACATGGAAGAAGGGAAATTAATCATTTGCCTTTGCTTTATTTTCCATTCCCCTTTTCCATCAGTAAGAAAAGTGATCACTTCATTCAGTCTAGCTTCCATAATACCAAAATTTTCATATTCGCACAATGAAATTCCCCTTAACTGGTAAAAAGCATTAATACGTTCTGGAGTACATTTTACAATTTTTGCTTGTACAAGCATGTATTTAGTTTCAGTCCAAGGCAGATTTGCATAAAATTTTCAGATTGTTCTCATAATCGTATTAGCAGTAAAATAACAAAAAAAATTTCAGTTCCGATCAGAATTAACTTTTCTACTGATCCGCTCGGATTTTCAAAAGCCCGATCTTGAATACACTTTTTATTGAATAGGGATGAATTGAAACGATATTGTGCTTTAACATTTCCAAATCTATTCTCATCAAAATCCATTTTTCTCTTCCCTCTACTTGTCCTTAGAGCCATGTTAAAGTTTCTAAGAATATGAGAGAAAATCCAATAAATTCCAAAATCACAATGTACGAGACTCTAAAAGCAAATCTAAGTAATTAAGAACTTAAATCACAATGGATAATCTCAAAACTTCATAAAAATTTTCAAATTTCAGATCTACATAATGTGGGAGATTTCCACAGTGAAAATAAAAATATTTAGTTTAGAGTAGAGCTCTTACTAAGAGAAGACAAGATCTACACCTTTTAAGCCTTAAAATCGCTTGAAATCCACGATCTAGCAAATCTTAGATCTTAATTTGGTGTTGGCTGGAGGTTGTAGATGATTGAAATGGCTAAAATGGCAGGTCCCTAAGAAAAAATTGCAAATTTAAGAAGTTTTGAGCCTGTTTTATACTCGGGCATCGTCGGCGCTCTATTAACTTAAAATTTCCCTACTCTCTAAATTTGGGCACTGGCGGCGCCCATTCTAGCAACGATGGCTCCATTTCAAATTTTAGATCCGTAAAATTTTTCTGATTTCAATCGTTTCAAAGTTATGCCATCATATAATTTGCCTTTATAAGCATCTATTTCATTAATTAAGCAATTAACTAACATAAAATGTATACATACAACACAAAACATCACTTTAATATGTAAAATCCACATTACAAACATACACATTTAAGCACTCACCATATGAGTTCATTAAACAATTGAATTTAGCATCGCAAACACACTACAATACTCTACCCTAAAAACTAAACACAAACACAAATTCCAAGCATAATAAGTCCAAAAAAATACTACATTGTCAATAAAGCCAACACTAAGCACACCAAAGCATATTAATATCACCAAGTACAAAATATAAGGCAGAGTCACTACTCTTCATCAGTCTCAGTACTATATTCTCCTCGGATAACTCCTACAGATTGATGATGCACAAAAAAATTATAAAAGTAACGATACGGGAATTCATCAGTCGAATCCTCTGCAAGGTCTGCACTCCTTTTAATTTTTATAACACTTTTTTCAATTCGCCCAGTATGATCAAGTTCTTCTTTCATTCTCCAATCCAAGTGATCAAATAAATCAGATATATTGTTAATAGCATTCATAAGATTTTGTACCACTTTCTCTAACTTCTTGAACTTCTTCAAAATCACTTGTGAACTTTCAGGAAAGTAAGGTTGAATAGGTCGTGAAATCTGAGAGGGTTGATCTGCGATGATGCTCATATCATTATCATCGCTTATTGCCTGACAGTCATAAAGATTAGTTGGGTCTATGGGCTTCTAGGGAAGAAGCACTTTCCCAGCTTTCATATGGCACTTCTAACTTGCTGCAAAGAAGAAATATGGTGGAAGGATGTCCAAGCCCATATTTAGATCCATTAACAATCAATCCTAATACAGATTTCACAATTATAGTATCAATATCGATAGGCCTTCCCGTTTGAATACATAATTCAAAATTGCACTTTACTTTGTCACTTTGCTTATTTTCATAGTTGTGAGTAACTTTACAGATATAAAGAAATGCCATTGCTTCAACGCTATATTTAAAAATGTAGTAGAAAAACTTACAAATATGTTGTCTCTTACCTCCCAATCTTCACTTTTATCCTTCCAATATCGATAAATCTCATTCATGTTGTCTCTCATCGCATAAAAATTCGTATAATGGCAGAATGCATGTTTTCAATCATAAATAAGTCCTTAATCTTTGAAGGAGTGAATGTTACAAACATGTGTCGCACATAGACGAATTCTTAGATGATTTCATGAAGATTTGCATAAAAATCTTTCACAACAGGAATGATTACAGCGGCAGTAGCGTAGCATAACACTTCCCAACGCCTCTGCATAATATTCTCTTCTACTCAAGTACTTGGAGTATCCAAACCTCTATTCGTAAAGCCTCTTTCTTCGGTAATCCTCCTTTTCATCATCACTTTGCTGAACAATCACTGCGCTTCGAAAATGATGAACTTTCATCGGTTAAAAACTCTGAATCTCAGAGTTCTATGGAGTTGGAATTCATTGGATGCAAAATTGGAATGAATCCTTTCATTTTTCTGGAGTTTAGGGATTTAAAATTGAGTTTGGGAAGTTAAAAGGATGAAACTCGCTTAAAACTGTAAAAAACCGCATATTGAAACTCCAAAAACCATCACCTATTCATCGGTGCCTTAGGCACTAGATAGGGCGACGTCGATGCCCAAACTCCAAAAATTTAGTGCTACTCTCTGTAATTGGGCGCCGACGGTGCCAGTGTTTAAATATGCACCAAACTTTGTTTTGGTCTTAAATATTCCAATTCTTCGATGTGATTCATCAATTTTCATTCTTTATGATATTTATGAGTGAGTAGGACTCAAATATGACTAACGAAAAGTAAAACTATCAAAATTAACACAAGCAAGCCAATATAATAAAGATAAATATGGGTTGTCTCCCATAAAGCGCTTGGTTTAACATCGTCAGCCCGACAAACATTCAGTTATTCAAGATGAATTAACATTAAAACCTCTTTAAAATTTTATCGATACCCTTCATAATATATTTTTAATCTATGCCCATTAACTTTAAATATCTTTCCAGTTTTAGCATTCTCAATTTCAACAGCTTCAAATGAAGAAACTTTTATGATAGTTAGAGATACATCCACCTTGACTTTAGTTTTCCAGGAAATCATTTTAATCTTGTATTATATAGGAAAACATTCTGTCTAGGTTCAAATTTCTTTCTTATAATCTTCCAACCATGCCATAATTTCATTTTCTCCTTATAAATTCTGTCATTATCATAAGATTCATTTCTAATTTCTTCCAGTTCATTCAACTGCACCAATATTTTCTCACCAGTATTCTTTAAGTTGAAATTTAGCTCTTTATCGCCCAATATGCTTTATGTTCCAATTCTACATGTAAGTGACAAGTCTTTCCAAATACTAGTCTATAAGGAGACATTCTTATAGGGGTTTTGTAAGCAGTCCTATATGCCCATAATGCAGTATCTAATCAAACAGACCAATCTAAATTTTGAAGATTCACAGTTTTCTCAAAAATTCTTTTAATTTCATGATTAGACACTTCTGCTAAACCACTAGTTTGGGGATGATAAGCAGTAGAGATTCTATGAATAATATTATATTTTCCAACCAACTTATGAATTAGATTATTTCTAAAATGAGATCCACCATCACTGATGATCACTCTCAGCATTCCATACCTCGTAAAAATATTTTTCATTAAGAATTTTGAAACACTTCAAGCATCACATCAAAGTCTTTAATCCATTTTGAGACATAATCAACAACAACCAATATATATAAATTTCCAAATGAAGGAGTATATGGTCCCATAAAATCTAATCCCCATACATCAAATATCTCAACTTCTATTGTAAAATTTAGAGGAATTTCATTTCTTCTAGAAATGTACATACTCTCTGTCATCGATCACATGATTTTATATATTTATATACATCCCTAAAAAGAGTAGGCCAATAAAATCAAGATTTTAAAATCTTGTAAGCAGTTTTATCAGTTCCAAAATATCCTCCAAATTCTAAATCATGATATCTTTGAATAATTGGTTCAATTTCTTACATTGTTTATAAAGGTATGGCTCATCTCAAAAGTAAAATTTAGCATCATATATAAATTTCTTTTTTTGTTGCATTGTTAAATCAGCTGGCAAAATATCACTTACTATAAAATTCACAATATCAGCATACTAAGGTAAATTCATTTCCCTAATGTTATAAAGTTGTTCATCAAGGAAAGTTTCTATAATTTCCTTCTCAAATTCAGATACTTTATAGTACTCAAGTCTAGATAAATGGTCAGTAATTTAATTATCAGTTCCTTTTTTATCAACAATTACAAAGTCAAATTCTTACATTAAAAGTATCCATCTGATTAATCTTGGTTTAGCATCCTTCTTTTGTATTAATTATTTGATAGCTGAATGGTTCATATTCACTATACATTTAGTTTCTATCAAATACGGTCTATATTTTTCCAAAGCATACACAATAGCTAATAATTCTCTTTTCATAGTGGTATAATTGATCCGAGCTTCATTAAGAGTTTTACTAGCGTAATAAATAACCTTAAACATTTTATCATATCTTTGCCTTAAAGCAACTCCAATCACAAAATCACTGGCATCACACATAAGTTCAAATGGTTTCTTCTAATATGGTGGAACAATTATAGGGGTACTGATTAATTTTTCTTTTAATAGTTCAAATGCATTTAAACATTCTTCGTTAAAGTTAAATTTCTTATCTTTTTCTAAAATTGGCATAGAGGTTTAATTTTTTTTTTTTAAAAATCTTTAATATAACGCTTGTAAAACCCAACAAGTCCTAAAAAACTTCTTTCCCCTCTCACTGTAGTAGAAGGTGATAATTTCTCAATAAATTGAACTTTTGCAGGGTCTACCTCCATAACATGCTTAGAAATTTTATGCCCAAGTATATTTCCTCCTGCAATCATAAATTAACATTTTTCTCAATTTAAAACTAAATTTGTTCTTTCACAAAGCTCCAAAACATTTTCTAAATTATTCAAACATATGTTAAATGAAATTCCAAATACAAAAAAATCATCCATAAATACTTCTTTTCCATTATCAATTAGATTACTAAAAATAGACATCATATATCTTTGAAATGTTGCACGTGCATTACAAAATCCAAAGAACATTCTTCGAAAAGCAAAAGTTCCATATGGGCTAGTAAATGTAGTCTTTTCTTGATCCTCAGGAGCAATGGGTATTTGATGATAACCAGTATATTCATCCAAAAAGCAATATTACTTGTGCCCAACAATTCTATCCAATATTTGATCTAGAAAAGGAAGAGGAAAGTGATCTTTCCTAGTGGCGGCATTTAATTTTCTATAATCGATGCAAATTCACCAGCCATTAATTTATATTATTGTTATAACTTCATTTTATTCAATTTCATCAACTGTCACTCCTCCTTTCTTAGGGACACAATGAATTGGACTTACCCAAGCACTTTCTAAAATATGATAAATAATTCTAGCATCAAGTCATTTTAAAATTTCCTTCTTAACTACTTAATTCATCATTGGATTTAATCTCCTTTGCGGATCAGCTCTAGGTTTATGTTGTTCATTAAACAAAACTCTATGCATACAGATCGAAGGACTGATTCTTTTAATATCAACTAATGTCCAATCAAAAGTCTTTTTGTATCTTTTTAATGCATCCAATAATTTGTATTCTTGATATTCATTCCAATCCGAAGATACAATAACTTGTAAGGTAGATAATTCTCTAAGAAATATGTATTTCAAATGGTTAGGAAGAATTTTCATTTCAAGTTTAGGAGGTTTTATAATAGATGGAATTAGCTTTTATTATAACTTTCCATAGTATCCAACATTTCAAATCTTCCCTGAACATAATCCAAGTCTTCATTCTTCATATCATCAAAATCATCTTCTATTTCACTTTCATCCTCACACTTCAAAATTTAATATTCTATTTTCTCTTCAAACATTTCTTTAAAATGATCATCTCTCAAATAATCACAAATTTCCATTCGAAAGTATTCATCATCTTTTTCTGTTTAGGGATACTTCATAGATTTCAAAATATTAAATTTCACCTTTTGATCATTAACTGTCATAGTTAATTTTCTTTTTTTAACATCAATCATAGCTCTTCCTGTAGCAAGGAATAGTCTTCCTAAAATAATTGAAATTTCTTTATTTTTCTCCATATCTAAAACAATAAAATACAGAGGAAAGATAAATTTTTTACCTTCAAAAATACATCTTCCACAACTCCTTTAGGATAAGTAATGGAACGATCCGCTAATTGAAGAGTTACAAAAGTAGGTGAAATTTATTCTATTCCTAATCTTTTGAAACTTGATAAAGGCATAACGTTAATACTAGCTCCTAAATCACATAAGGCTCTTCCGAAAAATTTTTCACCTATAGCATGGAATAGTGAAACTACCAGGGTCTTTAAGTTTTTCGGGAAGCTTTTTCTGAATAATTGTGCTACACACTCCACCAATTGCAACAGTCTCTTGATCTATGAACTTTCTTTTCCTTTTAAGAATATCCTTCATGAACTTCGCATAATAAGGCATCTGTTCTAATGCTTCAGCAAAGGGAATATTTACCGTTACTTTCTTAAGGAATTCTAAAAATTTCATAAATCGGTTATCTCTGTTTTACTTTTTTTAATCTCTGAGAAAACGGTGGTGGTGGTTTTTCTACAATAATTTTCATTGGTTCAAGCATATATTCTAAGTCTGGATATATTTTATTATTACCTCTTTCAATTTCCACCTTCTCTTTCTTAGTTTCAATTTCTTTTTGCACTCTTGTTTCTAATTCTCTTACACTCCTTAATTGTATAGCCTTAGTTCGCTCTTTATTTTGGACTTTTGGATTGATCTCAACATTACGGGGAAGAGTTCTTGAAAGTCTATCATTAAGAGCAGTTTAATATCTCATAATTGATTCTCAATGTTCTTAATTGTAACTCGGTGAGATTTTAATTAACTACCCATGTTTAAAATTAATTCTTCAATAGACAATTTCTTTTACTTAAATTGTGAGTTACTATTAAAACCTGGAGGATAAGAAGGTCTATAGTTTGTGTTTCCTTGGTTGTTCAAATTTCTTACTGGGTTCACAGAATTGTTTCTCCATTGCGGGTTAACAGTAACATTTTTATTATTACTCCAGTTTAAATTCAGGTGGTTCTTCCAACTAGGATTATAATAATTCGAATAAGAATTATTGGACTAATTATTTATAGCCTTTAAGGTCTCATAAGATGTTTGAGATTCTATTATTTGTCCTAATGAATTTTCCTCTAACACTGAGGGTGTTTGAGAATAATTCATCCCATATTGATCCATTTTCTTTGAAAGGGCTGCAATTTGAGAGACTATCATAGTTATAGCATCAAAATCAGGAATACTAGCTACTCTCTTCGGATTTACCTGTTCAGAGGGCCATTGAAAATTGTTAGTATCCATTTCTTCTATTAACGAAAATGCTTCATCAAATGGTTTTGACATTATGATCCACTAGCAGCAACATCTATAATTGATCTAAGTGATCCAACTAACCCATTATAAAATGTTGAATTATTAACCAATCTGGTAAAGCATGATGTAGACACTTCCTAAGGAGATCTTTAAATCTTTCCCAAGCTTCATATATTGATTCCCCTTCAAACTGACAAAAGATGTAATATAATTTCATAGCTTAGCAGTTTTTGATGGAGGATAGTATTTTGACAAAAAATTTTGTGAAAGTCCTCCCCAAGTTCTGATAGAATCAGGTGCTAACAAATTTAACCACGCCTTGGCTTTCTCCCTTAATGAAAAGAAAAACGTCTAAGTCTGACAACATTATTTGACACTCTTTCATATTTAAAAGCAGCACACAATTCTAGAAAACTAGCAAGATGTCAATTAGGATCTTCATTAGCTGTTCCTCCAAATTTATTATTTTTTACCATTTGGATAATAGCAGGTTTAAGCTCAAATAAATTAGCATTAACATCAGGATTTTGGATAGTTAAGTGAATTTCATCTGCTGTTGTGTTAGCATAATCTCTTAAATGTCTTGGTAAATTTTCATTTTCATTTCTTTGATTATCTAAGTTGTCTGCCATTTTGTGAGGATTTTTCAGCTTTTTTTATTTGTTTCAAATTTTTCTAATAGTATGCACTAACTCTGAATCATAAGGCATTAAACCTTTGGATCCAATTCTACGCATATAAAATCACACTAAACACACTTAAAATTTAACAAGCACACACACAATTGCCAATTACAAAGTAAAGGTTTTCAAACACTAAAAATTTGATAGTTACTGTTTTATACCTTCCTCGGCAATGGCGCCAAAAAATTGACATGTGTACTCCCACTAACGTAAATATTTAAAAGATAGTTTTAATTCAGTTTCATAATAAGATCAATTTAATAATTAGTCAGTTACTCATATATGCAAGTATACATATCGTTCAAGTAATATAGGGCTCTAGTGGATTCATGGTCAACGATCCCACGAGGAAGGTTAGAACTTTTCAAAGTATAGTATAGAATTGAAATCCAATACTTAATTTACAATACAAGTTTGAGTAATATTTAAGTTTCTAGTGTAAAGATGACTAAAGCTAAAATAAATAAAATTACTTTCTAATTTCAAGACAGAATTAACTAACACAGACTAAGTTTTGTATTGAAAGATTCAAATATGGAAAAGAATCTTTCCCCTTACAATGATTCTATGATGAATGATTGATATATATTGATAATAAAATTTTATTGTGCCAAATGGGAGCATTCATATTCTTTACCCTCTTCAGAGTACCCCCTCTTCCAAGTTATGTAAAGAACATTGGCAAATCCTAGGCTTAGTCCTCAAATCCATGGTTAGGATGGGAGGATACTGGCTCTCACATTAAAGCTCCCACTTCCCTTCACCTGAAGGCTAACCCTAGCTTTAGTTACCAAACTTTAGGACCAAATTGGGGATTTCAGTCTGTCACTCTAAAATCTCCAATTTGACGCCCATCAAACCACATTTCCCTATTTATTTGCACTCATTTCCCATGAACTACGTAACTCATTCTTGAATATTGAATGAATTCTCCACTATTGTTGTAAAACACTTAGTCCTCTCGGATTGAATGTTTCACAACAAGTTTTAATAATTTAATTGGCTAGATCGAAAAATAAATGAAGTTTAAAGTGAAAAATATTCACAATTTCTTAACATTTTAGTGGCACATCAAATCTACATCACCACTTCACCACATCTCATTGCAAAAAGAAAGATAAAGAAATCTACTCAGAATTCATGAGGAAGAAACAACAAAACATAGATTTTATATATAGAAGCAAAGTCATACAAATTACAAGAAGTAAATACAACTTATCTCAATTTCTTCCCCAAGCAAATACCTTGAAGTTCCTTTGAATCTTTTACTCTTATCACTACAAGACTCAATTCTCTCTTTAGAATAGTAAGAAAGAAGCAATCTCTCACGTTCCTCCTTCTCCTACACTCTTTAGAGAAGAATCCATCACAAACAAGACTTCTACACACTTTTACTCACTTACCAACACACTCTCCACAAACCCTAACACACTTTTCTCACACCAAAACACACCTCTCCCTCTCTTCTCTCACTTTCATGGAGTCTAAATCTGTTTGAAATAGTTTAGAAACGAATTCTCCAAGAGTTTTCTCAAGCAACCCATCAAAAATCATCCAAATGCATTGAAATTGACTTCCATCGACATAAGGTGTCGGTGGAGCTCGATAGAGCGCCGTCAGCGCTGCTCTGCTAATTAGTGTTTCAATCTATGGAATTGGGTGTTGGCGGCACCCATTCTAGTGCCAGCTACGTTGGTAGGCTCATTTTACCATTTTGCCGTTTTTGCTCCAAATTCATTCCTTTTTGCTTCCTTTTGTTCCAAACACCTAAGATCATCATACCTGCAACAAAACATGAAGAACACATTCCTTTAAAGTGCAATACCACCAAAAATGAGTAAAAATTATATTACAAAAATCTAACATATTTTTGGTGCATCAGCGACCCACTTTTATATAAATAAGGAAATGATTTAATTTATCGAAGATGTGTGCCATTAGAGGAAACTTATGAAATTATTCAAAAATTTTATGATTCTAATTTTGGGTGACATTTTAGTGTTGATAAAACTGCATATAAATTTCTACAATCTGGATTTTATTGGCCTATAATTTTAAGGATGATAATGCTTATATTTAAAATTATGATCTATGTCAGCGTGTAGGAAATATTTCTAGAAGAGACGAGATGCACCTAAATTATATGTTGGAAGTTGAAATATTTGATGTTTGGGGATTAGATTTCATGGGACCATTTCTATCATCTTTCAAAAATTTATACATATTATTAGCAGTAGACTATGTATCTAAACTAACCAAAGTTGTTGCTTTACCTCGATGTGATGATCGAAGTGTTGCAAAATTTTTATGAAAGAACATATTTTATAGATTTGGAATGCCCTAGATTAATCATGACTGATGAGGGAAGTCGTTTTAAAAATGCAATTATGGAGAAATTAACAAATAAATATCATATCAACCAAAAAATGGCTACTACTTATCATCCTCTGATAATAGGTTTGGTTGAATTATCTAATCGTTAAATTAAAAGAATTTTGGAAAAATCAATTGATCCAAATAAAAAGGATTGGTCAATCAAACTGGATTTTGCTCTGTGGGCCTATAAGACTGCAAATAAAACTCTTATAGGAATTGCCTCATATAGGCTAATTTTCGAGAAAGCTTGTCATTTACCAGTTAAACTTGAGCATAAAGTATATTGGGCTATTAAAGAGTTCAATTATAATTTGAAAGAAGCTAGTAAGAAAATATTATTGTAATTAAATGAGATTGAAGAGATAAGGAATGAATCATATGAAAGTGCTAAGATTTATGAAGAAAAGATGAAGATGTGGCATGATCGTAGGATTCAAACTAAAAATATTAAGCCAAGACAACAAGTTTTGCTATATAAAACCAGATTAAGATTATTTGTGGGAAAACTTAAGTCTAGATGGATGAGCCCATTTATTGTAATAAAAGTTTATCCTTATGGAGCTGTGGATATTAAAGATCGTAAAATTGAGAAAATATTCAAAGTGAATGGTCATATAATAAAATCATATTTATCAGCAGATCAACTTAAACTTGATGAAAATATGATGTTGGATCACCAAGAATAAGCACTTGGCATGTCAGGTTGACGACGTAAAAGCAAGCACTTTATGGGAGGCAACCCATTGTTATGGGTGTGCTTTATTTTGAGTTTGTTTTGTGTGTTCGTTATTTTTCTTAAAGTAAGAATTATGTGGTAGAATTTTGATTATGCTATGTTAGTGGATTAATGAGACCTTAATTGATACATTGGATAAGTTAAAATGATTATTTGGATGTTTAGCAGACCTGTGCTAAAATGAGCACTGGCCGTTAAGTGCCAGCAGTTGGCGCTTAGGCTTCGGAGTTTTGAAAAATGTGAAAAGTTGGTTTCTAGAAGTCCTAATCGTGGGGAAGTTGTATGGAACATGATTTATTGGTTTGTGAATGTGGGAGGACGGTTCTAAGGCATCTAAAGTCTATAAAGAGGAACTATATGAAAAGATATTCACCCCATTCCAAATTTTCATCCTAAAAGCCTAAGAGAAGAGTTTAAGTTACTAAAATGTCCTCTTGGGAGAGTGAAATTAAGAAGAAAGAGGATGCAAACAAGAGGAAATTCATTTGTGAGAGTGCATAAGAGTTATACAATGAATTTCTAACCGTTATTATTCAATGAATAACAGAGAATGTTTTTTAAGAATCATACTATTCATATTGAAGAGGCAGATAAGCAATATTTTTTAAGAATAAGTGGATATAAGAAGATTTGGTAAGAGTTTTCAACCATCACCCATTTTATCAAATTTATATACCAGATGGTTCAAAAGGAACTAATGGAGGTTTTGGATATGTTCCACCTAATGGAGAATGGAATTAAGTTCTTATGTTGTATTAAGAAGTTAGTTAGTAATGTTTAGTTGTTAGTTTTTAATGTGTTATGCATTGTTTAGGTTATAAGTTTGTTGTGTTTTAAGTATTTGTTTTGTGTTTTGTTTAAATTGTTAAAGAATGAGCAAAGATGAGGTCTTATCCAAGAATCATGGACTAACGATTTGTAATTTTTACTTATTTATTCTTTAGTAAAGAAAGTTTTATGTTTGTGTGAAACTAGTACTGAATTTATTTTAGTATTAATGCATGATTCTAGAGATAGAAGAATACAAGGAGAAGATATACTTATTAAAGACATTTATGGTTGATCAAACGAGCTTAAAAGTGCATTTAATGAAAAATCAAAATTAGCAAATTTGCGGAAAAGCACTGAGACCTAACGCTTACGAACCAGAGCTTTGATGCTCAGCACCGAAACTTCGTGCTTAGGCACCGGTTCACGAAATCTGTTTACAAGTGTTAAAAACCCAAATATAATCGCTTTTCTTCTACTTGTCATCTTCTTCATTCGGAGTTTGCGACCGAGAGAGTTAGGGCATCTCTAAAGTTGAGCTTTTTGAGTCATTTCAAGCCAAATTTGCTAAAATTGATCTTCTTAAGGTAACAGCGCCGATTCGTGAAATCGGTTTACAAGTGTTAAAAACCCAAAAATATTCTTTTTTTCTTCTCCCCGTCATCTTCTTCATTCGGAGTTCGCGATCGAGAGAGTTTGGGCATCTCCAAATTTGCGCTTTTTGAGTTGTCTCAAGCCAAATTTGTTAGAATTGATCTTCTTAAGGTAAGAGTAGTACTCCGATATAAAAATTTTTAATTTTCACCATATATTTGAAGAACATTGTGAAGAAATCTGAGATCTACTATTCATAGTGAAACTTTGAGAGAATGCTTTGGAAATTACTTAGAGTTAGTAGTTTAAGCCTTTAGAAGTTGAGTTTAGTGATTTTAAGTTAAGTTTAAAATTTATGGCAGTTTTTATGCAAATTTAAGAAATGACACCAAAAAGAAGGAAGGGGAGAATCAATTTTGATTCAAATAAGTTTGTAATTTTGAAGGCTCAGAATCGTACGTACAAGAACTAAAGTCATGTAAATTGATTCAGAAGAGAGGCTTTGACCAGCTAGGTGGAGTGATAGGTGATATGATTATTATAATAATTTAGGAAAGATTTTGCAATTTCTCGGCCTAGCTGTTATTCTATTGTGCAGGAGTTTTATACAAATCTCCCCTATGCAGAAGAAAAGTTTGTGATGGTTCGAGGGCAGTTAGTTAATTTCACAGATGAGGTAATTAATGGGTTTTAATTATTGTTGCCTACTACATTATGTTTTTATTCTAATTATAATTATACAGAGGAGGAATGGGATGAAATTTTTTCTGCTTTGACTGATGGAAGAGGATTATAGAAAATAACAAATGAAAGAAGAGTTAACTTTCCTGCCTCGAAGCTGAATGCCACCTCTAAAGCATGGAATTACTTTATATCATCCAAACTGATTCCTACCAATAATATGAGTGCAGTCACAAGGGAAAGAGCCACATTAAATTATTGTATTCAGCAGAGAAAGGAAACTGATATCGGAAAGATTATTTATGATTGTATTTAAAGTTCTGCCATAGCTACTACTACTACAAGTATGGAATTTGTGTCACTTATTTATTCATTATGTGAGCAGACTTGTGTGAGATCTGATAATTGGGAAGAGATCCTTCAGTCTCTTAAGCCTATTACCAGTGTGAATGTGAATACATATGCTGAGCATTCTATTCTTGGCTGGAAAGGAGGATTCTCTAGAGCTTTAAGTGCTTCTACTTATGTTGCTTCCACATCTCGTGCTTCAACCTCTCATGCATCATCAGTCTGGTTTACTGATTCATAAATAGAACTTTTGAAAAGAATGAAAAATAATATCAATTATACTGTGGATCGAGTACATGTTATTGAAGGAAAGGTAAATCATATAAGGGAGTATCTATAGAAACATAGTGAGTATGAGGAGAATTATCACACTTATATGTATAACTGATTAGAGGAGATTATAGTGTTATGTTAGCTCCACATCCACACTATACCCCATATGAGCTTACACATGTATGGAATGAAGGAGATAATGATGAGGAAGAAGATGAGGATTAGGATTTATATTTTGTATGTATTGTGAACTTTTATGTTATGTTGTATGTGTGGACTTTTATGTTATTTTGTATGAGTTGTTAACTTTTTATTTATGGTTGTTATTTAGACTTTTCTATTCTAGATGTGATAGAAAAAAATGGATGTACTAGTTGGTGAACTACGTTTATTTTTTATGTTATTTGTGGATGTTGTTTTTTATGTTATGTGATGTGAATGTTTACAGTTTTTGTGGTAGTAAATGTGTTAATAAATTCGTAGTATATTTTGTTTATTAGTGTAAACTTATTCTAAAATCTACTAGGAAGGTTTAGAACACTATTAAAATCCATAATTTAATTTCATGCTTAACTTTTCAATTTACTACCATATATTTTAGTTGTGGATTTGATTTTATTATCTCCACTACTTTAGAAGACTTTTGAATTTATTTTATATAAAATGTGAAGTTAAAATTTGATCTAGCCTTTTTTATTCATGTTTTTAATCATTATACTTGCATATTTATGATATAAAAATTCCTACAAGCATGATACTTATAGTTTTTAATTCCTAACCATGTATATTTTTACTCTGCTTCAATGTTTTATCATAACAAAAACTTTAAAGTTTTGGGGGGATGAAAGACAATTTTCAAAAACTTATATTTTATTTGTTCTTAAATCTGCTAAAAATAAATTTGATTTTGATTGAAAAATAATTATATGTCTGAAGTTATATTGGGGAAGTAAAATTTTGAATATAGAAATGAGTAAGAGAATTTAGTTAAAATCTCTAATAATGATGAAAATTTTATTGTTAAAAATTTCTTAGTGAAGAAATGATAAAAATTTTGTATCTATCTTTGGTAGGAAAAATTTTACTTTTCGAAAAACAGAAGGATTAGACTTTTAATTTTAATACTTAAATTTCTTTTATTGAAAATAATTTTCAAAACTTTTATTATATTTCTAAGTAAAAGATATATATGTACCTTATGCTTTAGAAAAGGAAGGGTGAAATTAAAAATTATTAAAGGCCTATACAGATATAGTAATCCTTGCCTATAAAAAAGAAAAAAAGTGAAAGATAGTATAAAGAAAAGGAAGGAGAAGCTTGAGGATTTAAGGGCCTAATCAAAAATTAGTTCCACACCTGACTTTCTAGAGTATAAGATTTGAGAAAATCTTGAAGCTTATAAATATAATACAATTAGTATAATTATTTTTAGTAAAGATTTTTAAGTAAATAAAATAAAATGCCTAAACCCTATATTTTGAAAAATTTACAAGTATTTTTGAATAAGATAGGAACTCAAATTTTTCTTAGACTTTTACCTAAGAGATTTCTAAACTTTAAATTGGTCTCATTTACTCAAGTTTTTTCTAAATTGGATTACTACATTTCTAGAAAACAAATTTAGAAACTCCTAAAGAAACTCATCCACATAATTTTCTTATTTGATTTTATGTGATTATAGTGTCACTTGAGGACAAGTAACATTTTAAGTTTGGGGGATTTTGATACACCTAAAATATATAATAATTTTATACACATTTTTATACATAATTTTGATGATGTTGAACTTTAATGAAATGTATTTTGTGTATTTTTCTTGTAGTTATGATTGAATAGATGAATGTGATGAAAGAAGTGAAAAAGGATCAAATTTGGTGCAAAATGAAGAAATGAGCAAAATTGATCTGTAGAGGCTAAGCACCCAGATGGAGCTTACGCACTAGAGCCTGCGGCTAGGCACCTCGACCTAGAGCTTACATGTCAGGAGCCCTGCAGCCAAGCGTCGAGACCTTGCGGTTACGCTCAGTAGTTACTTAAGAGGATTTCATTTATTTTTTGGCGCCATTTTGAAGTGGTGCTTGAGGTATCTCTTGACACAAACGTTGGTAAATTCCTATTAGTGCCAAAATTAATTTATTACTTTTAAAATGATGCATCTTTTAAAGGATTTATTGAATCTAATCATAATTTGAAGAGACATGAAAACGTCTATTGGAAATTATAAAAAGAAGACTTCGAAATCAAAAAATGGTTGTTGTTGGAGGGTGTGTGGTTTATATTTATTGTGTAGGAGGGTTCTTTTAGTAATACTCCACTCCACTTCACCATTTTTACTTATTTTAATATAGTTTGTATTAGGATTAGAAGAGAGAATTGGAGTCCTTAGAGTTGGGCACCACCCTCTAAGGAATATTGTAAGGAAAAACAAAGTTTTAAAATAAACTTTAAGAGTTTGACGTAGAGGATTTTCATATAAGTCCTTATCTTTATTATTACATTTGGTTTTAAATTAAGACTTCTTGTGTTTTCACTATGATTTCTACTTTTAAACTAAGTTATGATTGTATTTTCTCCATGAATTCTGAGTAGTTTTTGTTATGTTTTTTCTTAAAAAGATGAAGTAATTAAGTTATGGATGGATGTTGTGTGAAGTATAGGAAATCAATGTTGGAAGATGTTTTGGTGATTCAAAACCTTACACTTAATTTACTTCTTGATTTGGCAAATTAAGATGTTAATATATATTGTGAGAACATGTAAGAAACAGTAAGGTATTGCCTTGTCAATAATTGGTATGAATCATGTGAGATTATATGGGTGAGAATGTAGTCAAAATGGTTGAGTGCAAATAAATAGGGAGATATACTTTGATGGGTTAGAATTAGAGTACTTTAGAGTGACAGACTAAAGACCCCAATTCAATTTATTATTTCATGTCTTGATATGAGATGTTTGCCCCTATATGGAGGGAGAAGGGGAAACTCTAGAGTGAGAGTTAATATCTTTTCTTCTAAGCCCGCCTTCGAGATTACTGAAACATTAGATTAACCTATGGTTTCTATAGCATCTCTAGTAAGGGTAAAGAATATAATTGCTCCTATTTGACACAACACATTTTAGATACTTCCACAACAAAATTATATGACTTATTACTGATTTAGAGTAAGGAAAAAGATATTTTATTTGCATTTGCTTTAATCTTACAAAAAGAGTTATAGTAGTTGTTTTCTTTCATTTCAAATTATAAAAATTATCAAAAAGAATCGAATTTTCTTTCCTAGAATATTATCCTTAGTTTGGGTGTGATCTTTCTTAAAAATAAAAAAGTTATTTTTCTATTTTCTTTCTTTTATGAATTTTTCTTTTAACATTTTTCCCTGTGAGTTCGATATCTTGGGGGCTTAATCAGAAAGTCTTATATTGCTTAATAACGATATGCATACTTGTGTAGAATCTCATTTTAAAATAATAACAATTTAAAACTCTTATTTGCATTAGCATCAGGTTTTTGGCTTCATTGTAAAGAAAGAGATATCATTAAAAAAGAATTATAAATTCATATATAAAACATCAGCATAAATATCAAGGATCACATACCACTCCACTGCACCATTTCTACTTACTTCAATATAGTTTGTATTAGTAATAGAAGAGAGAATTTGAGTCCTTAGAGTTTAGCGCTACCCTCTAAGGAATATTGTAAAAAAAAGAAAGAGTTTTCAAAGGAACTTCAAGAGTTTGGTGGAGAGGATTTTTCAGATAAGTCTTTATCTTTGTTATACATGTGGTTTTTCTTTAAGACTTCTTTTGTTTTCACTATGATTTCTACTTTTAAACCAAGTTGTGATTGTATTTTTTTCCATGAATTCTGAGTAGTTTTCTTTATATTTTTTCTTAAAATGATAAAGTAATTAAGTTATGGATGGAAGTTGTGTGAAGTATAAGAAATCAATATTGGAAGAAGTTGTGATGATTCAAAACCTCGTATTTCATTTACTTCTTGACTTGGCCAATTAAGATGTTATTATAAGTTATGAGAACATGTAAGAACCAGTATGGTATTATCTCAGTTAACAATTGGTAAGAATCACATGAGATTATATAGGTGAGAATGTAGTCCATATGGTTGAATGCAAATAAATATGGAGATATACTTTGATGGGTGTAGAATTAGAAGACTTTAGAGTGACAGGTGATGCACGGGGCTTATATTTTGCAAGAATTTATGAATTCAAATTTATATGTCTAAGCATTCAATTCAAGTATACGTATCGTATCAAGTAATACAGGGCTATAATGGAGTCCTGGTTATCAATCCCATAGGGAAGTTCAAAGTATAAGAAAGCGTTCACAATATAAATAATATAGCACTAAAAAATGATATTTCAATAGCATTTAAGGTTTAACACATACTCCTACTAGCACTGTGCAGAAAACAGTGACAATTAACTAAACTACAATTAAAAAATAGAATTAACTAACAGACACACTAAACTAAGTATTTGAAAGGTTTTCAATATATGAGAAAAGTATCTTTCCTCTTGCAATGAGAATATGATGTGTTGATTGATATGGAATAATTATCTATATTATTGTACCAAATAGGAGCATAGATGATTCTTTACCCTTAAAATAGTACTCCCTCTTCTAAACAAGAAAATAAAATTGACATATCCTAAGTTTAGTCACTAACTCTAAGGCTAGGCTGGGAGGATACCAGCTCTCACTTTGAAGCTCCCACTCACCCTTCACCTGAAGGCTAACCTTTGATATTAGTTACTAATCTTAGAACCAATTTGGGGATTTCAGTCTGTCACCCTGAAATCTCCACATTGAAGTCCATCAAAACATATTTCTCTATTTATTTACACTCAATTTCCATGAATTCATCCATAAAAATTGAATGGATCTTTCATTATTGTTGTAGGACATTAAATCCTTTCAAACATAAAGTTCAACAACATATTTTAACATTTCAATTGGCCAAATCGAAAAGTAAATTGAGTTTGAAATGAAAAACCATCACAATTTCTTCATTACATTAAAAGCACATCAAATCCACATCAGTCCATCATCACATCTCTATGCAGAAAGAAAGACAAGGGAGACTACTCAGAATTCATGGACAAGATACAATAAACATGGATTTTATATATAGAAGAAAAGTCATACAAACCATAAAAGAAAATAAAACTTATCTCTTTCTCTTCCCCAATGCAAAAGTTCCTTTGAATCCTCTTCTCTCTTCTTTATAACACTTGATTCTCTCTTTAGAATGGAAAGGAAGAAGCAATCTCTCACTTTACCTCTTCTCCTTCACTCCTTGGAGAATAATTCCTCTCAATCCTCACTCTACACTCTCCTCTCCTAAACCCTAACACACTAAAACTACACTAGAAGCATCCTAAACCCTCTCACACACTATAAACACTGAAGAAGCCCTCTATTTTCATCCAAAAATAGTTACTTATATGATAGGGATGAAATACCAAGAGTTTCCATAAGCATCCCTTCAAAAAGTCGCAAAAACTCTTCAAATCTGAACTCCACAGACTTCGAGTGCCAGTGGCGCCAGATAGGGCACCAGCGGCACTAGATAGGGCACCGGCGGTGCTCTATCGTGCCATTTTTTTCTCGAGTCTCTAGATTTGGGCGCTGGTGGCGCCAGAATACTTTTTGCTCCTAATTCGCTCCTTTTTGCTCCTAATTCGCTCCTTTTTGCTTCTTTTCACTCCAATCACCTAAAATCATCATACCTGTAACAAATCATGAATAATACCTTTCTTTAAAGTGCAATATCACCAAAAATGGGTAAATTTATATAGCAAAAACATTATATATTTTTGGTGTATCAAAATCCCCCAAACTTTAACTATTACTTGTCCTCAAGTAATCTTTTTACAACATAAAATTATAACTCTAGGCAATGTACTTTTCAATTGTAGGACACTAAAATTTTTCATTCAAAAGAATATATTGGTTAGATTTTCAGAAATTAATTTAGTAACTCAGGTCAACACTACAGGTGTAAGAATATTCAGCAATCAAGTCTAAAAGTTCTAGTCTTCTATTTATCTTAAGATGAACCATAATTTGTTACATTAAGATTGCCTTAAAAGACCATGTGAAAAAGTAGTTCATGCAAACTTCATTAGAATGTAGGCTAGTACTTTAAATATAAATTCAGAAATGAAATCAAGTTTTCCCTTTAGGGTGACTCAAGTGAAGCCATGTTTTGGTTAAGCATCTCCTCAAGCTTCTCCTCATAAATATTTTTCTTTCTTTTTTCTTTTTTTCTTCTTTTTGGGATTGTTTTTCAATCCTCCTTTTCTTTTCTTTCTTTTTTTATATGAGGATTACTATATCTGGATAGCCTTTAATGATTTTGAACTTCACTCTCCTCTTTCTAAAGTTCAAACTTGAGACACCTCCTTACTTTATAGTTAAGTACAAGCTTCATTATTCATCATAAAGTCACAATCTCTTCCTAACACACAATACTTTAAGTCCATTAACATTTCAAAAATACATTTTTCTTTACTTTAAATAGTTAACTATAATCAATTTCTTTCATACCAAATATCTTATTTCTATAAAATTAACCTTTATCACTAAAACTTTTCATCCTTTCCTTCCATAATATTCAACTGAAATAAAATGTTTTAGTTATCTTACAATGAGGTTCAACTGCTAGAAGTTATGCTAATAATTTTGAAAATATAATAATTTAGAACAAATAAAAGTTAGCATTTCTTTACCCTCCCCCAAACTTAAATTTTTCAGTAAATTTGAAACAGTTGAGAGTAAAAGAAAACTAACTTTTTTGTAATGGGATCTTCAAATCTTCAACAACTATCTGGTATTAGTCAAAATTTACAATTAGAAGGCATGAAACAATTAGTAGTAGTGATATAAAAATTTTAAATATTTGCATGGGTAAAGAGAAATTAACTTTAAACATCTAAACATCCAACAAAACACTACAGCATGAAACAAACTATCACAGTACTACACAGTCCAGCTAACAATTTCAATGTTTTAGTACAACATAATAGTACACCAACAGGGTTACATATCACATGAAAAGTAAATAACTACTACATCACAACAATACAACACAACACAAAAAGATCAACAAAAATAGAAACAAACAATCTACCAATCTCCATCACCATCAGCAACAGGGTCATCAGCAGGGTCATCAGTAGGGTCAGGTCTATATGGTGTATAACTGGGGCAAGTAGAAAATATCACATCAGACTCCCCCCTCATAAATCTGACCTGAGCATCATAATAAGCAATATCAAACTCAACTCTCCTATGCAGATAATCTTCATTCACATCACTCCTCGCCTCAAATACATCCATCCGACCATGGAGTATATCCACACTAGCACTCTGTAATCTCAGCTGCTCCATAATATCAGATAAGGTAGGTGGCTCAGATGTAGATGGAATATCATAACTAGTAGTAGGAATATCTATACTCCTACGCTCAACTCGGGTTCCCACATGAGACTCATAAGTACAGTTAACATTCTTTGTGATTGGTCTCAATGGTATAGCCACTTCTTCAGAACTATTAAACTCCACTCCAAACTGAACACATAGGGCATGAACTAAAGCAGGATGTCCTAAAAAACTAGTGGTCTCGCCTCTAGCAATAGTCTAAATTTTCTTGTAGATAATAGCCCCAATATCAATCTTTCTCATCTTCATTATAAATAGGTTAGAGTCGCTCTATCCCTTGTAATTTTCTTGTGGTGATAAGATGGTAATAGTCTTACAGAAATGAAATAATGCCAAACTTTTGAAGCAACATTCAATGTGGAGGCGAGGAAGTTAATCAGCTATTTTTTACTTACTTTCCTTTCTCCTCGTCCGTCAGTCAGAAAAGCAATCACTTTACTCATATTCTCCCTTCGAGTGTCAAAGTTTTCATATTCACAAACAAATGGTTCTCGAGTCTGATAGAAAGCATTGATACATTGAGGAGTAAACTCAACCATTTTTTCTCTAACTAGCACATACTCTGTCTTGGTCTAGGGTACATTTGAATAGAACTCTCAAACAACTCTCGTAATAGCATTCGCAGTGAAATAACAAAATCGCTCCCAATTCCGCTCTGCAATTAATTGTTCTACAGATCCTCCAGGACTATCAAAAGCTCGATCCTAGATACACTTCTTGTTGTAAAGGGTAGAGTTAAAGAGAAATTAGGCTTTAAAATTGACGAACTTCTCCTCATCAAAGTCAACTTTCCTCTTCCCTTTAATTAACCTTGGAGCCATGTGAATTTCTAAAATTTGCAAGAAAATTCCAATAAATCCCAAATTCACAATGTAACAAACTCCAAATGCTATTCTAAACAAGCAATAGCAAATTAAATCATGGAAATCTCAAAATCTCTATAAAACTCTAAAAATTCTAACCTAAGAAATGTGAGAGATTTCCATGGTGAAAATAAAAAATTTTTAACTTAAAGTGAAGCTCTTACCAAGAGAAGTGTAGATCTGGTTTCGAAAAGCTTTGAAATCTCCTTAAATCCTAGATCTAGCAAGCCCTGGATCTTCAAAATCAGGAAAATGGAGGAATAAGATGAAGGAAAGGGAAGAATTTGTGGGTCCCAGGATAAAATTTGTGAAAACGAGGGTTTTTAGCCTTTCACTAGGTTCGGGCGCCGGTGGCGCTCTATTTAAAATATTAGCCAAACTCTCTGGATTTCTGGGTCTGAAAATTTTTTCATAATTTTGATCGTTTCTACATCCACAATGATGTTTAACACTTCAATAGGCATCTACATCATCCCATAAGCAATAATTAACTCAATTCTTCGCACAAACAATACATAACAATCTTATATATATAAAATCCAAGTTACATCATAGACACCAAATAAGTTCACTCAAACCAACTACACTTAGATATTTAGTGCAACAAGTACTCTAAGATAGGCAAACACTAAGATCTAAGCACACAATGAAAGTAAGCACATCCAAATCAAAGTTCAAATTACAAAGCAAATAGTAAACAAACCAAACATAACTAAGCAAAGTAAACTAA
This sequence comes from Papilionanthe hookeriana x Papilionanthe teres, assembly GCA_022702705.1. NCBI lineage: Eukaryota > Viridiplantae > Streptophyta > Magnoliopsida > Asparagales > Orchidaceae > Papilionanthe > Papilionanthe hookeriana x Papilionanthe teres. Next base: position 65,530,381 of record CM040439.1, on the reverse strand, counting down.
ACACACAACAAACATAAGTAGAATCCATTAATTACTCCACATCAGTTTCAGAACTATCCTCTCCTCTAATGTCTCTAATCGATTGCTGATGCAAAAAAAAATTATAGAATGGAGGAATTAGAAATTCGTCAGATGATTCCTCAGTAATCACCATGTTCTACTTCATTAAATTGATCAAGCCCATCTCAATTCGACCAGTGTGATTGAATTGCTCTTTCATTCTCCAATCTATATGATAGAAAAAATCAAAAATTTTATTGATTGCATTCATAACATTTCGTACCTATTTCTCCAATTGTTTGATCCTCTTCAATATCATTATGGAACCTTCAAGAAAATAGGGTTGAATAGGTTGTGAAGTCTGTGTTGGTTGATCAACAAGCAAATTCATGTCATCTTCATCTCTAACTATCTGGTAGTCATAGGGATTAGTTGGATCAATAGGCCTCCATGGAAGAAGAACCTTTTCCCAACTTTCATAAGGAACCTGTGACTCACTACATAACAGAAATATGGTGGACGGGTGTCCAAGTCCATATTTAAATCCATGCACGAATTGATTTCATAATAATATTGCCAATAACAACTGGCCTCCCAGTTTGAATACATAAATTCAAAATGGCACTTTCCTTGGTTACCTTGCTAATCTTCAATGTTGGAAATAACTTTGCCGAAATAAAGTAGTACCACTGCTTCGACACTAGATTGAGAGATACAGATGGGAAACTAATGTATCCATTCTCTCTAATTTCTCATTCCTCATTCTCATCCGTCAAATATCGATACACATCATTCATATTATCCTTCGTGGCATTGAAATTAGAATAATTCCAAATAGGTACGTTCTCGATCATAAATAGATCGTTAATTCGTGTAGGAGTGAATTGAACAAATCTATCACGCACAAATACAAACACTTGGTTGATTCTATGAAGATTTGGATAAAACGCTTTCACGACAGGAACAACAACAGCAACGGTAGTGTAGCAAAGCACTTCCCAACATCTCTCCTTAATAATTTCTTCAATTCTAGTAGTAGGATTATCCATACCTTGATTTATGAAGCCTCTTTCCTTGATAATCCTTCTTTTCATCATCAATTTGTTGAACAAAAGCCGCGCTACGAAACTTATGAACTTCCTTCGATTGAAAACACGAAATCGAGCGGTTTCAATGGGGTAGGAATCCATAGCATATGAATTGGGATTGGTGGTTTTCGCTTTTCTGGAGTTAAGAAGTCAATAATGGAGTTTAAGGAGTTAAAAGGACGAAGATCCAGCCAAAAACTGCCAAACTCGCACTTTAAAGCTTACAAACCGTCAACAACAGGTAAGTTCAGTGTTACATATATGATAGGGCGCCGGCGGCGCCCATTCTGGCGGTGGCGGCGCCAGTGGTAAAAAATTTCTCACCAAACTTTGTTTGGCCCCCAAAATATTTCAATATCTCAATTTGATCCATCATTTATCAATTTTAAAGTATTTAGGAGTAATTAGGATTAAAAAAACAACTATCTAAAAAGCACAACTACATCGAACAAGCAAACACACCACAAAGATACATATGGGTTGCCTCCCATAAAGCGCTTGGTTTAACGTCGCCAGCCCGACAAACCATTCAGTTAATCTAGATGACTCAGCATTAAAATCTCTTTGAAGTTAGGTTGAAACCCATCAAATTAAAGCTTTAATCGATGCCTATTAACTTTGAAATTCTTTCCAGTATCAGGATCTTTAATATCAACAGCTCCAAAAGAATGAACTTTTATAACTGTAAAAGGTCCTAACTATCTAGACTTATGCTTTCCAGAAAATAACTTCAATCTTGTGTTGTATAATAAGAATTTTTTTCCAAATTCCAAGTTCTTTTTCAATATCTTCCAATCACGTCATAATTTCCTTTTCTCTTTATAGATCCTATCATTGTGATAAGATGCATTTCTAATCTCTTCCAATTCATTCAATTGCATAAATCTTTTCTCTCTAGCATTTTTCAAATTAAAACTTAAATCTTTTACTGCCTAATATGCTTTATGCTCCAATTCAACTAGTAAATGACAAGTCTTACCAAACACTAGTCTATAAGGATACATTCTAATATGGGTTTTAAAAACAGTCCTATAAGCCTATAAAGTAGTATCTAATCGAGCAGACCAATCTAATTTATAATTATCCATAGTTTTCTCCAAAACTCTTTTAATTTCACGATTAGAAACTTCTGCTAAACCATTAGTCTGGGGATGATAAGCAGTAGAGATTCTATTAATAATATTATATTTCTCAATTAATCTCTTAATTTGATTATTCCTGAAATGGGATCCACCATCAGTTATGATCACTCTCGGCATTCCATATCTTGTAAATATATTTTTCTTTAAAAATTTTGAAACACTACGAGCATCACATTTAGGTAAAGCAATAGCTTCAATCCATTTCGAGACATAATTAATGGCAACCAATATATATATATATATATATATATATTTCCAAATGAAGGAGTAAATGGTCCCAAAAAATCTAATCCCCTTACATAAAAAATTTCAACTTCCAAATTATAATTTAGAGGCATTTCTTTTCTTCTAGAGATATTACCTACTCTCTAACATCAATCACATGATTTAATATATCTATAAACTTCTCTAATAAGAGTAGGCCAATAAAATCCAGATTGTAGAATCTTAAAAATAGTTTAATCAACACCAAAATGACCTCAAAATTCAGAATCATGACAACGTTGAATAATCAAATTTGTTTCTTCTTGTGGCACACATTTCCTAAAAAACGAATCCTTACACTATTTATATAAATAGGGCTCATCCCAAAAATAAAATTTTGCATCATATTTAAAATTCTTTGGTTGTTTCCTTGTTAAATTAAGTGGTACAATATCACTTACAATATAGTTCACAATATCAGCATACCAAGACAAATTGCTTCCTGACCCGCCCAAAATTACGCAGTAAATTAACTTCCAAAAGATGGCAAAAAACTTGACCCGATTTATAAATAGCGGCTAGTGTGTAAAATCTTAAATGATATAAAAATTAAAAAATATTTTACACACTAGGGGTGCTACGCAAGTATACATATCATTTCAAGTAATATAGAGTTTTCTTTAAAAACCCCAGTATCGATCCCACGAGGAAGTGAAGTAAAAAGTCTTTAGTTAAATTCTAGTCTACTACAATTACTCCTTAGGTTGGAATGTCGATTAAAATTTTGTTTTATCTAGCAACTACTCCTAAATGAAAGTGTTAAATGTAAAGATAGTAACTATAACTAAATGCAAATAATAATTCTAAAAATAACCCTTTTTGGATGAGTTGGTTTGGAGAATTTTAAGATATTAAAAACTACTATTCTTATGTAATAAAATAGATAATGTATAGGATTGAGATGCATTAAATATTGTATGTGCCAATTCTTTACCCTTTGGTCCAGGCATAAAGAACATTGACTAATCCTATGCTTGGTTACTGAATCTACGGCTAGGCTGGGAGGATACCGGCTGCCACTTCGGAGCTCCCACGTTCCCCTCGCCCGAGGGCTAACATCTACACTTCGAGCACCCAAACGATAGGACTTAATTGAGGATTTTAGCCTGTCACTCTAAAATCTCTAATTCTACGCCCGATAATTATATTTCCCTATTTATTTGCATTCAATCCCCATGAACTTCACCATCCATGGAATATGAATATGGTTTCACTTTGTTGATAATTACACCACCCTTTTGGGTCGATGCAATTACAACGAATTTTAACACTACAATGGGCCCTTATTGCAATGTAAATGAAGTGCAAGTAAAAACCATCACATTTATAATTAAATTCACTTCTACCATGCATCACAAAATCTTAAACATGATTTCTACTCATTGCAAAAGAAAAGTAAAAGGAAAACAATGACATAATCTTCTTATGTCACTATTTTCAAAGAAGAAGAAAGAGTAAGAGAGATACGTCACAAAGCATGAAGAAAACACAAAGGAAACTTCATTTAACCATAGTAAATCCACTACGCAAATGTTTACAAAATCATAAGATAATGAAGAACAATACTTAGTTTTTTTCCCTTTGAAAGAAAGATGAAGATCTCTCCCATAAAATCCCCCGACAATCCATGCAATGCTAGCAAAAATCTCTTATAAATTCTCTCAAAATCTCCTCTCCAATCTCTCTAAAAGGGTAGAAATCTTCATTTCTACTCTTAATCTAAGAATCCTAAACATTTCTATAAGTTTTTCTCTCCTTTCCTCTATTTTTTCTCCTCTCTAATCTATAAATTTCTAACACAAATTTGCCATTTTTAAAGAGCATGGACGAATTCTGAAGAGTTTCCTTAAGCACTCCTTCGAAAAAGCGTCCAAATACGTCGAATACTGGCCCAAAACCGCCAAAAGTCGGTTCATGGTCATCCGGGTCGCTATTGGCGGGTTCGAGGCCGCTGTCGGCGGCCTTTTTGGATAATTTTCTGTGGTCTCGGGAAAATCTCGCGGTTGGCGAGCAGGCTGCTACGCGGCACCACCGTTTGGCTCCGTTTGGCTCCGTTTCAACTCTGTTTCGCCCCATTTCAGTTGTGTTGTGTTCGTAACAGATAGCCCTACAAAATAAGCATAAAAACAACCTTTATTTAAAGTGTAATCTCATTCAAAAATATGCAAGAAGTTTAAAAGAGATTAAGCATCAAAAGACTTATCGAAAGGTGTCAGGGCAGAATTTCATTTCTTGCTCGTTTTTGCTCTAAATTGCACCGTTTTGGCTTCTTTTTGCTCCAATCACCATTTCTTGTACCTAAAACAAAAAAACATTCAAAATACCTTCCTTTAAAGTGTAATATCATCAAAAATGAGTAAAATGATATAGCAAAAAGCGTATATATTTTAGGCGTGTCAAAATCCCCCAAACTTAACTGTTACTTGTCCTCAAGTAACACTTTTACTACATAAAAATATAACTCAAGGCAATGAACTTTTCACCTATAATACACTAAAATTTTTCATTCAAAAGAATATATTGGTTAGATTTTTAGAAAGAAATTCAGTAACTCAGGTTAACACTACAGGTATAAGAATATTCAGCAATCAAGTCAATGGGTTCTAGTCTTCTATTTATTTAAAGATAAACCATAATTTGTCACATTAAGAGTGCCTTGAAAGATTATGTGAAAAAGGAGTTCATGTAAACTTCATCAGAATGTAGGCCAATACTTTAAATATAAATTCAGAAATGAAATCAAGTTCTCCCTTTAGGGTGACTCAAGTGAAGCCAATTTTTTATTAGGCATCTCCTCAAGTTTCTTCTCATAAATATTTTTCTTTCTTTCTTTTTTTTTCTTCTTTTTTTTCAGGATCATTTTCATTCCCCATTTTTTTCACCCTCTTTTCTTTTTCATATATATATATATATATATATATGTATAATATATATATTTTTTAAATGAGGATTATTGTATCTGGAGAGCCTGTAATGATTTTGAACTTCACTCTCCTCTTTCTAAGTTCAAACTTGAAACACATCCTTACTTTATAATTAGGTATGAGCTTTATTATTCATCATAAAGTCACAATCTCTTCTTAACACACAATACTTTAAGTCTCTTAACATTTCAAATATATAGTTTTCTTTACTTTAAATAGTTAACTATAATCAAATTCTTTCATACCAAATATCTTACCCTTATAAAATTAACCTTTATTACTAAAAACTTTCATCCAATCCTTCCATAATAGTCAACTAAAATAAAAAGTTTTAGTTATCATAAGCGAGGTTCAATTGCCAGAAGTTATACTAATAATTTTTGAAAATATAATAATTGAGAACAAATAAGAGTTAATATTTTTCTTCCCCCCAAACTTAAATTTTAAAATATTTTACAACTAATTCCATAAAATATAGCAAGAAGAAAAAGTAACGGTTGAATATACTTACTACTACAACATCCTATCAAATTCATATCATGCCTAATCAGGATAGAATGACTGTAGGAGAAACTAAATCTAGCCTAAAACATGCTTGTAATAAAATTACACTAAAAGGAAGTATTTTCACATTAAAATTTTATTTTTCTTCCTACCCTCAAACTTAATTTTTAATATATATAAGCATTCAAGTATGTAAAATATAAGCAGGAAGAAAAACAATTTAAAAATTCTATCTACCACAAATGTCTATCAAAATCATTTGCAATTATTCATTAGGACAGAACAATATGCAGCAGAAAGTACATCTAAACTAATCATGCCAGAATGAAATTAACTAAACCAAAGTCTAACTAGCGTAGCATGTTTCAGCAAGGGAATATAAAATGTTCTTCAATACCTAAATAAAGTTGTAACACAAATACAAACACACATATGATAAATGAGGTTAATTCATCTTTTAACTTAACTAATCTCACTATGTTACTTTCAATTTCTAACGAAATCACTACACTAGTAAATTAGGTACTTTAAAATGATTTTATAGATTATAATCCCAATGATAAGATTATCCCTAATAAATTGGTTCCTAGGCACCAATCTCAGCCATCACCTAATCCTTATAATTACGCACCTCTAACAGTTATAAAGATAGTGTAAGATCATGCTAATGGTATTCATCAAATAGGTTCGCGACTCCTACTTATTGAAAATAAAGTTGCAGAAAGGAAGTAACAAATTAAGATGGAACTATCAATGTTTGAAATTCATGATTTCTCTTGTAAAACTCAAGTTTGGGTGAGACCCAAGTCACAATTGACTTATTAATCCAATTACTACAAGAGATAAAGTCTAGCCATAATAATAAGTTAAGGAATCACCTCCCTCATGACACACAAAGATCAAATAAAACTACTAACAATCCAAACACTTACCAATCATCAATCAAACTGATCAATCCACTATAAAGCAAATACAATAGATCACTAACAATCATGACTCTCAAGCACATTAAATCAAAGCACACTGATAACTATGGGTTGCCTCCTATAAAGCGCTTGGTTTAACGTCATTAGCCCAACAAATGATTCCACCTAGATCAAAATTCCAATTAAGTAATCCGTGATCAATTGTCCAATCATTTCCAGATCCAGAGATTCCTATAAAATCCTCAAATTTTAATTTTTCATTCAGCTCTTCATTTTCAGTTGGATTTATATCATAATTCCTCGTATTTCTTTCTAGATCCAATATTCTTCTATTGATTTTTTCAATCTGCATATTAATATCATCCTTGAAATTTATAAGAAATGGATCTTTATAAGATACCTCAATATCTCCCAAATTTTGGATCAGATTCTCGTTAAATAATTCAGATTCAGGATCAATATTTTCTATGTTACTCTTCTATTTCAAGTTATCTTCCAATTCTTCCCCTTTATAATTTTTAAATGATTGAGGATCTATCTTAGTTGAGGAAATAGGTTTTTCTAATTCCCTAGAAATTTCTTCCGATGGTCTTCCAATTTCCTTATCCTCTTTTCTTAACTCAAAGTTATTTTGAAATTTAACCTCAAATTCTCTTTCAAGTCCTAGTTCAATAATTTTATCATGTTCATCATTCAATTCAGGTTTTTCTTGTGATTGAGTCGAATCTAAAGATATAAAGACTGGTTGTGTAGATGAATTCTCTAAATAGATAGGCTTTAAAATTGTATGGGGTACATCCATCTTAAGTTCATAAGATTTTTCAACAAATGGAATTAAAAGTTTACTATTTTTTGTAGCGTCCATCATTTCACACCTCTCTTGAACATACATACAGTCTTCTTTAAATAACCTTTTCGAATCATCATGAATGTCTATTTCATTCTCATCTGTTAACTTACTTTCAAAACTTTCTTGAAAATGGTATTTACTTAGATAATCAATTTCATCCATCCAAAAACAGTCATCATCTTTTCTCTCAGCTGGATATTTCATAGTCTTTAATACATTAAAAGTTACTTCCTGGTTATTAATATTCATAGTTAACTTTCCTTTTTGCACATCTATCATAGCTTCTCCAGTAACAAGGAAAGGTCTCCCTAAAATAATTGGAATTTCTTTATCTTCATCCATATCTAATACAATAAATTCCAAAGGAAAGATAAATTTATCCACTTTAACAAGCACGTCTTCTATAACTCCTTTTGGATAAATGATAGATCGATCAGCTAACATAAGGGTTACAGTAGTGGGAGAAATATCGACTAAACCTAACCTTATAAATAAAGATAGATGCATCACATTAATGCTCACTCCTAAATCACATAAAGCTTTTCCACATAATTTTTCTCCAATTGCATAAGGAATTGTAAAGCTACAAGGATTTTTAAGTTTCCGAGGAAAATTTTTCTGAAGTATGGCACTGCACTCCTCACTTAGTGCAACTGTCTCATAATCCCCAAATTTATTTTTCTTATTTAATATATCCTTTATAAACTTTGCATAACTTGGCATCTGTTCCAAAGTTTCAGTGAAAGGAATAATTATCGTTAACTTCTTAAGTATTTTCATGAACTTTGAAAATTTTTTATCCAACTCATGCTGTCTAAGTCTTTGAGGAAATGGAGGTTGTGGTCTTTCCAAACTGATTTTAGTTGGAGATTTAATTCTTCCAGATCCTTAGAAACATGTTCTTTAGGTCTTTTAGTTTCCTTTGTTTCTCTCACAACATCTTTCGCTTTGCAACCACATCCTCTATATCTCTTCCAATTTTTATTTGGATAGCTTCTATTTGTTCATTAGTGTTCTCTTTAGGGTTGATCTCATTGTTGCTAAGAAGTGTTCCTTGGTGTCTATTTCTAAGTGAATTAGCAATTTGTCCCAGGTGATTCTCTATGTTTCTAATCACATCATTTTGACTTTGCAACTGGTTTCCCATTTTCAATACCACTTCTTCCATAGACATTTTCTTATCCTCAAATTGTTGATCATTGTTAGAGTCTGGTGGATATGAAACTCTATAGTTTGTGTTCCCCTGATTATTCCAACTTCCATTATGATTTACATGATTATTTTCCCATTTTTGGTTTCCATCGTCACTAGTAGGATTCCAGTTAAATTTAGGATGGTTCTCCCAACCTGGGTTGTAAAATTTAGAGTACGGGTTGTTTATGGTATTTAAAGTCTCATATGATAATTTAGAATCAATTATAGGCCCTAATGAACTTTCCTCACTTACAGGAGTAAATTGAGGTTGGTTCATTCCAAATTGGTCCAACTTCCTTGATATTGCAGCAATCTGAGATGTAAGAATTGTAATCGCATCCGTATCATGAACACTAGCTACATTTTTATGATTTACCCTTGTAGAGGGCCATTGAAATTCTTTTGTAGCCATTTTCTTCAATTAATGCATAAGCTTCATCAAATGATTTTGACATTAATGATCCACCAGTGGCAACATCAATTATAGACTTAAGGGATCCTACTAACCCATTATAAAAAGTTTGAATGATTAACCAATCGGGTAGAGCATGGTGTGGACACTTTCTTAGGAGTTCCTTAAATCTTTCCCAGGCTTCGTATATTGATTCTCCTTCATATTGACAAAATGAGATAATATCGTTTCTAAGTTTAGTAGTCCTTGAAGGTGGAAAATATTTAGCTACGAATTTCTGAGTTAACTCCTCCCAATTTTTAATAGAACCAGGTGCTAAAGAGTATAACCACATTTTAGCCTTATCCCTTAGTGAGAAAGGAAAAAGCCTTAGTCTAACAACATCGTCTGGCATACTGTTATAACGAAATGTAGCACAAAGTTCTAGAAAATTTGATAAGTGTAAATAGGGATCCTCCAAAGGAGTTTCCCCAAACTGATTGTTCTGCACCAGTTGGATAATCTCATAATTTATTTCAAATGAGTCAGCTTCTACGACAGGATTTTGTATACTAGAGTGAATTTTATCTGTCGTAGGATTTATGCAATCTCTCAAAGATTCATGATAATTTTCCAAGTTATTATCTTGAAAGTTATCCATTTCCATTTCTAGTTTTTCGAGTCCTTTCTGTATTTTTTTTTCTTCAAACTCAGGATCATAAGGTACAAGTCCTGCAGATCCTTTGTTTCGCATACGTAACACAACACACAATACATTAACAATTAAATAAATAATAGATGAAATATATTCAACACAGCAAAACATTTTCACGAACACAATATTTTTCAAAGAAAATTTTTTTTAACACTTTTTCATATAAAAATACTTTCACACAAAATAGTTTTTACGACACTACAGTTTTCCAAGTTCAAGGCTAATTACTTCAACTAAAATTCTCCTAAAGTTCTTATAGAAGCTTCCCCGGCAACGGCGCCAAAAACTTGACCCGACCCGCAATTACACAGTAAATTAACTTCCAAAATATGGCAAAAAACTTGACCCGATTTATAAATAGCGGCTAGTGTGCAAAATCTTAAATGATATAAAAATTGAAAAATATTTTACACATTAGGGGTACTACGCAAGTATACGTATCGTTTCAAATAATATAGAGTTTTCTTTAAAAACCCCAGTATCGATCCCACGAGGAAGTGAAGTAAGAACTCTTTAGTCAAATTCTAGTCTACTAAGATTACTCCTTAGGTTGGAATGTTGATTAAAATTGTGTTTTATTTAGCAACTACTCCTAAATGCAAGTGTTAAATGTAAAGATAGTAACTATAACTAAATGCAAATAATAATTCTAAAAATAACCCTTTTTTGATGAGTTGGTTTGGAGAATTTTGAGATATTAAAAACTACTATTCTTATGTAATGAAATAGATAATGTATAGGATTGAGATGCATTAAATATTGTATGTGCCAAATAGGAGCAATCCTATTCTTTACCCTTTGGTCCAGGAATAAAGAACATTGTCTAATCCTATGCTTGGTTACCGAATCCATGGCTAAGTTGGGAGGATACCGGCTGCCACTTCGGAGCTCCCACATTCCCCTCGCCTGAGGGCTAACATCTACACTTCAGCACCCAAACGATAGGACTAAATTGAGGATTTTAGCCTGTCACTCTAAAATCTCCAATTCTACGCCCGATAATTATATTTTCCTATTTATTTGCATTCAATCCCCATGAACTTCACCATCCATGGAATTTGAATATGGTTTTACTTTGTTGAGAATTACACCGCCCTTTCGGGTCGATGCAATTACAATAAATTTTAACACTACAATGGGCCCTTATTGCAATGTAAATGAAGTGCAAGTAAAAACCATCACATTTATAATTAAATTCACTTCTACCATGCATCACAAAATCCTAAACATGATTTCTACTCATTGCAAAAGAAAAGTAAAAGGAAAACAATGACATAATCTTCTTATGTCACTATTTTCAAAGAAGAAGAAAGAGTAAGAGAGATACGTCACAAAGCATGAAGAAAACACAAAGGAAACTTCATTTAACCAAAGCAAATCCACTACGCAAATGTTTACAAAATCATAAGATAATGAAGAGTAATACTTAGCTTTTTCTCTTTGAAAGAAAGATGAAGATCTCTCCTATAAAGTCCTCTGGTGATCCATGCAATGCTAGCAAAAATCCCTTACAAATACTCTCAAAATCTCCTCTCCAATCTCTCCAACAGGGTAGAAATCTACATTTCTACTCTTAATCTAAGAATCCTAAACATTCCTCTAAATTTTTCTCTCATTTCCTCTATTTTTTCTCCTCTCTAATCTACACATTTTTAACACAAAATTGCCTTTTTTAAAGAGCATGGACGAATTCCGAAGAGTTTCCTTAAGCACCCCCTTCGAAAAAGCGTCCAAATACGTCGAATATTGGCCCAAAACCGCCAAAAGTAGGTTCATGGTCGTCCGGGCCGCTGTCAGTGGGTTCGAGGCCGCTGTCGGCGGCCTTTTTGGGTACTTTTCGGTGGTCTCAGAAAAATCTCGCCGTCAACGAGCAGGCTGCTGTGCGGCTCCACCGTTTCGCTCCGTTTCAACTCTGTTTCGCCCCATTTCAGTTGTGTTGCGTTCGTAACAGATAGCCCTACAAAAAAAGTATAAAACAACCTTTCTTTAAAGTGTAATCTCATTCAAAAATATGTAAGAAGTGTAAAATAGATTAAGCATCAAAAGACTTATCGAAAGGTGTCAGGGCAGAATTTCATTTCTTGCTCGTTTTTGCTCTAAATTGCACCATTTTTGCTTCCTTTTGCTCCAATCACCATTTCTTGTACCTAAAACCAAAAAACATACAAAATACCTTCCTTTAAAGTGTAATATCATCAAAAATTAGTAAAATTATATAGCAAAAAGCGTATATATTTTAGGCGTGTCACTTCCCATAATTGTATAGAGTTGCTCATCAGGGAAAATTTTAATGATTTCCTTTTCAAATTCAAATAATTTATCATATTCTATTCTGGACAGATGATCAGCTATTTGATTATCAGCTCCCTTCCTATCAACTATCATAAAATCAAATTCTTGCAGAAGAAGTATCCATCTAATGAGTCTAGGTTTCACATCCTTCTTTTGCATTAAATATTTGATAGCTGAATGGTCTGTATGCACAATACTTTTAGCTCCAATTAAATAAGGTATAATTTTTTCAAAAACAAATACTATAGCTAATAACTCTCTTTCATTTGTGGTATAATTAATTTGAGCCTCATTAAGAGTTTTACTAGCATAGTAAATGACTTTGAAAACTTTATCGTGCATGTGCCCCAATGTTACTCCGATTGCATAATCACTAGCATCACACGTAACTTCAAATGATTTCTCCCAATCTGGTGAAACAATTATAGGTGAAATGACTAATTTCTCTTTCAATAATTTGAAAGCTCTCAAGCATTTATCATTAAAATCAAATTTTCTATCATTTTCTAAAAGTTGGCACAAAGGTTTAGTAATTTTAGAAAAATTTTTAATATATCGCCTGTAAAATCCAACGTGTCCTAAGAAACTCTTCACCTCTCTCACAGTAGTGGGTGGTAGGAGTCTCTCAATCACTCTAATTTTAGCATGGTTTACCTCCATACCATGTTCATAAATTTTATGCCCAAGCATAATTCCTCCTGCAACCGTAAATTGACATTTCTCTCAATTTAGAACTTGATTTGTTTTTTCACAGAGCTCCAAAATTTTTGCTAAGTTATCTAGGAAAATTTCAAATGAAGTCCTGAATACAGAGAAATCATCCATAAAAACTTATATTTCATTATCTATCTTACTACTGAAGATAGACATCATACATCTCAGAAATGTTGGAGGTGCATTACATAGTCCAAAAGGCATTCTTCGAAAAGCAAAGGTTCCATAAGGGCTAGTAAATGATGTATTTTCTTGATCCTCAGGAGCAATAGGTATTTGATGGTGATCAGTGCATCCATCCAAAAAACAATAGTACTTGTGTTCAGCAAGTCTATCAAACATTTGATCGAGAAAAGGAAGAGGAAAGTGATCTTTTCTGGTGGCTGTCGGCATATTTTTAGGTTGAGTGTTGTACTTTAGAAAAGGGGTCGCCTAACAGAAATTGTCGGCAAATTTTCATATTTTAAATTTAATTTAAATATATATATAGTTTAAAAGATAAAATTTGATTTTGAAAGTAATTTTAAGTTTAAAAATTTTAAGATATGAAATCAAACCGATCTCACATCCCAAATAGTTTATATAAACGAGCACCGCACCACAAACCGTGTATCTATCACGAAGAATAGACACACTGTTTGATGATGGGGCTCGATTAAATAAACTAGGAGATTTGTGACATCTGTTTGGTCTGCGAACCTATTTTATAAGCCGACAAGTTCCCCTGCTTAATATAAAGGAATTAAGCAGGGTTTATATTACCTGGGTTCTTAAAGTTTCCTATAAGGGCAAGCCCCTATAGTTAATTACATCTTAAATGACGGGAATCATTTAAGAAAACTCTCGATAATGATAAGTGGTTTTGCTCTCAAGAATTTCAAAGTTTAAGGTTTTCAAATGATTTGATTTCAGAAATTTCAACAGGGAATGGATCAAATTTAGAACAGTTATTTTTAGGAGTCCAATGGAAGAGGAGTAGGAGAAGCTGAGGATCCAAGAAAAATCTTGGCAACTTCCCAAACTATCCTATTATTTGGCTCGGATTTAAGAAAATCCTAATATTATCTGATATTTCAATCTTGCCAATTTTAATTAATTTGGACTTATATTTGTATGATAAAATCATACAAATAGCCTCGAAGATGTGAGGGTTTATGTCGTACCAAACGACTACCTCGGAGTCCTAAGACCGGTTAGGGCTTAATTTACATAACATGATTATGCAAATGCCTAACGAAAGAGTTGAAGATTTATGTTGCACTAGGCAAACTACCTCGAAATCCTACGGTTTGGTTATTTAATTCTAGGAATGTTTAGCTGATGTAGAGTTGTTTTTGCTGACGAAGATGGCTGTGCTGCCCACTGTGCTCCAAGCTCCTTGTTGTTGCAGAGGTTTAGTTTTAGACGTCATAAATCAAGAGATGAGAGAAGTGTTTTGGTTTAGAGAAAATCTTAAAATCCAAGTGTTTTTAATATTTTAATTATAACAAATCTTAAAGTTGGTTAAACAAAACCGATTAAGATCCCACGGTTCCGTCATCCCGGCACCGGTATTTTCATCGAATTCACTTAGTCCAGATGAATTTGTTAAACTCAACAAAATGAGTTCCACACTTTCATTTAGACCTTGGGAAATCTCGTTAGCAACACGTGGGTTACATCATCCGAGGTATTCCCGATCATTCAACGAGACGTTTTAATTTAGTTAAAATTGTAGTTTTGTTGTTCTGTTTGTGATTAAATTTTTAGTTGTTTTATATTTTGAAATGTTGTGGCGGTGAATTTTATCTTGCAGTGATTTTTAATTTAGTTTTGGTTTCAGTTCAAGGACTACCCTAAAGGTTTTGGTTTTCATGCAACGAGTTGTTTATCATGCAAGAAAAGTAAAATACAGTGCATGTAAGTAAATCGCAATAAAGTAAATTGCAATAAAATAAAAGCGTACTGGAGGGTCTTCCCGTCATCCCAAGCTGCACTTAAAACACATGTTAAGGCATTTAAATATTTCAACAAGTATTTAGGTAAAGCTAAGGGAGAGGTTTTGGTTTTCTACCAAAGTCCTAATCCTATAGCTACTCATCTCCTATGACGTCTAGGTTCTTGTGTTTTGGTTTAAGGATGATTTTCTTCATTAAAGAAACAATTAAATTCAATTGTTCTTATAAACATGCTATCATATTGAGGAAGTGCTTAAGACGAGTCTTAAACATCTTTTCAATACCTCTAGTATATTTTTAAGTCCAAGAGAATTTAATTATGCAAGTGAATTAATCATTCAGGAGTTTAAGTTTTGTTCTCTTGCTCAGTGAACTAGGACATTTGAATATCCTATGAGTGAAGTAACACTTCACTTGATACCTCATTTAAGAGTTATATTAATAAGAGCTTTAAAAGGGCAAATCAAATTATTAAGTATTTTAATGATTTAAACTTAATGATTTAATTTTAATTTTGACTTAATTATAAAAGATTAGTTTAAGTTTGGAATAGTGTTCAAATTATTTTAGATTTAATTCTTAATGATTTAATTTAGGTTTGTTGATAAATGATTTTGATTTAATTTAATTAAAATTAATTTAATTTAATTTAATTTAATTTAATTTAATTTAATTCAATTTTAATTTAATTTTAATTTAATTTAGTTTTTAATTTAGTTTAATTTAATTTAATTTAATTTAATTTAATTTTAATTTAATTTAGTTTTAAATTAATTTAACTTTTAACTTAATTTAATTTAATTTAATTTAAATTTAATTTAATTTTTAAATAATTTTAATTTTATTTTTAATTTCTATTTAATTTTAATTTAATTTTAATTTAATTTAATTTTAATTTTAATCTAATTTAATTTTAATTTTAATTTAATTTTAATTTGGATTATTATTTTAATTAATTATTTTTTTAAATTAAAAATTAAGTATTATTGAAGTGATTTATTTAGGGATTTTTAAATTAAAGAATAAATATCCTCTTAAATAATATCCCCACTTTAATAATTCCAATTTCTTTTATTCTTCCAAAATTTTAATTAATTTATTAATTAAAGTTTTATTTTAATTATTTTTTTGAAATGGTTAGTAGGTTTCTACCCTTAATCATTTAAGTTTCAATCATCCAAAATCAGTTTAAAATCAAACATTTTACCATCCCCCTTTTAATTAATCCTTAAAGGTTGAAAAATTTTAATTACCATTTTGCTCTTCAAGCTTAATAATTCTATAACTCACTAAATTAAGCTCAAATGAACTTGAAATTTTTATGTAACCTCACTCACATATCAATTAAGACATTAGAGGAGAAAATGTGATTTTTCTGTATTTAATTTATTTATGTAATTATTTTTAATGGAAAATAGGGGTTTTCAAAAAAAAATTAATAACATGACCAAGGAAATGTTTCTATCCTTGAGAAAATTATGTAATGTTTCTAATGACCAGAAGACCATTTGGACCAATTTTGATGATTTTTTGAATTATATTTTATTTATTAGAATTATTTTTTAGTTTTGGAGTATTAATTAATTTTAAAATAAAATTTAAAGTTAAAAAATGGATTTTATATTTTTCTTAAATCTCTCTAAACTCAAGAAGTCTAGAGAAACAAATTTTATATTTTTTTTTATTTTTCTTTGATTTATTAGAATTATTTTAATGAAAAGGTTGGAAAATACATTTTTTAATATTAAAAATTACATTAAGCCTTTAAGATTCAATATCTTATCCTAGGGACTTAAGAAAAATATTTGGTTTGTTCCTAAGTAATTAGAATTCAAAATGTGACATTTTGGTGATTTTTAATATTTTTATAATTTTTATTATTTTTTAATTATTAAAAAAATTAAAATAATCATAAAAATTAACTTTTTTAGAAAATTACAATTTTAATTTTCCTAAGTTCCTCTGATATCAGAGAAGCTCCAAAACCATTTTTGTGAATTTTTGAAAAGTATTTTGTGAGTTATGAATTTTTAAAGTTTAATTTTACTTATGGGGCTTAATCAACCCACTTGGTGGATCAAATCAAGTCCAATTAGTTTCAAATTTTATGAGATGTTCCTCTAATCCCAAAGATCAGTGGAGAATTATTTTTAAGTTAATTTGATGTGTAGTTAACCCTAATCATTTAAAAGATGGTTCCATGTACAGAAGGATAACAGCATAGCTAAGAAGTAAGTGAATGGTTCAATTTTGGGTGTTTAGTCCAATTAGGGTTATTCCAAGTGAGTTAACTCAAAACTTATTTTTCCTTGGTTCCTCTGGTCATAAGAAACATCACCAAATTTTCCTAGAATTTATTTCTCAATATGCTAATTATTGGAATTAAAATACTCAAAACGAGTAACATGCAATTGAAAAATCAATAACTTCTCATAGGGATGGCCTCGACCTTGGAAAATTCAGGGAATGTTCCCAAGTTCAGAGGCTTCAAAAGCCCTATGGTCTCATGCCATGGTGAATTTCCTATATGCATGGAGAATTGAAATAGTGCATGTCGGCATATTTTTAGGTCGGTGTATTTCATTTTGAAAAGGGGGTCGCCTAACAGAAATTGTCGGCGAATTTTTAATTTAATTTAAATAAATAATTTGAAAAGTAGTATTTGATTTTGAAAATAATTTTAAATTTGAAAATTTTAAGATATAAAATCAAACCGATCTCACATCCCGAATAGTTCACATAAACGAGAACCGCACTACAAACCGTATATCTATCCCTAAGGATAGACACACTGCTTGATAATGGGGCTCGATTAGATAAACTAGAAAGGTTTGTGACATTCGTTTGGTCTGCGAACCAATTTTATAAGCCGACAAATTCCCCTGCTTAATATGAAAGCATTAAACAGGGTTTATATTACCTGGGTTCTTTAAAAATTCCCTATAAGGGCAAGCCCCTATAGTTAATTACATCTTAAGTGACGGGAATCACCTAAGAAAACTCTCGATAATAATCAGTAATTCTGCTCTCAAGAATTTCAAAGTTTAAGTTTTCAAAGGATTGAATTTTGGAATTTCAATAGGGAATGGATCAAATTTGGAACATTTTGTTTTTGGGAATTCAAAGGAAGAAGGGTAGGAGAAATTACAAATTCGAAGCGAACTTCGGTAATTTCCCGACTATCCTATTGTTTGGCTTGAATTTAGGAAAGTCCTAATATTTATTTAGTATTTCAATCTTGCCAATTTTAATTAATTTGGACTTATATTTGTATGATAAAATCATACAAATAGCCTTGAAGATGTGAGGGTTTATGTCGTATCGGACGACTACCTCGGAATCCTAAAACCGGTTAGGACTTAATTTGCAATGCAAATGCCTAACAAAAAGGTTGAGGATTTATGTTGCACTAGGCAAACTACCTCGAAGTGCTATGGCTTGGTTATTTAATTCTAAGAAGGTTTCTTCGAAGTAGACTCGAGTTTCTTGATGACGATGGCTGTGCTGCATACCAAGCTCTGAGCTCCTTGTTGTTGCAGGAGTTTGGTTATAGAAGTCATAAATCAAGAGATGAGAAAAGCGTTTTGGTTTAGAGAGATTTCTTAATTTCCAAGTGTTTTTTAAGTTTTATTCAAAACAAATCTTAAAGTTGATTATAACAACACCGGTTAAGAACCCACGGTTCCATCCTTCCGGCATCATTATTTTTATCGGATTCACTTAGTCCAGATGAATTTGCTAAACTCAACTGAATGAGTTCCACACTTTCATTTAGACCGTGGGAAATCCCGTTAGCAACACGTACGTTACATCATCCGAGGTATTCCAGATCATCCAACAAGACGTTTTAATTTAGTTGTAATTGTAGTTTTGTGTTCTGTTTGTGATTAAATTTTGAGTTGTTTTATATTTTGAAATATTGTGGCGGTGAATTTTATCTTGTAATGATTTTTAATTTAGTTTTGGTTTCAGTTTTAGGGACTATCCTAAAGGTGTGGGTTTTCATGCAACAGTTGTTTATCATGCAAGAAAAGTAAAGTGCATTTGCAATTAAATAAATTGCAATAAGGTAAATTGCAAGAAAGTAAATTGCAATAAAATAAAAGCGTACCTGGACGGTCTTCCCGTCATCCCAGGCTGCACTTAAACAAAATTTAGAATATTTAAGCAAGTTCCTAGGTAAATCTAAGGGAAGGGTTATGGTTTTCTACCAAATTCCTAATCCTATAGCTAGTCATCTCCTATGACATCTAGGTTCTTGTGTTTTGGTTTGAGGACGATTTTCTTCATCAAAGAATAATTAAGTTCAATTGTTCTTATAAGTATCCTATCATATTGAGGAAGTGTTTAAGAAGAATCTTAAACATCTTTTCAATACTGATAGGATTGTTTTAAGTCCAAATGGATTTAATTATACAAATGAATTAATCGTCCGAGAATTTCAAGTTTTGTTGTTATCTTGCTCAGTGAACTAGAACATTTGAATATCATATAAGTGAAGTAACATTTCATTTAATGTTCTGTTCAGGAGTTATGGTAACGAAAGCTTCCGAGGGCAAAATGGTATTCAAATGGTTTGTGATTTAATTTAATCTTAGTTTACGGGTTTAAATTTAGAATAGTGTTCAAGTTGCTTTATATTTAATTTCTTTAAGTCTTAGGTGATGTTATTTTTAATTCAATTTAATTTAACTTTAATTTAATTTGATTTGGTTTAGCTTCAATTTTAATTTAATTTATTTAATTCAAATTAATTTTAATTTTAACTTGATTTTATTTTTTTTAATTTAATTTAATTTAATTTAATTTAATTTAATATGATTTAATTTAATTTAATTTAATTTAATTTAATTTAATTTAATTTAATTTAATTTAATTTAATTTAATTTATTTATTATTTTTTTACTTTAATTTTATTTAATTAATTTAATTTAATTTTAATTAAATTTAATTCAATTTAATTTAATTTGTTCAATTTAATTTAATTTAATTTATTTGATTTAATTTAATTTAAATTAATTTAATTTGTTTGATTTAATTTAATTTAATCTTTAATTTAATTTTATTTTTTAATTTTAATTTAATTGAAAATTTAAAAAGAGTTTAATAATTTGACTTTTAATTTAATTTTAATGATTAAGTCCTTTAACATTTTAAAACTTAAATTTGAATTATCATTTTAATTGGAGATTAAATATTATTGAGATGATGAATTTAGGGATTTTTAAATTAAAGAATAAATCTCCTCTTAATAATATCCCTATTTAATAATTACAACTTTATTATTCTTCCAAATTTAATCAATTATTTAATTAAGGTTTATTTTAATTATTTTTAAATTGTTTAATAGGTTTCTACCCTTTAATTATTTAAATTTCAATCATCCAAATCAGATTAAGATCAAATATTTTACTTGTTAATTTTATTAAACCTAAAGTTTTAATTAAGGGTTAAAATTTCAATTACCACTTTGCCCTTCAAGCTTAATAATTTCATAACTCACTAAATTGAGCTTAAATGAACTTGAAATTTTTATGTGACTTCACTCACATGCCAATAAAGACATGAGAGGAGAAAATGTGATTTTTCTGTATTTAATTTATTTATGTAATTTTTTTTGGTAGAAAATAAGGATTTCCAAGGAAAATTTAATAATATAACCAAGGGAATGTTTCTATCCTTAAGAAAATAATGGGACATTTCTAATGACCAGAGGACCACTTGGACCAATTTTGGTGATTTTTTGAATTATATTATTTTTATTATGATTATTTTAAATTTTGGAGTATTAATTAATTTAAAAATAAAATAAAGGTTACAAAATGGATTTTATATTTTTCAAAAATCTCTCTGATATCAAGGAAATCAAAGAATCAATATTTACAATTTTCTGATTTTTTTTTTTATTTATTAGAATTATTTTAGTGGAAATGCTAAAAAAATATATTTTTTTAATTTTAAAATTACCTTAGGGCTTTAAAATTTAATATCTCATCAAATAGACCTAAGAAAAATATGGGGTTTGTTCCTAAGTGATTAAAATTCAAAATGTGACATTTTGGTGAATTTTATTATTTTTGTGATTTTTATTATTTTTTAATTATTAAAATATTAAAATAATACCAAAAAATCAACTTTTTAGAAAATTGAAATTTTAATTTTCTTAAATTCCCCTGATATCAGAGAGGCTCCTAAACCAATTTGGTGAATTTTTGAAAAGTATTTTGAAAGTTATGAATTTTTTAAAGTTCAAATTGACTAAATAGCTTAATCAACCCATTTAGTAGGGCTAACCAAGTCCAATTGACTTCAAATTTTTATGGTGGGTTCCTCTGATCCTAAAGGTCAGTGGAGAATTGATTTCAAGTCAATTTGATGTATGATTAGCTCTAATTAATTAAGGAGCTATTTTGGGTGTTTAAGCCAATTAGGGCTATTTTAAAAAAATTAATTCAAAACCTATTTTTCCTAGGGTCCTCTGGTCATAAGAAACATCACCAAATTATTCTAGAATTTATTTCACAACATGCTAATTATTAAATTTAAAATACTCAAAACAGCAACATGAATTTGAAAAATCAATAACTTCTCATAGGGATGGCCTCGACCTTGGAAAATTCAGGGAATGTTCCCGAGTTCGGAGGCTTAAAAGCCCTATGGTCTCATGCCATGGTGAATTTCCTACATGCATGGAGAATTAAAATAATGCAGAGGGGAAATAAGTCATTAAAAATAAAATACTTGATGAAATTAAATGATTTCTTTTCCACATTATTCTCCTCTTTTCACTGAGCAAGAGGGTATTTTTATTTTATTTTTCTGATTTTTCTACACAGAGTTATGGATTTTTGAAGTTTAGGGAATTAAATAAATAAGAAAATACCCTAATTTTCTATTTATCCACGCGGCGCCGCGTCAACCTCGGCAGCTCCGAAACGCCACGTGGCGCTCTCTGATTCGACGCCGCCATCCGACTCAGCACTCCGGGGGCCCGCTGTGTCGTTCCGTCTCCTCATCCGGCGCGATCCTGGCCGTCCGTCCGTTCGTGTATTAAATGAACAGCATCCGTTCATCGTCCCCAAGCGTCCTCACCCGAGAGCCGTCCACACTAAATCCCTAATATCTCACTCAATACTTAACGGATTTTCGTGTTCTTGTGCTCTATGGATTCATCTTGAAGAGACGAACACATCTATATGGTGATCATGCATTGAAATTAAAGCATTTGAAATGGAGAATCTCCAGAAGCTCGGGATGAAGAATTAGCTCATACCTTTGCTCAGAGAAGTGTGGCTTCAATCTGAGGGTTGTGTCACCTTCGATTGGATCCCATCAAGCTCCAGATGAAGTCTCCTGGTCTAGTGAATTGCCTAGCTATGAAAGTGACCACAGCCGATCACAAAGCTTGGAGGCTGGAACAACTAGGTGGCCTGGAGATGGGGCTTTCAGTGGGAAACTTCTCCTCTTGGTCCAGTGAAGGTGTAGGACCAGTCAATTTAAGGATTGGCTCACTGTGGCAAAGTGTCCTGGTTTTGGGTGAAATTTCAATTGAGAAATTGGATTCTGCTGGTGGGGATTAGGGCAAATTGACACTGGGGATCAACTGCTCTAAGTATGGAGTAGGGTTTGGAACAATTTTGTCGAGTTTCGGCAAGGTTTGTGCAACTCTTTTCCATGGCCGTGAGGGGGTCGGGTTTAAATAGAGGTGGCTGGAGAGCCTCGCGGGGATGGCCGAGGGTTGGGATCAGCTGCTCTGGGCATGGGAAGAACAGCCATGGTGGCCATTGGGCATGGGGCAGCTTAGCAAGGTGGAATTCCAAAGTTTGGCTCCTCCCAAGGTCTCGGCCATGGTGTTTTACGGCGACCTGGTGGCTGGCCGGCCAGGCACTGGTCACCATCTTGTTCAGGTGGGTCAGGGCTGGGGTTTAGTGTAGGCAATTAGCAAATGCCATGTGTAAAAGGCTTGGATTAGAATGGTATGAGAGAAGGCTCATTTGGGCTCAAATTGGTCAACCCATCCCTTTGGGCTAGGTGCAACACCCAAGGCTTGGTTTAGACTAAAGAGAAAGTGATTTGGCTCAGCATAATCAGTAGGGTCAAGTCACCATCCAAGCACAATTAGGCATAAGCATGGTTAAGGGGAATCATGGGAGTGGTTAATCACCTTTAGGAATTAAGGAAAGAGTCTCCTCCTTTTGCCCAAAATGGCATGGTGACATTTAAAGAGGCTCTCATGGCTTCCATGTGGCTCATGCATGGCTTCATGGCTCATCTTTGGCTTGGGAAAAGTTAAGTCAATTTCATGGAAATGGATTTAAGAAAATTTTGGTATTTTGATGGGAATTTGTATGGGGCTTAATTTGGAATGGCTTCATGATGAGTTTTTTGAAACTTAGGGATTGATTTTAATTAAGGGTATGATGAGAAGAATTTGTCATATGAGCTTTAGCATGAAGTTTGGGCTTTTAGGAAGGTTTAAGAAAATGGGCTTTTGGTTTAAAAAAAAATTTATGGATGGGAATTTTGTGAAGGATTGGGCCAAACAAATGTTGGGTTTAGTTCATGGATGTGTCATGAGTGATTTGAAGCAAGTTGGGAGTGATTTGGGTTTGAATTGGGTTGAATTTGGGCTTCCTTGGTGAATGGGCCAATATAGGTCAAATTGGGTTAACTTGGGCCAATGTTGGGCTAGGGTTGAAATTAATGTAAAATAAATGTTGGGAAATGTTTATGGGAGTGTTTCAAAGAGGTTTTGGCTTTGGTTGGGTTTTGATTTTGAGGTTTGGGCTTATTTGGGTTAGGTTTGGGTTTAGGTCAAAATTGGGCCTTTTAGCTTTGGGTTGAATTTGAGTGGGGTTTGGGTCTAAATTTTGGGCAAATCATGTTAGTGTTTTGTTTGTGGGAATGTTAAGGAAGATTTAGAAAAGATTTGGGGTTAATTGGAGTTGAATTGGGTTAGTTTGGGTTAGGTTTGGGTCATGGGTCCAAATTGGGCTTTAAGGCCAAAAGTGAAATTGGATCCAAATGTCAATCAAATTGGACTTGGGTTTGATCTAGATTGGTGTTGTGAATGTTGAATTGAAGTTTAGAATTGAATTGCACCAGAATTTGGGTCAATTGGGTAGGTTTGGTTTGACATTGGGTTCACTTAGGGTTAAAATGGGTTAAATTGGGGGTTTTGACAAAAGTAGGGTAAATTGACAAAATTGGCCCATGGTGTAGTTGAACAAAATGAAATTGGCAATATTTGGGATTTTCCAGAATTTTCTGGGAATTTTCTGAATTTTTGGATTTTTGGGTCAAGAGGGGTATTTTGGGTCTTTGGAGGGTATTGGGAGGTATTTTTGGAATTTTTGATATTTTTGGCTATGAATGATCAATTTGAGTAATGTGGAAATGTTTGAGGTTGATTTTGGGGAATTTTGGGTGATTTGGAAATTTTGGGTGATTTGGAAATTTTGGAGGATTTCAAGGGTTTCGGGTAGGCTAAGCGGGTGTAGGGTCCCGGGGGTCAAAAATTGAAAATTTAGAAAATTGAAGTTTGGGTAAATGTGAATGGAATGAAATCATTTTGGTTGAGCCATGAAGCCATATCAAGCCCACATGAGCCATGAAGGGACTCATTTGAGGCATCCACTATGTTGTTCCTAACCCTCTTAACCAAGGGCTTAGGGGTTAAGGACCATCCATGTGAGTCACCTACATGAGTCAGGAGGTCAAGTTGGGTATAGGTGTGTGAAGGTGTAGTGTATAAATGTAGTGTATGTGTAAGTCAGCCCCTTCACCAGACCAGGCCACCCAGGGCAGTCCTAAGGCCAAAGAGTCCTATAGGAACTCATCCTTTAAACTTCCACATTTGATTTTCAACCCTCTAGGTGATTAGGGGTCTACAATCAAGTTTGTAGAGTTTGCAGGGAGTTAAGAAGTGGTTTGAGTTTCTAAGTGGTGGGTCCCAATTCTAATCCTCTAAGATAGTCAAAGGAAAAGCCTAAGGCTAGATCCTAAGTACTAAAAAGAAGAAGAGAAGACCTCATCAAAAATGAGGTCAACAAATGGACCCCCAATAGGTGTGGTGAGCTGACGGAGCACACCGCGGGTATTGGTGTTGACCGATGCGATCAACAAAACCAACACAAACGTCCAAGTGACAAACTTAGGACAAAGTAGAAGAGTTTCCGCTGGGGAGTGTCTAGTATATCTCCGAGACTGGAGATCCCTGAACTCTCGCTGAGGAAAGGAATAGGAGGTGAATCCCAAATCGCATGATCTGGGGGAATTTCGATTTAGACTTTATTTTGTTTCAATTTAAGTTTTGATGTGTGAGCTTAGATTTCAATTTGGAGTTTTAATTTAGATTGAAGTTTTGTCAAAATTAATTTGAAGGGATTTGAACTTGAAATGAAAATTAGAATTTTGTGGTTTTAGATGTAACATCTTCAACCTCAAAAGAAAATTGAATTGATTAATTTGAATCATTACAATGAGGAGAGATCTCAGAGCAATGCGGTATTGGATGTAAAATCCTTAACCTCAAGAATTTGATTTTGATGTATTTCATTGCGATAGGGAAAGAATCCTAAAGCATTGCAGTCTCGGATGTAAAATCCTCAACCCCAAGAAATTTAAATTTGATGTATTTCATCGCAATAGGGAAAGAATCCTAAAGCAATGCAGTCTCGGATGTAAAATCCTCAACCCCAAGAATTTGAATTTTGATGTATTTCATTGCGATAGGGAAAGGATCCTAGAGCAATGCAGTCTCGGATGTAAAATCCTCAACCCCAAAAGTTTGAATTTGATGTATTTCATTGCGATATGGAAAGGAGCCTAGAGCAATGCAGTCTCGGATGTAAAATCCTCAACCCCAAAAGTTTGAATTTTGATGTATTTCATTACGATAGGGAAAGGATCCTAAAGCAATGCAGTCTCGGATGTAAAATCCTCAACCCCAAAAGTTTGAATTTGATGTATTTCATTGCGATAGGGTAAGAATCCTAAAGAAATGCTGTTTCAGATGTAAAATCCTCAACCCCAAAAGTTTGATTTTGATGTATTTCATTGCGATAGGGAAAGAATCCTAAAGCAATGCAGTCTCGAATGTAAAATCCTCGACCCCAAGAATTTGATTTTGATGTATTTCATTGCGATAGGGAAAGAATCCTAAAGCAATGCAGTTTCAGATGTAAAATCCTCAACCCCAAGAGTTTGAATTTGATGTATTTCATTGCGATAGGGAGAGAATCCTAAAGCAATGCAGTCTCGGATGTAAAATCCTCGACCCCAAGAATTTGATTTTGATGTATGTTTGATTTGAGATTTGGAAAGATTGAATTTGAAATTTGATTGAGATTTGATTTGAAATTTGGAAAGATCGAATTTAAAATTTGATTGAGAATTTGTGCTCATTTTGTTTGTCCTTTAACGATTCAAATTTTATTTTATCGTGAACTTGGAGTTCATCATTTTTAGATTTTTAAGGAAAGTTTTCTTTTATTCTTTTTTTTTGTTTCTTTTCTGTTCTTTGTTCGAAGTTCATTTAACTTTAATGGCGTTTCTTAGTTAACTTGCACAAAAGAGGTGAAGGCCAAAAATGTGACATGGTCACTTTAATTCCAATCATGTTGAAGATACATCATACAACTCGATCTGGAATACATCTCATACAATCCATGTAGACTCAAAACGGACTATGTATGATCTTTGTTGATCCATCCAAAAAGGTATCCGTCGTAAATCCATGTCTGAATAGTGAGGTACATGGTCAATAACATCACCTTCCAAGCCATCCTTGGAAAGGGTGCCGTATGGATGTACGTTGGAGGTGTGATATTTTCCATGTAACTCACAGCTCGTAAGGCCGGAGGATCTCTAGCTCCGGGTCTGGATGGAAGTGGTAAGGTGTCTTCCTGTCGTCCATCCTTCTGAAAGTAACAGAGATTCGCTTCACCGGTACTCCTGGTATGCAATGTTTAGCGACATCTGCTCTGTTGCCCTTCAGTATCATGACAGAACCTACCGGTAATGGTATATTCACTGGCCCTCGGAACTCACCCGGGCCTGCTATCCGGAGGTCAGATCCGAACATGATATTGCACTCGTTCGGAAAAGAAGCTGTGCAGAAAGGTCCGACAAAGTCGTGGTGATCTATGTGCGGGGGTATGCGATCACCTTTCTTGTAAATGTTAATGATGCAACTGTTGGGTATGCAATCTGCGGCGTACCCTCCATGTTATCATTCTCTTTACCATCCTTTTGATGACTAATGGCATTGGATCCACTTGGCCATGACGGAGTATTCCCGGTGGGTTTCCCTTTCTGTCTTCTGCGAAGTTGTAGCAGCATCCACATAGTATTGTAATTCTCCCTTTCCCTGGCATCCATCTCCGGGGTTCTGAGTAGGTGTTTTCTCTTAGGCGGCCCGCTCGGCCCATTCTTTTCAAATCCCGGATGCAGTCCACGATTTGTTGTTGTTCGTATTCTGAGAACACCTCTGTATGTAGCTCGAGGCCTTCTAGTATATTGATCCTTCCGCCTCCGATTCTCTCGAAGTATTCAAAAGTTTTCTTTTCGACATTCGCATTCTTTCCAGCTCGTATTCGGAATAATGCGCAAATGGCGAGGCTCGGTGACGTCTCGTGGGATATACGGCTCAATCCCTTCACGTTCTCCCGCATACCTCGGCTCCTCGGGGATGATGTCCATCGGGACATCCTCCGGGGTTGCTTCGCAAAAGGTTATGCATTACTGGTGGTTCTATCTGGTGGCGTGGTAGCCTTCTTTCTTCTGATCTTCTTGAGATTTCCCTGGTTTCTTCTGTTATCCTAGGAGCTGGCCTCCTTCCTTCAGGTACCTGGTGAACTGGCGTCCTTGAAGTGTATGTACTGGCAGTAGCAACAGCCTCGTCGCGCTGGTCCGCGACTAATTTAGTTAACATCTTGCGGATACGGCGATTTTTATTTCTTCGTTGAGTTGCTGTGAGAGTAGCTCTTCGTACTTCCTGAGTTTCTGTGGGCGCGGCACTGACAAGCTCGCCCTCCGTCGTAGCGACTACGGACTTGATTTTCTTGTCTTCTTCGGTGTTTGTTTTCCTTTTCTTGCTGCTTGGATTGGTGGCTTGGGCTACTCACTTTCATTCTTGTCCGATCGGGCGGTTCCTCTCGGTCAACTGGGACCCAGTCACTTTCCTCGTATTGCGGAGCTCGCTGGTGCGAAGTCCGAGTCAATCTCTATTATCGCTCCATCTTTCACCCTCTTTTCGTCGAGTGGAAGGCTTACGCCATTTCTAAAGTTCAGGACCAACCGCCCGTTCGACATTTCCCTGCGAAAAGACAAGGAAAAGGATCAGGGGCTGTACTAAGAACAAGAACATTAAGAAAATTTTTATTAAAGACAGTTTTTTTAATTACTTTTTGTATTTTTAAATTTAACAGGAATGAAGTGGGATAAGATCAGGAAAGAGATTTTGATATGGGCGGACCAGTCTGTCATGGGCTTGAACTATCTTAGCTTGGTATAGTTCTAAATTCTGCTGCGCTGCAAGTCTTTTCCCTTCCAGGCTTTCCAATTCTTCTAGTCGTAATTTGGCATTCTCTTCTATCGTGATTTTGTTTGCAACTGCAATTCGAGTGAAGGAAGGCTTGGACCTCTAAGGGTAACATCTGCCTCGGACCCATACACCGGAGCGTAAGGTGTAGCTTGAGTAGGAGTTCGAAGGATGTCCGGTAGGCCCATAAGGCTTCTAATAACTTCTCGTGCCACTTTCTCTTATTATCGTCCAAATTTTTCTTTAAGATTTGAACGAGAGTTTTATTAAAATCCTCAGCCAGACCGTTTGCTCTTGGGTAGTAAATTGGTGAATATCGCTAGTCGATTCCGTATCTCCTAACAAAATTGTTGATTTGTGTGCTTCTGAATGCTGACCCATTATCTGAGATGATCCTGCACGGCACTCCGAAACGGAAGACAACTTGGTTCTTGAAAAACTGTAGCATGTGGTGTGCTTTCACTTCTCTGAGTGGAACTGTCTCTGCCCACTTGGAAAAGTAATCTGTAGCCGCAAGAATGAAACGATGTCCTTTTGAAGATGGTGGTTTTATTGGACCCACTATATCTGTGCCCCAACATTCAAATGGTCACGACGCAATTGTCGGATGTAGCACATTTGGAGGTTGGTGTAGAACCACTCCGTGCACTTGGCATTGGTGACGGCTCTTGGCGATTTTCATGCGGTCGGTCATTATCGAGGGCCGGTAGTACCCTAGTCTTTTAATTTTCATTTTCATCTTCGGACCCGACTGGTGAGCGCCACGGAGTCCTGAATGCACCTCTTTAACAATTTCACGGGCCTCGGACCCGCTTAGGCACCTTAGCCACATTTGATCGAAAGACTTTCTGTATAACGTGTTGTTTATTAATGAGTAGGACGAGTTCTTTTCTTGATCGATGGGCTAGCGACCTGTCGTCCGGTAGTTTTCTGTTTGCGGGTAGTCATGTAATGGTCGTCGCCGATCTTACGTGTTTTACGTCCTTTGTTACAGCCGATCCTTTCTCTTTTTCGATTTGTGTATTGTGTACTATGTCGAGTTGTGAGAGGACCGACGTCCGTGAGCCGACACTTCCATCGATTCATCTCGCAAGCGAGGCAAATTCTTTTGTGAGACGAGTTAACGCATCTGCTAAAGCGTTTTCTTTCTCGGGAATTTTGTAGATTGTCACATTCGGAATTTGTTCCAACAAGCTGTATGGCATACTGGAAGTATTGCTCGAGTCTTGGCTTTAAAATTCGGTACTGTCGGCGATCTGTTGAATGATTAACTGCGAATCCCCGTAGATGTTGATGTATGTTATCCCCATTTGAATAGTTAATTCCGGTCACGTAATGAGGGCTTCGTATTCACGCTTCGTTGTTTATACACGGCTCAGTCAAGTGGTAGGAGTATCTTAACATCCCCCGCTCCGGTGTTATAAAGATTAGTCCGATCCCTGCCTTACCGGGCACTATCACTTGTGATTCTTCATCTTTGTGTGCTGAAGATGCTCTGTCGAAATATAATTCCCAACATCGATCATCAGGGTCTTCTAGGCTCATTATTTGTTCATCTAGTAAATCGTCATTGAGAGGAGATTCTGCCGGCAAAGGGTGTGCTGCTAGGAAGTCTGCTAAGACTTGTCCCTTTACGGCACGAAGAGGCACGAAAGTTATATCGAATTGCAATAATATCATTGACCATCTGGCAAGTCTACCGGAAAGTGTTGGACGAGTCATCAAGTATTGCAATGGATTAAATTTCGAGATCGGAGTTGACCTTATGAGAAAGCATGTAGTGCACGAGCTTTTGAGCGGCGAAGATCGGGGACGAAACAATGCTTTTCGATTGTGGGATACCTTATTTCCGTCGGAAGTAAACAACGGCTTAGGTAGTAAAGAGCATTTTCTTTACCCTCATCATTGACACAGGCTAATAGGGCTCGAGAGAGTCATCTAAAGCCGCGGTATAAAGTATCGGCGGTCTACACTGAGGCCGAGGCTGCTAAGACGGGAGGTGTCATTAAATATTGTTTAATGTCTTCGAAGGCCTTCGACATTTCTCTTCCCAAATAAATTTGGCGTCCTTTTTAACTAGTGCCGAGAAAGGTCGACACTACACGACAAGTTTGAGATAAAGCGTCGAAGATATGCCGGCTTCCCTTGAAAAGATCGTAGTTGTTTTAAGGTTTTGGGAGGCGGCATTTCTAAGATAGCTTTAATCTTTTCCGGGTCGATTACAATTCCACGATGTCGGACAACGAATCCTAAGAATTTCCCGGAGGTGACGCCGAAGGCGCATTTTAAGGGATTCATCTTAAGGTTAAATTGTCTTAATCGTTCGAAAACAATTCTCAAATCATACAGGTTGTTTTCCTTTACTTTGCTTTTGATGATCACATCGTCCACATAGCATTCGACTTGATTGTGGATGAGATCATCAAAAATTCTTGTCATCGCTCTCTGATATGTTGCTCCTGTGTTCTTCAGTCCGAATGGCATCCTTTGTGTAGCAATATACTCCGATCGGCGTTCTGAATGCTGTAAGCCTTTCATCTTCTGGAGCCATTTTTATCTGGTTGTATCCTGAAAATCCATCCATGAATGAGAATATTTCATGTGTCGAAGCAATGTCGATCATTAGTTCTGGGATCGGTAGAGGGAATTCATCTTTTGGACATGCCTTGTTTAAATCTACGAAGTCCACACAAATTCGATCTGACCATTCTTCTTTCTGACTGGCACCACATTGGCTAACCAAGACGGGTATTGTTCTTCACGGACAAATTTAGCGTCTTTTAGCTTTTTAACTTCAGCTATGACTTGTTGTTCGATTTCTAGACGCATTCTTCTGGGACCTTGCCTGACTGGAACAGAAGTAGGATCCACTCCGATCTTATGGACTGCGACCTCTGGAGCTAGTCCTGACATCTCGTCGTAGCTCCAAGCAAAACAGTCTTTAAATTCCAATAATAACTTGATCATTTCTTCGGAGTCTTCTTTATTGAGTAAGGAGCTAACAAAGGTAGGTCTAGGCTCTTCGCTAGTACCTAAGTTAACTTCCGTTAACTCATCTATTGTAGATTTAATTTCTTCTTCGAACTCTGGTGGAGCGTCTCCAATTTGTAAATCTTCGAGTTCTTCTGTAGTTTCCATGCGGTTTTCATTGGACTCGCAAGTGACAACCAAGCAAAATTCGGTATCGTCGGCCGATCCTACTCGTGCCGAATCCGAGACCATGCTTTGAATTGGGTGGACGACCGGAGTTATTCCATAATTTTTCAAAATGTTGTGATTGGTCTTTTGTCCATTGTCGAGGTAAGAAACCACGCTGAATTAAATTTTGAACACAGGGAGAGTATCACTCAAAAGGTAATTCCATTAATTCTGATGAAGTGACATCTTCAAATTGTACATTATTTTCAGTTTTGGAGGAAGGAGCACCATGGTAGAATTTGATGGGCTTTGCACCGCCGCTATGTACCTCTTTGACCACCATACCCTCGATCTTATTAGAATGGATCGGGGTTAGGGTCATAGTATGTACATAGTGGTTAATCTTCTTGTACATCGATTTATATTCTTCATTCTTCTCATCTTCGAGAGAGATCTTGAATTGCGGCTTCTTCCGACTTATTGTCGCTGCTTCTTGCTTGATCTCTTTTTCTTCTTCAGAACTGTCTTCCCAATCAACATTAATGGCTGGTTTCATCTATCCAACTGTCCTAACGTCTCTACCACGACCTCTTCCCCGGCCTCGACCTCGGATGCGAGTTGTGGAGAAACCTTCACCATCTCGCCGTAAGGGAGTGGTGAGTGACTGTTGGACTAGAACTTCGGGTTCTTCGTTGTCCCGAACTTTCTTTGCTTCATTCGTTATGGTATCTCTGGAGAAGATTGTTTTCTTCGGAGGTGCATAATAAGCTGCATCTTCATGGATTCCAATTTCATGTACGGAGAATGGTTGTAAGTCACCTTTGATGCACTGTTCCCCTCCCTCGTAGTATTTGATGCACTGATGTAGGGATGATGGTACCATCCTGTTTTCATGTATCCATGGTCGGCCCGATAGAGCGTTGAACGACATTTCCGAATCAATTATGTGAAATTTTGCGGTTGTCTTTGCTAAGTCACCGGTCTTCATTAGTAGTGTTATTGATCCGAGGGCTCTTTCTCCTTTCTGGTTGAACCCTCTTAATAACATTTTGTCGGCTTCGAGCTCGTGAGCATCAATTTCCAAGTATGCTAGTGTTTGAAGACTCATTATATTGATTGATGCTCCTGGATCCACCAATACTCTGGAGAGTGTAAATTTTCCGATTGTAACTGAAATGTACAACGGACGGTTGTGATCTACTGTCCTAAGTAGTAGGTCATTGTTCGTGAAGGTAACACCTCGCTGTTCTTTTAACAAGCAAACCTCATCTAAGGAATCTTCGGCCATTTGAGCCAAGCAAATTTCTGGATCAAGTAATGCCTTGATCAGAGCTTCTCTCATCTCCTTTGATAAGATGAGAGCGTCGTAGATGCTCAGTTTGGCCAGTAGTTTCCTAAGATGGGCTAGCAAGTTATAGTCCACTTTATTTCCATGTGTCTCGGCTTCTTCTCGAATGGGTATTTCTTCTGCTGGGGCTGGTTCTTCTTGAACAACCACACGCTTTCCTTTGTCCTTTGGACCCATTCTTGGAGGTAGAACTCTTCCACTTCTTAAGTTAACTTCGTAATTTCTTCGACTCTAGTATTGAGTTTCTTTGGTGTTTCCTCCTGAATCGGAATGACGGGTTCTTCGGGATTAGCTTCAGAGTCTAAAGGCTCTAACTCTATTGTGACTGGAGCTCCTCGAAACTCGCAGATAGATTCGTTGCTTGTTGAACTCTCGTAGCCTCCTTGATGGATGTCTTCTTCGTCATTGTGATCGTTGAGACTGTGTATGATTTGAGAATTGTCATTTGTATCGAAATCGATGTCCGGATTGTTGCTAGTTACGTAATCGTTAGAAACAGTCAAAACGTAGCCAACGCCATAACCCTTATCATTATAAGATCCCACCGGAGTGAGCGGATAATCATACGAGTCGAGAGGTTTGAGGGATTTTTCCCACGAATGCGAAATAACTATCCTAGGATAAGCGGCCCCTAGCTCTAGCCTTAAGAGCCTCGGTCTTCTCTTCTTCATCAATTTTCTTCTTCTCTTCGATCGTCTCTTGTTGAGGTGGTTCTTCTATCGCAAGTGACGGTGTCGGCTTAACGGGTTTCGAACTGCGAATTGAGGCTCGCACCGAAGCGGTTTGGATGTGATTCAAAATCTTTTCGAAGACCTTGTCGAGCGGTAGTCCACCCATCATCGGTCGCATAGGGATCTATCGGAATAATGAGATCAGTCGAGACAACATTGACGGAACCTCCTTTCTGGGGTTCCTTCATGTACTCCTTCGGGATTGTTATATTCCCTTTTCGAAGGTTGTCGTTGAGCCTAATTTTGAAGGTAATACAATCATCTATCTTGTGTCCAAGCATCCGGTGGTAAGGGCAAAAGTTGGGATCACCTTTCTTGTTAACTTCTTCGGTCTCTTAGGCTACGGCGATTGGAAATCCGGAGTCTTCATCGGATCGCGGAACATTTTTGGTACTGCCTCATTCTTGAACGGGTACTCCCTGCTCAGAAGCTCCCTTAATGTACGTTGCGGACGAGACGGTTGTTCATACTGTTGAGATGACTGATAGTTGGGTCGGGGTTGTTGATAATTCTGTTGAGGTTTCTGCGGTCGCTCGGATGATATTTGTATCGGTTGTTTGCCTTTGTCGACTGCTGCAACAATCCCGGATTTCTTTTCAAAAGTCTTCACAGGCTTTTGCTTGTCTGTCATATCGGCGAAACTTAATTGTTTCACCTCCTCTTGCAAGCTTCTGGCCTTGCTTAACAACTTCTCAAAAGTCTTAATAGTAAATCCCTTGAAGAGAAGTGCTATCGGGACGTGAATGCTCTTAAGTAAGATGCCGACTGCATGTTGTTCTTGTAGTTGTGGCTCACACTTCATACTTAGGTTCCTCCATCGAAGTATGTAATCCACCAAAGTTTCGTTCGGCTTCTGCTTCTCTACCACTAAATCACCTATAGTGATGTGGTGTCGAGCTCCGACAAATCGCTTGATGAAGATGTTCTCTAGTTCGAGAATGTCTTCACCGAACCGTTTGGTAATTCCGCATACCAATCAAAGGCGATCCACGATGAGCTGGCGACAAATTGTACGAAGAGTAATGCATCACTTCCACCGGCATTGCAACAAGCGGCACGAAAGTGTGCAACATCTTGTCGGGGATTCCCGGTTCCATCAAAGGTCTTGAACAGAGGTGGTATGAAGCCTTTTGGGTATTGGACAGCGTCGAATTCTTCAGGGTATGGTCTACCCGTCCGAATGGATGTCCCGCTCTTTGATTGTGTCAAGGCTTCTCGCACCTGCTGTTCCACCAAGCTCTTGATATCCTTTTCCGGAATCATGCTTTGTGTCGCCTCCTTCTTTAGCTGATCATCCCCGTTGACGGACATAATCTCCTTTCCTCCGTCTACAATGTGAATGACCTCTGGGGTGTCTCTCTTTGGGGTTGCACTTGACTCTGGAGAGTGGCTAGGGCTACAACCATCTCTTCCATCCTCTTTGCCATTTGGGCGATCGTATCATCCTTCTCTTGAAGCTGCCTCCTCATTACTTCCGGCTCCTCTCTTTCTGCGGCTGCAGGAGCACCTTGTGAAGCTGACGAAGCTCGTGTTTCGACCA
Organism: Papilionanthe hookeriana x Papilionanthe teres; assembly: GCA_022702705.1. Classification (NCBI taxonomy): domain Eukaryota; kingdom Viridiplantae; phylum Streptophyta; class Magnoliopsida; order Asparagales; family Orchidaceae; genus Papilionanthe; species Papilionanthe hookeriana x Papilionanthe teres. The sequence goes on along the minus strand of CM040439.1, from coordinate 65,495,140 downwards.
TGTTAATTTATGCTTACTCATCATCCATAAACTCTGACGAATCAATCTCATCTCCGAATTTCTCTTCTCTTTCCTTTGCTAATCGTCGAATATCAGTCCTTAACTTTTCCATAGCATCCTCTAGCGGTCCTTTCTGCGCATCCTTGCAGTTGTCGTGTGATAGCTGTCGGGTTCCCTTCTCATGAGTCCCCTTTCTTGCGGTAGCACTTTCTTCGGATTCAAGTCTCCTGACGAGACTTTCCTTTTCGATGCATTGTTTCGATCTTAATTGTCCGGTAGTGGGACGCCGCACCATCCTTCTAGCGGCGGAAGGTCTAGGACCGGATGGTCCGTCGGCCAAATGCGGGAAGGTGGTATCCTCCCTAATCTGTAACCCTGAAACAATGACAGGCGGACTAGCCTTCATCCTTTTATTTGGCTTTTCCGTAACGATGGCAGGTTCTACTCGTGGCCCAAGACGGGATTTGACTGGCACCCGCCCTATCCTTCTTAAAATCTCCGATACATGGCACTTCTCTTTCTTTGATAACTTCTCAATCACAGTCTGTAGTCGGGCAAATGGTGTAATCTTAGCCCTTTTCTTTTTGTTGTCGCTGTAGTATGCGGGTCGAGGTAATGTAGAAACAATCCTGCGGACATTTTCCTCGTCAGCTGCGGTGGAAAGGGGATGGAATCTACTTCCTTCCAAAAGGGGTGTATCTTCAGGCAATGGTATGTATTCAGGTAGTGGTGTGTACTCAGGGATTTCTTCTAAGAAAGCGACTTCAGCAGCTCTGGCCTTCTTGGCAATCTTCCTACTTTTGTTCCTTCTTTGGGTCCATGTTAGTGATGGAATTCTCGAGCTGGACCCGATTTCAAAAACAGAAGGTCTCGCGGGAAGGTACGTACCCTCCACGGTAACGGGTTCACCATAGTTCCGGATTTCCTTCCCCTTTAATTTGGCGAAGCCGGGGTAGGTGCGGAGACGACTAGACCGGTAGGGGTAGAAACCACGGTCCTTCGTGGACGGCGGTACTCCTCTCGGTTGGAATCTTTTGCAGGGGAGGAAACTCTTGAGTTGACCTAAGGTTGAACTCAATTAGCGGCTTCTCAGTTTCAGATACTTTGTTTGTCAACGCGAAAAGGGTAACGTCGGTGATCTTGACATTTGTGTTCTCGAATCCTTGTCCAAATCGGATGATCCCATTGTCGGGCAGCTCATCCTTGTAAACAGCGAAGTCCAGTCCATTGGTGAAGGAGAAAATCGGCTTTGGGGCTTCCATTTGCGGGGTATATTCGATTGTCGATCCCGAGTTATGCTTCTTCTCATCCGGACGAAAAGAAAGGAATCGAAAGAGTCCGAACACATTCTTGTTCATGTATTTATAAGAAGGAGTTATTTGTTAAAAGAGTCATTCATTAGAGGGTTTTTTATTTAGAACGGAATGTTCGAAAGGTGTAGAGAAGGTAATGAATCGATTCGAGTTGGAAAGCAAAGAAAGTCTTATGCGAAGACTTCTAGACTCGAAGGATCGCTCTAAACTAACACTTATTGGGGGTCCACCCCACCTCAGAAATGAGGTAAACGATCTCGGAACCTCTCTGTTTAGGGGTGTCTAAACAGTGGCTCCTAAATCCAAGAGAATGTTGGCTATACTCGTTCAAGGTAGAAATGAACATAGGATTCCAACGGAAAGAAGGGTAGCTTGATCCATTAGGGACATGGATACACTACCGATTTTTGAAAGCAGAATTGTCTGATTAAAAATGGAGAGAGGAATTTTTCCCCAGCGGAGTCGCCAGAAGTTGTCGGCATATTTTTAGGTCGGTGTATTTCATTTTGAAAAGGGGGTCGCCTAACAGAAATTGTCGGCGAATTTTTAATTTAATTTAAATAAATAATTTGAGAAGTAGTATTTGATTTTGAAAATAATTTTAAATTTGAAAATTTTAAGATATAAAATCAAACCGATCTCACATCCCGAATAGTTCACATAAACGAGCACCGCACTACAAACCGTATATCTATCCCTAAGGATAGACACACTGCTTGATAATGGGGATCGATTAGATAAACTAGAAAGGTTTGTGACATCCGTTTGGTCTGCGAACCAATTTTATAAGCCGACAAATTCCCTTGCTTAATATGAAAGCATTAAACAGGGTTTATATTACACGGGTTCTTTAAAAATTCCCTATAAGGGCAAACCCACATAGTTAATTACATCTTAAGTGACGGGAATCACCTAAGAAAACTCTCGATAATAATCGGTAATTTTTCTCTCGAAAATTTCAAAGTTTAAGTTTTCAAAGGATTGAATTTTGGAATTTCGATAGGGAATGGATCAAATTTGGAACATTTTGTTTTGGGAATTCAAAGGAAGAAGGGTAGGAGAAATTACGGATTCGAAGCGAACTTCGGTAATTTCCGACTATCATATTGTTTGGCTTGAATTTAGGAAAGTCCTAATGTTTATTTAGTATTTCAATCTTGCCAATTTTAATTAATTTGGACTTATATTTGTATGATAAAATCATACAAATAGCCCTGAAGATGTGAGGGTTTATGTCGTATCGGACGAATACCTCGGAATCCTAAAACCGGTTAGGACTTAATTTGCAATGCAAATGCCTAACAAAAAGGTTGAGGATTTATGTTGCACTAGGCAAACTACCTCGAAGTCCTATGGCTTGGTTATTTAATTCTAAGAAGGTTTTCTTTGAAGTAGACTCGAGTTTTCTGCGATGACGATGGTCGTCTTTGCCTACCATGCTTCGAGCTCCTTGTTGTTGCAGGGGTTTGGTTATAGAAGTCATAATTCAAGAGATGAGAAAAACGTTTTGGTTTAGAGAGATTTCTTAATTTCCAAGTGTTTTTTATGTTTTATTCAAAACAAATCTTAAAGTTGATTATAACAACACCGGTTAAGATCCCACGGTTTCATCCTTCCGGCATCGTTATTTTTATCGGATTCACTTAGTCCAGATGAATTTGCTAAACTCAACTGAATGAGTTTCACACTTTCATTTAGACAGTGGGAAATCCCGTTAGCAACACGTAGGTTACATCATCAGAGGTATTCCAGATCATCCAACAAGACATTTTAATTTAGTTGTAATTGTAGTTTTGTGTTACTGTTTGTGATTAAATTTTGAGTTGTTTTATATTTTGAAATATTGTGGCGGTGAATTTTATCTTGTAATGATTTTTAATTTAGTTTTGGTTTCGGTTTTAGGGACTATCCTAAAGGTGTGGGTTTTCATGCAACGAGTTGTTTATCATGCAAGAAAAGTAAAGTGCATTTGCAATTAAATAAATAGCAATAAGGTAAATTGCAAGAAAGTAAATTGCGATAAAATAAAAGCGTACTGGACGGTCTTCCCGTCATCCAAGTTGCACTTAAACAAAATTTAGAATATTTAAGCAAGTTCCTAGGTAAAGGCTAAGGGAAGGGTTATGGTTTTCTACCAAATTCCTAATCCTATAGCTAGTCATCTCCTATGACGTCTAGGTTCTTGTGTTTTGGTTTGAGGACGATTTTCTTCATCGAAGAATAATTAAGTTCGATTGTTCTTATAAGTATCCTATCATATTGAGGAAGTGTTTAAGAAGAATCTTAAACATCTTTTCAATACTTGATAGGATTGTTTTAAGTCCAAATGGATTTAATTATACAAATGAATTAATCGTCCGAGAATTTCAAGTTTTGTTGTTATCTTGCTCAATGAACTAGAACATTTGAATATCCTATAAGTGAAGTAACATTTCATTTAATGTTCTGTTTAAGAGTTATGGTAACTAAAGCATTCGAGGGCAAAATGGTATTCAAATGGTTTGTGATTTAATTTAATCTTAGTTTACGGGTTTAAATTTGGAATAGTGTTCAAGTTGCTTTATATTTAATTTCTTCATGTCTTAGGTGATGTTATTTTTAATTCAATTTAATTTAACTTTAATTTATTTTGATTTGGTTTAGCTTCAATTTTAATTTAAATTAATGTTAATTTTAACTTGATTTTATTTTTTTAATTTTAATTTAATTTAATTTAATTTAATTTAATATGATTTAATTTAATTTAATTTAATTTAATTTAATTATTATTTTTTTAATTTAATTTTATTTAATTAATTTAATTTAATTTTAATTAAATTTAATTCAATTTAATTTAATTTGTTCAATTTAATTTAATTTAATTTAATTTATTTGATTTAATTTAATTTAAATTAATTTAATTTGTTTGATTTAATTTAATTTAATCTTTAATTTAATTTTATTTTTTAATTTTAATTTAATTGAAAATTAAAAAAGAGTTTAATAATTTGACTTTTAATTTAATTTTAATGATTAAGTCCTTTAACATTTTAAAACTTAAATTTGAATTATCATTTTAATTGGAGATTAAATATTATTGAGATGATGAATTTAGGGATTTTTAAATTAAAGAATAAATCTCTTCTTAAAAATATCCCTATTTAATAATTCCAACTTTATTATTCTTCCAAATTTAATCAATTATTTAATTAAGGTTTATTTTAATTATTTTTAAATTGTTTAATAGTTTTCTACCCTTTAATTATTTAAATTTCAATCATCCAAATCAGATTAAGATCAAATATTTTACTTTTTAATTTTATTAAACCTAAAGTTTTTATTAAGGGTTAAAATTTCAATTACCACTTTGCCCTTCAAGCTTAATAATTTCATAACTCACTAGCTTAAATGAACTTGAAATTTTTATGTGACTTCACTCACATGCCAATAAAGACATGAGAGGAGAAAATGTGATTTTTCTATATTTAATTTATTTATGTAATTATTTTTGGTAGAAAATAGGGATTTCCAAGGAAAATTTAATAATATGACCAAGGAAAAGTTTCTGTCCTTAAGAAAATTATGGAACATTTTTAATGACCAAAGGACCACTTGGACCAATTTTGGTGATTTTTTGAATTATATTATTTTTATTATGATTATTTTAAGTTTTGGAGTATTAATTAATTTAAAAATAAAATAAAGGTTAAAAAATGGATTTTCTATTTTTCAAAAATCTCTCTGATATCAAGGAAATCAGAGAATCAATATTTACAATTTTCTGATTTTTCTTTGATTTATCAGAATTATTTTAGTGGAAATGCTAAAAAAATATATTTTTTTTAATTTTAAAATTACCTTAGGGCTTTAAAATTTAATATCTCATCAAATAGACCTAAGAAAAATATGGGGTTTGTTCCTAAGTGATTAAAATTCAAAATGTGACATTTTGGTGAATTTTATTATTTTTGTGATTTTTATTATTTTTTAATTATTAAAATATTAAAATAATACAAAAAAATCAACTTTTTTAGAAAATTGAAATTTTAATTTTCTTAAATTCCCCTAATATCAGAGAGGCTCCAAAACCAATTTGGTGAATTTTTGAAAAGTATTTTGAAAGTTATGAATTTTTTAAAGTTCAAATTGACTAAATGGCTTAATCAACCGATTTAGTAGGGCTAACCAAGTCCAATTGACTTCAAATTTTTATGGTGGGTTCCTCTAATCCTAAAGGTCAGTGGAGAATTGATTTCAAGTCAATTTGATATATGATTAGCTCTAATTAATTAAGGAGCTATTTTGGGTGTTTAAGCCAATTAGGGCTATTTTAAATAAATTAATTCAAAATCTATTTTTCATAGGGTCTTCTGGTCATAAGAAACATCACCAAATTTTTCTAGAATTTATTTCACAACATGCTAATTATTAAATTTAAAATACTCAAAACAGCAACATGAATTTGAAAAATCAATAACTTCTCATAGGGATGGCCTCTGACCTTGGAAAATTCAGGGAATGTTCCCAAGTTCAGAGGCTTCAAAAGCCCTATGGTCTCATGCCATGGTGAATTTCCTACATGCATGGAAAATTAAAATAATGCAGAGGGGAAATAAATCATTAAAAATAAAATACTTGATGAAATTAAATGATTTCTTTTCCACATTATTCTCCTATATTCACTGAGCAAGAGGGTATTTTTAATTTATTTTTCTAATTTTTCTACACAGAGTTATGGATTTTTGAAGTTTAGGGAATTAAATAAATAAGAAAATACCCTAATTTTCTATTTATCCACGCGGCGCCGCGTCAACCTCGGCAGCTCCGAAACGCCGCGTGGCGCTCTCTGATTCGACGCCGCCATCCGACTCAGCACTCCGGGGGCCCGCTGTGTCGTTCCGTCTCCTCATCCGGCGTGATCCTGGCCGTCCGTCCGCGCGTGTATTAAATGAACGGCATCCGTTCATCATCCCCAAGCGTCCTCACCCGAGAGCCGTCCACACTAAATCCCCAATATCTCGCTCGATACTTAACGGATTTTTGTGTTCTTGTGCTCTATGGATTCGTCTTGAAAAGACGAACACATCTATACGGTGATCATGCATTGAAATTAAAGCATTTGAAATGGAGAATCTCCAGAAGCTCTGGATGAAGAATTAGCTCATAACTTTGCTCAGAGAAGTGTGGCTTCAATCTGAGGGTTGTGTCACCTTCAATTAGATCCCATCAAGCTCCAGATGAAGTCTCCGGTGCTAGTGAATTGCCTAGCTATGAAAGTGACCACGAGTCGATCACAAAGCTTGGAGGGCTGGAACAAGCTGGGTGGCTCGGAGATGGGGCTTTCGGTGGGAAACTCTCCTCTTGGTCCGGTGAAGGTGTAGGACCGGTCGATTTATGGATTGGCTCACTGTGGCAAAGTGTCCTGGTTTTGGGTGAAATTTCAATTGAGAAATTGGATTCTGCTGGTGGGGATTAGGGCAAATTGACACTGGGGATCAACTGCTCTAAGTATGGAGTAGGGTTTGGAACAATTTTGTCAGAGTTTCGGCAAGGTTTGTGCAACTCTTTTCCATGGCCGTGAGGGGGTCGGGTTTAAATAGAGGTGGCTGGAGAGCCTCGCGGGGATGGCGAGGGTTGGGATTAGCTGCTCGCAGGCATGGGAAGAACGGCCATGGTGGCCATTGGGCATGGGGCGGCTCGGCGAGGTGGAATTCCAAAGTTTGGCTCCTCCCGAGGTCTCGGCCATGGTGTTTTACGGCGACACAGTGGTCGGCCGGCCGAGCACTGGTCACCATCTTGTTCGGGTGGGTCGGGGCTGGGGTTTAGTGTAGGCGATTAGCAAATGCCATGTGTAAAAGGCTTGGATTAGAATGGTATGAGAGAAGGCTCATTTGGGCTCAAATTGGTCAACCCATCCCTTTGGGCTAGGTGCACCACCCAAGGCTTGGTTTAGGTTGAAGAGAAAGTGATTTGGCTCGGCATAATCAGTGAGGGTCAAGTCACCATCCAAGCACGATTAGGCATAAGCATGGTTAAGGGAATCATGGGAGTGGTTAATCACCTTTAGGAATTAAGGAAAGAGTCTCCTCCTTTTGCCCAAAATGGCATGGTGACATGTAAAGAGGCTCTCATGGCTTCCATGTGGCTCATGCATGGCTTCATGGCTCATCTTTGGCTTGGGAAAAGTTAAGTCGATTTCATGGAAATGGATTTAAGAAAATTTTGGTATTTTGATGGGAATTTGTATGGGGCTTAATTTGGAATGGCTTCATGATGAGTTTTTGAAACTTAGGGATTGATTTTAATTAAGGGTATGATGAGAAGAATTTGTCATATGGGCTTTAGCATGAAGTTTGGGCTTTTAGGAAGGTTTAAGAAAATGGGCTTTTGGTTTAAAAAAAAATTTATGGATGGGAATTTTGTGAAGGATTGGGCCAAACAAATGTTGGGTTTAGTTCATGGATGTGTCATGAGTGATTTGAAGCAAGTTGGGAGTGATTTGGGTTTGAATTGGGTTGAATTTGGGCTTCCTTGGTGAATGGGCCAATATAGGTCAAATTGGGTTAACTTGGGCCAATGTTGGGCTAGGGTTGAAATTAATGTAAAATAAATGTTGGGAAATGTTTATGGGAGTGTTTCAAAGAGGTTTTGGCTTTGGTTGGGTTTTGATTTTGAGGTTTGGGCTTATTTGGGTTAGGTTTGGGTTTAGGTCAAAATTGGGCCTTTTAGCTTTGGGTTGAATTTGAGTGGGGTTTGGGTCTAAATTTTGGGCAAATCATGTTAGTGTTTTGTTTGTGGGAATTTTAAGGAAGATTTAGAAAAGATTTGGGGTTAATTGGAGTTGAATTGGGTTAGTTTGGGTTAGGTTTGGGTCATGGGTCCAAATTGGGCTTTAAGGCCAAAAGTGAAATTGGATCCAAATGTCAATCAAATTGGAATTGGGTTTAGTCTAGATTGGTGTTGTGAATGTTGAATTGAAGTTTAGAATTGAATTGCACCAGAATTTGGGTCAATTGGGTAGGTTTGGTTTGACATTGGGTTCACTTAGGGTTAAAATGGGTCAAATTGGGGGTTTTGACAAAAGTAGGGTAAATTGACAAAATTGGCCCATGGTGTAGTTGAACAAAATGAAATTGGGAATATTTGGGATTTTCTGGAATTTTTTGGGAATTTTCTGAATTTTGGGATTTTTGGGTCAAGAGGGGTATTTTGGGTATTTGGAGGGTATTGGGAGGTATTTTTGGAATTTTTGATATTTTTGGCTATGAATGATCAATTTGAGTAATGTAGAAATGTTTGGGGTTGATTTTGGGGAATTTTGGGTGATTTGGAAATTTTGGGTGATTTGGAAATTTTGGAGGATTTCAAGGGTTTCGGGTAGGCTAAGCGGGTGTAGGGTCCCGGGGGTCAAAAATTGAAAATTTAGAAAATTGAAGATTGGGTAAATGTGAATGGAATGAAATCATTTTGGTTGAGCCATGATGCCATATCAAGCCCACATGAGCCATGAAGGGACTCATTTGAGGCATCCACTATGTTGTTCCTAACCCTCTTAGCCAAGGGCTTAGGGGTTAAGGACCATCCATGTGAGTCACCTACATGAGTCAGGAGGTCAAGTTGGGTGTAGGTGTGTGAAGGTGTAGTGTATAAATGTAGTGTATGTGTAAGTCAGCCCCTTCACCAGACCAGGCCACCCAGGGCAGTCCTAAGGCCAAAGAGTCCTATAGGAACTCATCCTTTAAACTTCCACATTTTATTTTCAACCCTCTAGGTGATTAGGGGTCTACAATCAAGTTTGTGGAGTTTGCAGGGAGTTAAGAAGTGGTTTGAGTTTCTAAGTGGTGGGTCCCAATTCTAATCCTCTAAGATAGTCAAAGGAAAAGCCCAAGGCTAGATCCTAAGTACTAAAAAGAAGAAGAGAAAACCTCATCAAAAATGAGGTCAACAGTGCAGAGAGTAAATAAATTATTAAAAATAAAATACTTGATGAAATGACTTGATTTCTTTTCCACATTATTCTCCTCTGTTCACTGAGCAAGAGGGTATTTTTATATTATTTTTAGGATTTTTTACACAAATTTATGCATTTTTGAAGTTCTGGGTATTTAATAAATAAGAAAAATCCCTATTTATCTACTTATCCACGCGGCGCCACGCAATCCTCGGCAGCTCCGAACGCCCACGCGGCGCATTCTTATTCGACGCCGCCATCCGACTCAGCGCTCCAGGGGCCCGCGGTTCATGTACCATTGCGCTGTCCGGCTCGATCTCGACCGTCCGCTCGATACACGCTCGATCCGACGGCTCTTGGTCATCGTCTACGACTGGTGTGAACCCGTGACCGTCCACACTAAAACCCTAAGAACTCACTCGATTCTCAACGGATTTTTGTGTTCTTATGCTCTATGGATTCGTCTTGAAGAGACGAACACATCCATATAGTAAACATGCATTGAAATTAAGGCATTTGAAATAGAGAATCTCCAAAAGCTCGGAAGAAGAGAGAGTTCATACCTTTCCTCAGAGAAGTGAAGCTTCGATCTGAGAGTTGTGTCACGTTCGATTGGGTCCAAGCAAGCTCCAGATGAAGTCCCTTAGCCTGGTGAATTGCCTAGGTACAAAAGTGACCACAGCCGATCACAAAGCTTGGAGGCTGGAGCAATTGGGTGGCCTGGAGAGGGGGCTTTCACTTGGGAACTTCTCCTCTTGGTCTGGTGAAGGTGTAGGACCAATCAATTTGGAGATTGGCTCACTGTGGTGAAGTGTCCTGGTTTTAAGCTTGAATTTCAACTCTGAAATTGAGCTCAAGGAGAGGAAATGGCAGGGGGATTTCAGTGGGGATCAAGTTCTCCAGGTGTGGGGAAGAGTCTGGAATGATTTTTGCAGAGTTTCTGTGTGATTTGTTCCAGCACCTCTACCATGGCCGAGAGAGGTGGTATTTAAATAGAGCTGGCTGGAGGCTCTCCCAGGGGGAGTTAGGGGTTGGGATCAGCTACTCTGGTGAGGAGAAGAACAGTCATGGTGGCCATTAGGCATGGGGCAACTCAGCAAGGGAGAATTTCAATGTTGGCTCACATGGGAGCTCTCGGGTGTGGTGTTTTCTGGCGATCCAGGCGGTTGGCCAGCAGGCACGGGTCACCCTCAGGTTCAGGTGAGTCAGGGCTGGGGTTTTGTGTATTCAATTGGCAAATGCCATGTGTAAAGGGCTTGGATTAAAATGGCATAGGGGAGAGGCCATTTTGGCTTGATTTGGTCCAAGCTATAATTTTGGGTTAGGTTCACCTCCCCATGACCTGGTTTTAGGCTGGGGGAATGAGTTAGGTTAAGAAGTCAAAGGTGGTGAGGTCCCTTTCTAAGAATATTTAAATTAGATTTCGGTTTAAGGGAGACATGATTAAGGCTAATGAACTTTAGGAATCATGGAAAGAGCCTCCTTCCTTTTTTATCTTGGGTATGGTCATATGTCAACAACTCACATGGCTTGCATGTGGCTCAAGAATGGCTTCATGGCTCACCTTTGGCTTGGGAAAAAGTTTGGTCAATTTCATGAAAAAGAGTTTTAGAAATTTTGGTAATTTAGGGTTGATTTGATTGGATTTGGCATATGGCTTGATTTGAAATTATTTCATTATGGATTTAGAACTTAAGGGATGGTTTTATCAAATGGATGATGATAGAGGATTGTCATGTGGGCTTTAAGATGGATTTTGGGCTTTTTGAAATCATTTTGGATGGGCTTTTAAAGTGGTTTAAAAAGGTGGGCTTTAGGCTTAAAAATAAATTTATGGATGGTTTGGGGATGTGTCATGAGTGATTTGAAGCAAGTTTGAGGTGGTTTGGAATTGGATTAGGTCTAATTTGGGTCTCTTTGGTAATAGAGTCCAAATGGGTCAAAATGAGCTATCTTGGGCTAAAGTTGGACTAATATTGAAATTGATGTAAAATTAATGTTGTGAAATGTTTATGGGGGTGTTACAAATAGGTTTCAACTTTGGTTGGGTTTTGATTTTGGGATTTGGGCCCATTTGGGTTTGGTTTGGGTGTAGGCCCATTTAAGGAATTTTGGGTTTGGGTTGAAATTGAGTAAGGTTTAGGTCCAAATTTTGGGCAAATCATATTAGTGTTTTGTTTGTGGGGATTCTAGGAAGGTTTTAGAAAAGATTTGGGTCAAATTGGGATTGAATTGGGTTAGTTTGAGCTAGGTTTAGGTCATGGGCCAAAATTAGGCCTTAAGCTTTTAAAATGAAATTGGGTTCAAATGCCAATCAAATTGGGCTTGAATTTGGTCTAGATTGATATTGAGGATATTGAATTGAAGTTTAGAATTGAATTGGACCAAAATTTAGACCAATTGGGGTGATTAGGTTTGACATTGGGTTCATTTGGGCTTAAAATGGGCTAAATTGGGGGCTTTCGTAAAAGTGGGGTAAATTGACAAAATTGGCCCGTGGTGTAGTTGAACAAAATGAAATTGAGAATATTTAGGATTTTCTGGGATTTTCTAGGAATTTTCTGAATTTTTGGATTTTTTGGGTCAAGAGTGGCATTTTGGTAATTTGGAGGGTATTGGGGGTATTTTTAGAAATTTTGGTATTTTTGGTTGGAGATAGTCAATTTGAGTGGGGGAAATTGTTTAGGATTGATTCTGAGGACTTTTGGGTGATTTGGAGATTTTGGAAAATTTGGGCAATTTAAAGGGCTTTTGGTAGGTTTGATGGGTGTAGGGTCCCCGGGGTCAAAAATTGAAATTTTGGAAGAATGAAGGTTGATCAAATATGAGTGAAATGGAATCACTTTGGTTGAGACATGAAGTCATATTAAGCCCATATGAGCCATGAGAGGACTCATTGGAGGCATTCATCTATGTTGTTCCTAACCCTCTTAACCGGGGGCTTAGGGGTTAAGGTCCATCCATATGAATTACCTACATGAGTCAGGGAGTCAAGTTGGGTAAGGTGTGGTTTTAGGATTTGGATTGTGTGTGTGAGAGTGTAGAGTGTGAGTGTAGTGAGTGTGTAAGTTAACCCTCACCAGACCAGGCCACCCAGGGTAGTCCTAAGGCCAAAGAGTCCTATAGGGAACTCATCCTTTAAACCTTCACATTTAATTTCAACCCTCTAGGTGATTAGGGGTCTACAATCAAGTTTGTGGGGTTTGCAGGGAGTCAAGAAGTGGTTTAAATTTCTAAGGGGTAGGTTCCATTTCTATTCCTCTAAGATTAGTCAAAGGAAATGTCGAAGGCTAGATTATAAGTACTAAAGAGAAAAGCAAAAGACCTCATCAAAAATGAGGTCAACAAATGGACCCCCAATAGGTGTGGTGTGCTAACCAAGCATACCGCGCGTATTGGCATTGACCGAAGAGATCAAAAAAACCAACATTATTTGCATTGGCATCAAGTTTTTGGCATCGTTGTAAAGAAAGAGATATCATTATAAATAAGTATAAATTAATATATAAAACGTAAGCATAAATATCAAGGATCAGGGTCTATCCCACTTTAGAATTTAAAGATTCCAGAAACTCTCAGTCTAATAATGATTAAACAGAAGGTTCTAGAATCATTGGAGTAGTCAATTATACCTGCTCAAGAAAGAAAATAATAAGGTATATCAACAGAAGGATAGTAGTCTGGCCCATGAGGGACATGGAAGCACAACCAATGTATGAAGACAAAACCACCTGATTAAAGATGAAGAGAAGAATTAATCCCCAATAGAGTCGACATAATCTGTTGGTTGATTTTTTGAAACATTTAGTATATATATATAATCTTGGTTTCTAATAAAAACATCTCAATTTTGAAAAATGAGATCAGATTTATCTCATTCATTTAATAGTTTAAATAATTGAGCACAATACCATAAGTAATGCACCACCATGAGAGATAAACATATTATTTATTAGTGGGTTCGACCAATTCAACAACAACAACAAAGCCTTAATCCCACTAAATGGAGTTGGCTGCATGAATCATTTTTCTGCATTACGTCTTATTTAGTGTCATATTTTCATTTAATTCTAATAAATTAAGATCATTTTTTCATACAATAAGCCCAAGTCTTCCTAGGTGTACCTCTGCCTTTCTTAACATAAGTCGAATGTAAAACATACTCTCCTAATTGGATCATCAGATGGTCGACGTTTAATGTAACCAAACCTTTTAAGGTGACTCTCTAATATTGTTTTTCACTGGAGCTACACCAACCCTATCACGTATATGTTCATTTTGTATTTTTTCTCTAAGTGTAAGGGCACTCATTTGCCTAATCATTCTCATCTCCATAACACTTAACTTAGTATTATGCTTCTCTTTTAAAGGCCAACATTTAACACCATAGAGGATTGCATGTCTCACCACCATCTTATAAAATTTATCTTTCAATCTAAGAGGCACTTTTCTATCACAAAATTGGCCCGAAGCATCCCTCCACTTCAACCAACCAACTTGAATTATGTTATTAACATCCCCATCTATATCACCATCACTTTGAACAATAAACCCAAGATATCTAAATCGATCACACCTTTTAATAATTTGATCACCCAAAGTTACACTTCTGTCGCTAGAGCTACTATCACTAAATTTACATTCCATGTATTCAAATTTATTTCTACAAATATGAAGGCTTTTAGACTCCAATGTAGACCTCCAAAATTCAAATTTTTTCTGGGCTTTTTATCTCGACTTATCCACGAGAAGATATCATCAGTAAAAAACATACACCAAGGTACATCCTCTTGTAAATTTCTAGTAAGGCCATCCATAACCAAAGCAAAAAGATATGGGCTTAAACCTGATCACTGATGTAAACCAACAGAAATAAGAACATATTTGGTTAATCTCCCTTTAGCTCGAACACAAGTAATAACTCTAGTATACATATCTTTAATGACTTGAATATAAGTCATATCAACACCTTTCATCTCAAGGACTCTCCAAAGGATATCTCATGGAACCTTACTGTAAGCTTTTTCTAAATCATTAAAAATCAAATGTAGATCCTCCTTATCATCTTTATACTTCTCCATCAAACCTCTCAATAAATGTATAACTTCCATAGTTGGCCTGCCCGACATAAATCCAAATTGATAATGAGAAATCTTGGTAATATGTCTTAACCTATGTTTAATTACCCTCTCCCATAATTTTAAAGTATGAGACATCAATATAATTCCTCTATAATTTGCACACTCTTGTGCTTCCACTTTATTCTTAAAAATTGGGACCAAAATACTCTTCCTCTACTCCTCAGGCATCTTTTAGTTTTTAAATAATATTAAAAAGTTTAGTAAGCCAAGAAATTCCAAAATCTCATAAATATTTTCACACTTTAATTGAGATATCATCAGATCCTATAGACTTTCTACTCTTGGTTTTCTTTAAAGCCTCCTCAACTTCTTTTTTACTAATGTGATGGTAAAAATGGAACGTTTTATTATAATTAACCATATTAAAATCACTTAGGGAGATCGTATTTTTAGAAACTTCATTAAAAAATTTATCAAAATAACTCACCACCTATGTTGAATATCTTTTTCTAAGAAAGCACTTTTTGATTTTCATCTTTAATACATCTACTTGAGTTAAAACTGTACTTTTCTTTTCTCTTTTTTTGGCTAGTTTATACCAATAATTTTTACCCTTCTTAGTACTAATTGTTATAAAGATCACTAAAAGCAGAGTTTTTAACATCACAGATTTTTCTTTTAGACTCCATGTGGGTCGTTTTATATTTTTCCCAGTTCTCTAAGCTTTTATTGTTAAACAAATTTTTATAATATAACTTCTTATATTTTATCTTTTATTGCACATTGTTATTCCACCACCAACTATTTTTTTATAGAAACTTTTTCTTTTTATTCTCCAAGTACATCTTTTGTCATTTGTTTAATAGTATTTTCACTTTTTTCAACATAGCAATTTCTTCTTCATGAACATCCCAAATTTTTAAATCTTAAATTTACTCATAAAAACAATTTTTTTTATCTTTTAGATACCCCCATCTGATTCTACGATGATGAATCCTAGTATTCTTTGTTTCACAACTCTTTATCTTAAAATCTAGAACTAATGATCGATGTTGGGTTCTTAAATCATCACTTGGAATGTTCTTAAAATCCTTACAATCTTAACATCTCTTCTTCTCATAAGAAAATGATCAATTTGTGTTTTATTAGAAATATTCTTATAAGTAATAAGATACTCATCTATTTTTTTGAATAAAGTTTTAGTACTAACCAAATATATGTTAAGACAAAATCTAATATGTCTCTATCTTCTACTTTAATCACTCTATAACCATAGCCACCATGAATATTTCTGAAATCTTCTACTACTCTACCGACATGTCCATTTAAATCTCTTCCAATTAAAATTCTTTCTTCAAGAGGTATCAAGAGTATTAATTCTTCTAAGTCATTCCAGAATTTATCTTTAGAGCCTATATCTAAACCTACTTGAGAAGCATAACACTTATAATATTAAAAATCTTAGTATTAATAATAATTATAATTGCTATAATTCTATCTCCAGCTCTATTAATTTTTACAACATTATCTTTCAAATTCTTATCTATAATTACACCTACAACATTTCTAGTGCGAGTCTTACTAGAATACCAAAGTTTAACACCTAAGTTATCAATCTCCTTAGCTTTTTCTCCAACGCATTTTGTTTCTTGAATAGTAAGATATTTATTTTTTGATGAATCATAATATCAACTAATTATATTAATATTCCATTGAGAGTACCTATTCAAAATCCTATCTGAATGCTAATATCATGGACTAACTTTTTTACCCGCATCTGTCCGTAATGTTGGAACCCTTACTTATTCGACACTACAACTGGGAGCTGGTGTAGCGGACCTTACACACTTTCCACTGTATTTAGACCATATAACGCGTAGATTCTAAGAGACGCCCTAGCACTTGCACAATGATTAAAAAGATTCATGTCATGTTTTTTTCGACAAATTTTATGCTGGTTGTCGACTACCTAACACAACCCTTCACTTTTCACATCCGGGATCGAACAATTAAATTAAAAAAATTATGACATCCAATTAGTCTAAAAAATTTGTGACCGATGATTCTTCTATCTAGTGTAATGATTAGATAGGATTTATATTATACGAGTTCCTAATTCCTTACAGGGGCAATCCTCGATAGTTAATTACAACTTAAGCAGCTAAAGTCACTTAAAAAACTCTCGATTAAGATCGTAGGTTTCATCTTCAAGAACTCAAAGTTTAGTTATCAAATTGGGCATTGGAAAATCAAGTGGGAATGGCTCAAGTTGGAATAGTTATTTTTAGAATCCAAAAGAGCGAAAAGGTAGGGGATGTCACAAATTATGAGGGGGACCTCAATGACTTCCCAAACTATCATACTATTTGGATTTATTTGAATGTTATTCCTTCCAATTTTTTAAAATATTAGGGCATGCTTTTGTATAATATATTATCATGCAAATTGCTTAGGAAAATAGGAGGACATATGTCCTACCAAACGAACAACCTCAGAATCCTAAAAATAGTGTGACGATTTACATCAACCTCGAAGCCCTAAGGGCTTATGTTGTTTAAGACTACGGAAAGTTTAGTTGAGGAACGTCATTCACATTGTTGTTCTATCTTAGTTGCTATCTGAAGTTGTCTTTCATCCATTTACGTACATGTCTTGCTTCCTAGACAGCTAGCTTCAAGCTCTTTACTTGTGATAGTTTTGGGCTTTAAGAAGCGTGTTCAAACTAGCGATTATTCGTTATTGTTGGATCGCATAGTTTTACTATAGGGTTCCTCCTAAAAAGGCGGCCTACTATCCTCTACTCTAGGGGTCTTTTATAGGTATAATAGATTATACATAAATAAAATATATTTAACAAAAGATTGTAAAGAAAGTGCAGTAAAAGAGAAAGTAGTTGAGCATACCTGTTGTCTTTGACGATGCTGCTTGTTGACCTCATTTTTGATGAGGTCTTTTTCTCCTCTCTTTAGTACTTAGGATCTTGCCTTAGGCTTTTCCTTTGACTAATCTTAGAGGACTAAAAGTGGAACCCACCCTTTAGAAGTTCAAACACCTCTTAACTCCCTGCAAACCCCACAAGCTTGATTATAGACCCCTAATCACCTAGAGGGTTGAAATCAAATGTGGAGGTTTAAAGATGAGTTCCTATGGGACTTCTTGGCCTTAGGAATACCACTGGATGGTGCAGTCGCAGTGAGGGTTGACTTGCACATACACTACACTCTCACACACATTCCAAGTTCTAAAACCATTCACACCCAACTTGACTTCCTGACTCATGTAGGTAATTCACATGGATGGTCCTTAACCCCTAAGCCTCTGGCTAAGAGGGTTAGGAACAACATAGTGAATGCCTCAAATGAGTCCTCTCATGGCTCATATGGGCTTAATATGTCTTCATGGCTCAACCAAAGTGATTCCATTCTACTCAAATTTGATCAATCTTAATTTTTCCAAAATTTCAATTTTTTACCCCCGGGGCCCTACACCTACTAAACCTACCAAAAACCCTTGAAACTATCCAAAATCTACAAAATCACCT
Organism: Papilionanthe hookeriana x Papilionanthe teres; assembly: GCA_022702705.1. Lineage (NCBI taxonomy): Eukaryota > Viridiplantae > Streptophyta > Magnoliopsida > Asparagales > Orchidaceae > Papilionanthe > Papilionanthe hookeriana x Papilionanthe teres. The sequence continues at coordinate 65,477,275 of CM040439.1, read as the reverse complement.
AAATTACCCAAAATTCCTTAAAATCAATCCTAAACATTTCCCCCACTCAAATTGATCATCCATAGCCAAAAATACCAAAAATTCCAAAAGTACCCCCCAATACTCTTCAAATACCCAAACTGCCCTTCTTAGCCCAAAAATCCAAAAATTTAGAAAATTCTCAAAAAATTCCAAAAAATCCAAAATATTCCCAGTTATATTTTGTTCAACTACACCATGGGCTAATTTGGTCAATTTACCCCACTTTTACTAAAACCCCCAATTTAGCCCATTTTAAACCCAAGTGAACCCAATGTCAAACCAAACCACCCCAATTGACCTCAATTTTGGTCTAATTCAATTCTAAACTTCAAATAAACATCCCCAATATCAATTTAGACCAAATAAAAGTCCAATTTGATTGACATTTGGGCCCAATTTTAATTTGAGGCCTAAGGCCCAATTTTGGCCCATGACCTAAACCTAGCTCAAACCCACCCAATTCAACTCCAATTGACCCCAAATCTTTTCTAAAACCTTCCTAACACCCCCATAAACAAAAAAAATAACTTGATTTGCCCAAAATTTGAACCTAAACTCCACCCAAACCTAACCCAAAACCAAAATCTCTTAAATTGACCTAAGCCCAAACCTAACCCAAATGGGCCCAAATCCCAAAATCAAAGCCCAACCAAAGTTGAAAACTCTTTGTGACATTCCTATAAATATTTCTCAACATTAATTTTACATCAAATCCAACTTTAACCCAACCTTAACCCAAGTTAACCCAATTTGTCTCACTTTGGCCCCTTTACCAAAAGTCCCAAATTAAACCCAATTCAACTCCAAATTATTCCAAACCAATTCCAAATCATTCATGACACATCCCTAAACTAAACCCAACACTTGTTTGGCCCAAGCCTTTACCAAACTTGCATCCTAAAATCCATTTTAAAACACAAAAGCCCATCCATTTTAAAATCCAAAAGCCCACTTCCCTAATCCATTTTAAAAGCCCATCTTCACTAAATTTTAAAGGCCCAAACTTCATGCTAAAGCCCATATGACATTCTTTTCATCACCCCATTAATTGATATCATCCCTTAAGTTCTAAATCAATCATCAAATAATCCTAAATTAGGCCTCATGCCAAAATCACCCATAAATCCCAAAAATTTAAAACCTTCTTTCATGTAAATGACCAAGCTTTGTCCCAAGCCACATGGAGCCATGAGCAAGCCATTTACAAGCCATATGAAGCCATGGAAGGTTTGACATGTGACCAAGCCATTAATGGCAAAAGGAGGGCCCCCTTTCTTAATCCTTCATTAAGCCTTTTTAACCATAACCATGTCACACACTAAACCAAGTTTAACCACCTCACCATGGATGGAAACTTCACCACTCCATGGCAGCTGACCCAACTGATCCCCCTGGCCCAAAATCAGACCATGGGAAGGTGAACCAAGCCCAAATACATGGGTTGACCAAATTGAACCCAAAATGAGCCTCTCCCCATTCCATTTCAATTCAGCCCTTTTACACATGTCAAACGCCAATTGCTTGCACCAAACCCCAGCCACGACCTCAGCTGGTCGAGATGGTGACCCATGCTCGGCGGAGCCGGCCACTGAGCCGTCGGAAAACACCATGGCCGAGAGCTCCATGTGAGCCAAACTTTTCAATTCTCCCTTGCTGACTTGTCTCAACCCAATTGAGCACCATGGCTATTCTTCTCTTGCATGGAGCAGCTGATCCCAAGCCCTAACTCCCCCTGTGAGGCCCTCCATCCATGCCTATTTAAACACCACCTCCTCTCGGCCATGAGAGGTGCTGAACAAAAACTTAACAAAACTCTGCCAAAATTGCTCCAGGACCTTTTCCCAACCTAGAGCAATTGATCCCCGTGTCCATTTGCCCTAATCCCCATCAACGAGCCCAATTTCTCGGTAAAAAATTCACACAAAAACCGGGACACTTCACCACGATGAGCCGATCTCGAAATTGATTGACTCTACAACTTCACCAGACCAAGAGGAGAAGTTCCCCAGCAAAAGCCCCCTCACCATGCCAGTCATTGCTTCCAGCCTCTAAGCTTTGTGATCGGCCTTGGTCACTTTCGTACCTAGGCATTTTCCCAGAGCAAGAGACTAGCTTGCTTGGACTCAATCGAAGGTGACACAACTCTCAGATTGAAGCTTCACTTCTCTGAGCAAAGGTATGAACTCACTCTTCCTCCCTAGCTTCTGGAGATTCTCCATTTTGTTTGAGTCGATTTCAATGCATGTTTACTGTATGGATGTATTCGTCTCTTCAAGATGAATCCATAGAGCATAAGAACACAAAAATTTGTTGAGAATCGAGTGAGTTCTTAGGGTTTTAGTGTGGACAGTCACGGGTGCACACCAGTCGTAGATGATGACCAGGAGCTGTTGGATCGTTCGTGTATCGAGCGAACGGTCGAGATCAAGCCGGACAACGCAATGGTACGTGAATGACGGGCCCCCGTAGTGCTGAGTCAGATGGCGGCGTCGAATCAGAACGCGTCGCATGGCCTTTCGGAGCTGCCGAGGATTGCGTGGCGTCATGTGGATAAGTAGAAAAATAGGGTTATTTTCTATTTATTTAAATACCAGAATTTCAAAAATTCATATCTTTGTATAGAAAAATCACAAAAATAAAATAAAAATACCCTCTTGCTCAGTGAATAGAGGAGAATAATGTGGAAAAGAAATCAAATTAATTTGATGAACATTTTATTTTTAATAATTTATTTACTGTTTCTAATGTTTTGATTCTCCATTTGCATAGACAATTCACCATGGCATGAGACCATAGGGCTTTTGAAGCCTCTGATCTTGAGAACATTCTCTGAATTTTTCAAGGTCAGAGGTTATCGCTGTGAAAAGTTATTGATTTTTCAAGTTCATGTCATTGTTTTAGGTATTTTAATTCCAATAATTAGCATGTTGAAAAATAAATTCTAGGAAAATTTGGTGATGTTTCTTAGGACCAGAGGACCCTATGAAAAATATATTTTGAGTTAATTCATTCATAATAACCTTAATTGGCCTAAACCCCTAAAATTGAATTTGAATTAATTAAGGTTAACCACACATCAAATTGACTTGAAAACAATTCTCCACTGATCTTTAGGGTCAGAGAGACCTCACATAAAAATTTGAAATCAATTGGACTTGATTAACCCTATCAAATGGATTAATTAAGCCTCATAAGCAAAATGGAACTTTAAAAAATTCATAACTCCAAAAATACTTTTCAAAAATTCACAAAAATGGTTTTGGGGCTTCTCTGATATTAGGGAAGTTTAGGAAAATTAAAATTGGAATTTTCTATTAAAGTTGATTTTTCATATTATTTTAATATTTTAATAATTAAAAAAATAATAAAAATCATAAAATTATTAAAAATCATAAAAATGTCACATTTTGGTGCCTAATCTCTTAGGAACAAACCAAATATTTTTCCTAAGTCCCTAGGGTAAGATATAGAATTTTAAAGGCTTAATGTAATTTTTAATATTAAAAAATGAGTTTTTAACCTTTTTCACTAAAATAATTCCAATAAATCAAAGAAAAATCAAAAAATTATAAAATCTATTTCTCTGAACTCCTTGGGGTCAAAGAGATTTAAGAAAAATAAAAAATCTATTTTTCAACTTTAATTTTATTTTATAATTAATTAATACTCTAAAACTCAAAATAATTATAATAAATAAAATATAATTCAAAAAGTCACCAAAATTGGTCCAAGTGGTCCTCTGGTCATTAGGAACATCCCATAATTTTCTTAAGGATAGGAACCTTTCCTTGGTCATGTTGTTGAATTTTCTTTGAAAAACCCCTATTTTCTACTAAAAATAATTATATGAATAAATTAAATTTAGAAAAAAACACATTTTCTCCTCTAATGTCCTAATAGACATGTGAGTGAGGTGAAATAAAAATTTTAAATTCATTTGAGCTCAATTTAGTGAGTTATGAAATAAATAAGTTTAAAAGGGCATAAAGGTAATTAAAAATTTTAACCCTTAATTAAAAGCTGTAGGTTTAATCAAAATGGGGGGGTAAAATATTTGATTTTAACTTTCTCTTGGATGATTGAAACTTAGGAAAATTAAGGGGTAGAAACCCACTAAGCATTTTGAAAATATCAAAAATGAAACTTTAATTAATTAAATAATTTAAATTTTGGAAAGAATATATTTAAATTTGGATCATTAAAATAAGGATATTATTAAGAGGATATTTATTCTTTAAATTTAAAAATACCTAAATAAGTCACTTTAACAATACTTAATTTTTAATTTAAAATTAAAATAATAATCCAAATTGATAATTAAAATTAACAATTAAATTAAATTAAAACTAAAACTAAATTAAATTAAATTAAATTAAATTAAATTAAATTAAATTAAATTAAATTAATTTAAATTAATTTAATTTAATTTAAAATTAAATTAAAATTAAAATTAAATTTAATTAAAAATTAAATAAATTTAAATTAAATTAAATTAAATTAAATTAATAATTAAAATTAAATTAAAAGCAAATCGAATTAAAATCATTTAACAACAAACCTAAATGAAATCATTAAGAATTAAATCTAAAATAATTTGAACACTATTCCAAACTTAAAATTATTAATTAAAACCTCATAATTAAATTAAAACACTTTAAACCGTTAACTCAAACTTTAAATTAAGAATGATTAAAAATCTCAATAAACCAACTTGCCCTTAATGGCTTTAATTATTATAACTCTTAAATAGAGTATTAAGTGAGATGTCACTTCATTCATCTAAGTTCATTGAACAAGAAACAAAGTTTAACTAAACTCCTAGATGATTAATTCACTCGTGCAACTAAATTTACTTGGACTCAAAACAATCCCAGAAATATTGAAAAGATGTTTAGGATTCGTCTTAAGCACTTCCTCAATATGACGAGATGTTTTAGAAGAACAACTAAATTTAATTGTTCTTTGATGAAGAAAATCATCCTTAAACAAAACACGAGAACCTAGATGTCATAGGAAATGACAAGTTATAGGATTAGGAATTTGGTAAACAACCAAAACCCTTTCCTTAGCTTTACCTAGGTACTTGTTGAAATATTTAAATGCCTTAACATGTGTTTTAAGTGCAGCTTGGGATGATGGGAAGACCCTCCAGGTATGCTTTTATTTAATTGTAATTTACTTTATTGTAATTTGCTTACATGCACTGTACTTTACTTTTCTTGCATGTTAAATAAGACTGTTGCATTAAAACCAAAACCTTTAGGATAGTCCCTAAACTGAAACTAAAACTAAATTAAAGGTCATTGCAAGATAAAATTCACCGCCACAACATTTCAAAATATAAAACAACTCAAAATTTAATCACAAACAGAACAACAAAACTACAATTGCAACTAAATTAAAACGTCTCGTTGAATGATCTAGAATACCTCGGATGATGTAACCCATGTGTTGCTAACGGTATTTCCCATGGTCTAAATGAAAGTGTGGAACTCATTCAATTGAGTTTAGCAAATTCATACGGACTAAGTGAATTCGATGAAAATAACGGTGCTGGGATGACGGAACCAGTGGGATCTTAATCGGTTCTGTTTAATTAACTTTAAGATTTGTTTTAATTAAAATATTAAAAACACTTGGATTTTAAGATTTTCTCTAAACCAAAACACTTCTCTCATCTCCTAATTTATGACTTCTAAAACTAAACCTCTGCAACAACAAGGAACTCGGAGCATGGTGGGCAGCTCGGCCATCGTCTATCATCATCAGCAAAACAACTCTACATCAGCTAAACTTTCTTAGAATTAAATAACCAAGCCATAGGACTTCGAGGTGGTTTGCTAGTGCAACATAAATCCTCAACCTTTTCGTTAGGCATTTGCGTGATCATGTTATGCAAATTAAGCCCTAATCGGTCTTAGGATTCCGAGGTAGTCGTTCAGTACGACATAAACCCTCACATCTTCGAGGCTATTTGTGTGATTATGTCATACAAATATAAGACCTAAATTAAATAAAATTGGCAGGATTGCAACATTAAATAATTTCCTCAAACTCGAAGCCAAACAATAGGATAGTTTGGGAAGTTGCCAAGATTCTTCTTGGATCCTCAGATTCTCCTACTTTTCTTCCTTTGAACTCCTGAAATAAATTGTTCCAAATTTGATCCATTCCCTATTAAAATCTCCAAAATTCAAATCCTTTGAAAACCTTAAACTTTGAAATTCTTGAGAGCAAAACCACTAATTATTATCGAGAGTTTTCTTAAATGATTCCGTCATTTAAGATGTAATTAACTATATGGGCTTGCCCTTATAGAGAACTTTAACAACCCGGGTAATATAAACCCTGCTTAATTCCTTTATACTAAGCGAGGGAACTTGTCGGCTTATAAAATTGGTTCACGAGACCAAACGGATGTCACAAATCTTCTAGTTTATTTAATCGAGCTCTATTATCAAGCAGTGTGTCTATTCTTCGGGATAGATACACGGATTGTGATGCGGTACTCATTTATATAAACTATTCGGGATGTGAGATCGGTTTGATTTCATATCTTAAAACTTTCAATTTTAAAATCATTTTCAAAATCAAATACTACTTTCTAAATTATATGTATATATTTAAATTAAATTTAAAATCTAAAATTCACCGACAATTTCTGTTAGGCGACCCCTTTTCAAAAACAAAACACACATAACCTAAAAATAAGCCGTACACTGCTAAAGAGTTAAAATTACAGGTAAAGTGTGCAAGTATTACGGAAGATTAAACACAAAAGACAAGAGCATATGTGTATATAAAAGCCTAAGTGGCACATGAAAGATCAAAGCTGGGCATACTAATGGCCCTGTTAATTTTCGAGGGACATACGTAAGCAACCATAAGCAATTATGCTCATAAAATCCAACTTCAGATCAAAGCTATTTATATAAAGATCAAAAGAGAGCAACTCCTAGCCCAATCAAAGTGATTAACATGTGGACTCATAGAGACTCACACCCAAAATTCTTAATTTGTCAGGCGTATAAATATAATTAAAATTTCATTTAACGGTAAAAAATAGTAGTGTTACGAGACAGAAAAAAAAGATTTTTGTTATATTATATATGTATTTTTGTAAATTAGATGGTCCACGAGTTAGTCACGTTGTTGGACTAGAGCTACTAGCAACCTAGGAAGGCAAGGGCAGCTTCTCACCCAATGTCTAGGAATAGTAATGTTGATCTTGCACCCTCTCGAAGTAATCAGGCCAGGAGAAGTACTATTATATTATCATGTTTTTTAGCATTAGAAGCGCTTCACATCATCGCCCTTGTCCCGGTCACCTCCCACTTATAGCTCCGTTCGATGATTCCTAAATCCTAAACCCTAAACCCTAAACCCTAAACCTTAATGGTCCATATAAAATCGCCATAATTGATATTAAGGTAAGTATATGAAAAGCTTTAAAAAGCTTTGCATACACACAATCCAATTCCTACATGTTTACATATTATAACTCCTAAACTCCAATTCCTACATACATGCCACCTAACTTATGATTGAAAAGGTGTATTTCCGTGTTTAAAAGCTTTAATATAGGTATATTTTTCTTTTCATGTGATGCGAGAGATTAAAGTGGTATGTTCATGAATGCTCCAATAAAATATTATTGACCGCCTGGCAGAGAATGAGGAATGTTTATCAGATATTACACTAACTTTGTTGAAAACCAGAAGATTGATCTAATGTAGCTCACAGATCAATTGGTAGTCATTCTATTCCATAGACCAATCCATATTCCTTGATCATTTCGGTTAAGAGAATTGGGGCCAAAATATCAAGGACCAATTCCATAAAATTATATTTAAAGTCCTGCAACATTAATTAGAGACAATACAAGGATAAGAAGGCCATTTGTTGAAGGCCATTTGTTGTATAATATATGCTGCAGCCACTAATGAATAATGGTAGGTTTTCATGCGTACCACTCAATTCCTATACATTTTCATGTTTAACTTCAAAACTTCAATTTCTTACATGACCATCTTTCCTATGCATGGAAACATAACTCTCGCATGCAAAGGTTAAATGGGCTATTTTTATTTGACATAAAAAATACGGAATTATTAGGACGCGTATAAATTGATATTGAAGCATCCGAACAATAGAAAAAAAAAAGGTAGCCTATCTGATAATGGAACCATTATCTTCCTGACTGGTTTATGTGCATTTCAAATATCAGAATTTCTAGTTAATCTATATATATATAGCAAATGAAGGTTAATATGAAAAGACGTATTTACAACAAATGAAGATTAAGCATCTGAACAAAAAAAATCTGGTAGGTTATTTGATAATGGAGCTATTAGCTTCCTGACTGCGTTTATATACTTTTCAAATACCAAAATTTCTTGTCAAACTATATAAATAGCAAATGAATATTTATATGAAAAAACTTAAGTACACTAAATGAAGATTGAGCATCAAAACAAAAATATCTGGTAGGTTATCTAATAATGGAGCTATTTGCTTCTTGATTGCATTTATATGCATTTCAAATACCAGAATTTCTTGTCAAATTCTATATATATATATATAAATGAAGATTAATATGAAAAGACTTATGTACAAGAAATGAAGATTAAGCACCAGAATAAGAAAATCTGGTAAGTTATCTGATAATGGAGCTATTAGCTTTCTGACATTGTTTATATGCATTTCAAATGCTAGAATTTCTAGTCAAACTATATATATAACAAATGAAGATTAATATGAAACGACTTATTTACAACAAATGAAGATTAAGCATCAGAATAAAAATTTCTGGTTGTTTATTTGATTATGGAGCTATTAGCTCCCTGACTGCGTTTATATGCATTTCAACTACCAGAATTTCTAGTAGGGTCTCATAGAGTTTTGGTAATGATTCAAGTGGATTTTATAAATCATTTTAGCAGGGTGTTAATAAGCTTTAAGGCTTTCTTCTAGCTGTCTAGCACCAGGATTCCAACAGCATTTCAAATAAATTCAATAGCTGATTCATGGCTGATTTGCTATATGTTTTGGGTGGTGTTAAAGAAACTATTTAATGGCTGAATTTTCGCAGCATTTATCAAAATTTTGGGTTGTTTGATAGCCGAATATGAGAAGGATTTGAAGGAATTTGAAACTATTTTGTTGCAGGATTTAAAAAGGCAAGCTCATCCAACTCAACAAAACTAGATAGATTCACATACATACAACATATTTTTTATGTTTTTACATATCCAGCACCAAAATTTAAAATTTTAGATAAATAAAACTTTACCCATGCATGAAAAGGTTTCCCTTACGTTCAAATATTAAAATAGCAGTTTTCTTATTTTTTTGATATGAAAGATTTTGATGTTATTAAAGTAAAATTTAGGTATTAGATGTGTAAATACATTAGTATTGGTTGGTATGTATGAAAATGGAGGTTATAAACTCATGAAGGTTTGAATGGAAGGAGGGCCCGTGATTCTTGCTACTCAAATGGAAGTGCAGAAGTTAACGGCAGCTCAAATGGAAGTGGCTCGCGGTTCCCATGGAAGGAGGTTTTCTTGCCTGCAGTTCAGATGGAAGGAGGAGGGGAGAGGATTTTTGTTTTTGAACCAATTGGATGGATGAATGATTTATTACAGTCCAAATGATAACAGGAGGGAAGGGAAGATCCGCACAGTTTTGAAGATGACACAAATGGAGCTATTGGAGAATTGGAGTGGTTAGAGCTCGAGAGAAGAGAGGAGTCTTGGGTTAACCAAGTGAGGAGGTGGCCGAAAGAAGTTTAGCTTCCGTTTTTCTTTTTTCTTTTTTGAAAGAAAAAAGCAAGACAAAAAAATCCGTCAGTGTATTTAATCAAATATGCTGGAATTACAACAATTATTCATGTAAAATGTGGTTTCTTTTAAGAAAAAGACATTGTTTATTGGTGCAAGTTGAAACATTCAACAAATCTGAACTCCAAAACAGAGAACTTAGATTCGTACTCGACAGTAGGAACGCAAGTTAAAGAGCTAAAGCGAATGATTTATCAAGGATTTCCTCTTCAGCATTGCATCTTATACTACAAAGCTTGGTGCACGTCGACGAACTAAGGAAGCCAGAGCAAACGTTAGACTAAAGTGAAGCATATGTAGCACCCAAAATCTTCATATTTATATATACAACGCTCATATCTTTTCCAGCACAATGAAAAGTGCTGCAATTAAACATAAAACACACATTTCGATTAACAAAATTTTTTAGCAAACTGTTATAAATGTAAGTATTGAACTTATATATGGCGGCTGCGTTTTCTGCTCTGCTAGGGTTTGGGGGTCATGGATGACCCCTGGACGGCGCTGGCCGGTCTCAGCCGGGTCTCTAAGCCTTTTTCATCTGGTAAGCTGCTAGAGGTGGGGTGCCCTGTGGTGGTTTGTGGATTTGGTGCTGTTCTTGCCTTCCCGGGCTTTTGTTTTTCAAATTTTGGTTCCTAATCTATTGGTGTTCTTTCTGGTTTTGGGCTCCCTGTTTGGCTAGTGGGGAGTTTGCCCAGTAATTTTCCCTTTTCCCTCCTGCTGTGGGGTGAGCTTTTTGTTATGGCTGCCAACTGCTCCAATGGCAGTGCCATTAATGAACTTAGAACTTCAGCATCCTATGCCAGTGCTGTCAGCAATGGATTAAATTCAGACAACAAAAATCTCTTTGGGCTCAGTTCATGAGGGGTAAATACTGCAAGGAGATCCACCCAACCTTGGTTCAAGCCAAACCTGGTGCTTCCAAGATTTGGAAACAAATGATTAAGAACAAAGATCTAGCTGAATCTTTGTATATGTGGGAATTGGGGAGAGGTGAATTTCTGTTCTGGTAGGACCATTGGTGCCCAGGTGAGATGTTAATTCCCTTACCCAATACTGCCAGAACCGAGTTTCTTGTTGCTACTTGCTGGAATGAAGAGACTTGGTCCATTCCTATTCTCCATCAGGTCCTGCAGACATCTTCAGTAGCTCAAGTATCTAGAATCCCTTTTGATAGATCACAACCAGACAAAATCATCTGGCAAAATGGCAAGTTGCATAGTCTTACCAAACATATCTATCTTACCATTCACTCTTGGGCTCCTGTTGCTTGGGGGACTCAGATATGGATTAATTTCCTCACCCCCTCTATGTCCTTCTTAATTTGGAGAATTTTCTACAGCTGCATCCCCACAGATGATATTCTCAAACTTAAAGGTCTAAGGGGACCTTCCAAATGCTACCTATGTGGCCAACAAGCTGAAACCATCCAGCACCTGTTTTTCTATTGCTCTTTCTCTCAGGAGGTATGGACCAAGGTCACTGGCCTGTTTAACATCAATACCATGCTGTTGGACTGGCAGGATTTGTTTAACTGTTGGCATTCTTGGCAGAAGGCAAAGGTGGGTACAATTCCTTTTATTATTGCTTGGTTCCTATGGATGCACAGGAATAGTGTGAAATTTGAAGACAAGTCCAGCAAAGTAGCCATTGTGGTGGGTCATTGTTACTCATACATCTCCAAATTGGTCAAATTAAAGAAGTTCCCAAACATCCTCAAAGAGTCTCCCCGAGATTTAATCAAACAAACCTGAATTCTAAAAATTGTGTGGACTGCTCCTGCCTACCCCTTCCTCAAGGTCAATACTGATGGTGCTTTTTCTGCTGTGGGGGCAGGAATTGGTGGTATTTTCATAGATCACCTGGGCCATTGCTTATGTTTCTTCTATGCACCTGTGCTTGTTGCTGACCCATTAGAGGCAGAGTTGTTTGCTGTCTATTAGGCAATTTCCTTTGCCATTTCCAACAATTGGTAACACCTTAAAGTGGAGGGAAACTCAACCTTATTGCTACAATATATGCAGGATGCTTTGCCCCCCACCCCCCTCCCCCTGGCACAATTCCCTCTGGATACACAAAATCAAGGCACTGATACATAACCATCAGATTCAATTTTTTTTATTTTCAGGGAAGGAAACAGGCCGGCCAACTGGCTTGCAAGAAGGGGTCTAGCCTCAGAGAAAGTTTTGGTCTCTTCCTCCCCTCCCCCACAGTTGCTATTCTTGCTGGAGGCTGATTTGTTGCAGGCTCCCCATTTTAGAATTATGGATGTTTAGTACCTTTGGGTTTCAACATATATATACTCACGTGCATATATGTATAGTTTTGATCTTTTAAATTAGGTTATGGGTCTGTCACTTTTCTTTTTAAGTCCACTTTCTTTTCTGCTTTTGTTTTGAAGGGAACTCCTCCCCTACTTTCTATTGTAATCATCTTTCAATTAACGTTTAGGGACCTTAGTTGCTCCTTTCTTTAAAAAAAAAGTATTGAACTTTGAGAATTTGATATGCAAATGCATAAGACTTGCGCAGTATGTATGTGGATCTCCAAAAAATATACATATATATACAAGTAGATTTAATGAAAAGCAGTTCAAGTTGGGCTCAAAGCGCTGCTCCAACAATTAAATAAATTAATTAATAAAACTTCGCTTCAATATACATCATGACGCCGACACACGTGCCGTAAGTGGTTAGCAAATGCAATTCAAGTGCCCAAGATTGCTCTAAAAAAATGTAGGATTCAAGCTCAAAGTGAAAGAACACTTAAACCTCTCACATGAGTCACATTCAAATGTTTGGTGACTGAAGCATAGTGCTTATTGGCAAGCATTTAAGAAGAAGTTTAGATTTGGATATACTTCAGGCATGGGCTACCATTCAGAACAAATGAAGAAGGAAGTAGGGGAGGAATGATGGGGGTTACCTTCTTCATAATTTTTTTCTTGGGCTCCCTCCAGTTGTTTGGTTTCTGCCGAGGAGAAGAAGAGGAGACACAGGAAGCTTATTGTGGAGAGGTTGGTGGTGTCGAATGAATAGGCAGCTTACCACATATAATCTTGTAACCTCTGTAGCCTACAAATGAATGAAATAGAAACACACGGGTTACAAGTGAGTTACGCGGAAGTTGCAAGGAGGTTATAACACACTTGTAACACCCTTGTAACCTCCGTGTAACCCCCGTGTAATCCATTACGTACGAGCTCCTGCGTACGGTTGACGCACGTAATTTTTTTTCCATATGGGAAAAAAATTACGTGCGTCAACCGTACGCAGGAGCTCGTACGTAATGGATTACACGGGGGTTACACGGAGGATACAAGGGGGTTATAACCCCCATGTAATCCATTACGTACGCAGTTCCTGCGTTCGGTTGACGTACGCAATTTTTTCCCCAGAATAAGGGGGGAGGAGAAGAGTTTAACCGAGTATGGGCGTCAAACCGAGAAGACTGAGGAGCCGAGCATATCAGGATGGAGGAGATTTAGCCAACCAAGTGCTTCGGGGAGACAAGCTCGAAGGGTCAACCTTACCCAAGAGGAAAAATGGCAGACCACAGAGGTCTGTCGTTGCGAGAGATGAAGCAAGCACCGGATTTGGGAAGGAGGTTTTCGGGCGGAGGGTATTAGTTCAACAAAAGAGTAGGGGGCAAGTTATTTTCATTTTAGTTTATTTATTTTATTATCATTTTATTTAAACACATCATTACTTGTGCGATTTGCTCACACACGGAATTGTACCAAAGTGTGTCTTTTCTAGGTAAAATTGATATTTTAGACATGCTCGCACAGTCCGTTCCGTCATCCATAGTAATCTAGATAAGTTCATCGATGATAGAGTCAATTTAAATTTGATTTGCCCGTGACAAAGCAGTAACATTCGTCAATCCGATTGGAGTCGCCTAATAACCGAAATACTGACCGGTTCTCGCCTGAGCGATGCCGAATGTCTAGCAGAACACTCTCGGCAGTGAGCTGCTCAAACAACACCAAAGGGTCTCAGGTTTATGTCATGAGGACCGTCATTCTAGTTTAAAGTTTATTGTTATTTTGTTTAGTGAATTGTATGTGAATCGTGGTGTTTGTATGTGTTGTGTAAATTGTGTGTGATGCAAGTAAATGTGTGTGCTACATCGCTTCAAAGATCGAAAATCCCTAAGTCCCAAAACGTCTTCATAAGGCATTCTCAATTCCTATAAGAACTCGACCTGAGTTTCGATATGTTGGTTTTGATCGACTCAATTAAACATCGAGGATTTGAAACCACAGATATGAGACAACAAGGAGCAAAAAGTTATTCGAATTTCTATATGGTGCGGGTCCCAATACTAGTCCTCTAGGAGAGTAAACAAAGAAGTCCTATGGCTAGATCCTAGGCTCCAGAGAAAGGAATAGACCTCATAAAAAAAGATATCAACATATACAAAATAATATATAGTTTATAGAAATTATTTATATCAACTTCTTGATTTACACATGCTCGGTTATGGATGTATTGCTATTTCTATTTAGTTAAATTTTTTGTGTTATAAATGTTATGTTGGCTTTTTAATTGCATTTTGTCATGTGATAATTTTTCGCTATATAGTTTCAATTACACTATATCATATTATGGTTATATATTATAGCTGTAAAATTACAGTTTGTTTTTTTATCTTATGATTTATTATATTGTTATTGTGATTACACTCACTCTGTTGTATCAACCTTATAATATAAATTATTAAGGATAGTAAAACACACTCTTATTACATATGCCAAGAAAACTAAGTAGAATTGTGAATGTAGTAGAATAATAGAAGTCCATTCTACTCTCAATAAGCCATTACATAAATAGTGCTATAATATATATAGAGTTATAGAGAAGTCTCTGGAGTTGATGACCACTAAGTTAGTTATGAAATTAGGGAAATCAACGGAATGCTGCAGGTGGAGGCTACGCAAGAGACCAGGTGAAGCGATCGTGAGCTTGTTCCATGGACGAAGGAAATGAATAGTAGGAAGGCATTTGGTAAGAATACATTTTGTATGATCCTAGGAAGTAATGTGAATTAATGTACTCTCTTGTGGTGCAATGTGATCTCGGATGAAATAGTCTATTTCAACGTCTCTTATCTGTGCATTAAAGATGGGGTTGACGGCAATGACAAGTGTCAAGGTGTCATTACAATGGATGACAGTTGGAGAGGAATCATGTTTGTCAAATTCTCGAGTGAGTTGTTGTAGCCAGCATCGATGGTGGCTGCAATGAGAGCACAATATTCCACCTTCGTTGATGATCATGTAATAATTTTCTACTTTTGAGCTATCTAAGATATGATATTGTCACCAATAAATATCCAATGATCTATTGTGGATCGCCAATGTTGTTGATTTCCAACCCAATCAAAATCAGAGTAGCTGTGGAGATGGAGCTTTCCATGTGTGATGTGAAGAGCATAGTGAGCAGTGCCTATTAGGTATTAAAGGAGGCGATTAAAAAGATGATAGTGATAAAGCAAGGGATTGTGCATATGTTGGTAGAGAGTGCTCACGGTGAAGGTGATGTCAGGTCGGGTTATGTTGATGAATTGAAGAGTGCCAGCAATTTGTCAATATTGAGTGGGTTGGGATAGGGTTGTTTGTTGGTTGGGTCGATTTTGGTTATAGTGGGTAGAGGGTGAGGGAGGGATTGCAATTGGTGATGCCTGGTTGCTGTCAAATGGTTTTAATGTGTAGTTTGGGAGAAAATAGCTTTGTTATGGCTTGTGAATTTGTATGCCTAGAAAAGTGGAAAGAAAGGAGAATCGTTAATGCAGCAAAATATCAGAATTCCATTCTATTTTCAGCAAGGCAATACATAGAGCTACAGAGAAAACATTAGAATAAAGGACCACTAAGTCATGTATGAATTTAAGGAAATATAAGAAATACTGCAGGTGGAGGCTGCACTGGAGATTGGAGGGATCACCACATGTGTACTATCTTGAGGTATGGATTAAATATGGTTCCAGCATGAATTGTATAAAATATGATCCATGATTGATCAATGTTTAAACCTTAGTTGAATTTTGCTTGAGAGAACTCTAATTCAATCCAATTTTGTTTACATTTTGATCCATTATGATTCAGATCATGTTAAAGTCACATAATTTGAAGTCATATTTAAGCCAAAATATCATTTAAGAACATTAAACAAATAACCAGACGAAAGTTCCTCTCTCCCGTTCTCTCATGCGCCCGAGAAATGAGGATTAGGGTTTGATTTTAACTTGTTTACAACCGAAATTAGAGTTCTGATTAGGGTTGCTTAAGCCGTACCCGTTTTTCAGAATGTACCATTGCTTACCTCTCCCAGTCTATTTTTTCCTCTTCACCATCTCCGTCGCGTCCTCCGCCGTCGCCTCCACTACCGCCGGAAGGGAAAGAGTAGCTCTGCTAGAACTGAAGGCATCGGTATCCGACACTGCGGGCTTCCTCTCCGATTGGACTGTAACTTCCGATCACTGCTCCTGGCAATGGATCTCCTGCGATGCAAACAGACGCGTCGTAGCTGTCAATATCTCCGCTTCCCCCGGCGATATTCCACCCTCCTGCTCCCGTTCCAGACCATTCCAGTGGTGCTACTCCGATCCAGGCCGGAGTCTCGCCGGAAGACTGAGCTCATCCATAGGAAAGCTCACCGAGCTAAGGATTCTCTCCCTCGCCTTTCATAGCTTTTACGGTGAGATACCCAGAGAGATATGGGAGTTAAAGAATTTAGAGGTGATTAATCTCGAAGGAAATTCACTAGTAGGAACCCTACCCTCGAGATTCCCCCGCTCGCTTCGCATCCTCAAGTTGGCTTCCAATCTGATTACTGGTGAGATTCCAATTTCGCTGTCTGGTTGTATTCATTTGTTGATTCTGGACCTCTCCAGGAACCGGTTAAACGGCAGCTTGCCTAGGTTTTTGAACAGCTTTCCGAAATTAACTCAACTGCATCTATCCTTTAATCTTTTGGAGAAGTCAATCCCTGAAGACATTGGCTCCGGCTGCCTAAGCCTCGAGTATCTGGACCTATCTGGGAATTTTCTGACTGGAAGCATTCCCAGCAGTTTAGGAAATTGCAGCAATCTTCGATTTCTTTTATTGTCTTCAAATCGTTTGGATTGCGTTATTCCCCCAGATCTCGGCCGTCTGGAAAATCTTCGAGCATTGGATGTGTCGAAGAATTGTTTGAGCGGCTATATTCCTGAAGAACTTGGGAACTGCAAGGAGCTGGTTATGGTTGTTCTTACAAACATGTTCGACACTATGCCTGCTCAGAATTCTTTGATCTATCATGAGAAGAATGAATCCAATTATTTTCATGGTGGGATTTCCTGGAAGATTACTACGTTGCCGAAGCTTAGGATATTCTGGGCTCCCAAAGGGAACCTTGAAGGGGATTTTCCAAGCTATTGGGGTATCTGTAATAGCTTGGAGATGGTAAGTTTGGGTCAAAATAGATTTACAGGTGAAATTCCTAGAAATCTCAACAAATGTGTGAATATTAAGTTCCTTGATCTTAGCTTAAATAAATTGACTGGCTGGCTCAGTGAAGAGCTCCCAGTTCCTTGCATGGATTTCCTTGATGTCAGCGGAAACCATTTATCTGGCTCCATTCCAAGGTTTATTCAAAAGAAGTGCCCTTTGTTGCCTTCCCCAACCAATGACCTGCTTACTGCATACTCTTCGTTTTTCATGTCTAGGGCAATTGCAGAAATTGATCTGCCATACATTGAATCTAGCAGGAATTATGTAGTTTATCATAATTTTGGTAGAAACAATTTGTCTGGCACATTGTCATCTTTACCAGTTGTAACGGATAGATCTGGAAATCATACTGTTTATACCCTCCAAATAGATGAAAATTATATTGCTGGATCTTTAACTGATGGTTTGTTCAGCAGGTGCAGAGAATTGAGCGGTTTGGTTATTATTTGCAATGGCAACCGGATTTCTGGTGAAATTCCTGTTGATATTGGAGTTATCTGCAGGACTCTTATGGTTCTTAATGCTTCCAGTAATCAAATTACTGGAATTATTCCTCAGAGCATCAAGCTATTGGATAAACTTGTTGTGCTGGACTTGTGTAAGAATCAACTGATGGGAGAGATTCCTGCTGGTCTCTTTGGGTTAAAAGCTTTAAGACATCTCAACATAGGCAATAACAATTTTAATTGTAAAATTCCTGCCAGATTGAATGACTTGCATTTCCTCCTGGAACCAGATCTTTTTTCCAAATTTCAGACTGATGAGATCTCCAGTGGCCAGGTTAAATTGAGAAAACTTTCTTTTCTTATGCTCAATGATAGCAAACTTTATGGAAATTTGCCTTCTGATTCTGCTAATGTGGATTCTCACCCCGAGTTTAACGTGTCGTTCAATAATCTATCCAGTCCTTTGCCGTTAAATTCAAGTATGATGAGTTGTGATAGGCTTCGTGACAATCCTTTGAGGCAAGCTTGCCTTGATAATCCTTTATCTATTTCAGTTTCACATTTTCAAAACAGCAGTGGGGAATCCCACTCACATATTAAAAATAATATACCAGCGCCCATATCACCTGCTAAAAGTGGTGCTGCTCTCAGTTCATTTTGGATTGCCGCAA
This sequence comes from Papilionanthe hookeriana x Papilionanthe teres, assembly GCA_022702705.1. Classification (NCBI taxonomy): domain Eukaryota; kingdom Viridiplantae; phylum Streptophyta; class Magnoliopsida; order Asparagales; family Orchidaceae; genus Papilionanthe; species Papilionanthe hookeriana x Papilionanthe teres. The sequence goes on along the minus strand of CM040439.1, from coordinate 65,458,800 downwards.
TTGCTTCAGCAGCCGCTATTGTTTCGGTCATTCTAGTTATGCTTGCCCTCTATATATATTCAAGGAAATGTGTGCCAAGCTCTTCAGTGCAGTCTTCTGAAACAAGGGTTGTAACAATCTTTGTGGATGTTGGAATTCCATTGACTTATGAGACTGTAGTGAGAGCCACAGGGAACTTCAATACGAGCTACTGTATCGGAAGTGGAGGATTTGGGGCCACATACAAAGCTGAGGTTTCACCAGGAGTTCATGTAGCCATAAAAAGGCTTTCAGTGGGAAGATTTCAAGGGGTTCAACAGTTCCATGCAGAGATCAAAACTCTTGGCAGGTGGAGACATTCTAATCTCGTGACTCTAATAGGATGTTATGGCAGTGATGATGAGATGTTTTTAATATACAATTTTCTCCCAGGAGGTAACCTGGAAAAGTTCCTACAAGAACGATCCAGGCGACCTGTGGATTGGAAGCTGCTTCAAAAGATCGCACTAGATGTTGCACGAGCTCTTGCCTATTTGCATGATCAGTGTGTGCCACGCATTCTTCATCGGGATGTCAAACCAAGTAATATTTTGCTGGACAATGATTTCAATGCATATCTTTCTGATTTTGGGTTAGCAAGGCTTTTGGGTAACTCAGAGACACATGCGACAACTGGTGTAGCTGGAACTTTTGGATATGTTGCTCCAGAGTATGCTATGACTTGCAGAGTTTCAGATAAAGCTGATGTTTATAGCTATGGCGTAGTGTTGCTCGAGTTATTGTCAGACAAGAAAGCACTGGATCCATCTTTCTCACCCTACGGAGATGGATTCAACATTGTTACGTGGGCATCTATGCTTCTACACCAAACTCGTGCTCATGAGTTTTTTACTGACGGGCTCTGGCAAGTTGCTCCCCATCAACAGTTGATAGCAACACTTAAATTGGCCCTTAGATGTACGGAAGAACAGCTTTCTCAAAGGCCTAGCATCAGACAAGTGGTACGTGCTCTCAAGGAACTTCTACCGTCAAGCTTTTAAAATCAATAATGGGATGACGAGGCTTCAGTGCTTGTTGAATAGAATGCTAAAACTGTCATTTCAATAGAGGAATACATGCATCTGCTCTTTTACTTGATTGTATTCTGAGGCTCATTCTGTGTTGTATGCTGAGGGAAAGATGCATGAAGTGTATATAAGTTCTACTAAAACGGTCAATATAGTAATCCCAATCCTCAACACTCACATAGCTTAATCAGACGAAGTAACTTTTAGAGTCAATATCTGTGTAGTTGATGTAACTTATAATAAAGAAACGCCCACTGTGCTAATTTTTTAATCTCCCTATCGCAATTGAAGTAAAAGAACTTGTTAACACAAATATTGCTTTAGTTTTTTACGGAAATTTTGTAATTTGGTTAAATTAATGGATTTGATCCGCCCTTGTTGGATTAACACATTCTATCCTTGTTAGTTTCTTATTTTCTGCTCGTGTTTGCATGATTTCTTTCTGTTGTTGGCAGTTTCTACATCAAGGATTAGGGTTTGTAGGTCATTGTTTCATGCGGATAATCGTGACTTGCAATATCGCACAATTTGCAACGTTGAATTTCCAGTGTTAAAAGCTGCAGATGTTACAAATAATTCTTTATTTTTTAAGATCATTCTATCCGCATAATTTTTTTTTTTTATTAATTTTAGGCAGCGGTGGACTTAAGGAAGACTGGGCTTATTGCATAAAAAATGATTTTAATTTATTAGAATTAAAAGAAAATATGACACTAAATAGGACACAATGGAGAAAAATGATTCATGTAGGCGACCCTATTTAGTGGAATAAAGGCTTTGTTGTTTTTGTTAATGATGATTAATAAATTTTAAAATATATGAAACTAAATTTTGATTTGAAAATATTATTGTGGAATCCGAATTAATACATGAATTACACATAATGAATAGAGCGTAAGACTAGAGAGAGAGGGGGGTGTGGGAAGGGAGAAATGAACAATGATGAACAGTAATTTATGAGAAGCTTGTAATCATTTATTCATTGAATGTTCCCCTATTTATAAAAAAAATAGGGTTTTTTTTGAATTTACATGTGTATCCTCATTTATTCATTGAATGTTCCCCTATTTATTAAAAAATGGGGTTCAATTTCTGAATTTACATGTGTATCCTTACTTTAGTGGGACGTAGTACATATTATAAATATTTTACATATACAAGGTACATAACATAACTATTCTTGGGCTTAGCTGGCTGGACTGGCGAGACTTTCGTGAGCACTGCCGGTCAACTAGGTTATTGGGGCTTGAGTAAGTGCTTATGTGGACAAATGAGTCGATTGGCATTGCAGGTCGATAGATCTTCTATCTGGCTGAGAGTCGATAGGACCAATTTTTTTAGCTGATTTTTATCGTTCAGTTTTCATGATCCGACCAATTGACCTTTGACCCCTGACACTTGATAAGGAATTCCTGTCAGTAGAGTGAAGCTAGCTTTTTGGCAAAGGGTGAATTACAATAATATGATAAGTAGTATGCCTTTTGAATAAGAGACTCTAAGGGATGACTAAGACATTAATATCTTATCGGCTTCTGTTGGTGTTTGGGAGATCGTTCAGTGGCCTTCGATATCAACACAAGATTTGAGGGACTAGTTAGCTTTTTTCTTGTATCAGCTTTATAGATTATCCTTTGCTTATTATTTGAATGAGCCACTTCGACTCAAGCCACCTGTTTGTTTTCATGACTTGGTTGGCTTCATACTTATCGAGTCTGCTCAGACAACTGAGCCACTGGGTCTTCTTCCAGTGGATAGTCTTCTGATGTAACTTTTCCCTTCTAGGTCGTTGAATCTCTTTGAGATCTGTGTTGGCATTTTTTTATGCACAGATTTAGTTCTCAACTCTCTTGCTTGAAAGTCATGCTGTGAAAAGAATAAAAGAATTTAATATAAAAGATAGATCATGTTTATGACTATTCAATGATTTAATAATTAAATTCTCTAGAATTTCTTTCCCTCTGTTTCTATAAATAAGGTGTGAAGTGTTGTCTTTCTTTATCTTTCTTTCACCTTCTCTCCTCTACATCTCTTGAGCTCCAAACACCACCATGGTGAACAAGTCGTCTTCGAAGGCTGATTTTTATGCTTAAGGCTGCAAATCACAATGTTTTGGGAAATCGAAAGTATGATCTCGTTCGAAAGGTGATGAGAGGAAGAGGAAAGTTTTAAAGAAGTGGAACATGCTTGATCTGGAAGAATTGCAAGGATCATCTGACTCGCTCCATAGTCGCTAGCGAAAGAAATTTCGGATAGATGAAGGAGGTTGATTGGTCGATCTGCATGCTGAGCTATTAGTTTAGCCTCCCATTGAAGCTCAGATTCTTCCTATCGATTGGGTCACACGGAGTGCTGTCACCACTATGGTGTTGTCGGGAGCACAAGGGACTGCTGATGCTCCACTGTCGATCGAGGTGTAGTGGAATGCTGCTGAGGGCAATGCTTCGTTTACCATGTTTGACGGGGATCGTTTCTTAAGTACGAAGAATTTTGATCTTGCTTGCTTGATTTTTGTTCTTTTTTCTAAAATTATTTTTTCTTTATATTTTCTTTCAGTGCACCTCGTATGACTATAATGATTGTGGTTATGAATTCTCTTTTGGCGGAGGTTGGTGCAAATCCAACTGCGGCGCTTACTACTATGATTCAGAGGTTGGCCAAAGGAGGTCGACTTCTAGGAGAGGATGAAGGGACTAATTATCTTCGTAACCAAAGCGTTACACAAGGAGATGTGACCAACGGGACTCGGATATCACCTAAATCACTGGGGCGTTGTCTGCATGAGAGGGAGGACTCCTTCGCCTAAGCGGCTGGACTCCCTCGAGGTGAGGGTATGTGTGGGATGTTGGCTCATGTTGAGAAGATTGAGTGGTTGGAAAAAGAGATGACCATCCTTTTCGTAGAGTTTGCAACCCTTCGTGGGGAAATAACCACATTTTGTGCTGAGCTACTTGATGTATGGGAGGCCACTTTCATTTCTGGGGTCTAAGCAGAGATAAGTAGGTTCAATCATTTCAAGTTATGGGGATAGGTTTTGTAGAAAGTGCTGCTTCAATGAGGGTATGTTTTAGTTGAAGCGACAAATGATAGCCTTGTAAAGTATTTCACCTCAGAGTTGCTTCCGATCGGAGCTTATAATTACTTATATGAAATAAAATTTTTTATTCTCTTAAATTGTGTGTTGATGAAACCATTAGCACAATTTCGAGAATGATGAATGATTCTTTTTCCCGTGGCGGTTCAAATTTCTACTTCATCTTATAAATAGGAGGGAGTTTTTAAATTTTTTGTGTGACTATTCCATTTCCCCATTTCTTCTCTTTAGCTATTCATGTTCTGCAAAGCTTTCTTTCCGTGTCCCTTTCTAGTGACATCCAAATTCTCTCCAGTTTTATTTCACTCAATTTCAATGAGCGGGGCGTCCACGATAATGACGAAAGAAGTAGGGCTTCTCCAATAAAGTTATGTTTATGACTTGTTTGTGCAACTTCGATCAGTGGCATGGTATGATCGAGCGACAAAAAATGTTTGGTAAAGATCTTGTGATCTACTAAGTTCAGTTCAAATACAATCTTGTGTTTTACTAAGTTCTTATCCATGCGAGAGCATGCATATGCTGCAAGAGCTGTCCTGAAGAAACCACCATGGTAAGGTTCCTAGCCAAAGGTTGTGGAGATTGCCCCCAAAAAAACCAAAGCAGCAAGAGGTCCACCAAACTATGGGACCATCACCCATGGTGCAGAATTTGTAGTTTCCAGGTCTAAAACTTCTATTGTTATTCAACGAATTGTCGCCTTATTGAACAAAAAATTAATCCTCCTCAGCTCGGTGGTGGCACTTCTGATGCTAATCGCAAAGATTCTCTAAAAATGTCGAGCGCGCTTGTCTTTGGTAGTGTCATGAAAAAGGCTTTAGCAGAGAAAGCAGAGACAGAGTTGGCTACTTGTACAACAGGAAGGTCCTATGACTTTGAAGGAATGGGATGAGGCTAGCCGATCGTCTTCGATTAATCTAGTCGAGACTGAGACCGAGCCTTAACGAGCATCTCAGGAAGAAGAATACCTCACTGAAAGGGGAAAGCATATTTTGGTGGGAGTGATCACTGAGAATTGTTACTGGGGTGATTTGCATGTTACTTATTGTGAATCTTGTTGCTAATGAGCAGGGAATCACCTCTAGATCGTAATCTGATCCAAATTTGGAACAATGTTTTATGATGCATGCTATAGGTTGGTTTTTTATGCATTTTCTAAGCGGATGTCGTGTGCCTCTATTTATTGTTTTTGAGAGATTCACACAAATTAGGCATCATGCACAATTATCAGTTGGGCTGCTCAGGTAGGGTCTTACTCGGGTGATTTGCATGTTACGTACTGTGAATCTTGTTGCTAATGAGCAGGGAACCACCTCTAGATCTTAATCTGATCCAAATTTGGAACAATGTTTTATGATGCATGCTATAGGTTGGTTTTTTATGCATTTTCTAAGCGAATGTCTTGTGCCTCTATCTATTGTTTTTGAGAGATTCACACAGATTAGGCGTCATGCACTATTATCAGTTGGGCTGCTCAGGTAGGGTCTTACTGGGGTGATTTGCATGTTACTTACTATGAATCTTGTTGCTAATGAGCAGGGAACCACCTCTAGATCTTAATCTGATCCAAATTTGGAACAATGTTTTATGATGCATGCTATAGGTTAGTTTTTTATGCATTTTCTAAGCGAATGTCTTGCACCGCTGTCTATTGTTTTAAGAGATTAACACAGATTAGGCGTCATGCACTATTATTAGTTTGGCTGCTCAGGTAGGGTCTTAGTTCTCTAATATCGGTTAATCATTGATTCCCATGAACTTCTCATGTTCCTCAAGTATCATTTGCATCCTGAGATTACTCATTTAGTTAGCTGAATCATACTTTTAATATTTCTTTGTGCAAATAAAACAAATTTTTTAGAACAAAAAAGCCATTGTTATCTTTGTTTTTAGTGATACAAGATTTGTCTTAGGGAAAAATCTTTTGAGGTTGTCTCAGCTCCAAGTCCAAGGGAATTCCTTCTCTGTGTATGTCTTGAGTTTGTATATTCTGAGGGTTATCCTTTGGTTGATGTTGAATGGGTCAGACCAATTCTGGTCAAACTTGTTGATCGCCTGTCCACGTGCAATTGGATAAGTTTTCTTCAGCACAAGTTCCTTGGGAATGAAAGCTTTATCTCTGACATGTTTGTTTTATTACCGAGTCGTTCTCCTCTTCACTTCCTTCCGTCAGAGAGTTGTATCAACCCACTTTTCTTCTATTAAGTCAAGAACGAGCATTGCTCATTCATCTGCTTCTTGCCACTCAACCAGGTTCTCTCATCTAACAAATGAGCCATCACATCACTCTGTCTGTAGTGATTGTATTCGACTGGCAACATTGCCTTTATTTCATGCAATAATATAAAGAATGTCTGTTAGGTCTTTGTTGAAGGTGCTTTTCGGATAGCGTAGAGTACTGATAAAATGGTCTCGATCCAATTCCTTTTTAATCCTTCAATCTTTTTCTTAGTAGATTCATAATGATTTTTTTGGCAGCGTTGCCTTGTCAGCTGGTCTGAGGATGGTGTATAGATGCAAATTTCAAGTTGATCCTCTTCCTTTGGCAAAATTTCTTTACTCTTTGGTCAACGAACTACATGCCATTGTCGGTGATGATGACCAGCTTATACAAATAGCTAAGGTCTATCCAAATGAAGTTCCAGACAATTTCCACTATAATCCATGCAAGAACCTTTGCTTTGATCCACTTGGAAATGTAATCAAAGAAACAAGGAGAAATTTGCATTAACCATTTGATGGTGGAAACGACTAGAGCTTCTCGTGTTCTTAGATGGTGAAGGCTGGTGATTGACTGTAGCCTGTGTCCTAGCTGGTGTTGAGGTGGTGCATACTTCTGGTGTTATTAATATCTCTTAGAGAATTCCTTTGCATCATTCATAAGTGTCACAAAATTTCCCTTGTAGCTGAACTCTTTGTGCTAAGATTTTACATCCAGAATAATTCCTATACTCTCCAAAGTGTATCTCTTATAGGATATCTTCTATCTTGTTTACCCCTATGCACCTCAAATATAGAGAATTTGTTGACTTTTATTAAAATTTGACATCGATCGGAAGGTTTCGAGCCACTTTGTATTTGAATCTTTTGGGTTCGATAAGACCTTTTACATTTATTTTGGTTTCCACATAATAGATGTAGGGTTCTTTCTAACTGTTTATTCATCAACCTCCACCTACATTATTTATGGTTCTTCAATATTCAATTAAATCACTCTTTGAGGCATCTGCCCCTCTAAATGGAAGCACTTAGACAGGTGGTCAGCTACTGAATTACTTTCCTTGGTAATGTGTTCGATTTTAAATTTGCAAACCTTTATATCTCCACTTTTACATTTCTCAAGTATTTATCCATCATTTCATCTCTAGCTTTAAAACCCCCGTTCACCTGCTTCACCACTAGCTGTGAATATAAATTCATCAGAAGGTATTGGGTGTTCATCTCACAGGTAAAGCACAATCTGAAAATTAGAGCCTTGTATTCATGCATAGTTATTTGTGACTTTAAAATTCACTATGACCGAGTGGTAGAGGTGATCTCTGGCCTAATTGCTCTAAGGAAGATCGAGTCTAAGCCCTACCTGGCTGGAAGCTCTATTAATGCGTAAGGTATGGCTATTGACAGTAGTTCTTTCATTCGAATCACACAAGAAATCTAGCAAAAAGTTTGCTGTTGCTTGTGTCTTGATAACCTTTTGGGGCACATAGAAGATATCAAACTCACTAAGCTTCACCACCCACTTGAAGAGCTAAACAGAATGTTCTTATTGATTAAGAATAGATTTAAGAGAATGGTCGGTGATGAATAAAAAAATATGAGTTTGAAAATATGGTTAAAGCTAATAAGCGAAAAAAGCAAAAGTAAGCTTTTACGTGTTTGGGGCACCTTACCTTGGTTCTTTTTAGGACCCGACTGATGTAGTAGATCTGGAACTACTTTCACAACTCCTCTCAAACTAATATTGAGTTGATGGCTTCAGGTTCAAGTCTTAAGTATAGAGAGTTCTTCTTTCGGCTTTGGATTTTAAAGAAATGATAGTGATGCTTGATGTCTAGAAATGAGTGCTTGAATTCCTATATATTTTACACATTTTTATGGATGAAATTTCACTTTAAGGAAAGCTATTTTTATATTTTTTCTTGTAGGTACAACATGTATTAGAAATGGAGCGAAGTCGAGGTGACTTGGAGCTAAGGAGGACTAAGTGATTGGCGCCTTGCCGCCAGATTTCTTGGGAGCCTAGGCACTAGTCCCAACCTGGGAACTCGAGAGGCTGGTGATCTACCTAAAAAATACCCATTTTATGCCTTATTTATGATTCAATTTCTAAGGATATTATGCTTTAATGAAAGGTATTTTCATGTTTATGGATATAAATGATTAAAAAAGAGTCCAAGAAAGAAAAAGAAGGAAAAAGGAGCAAAAAGGAGCAAAAAAGGAGCTTATGGAGCAATTTTTGGAATTATTGGCCTGGCGCCTAAGCGCCAGTTCGATACGGTACTACTCGTTAAGTTTTTTGATGACTTTAGGCAGTTATTTTGATGGTGTTAAGCGGTTATTGGAGCTTCTAGAATACTGAAAGTTACTCCTAATATATAGGACATGTGATATAATGTATTTGGACACAAGGAAACAGTCTGGATCGAGAAGAGGTGCGACCCAAAGTGAAGGGGTACGAAAGACCTGGTCACGGCGTCCGGCGCCAAGGCCCCAGTTCCCGGCACCTAGGCGCGATGGTTACCTTCTAGAAGATACATTGGATTTGAATGAATTTTGAATAGGTGCCTTAAGCAACCCCTGGTCAAATTTAAAGCTTTATAAATAGGAGCCCATTCTACAGAGAAAATGACACCAAAACCCCCCTTAGTACACATAACCATTTTAACATTCTCTCTCTCATCTCTAGTTTTATTTAGTCTCTTCCATACTTAGGGTGCCACTTTATTATGTATCTAGTGTGTTTATTTTGAGTGTTTATTGTGTGTTATTGCTGTTGGAGTCTTTCATCATTGCTTTGGAGTCAGTAGAAGCCAACGGATCTCTTGAAGGAACACTTCAGATAAGTATTTGTACTTTGGTTCAAAGTTTTATAAATATTTTTTGTTGTGTTATTTCAATGAGTTATGAGTAGTTAGTTATCTTTCTCCTTTCAACTATGAAAAGATTATAAATTAAATAAATTTAGTAGGAGAATTAAATATAAAATATTTTTAAATATTGTGATGATATTAATACCTGATCTTAGTTTACTCTTTAAATTGGCCATTTAATTTGTTAAAACCGTTGAAGAATTTTGAGACCTATCCAGAGATAAATTCTTAACTATTAGATATCACATGAATCCTTAGGTAATCGCAGGCTATACGCGGATTGTTTAAGGTGAAGTGCAACAAAATAGGAAGATATTATTTATTGGGCATAAAATTAATTAGTTTTTAGAGTGACAGACTAAATTCTAATAATTTGGTTTATAGAAAAGTAACCAGTCACTGGTAGGGCTGACCATAGCCACCTTTGGACATCTATTAGTGTGAGCCTAGATTAACCCATTCTACTAATAAAACATCCAGAGCCTAACTATAGACTAGTCAATGTTCTTTGCACCTAGACCAAAGGGTAAAGAATATGAATGCTTCTATTTAACACAATACCATAATCTTAATTCCCTACAAAAAATAATTAATCTATAATTCTTGGATTAGTTGAAAAAGGAGAAAGTCATTTTTATAATTGCATTGAATTTTAATTACTGCTTACTTTACTTTCCTGCTTATTGCTTGCTTTCTTTTAGTAAAAAATATTAGTTAATTAAATTTTAATATAAAAAAAGAGTATATATTGCTTTCTAAAATTTTAAAATATATCTTACTTTTTATTTCAGTATCCCTGTGGGATCAATAACCAGGACTCCACTAGAGCCATGTATTACTTGAACGATATGTATACTTGCGTTTAAAATTGTGACTTTTACAATAATACAATCTAAATATAAAATTATGAAAGTAAACCTCGTCCATCAAGTATTTGAAGCCATTTGCTGGAAATTAAACATTCTAAAAATTGGTATCAAATTCTTGTATTTTAAAGCATATTTAAAGTCGCATCGCATCAAATTTTTGGCCCGCGTTGCTGAGGATAGGATAAAATAAAAAGTAAAAGGATAGAATATAAAAAAAAACACAAAAACATAAAAAAAATATAAAACAAAACAAAAAATATTTTCTTTAAATTTTTATGCGTAGTTCTGAATCTGAAGGATTACTACCTTTTGATTTGGAATTAGAAAAAACAATTAAAAGAATTAAAAAAAGGAAAAAAAATTTCAAAACTTCCAAAAATTGCTAACTTACATAATGTCGGCATATTTTTAGGTTGGTGTATTTTATTTTGAAAAGGGGGTCGCCTAACAGAAATTGTCGGCGAATTTTTAATTTAATTTAAATAAATAATTTGAAAAGTAGTATTTGATTTTGAAAATAATTTTAAATTTGAAAATTTTAAGATATGAAATCAAGTCGATCTCACATCCCGAATAGTTTATATAAACGAGCACCGCATCACAAGCTTGTGTATCTATCTCGAAGAATAGACACATTGTTTGGTGATGGGGCTCGATTAAATAAACTAGAAGATTTGTGACATCCGTTTGGTCTGCGAACCAATTTTATAAGCCGACAAATTCCCTGCTTAATATGAAAGCATTAAACAGGGTTTATATTACACAGGTTCTTAAAATTCCCTATAAGGGCAAACCCCTATAGTTAATTACATCTTAAGTGACGGGAATCACCTAAGAAAACTCTCGATAATAATCAGTAATTCTGCTCTCAAGAATTTCAAAGTTTAAGTTTTCAAAAGGATTGAATTTTGGAATTTCAATAGGTAATGGATCAAGTTTGGAACGTTTTGTTTTGAGAATTCAAAGGAAGAAAGGTAGGAGAAATTATAGATTCGAAGAGAACTTCGGTAATTTCCCGACTATCCTATTGTTTGGCTTGAATTTAGGAAAGTCCTAATGTTTATTTAATATTTTGATCTTGCCAATTTTAATTAATTAGGACTTATATTCGTATGACATGATCATATAAATAGCCTCGAAGATGTGAGGGTTTATGTCGTATCGGACGACTACCTCGGAATCCTAAGACCGGTTAGGGCTTAATTTGCAATGCAAATGCCTAACAAAAGGTAGATGATTTATGTTGCACTAGGCAAACTACCTCGAAGTCACTATGGCTTAGTTATTTAATTCTTAAGAAAGTTTTGTTGAAGTAGATTCGGAGTTTTGTCGATGACGATGGTCGTCGTTGCCCACCATGCTCCGAGCTCCTTGTTATTGCGGAGGTTTAGTTTTGGAAGTCATAAATCAGGAGATGAGAGAAGTGTTTTGGTTTAGAGAAAATCTTAAAATCCAGGTGTTTTTTAATATTTTAATTAAACAAATCTTAAAGTTGATTATTACAACACCGGTTTAGATCCCACGGTTCCATCCTTCCGGCATCGTTAATTTTATCGGATTCACTTAGTCCAGATGAATTTGCTAAACTCAACTGAATGAGTTCCACACTTTCATTTAGACCGTGGGAAATCCCGTTAGCAACACGTAGGTTACATCATCCGAGGTATTCCCGATCATTCAACAAGACATTTTAATTTAGTTGTAATTGTAGTTTTGTGTTTTGTTTGTGATTAAATTTTGAGTTATTTTATATTTTGAAATGTTGTGGCGGTGAATTTTATCTTGCAATGACTTTTAATTTAGTTTTGGTTTCAGTTTTAGGGACTATCCTAAAGGTGTGGGTTTTCATGCAATATTTGTTTATCATGCAAGAAAAGTAAATGCGATGCGATTAAATAAATTGCAATAAAGTAAATTGCAACAAAATAAAAGCGTACCTGGAGGGTCTTCCCGTCATCCCGAGCTACACTTAAACACAATTTAGAATATTTAAGCAAGTTCCTAGGTAAAGCTAAGGGAAGGGTTATGGTTTTCTACCAAGTTCCTAATCCTATAGCTAGTCATTTCCTATGACGTCTAGGTTCTTGTGTTTTGGTTTGAGGACGATTTTCTTCATCAAAGAACAATTAAATTCAATCGTTCTTATAAACATCCTATCATATTGAGGAAGTGCTTAAGACGAGTCTTAAACATCTTTTCAATCTGCTAGGATTGTTTTAAGTCCGAATGGATTTAATCGATCGGGTGAAGTGATCGTCTGAGGTTTAGTTAAGTTTTGTTGTTATCTTACTCAGTGAACTAGGACATTTGAAAATCCTATAAGTGAAGTAACATTTCATTTAACGTTCTGTTTAGGAGTTATGGTAACCACAGCTTTCGAGGGCAAATTGGTGTTCAAATGGTTTGTGATTTAATTTAATTTTAGTTATCGGGTTTAAATTTGGAATAGTATTCAAGTTGCTTTATTTTTGAATTTATTTATGTCTTAGGTGATGTCATTTTTAATTCAATTTAACTTAACTTTAATAAAATTTAATTTAGTTTTAATTTTAATTTAATTTAATTTGATTTAATTTTAACTTAATTTGATTTAATTTAATTTTATTTAATTTAATTTTATTTTTAATTTTAAAGATGATTTAATTTTAATTGTTAAAGTATTAATTTAATTGAAATTTTAAAAGAGTTTAATTTAAATAATTTAACTTTAATTTAATTTAATGATTAAGTCTTTTAGCATTTTAAATCTTAAATTTAGATTATCATTTTAATTAGGAATTAAATATTATTGAGATGATTAATTTAGGGATTCTTAAATTAAAGAACAAATCTCTTCACTATTAATATCCTTATTTTAATAATTCCAATTTTATTATTCTTCCAAATTTAATCAATTATTTAATTAAGGTTTATTTTAATTATTTTCAAATTGTTTGGTAGGTTTCTACTCTCTAATTATTTAAATTTCAATCATCCAAATCAGATTAATATCAAATATTTTACTCTTTAATTTTATTAAACCTAAAGTTTTAATTAAGGGTTAAAATTTTAATTACCATTTTGCCCTTCAAGCTTAATAATTTCATAACTCACTAAATTGAGCTTAAATGAACTTGAAATTTTTATGTAACTTCACTCATATGACAATAAAGACATGAGAGGAGAAAATGTGATTTTTCTGTATTTAATTTATTTATGTAATTATTTTTGGTGGAAAATAGGAATTTCCAAGGAAAATTTAATAATATGACCAAGGGAAAGTTTCTATCCTTAATAAAATTATGGGACATTCCTAATGACTAGAGGAGAACTTGGACCAATTTTGGTGATTTTTTGAATTATATTATTTTTATTAGAATTATTTTGAGTTTTGGAGTATTAATTAATTTAAAAATAAAATAAAGGTTGAAAAATAAATTTTATATTTTTAAAAAATCTCTCTGATATCAAGGAAATTAAAGAATCAATTTTTACAATTTTCTGATTTTTCTTTGATTTATTAGAATTATTTTAGTGGAAATGCTAAAAAAATACATTTTTTTTAATTTAAAATTACCTTAGGGCTTTAAAATTTAATATCTCATCAAATAGACCTAAGAAAAATATGTGGTTTGTTCCTAAGTGATTAAAATTCAAAATGTGACATTTTGGTGAATTTTATTATTTTTATGATTTTTATTATTTTTTTAATTATTAAAATATTAAAATAATACAAAAAATCAACTTTTTTAGAAAATTGAAATTTTAATTTTCATAAATTCCCCTAATATCAGAGAGGCTCCAAAACCAAATTGGTGAATTTTTGAAAAGAATTTTGAAAGTTATGAATTTTTAAAGTTTAAATTGGCTAAATGGCTTAATCGACCCATTCGTAGGGCTAACCGAGTCCGATTGACTTCAAATTTTTATGGTGGGTTCCTCTGATCCTAAAGGTCAGTGGAGAATTGATTTCATGTCAATTTGATGTATGATTAGTTCTAATTAATTAGGGACCTATTTTGGGTGTTTAGGCCAATTAGGGTTATTCCAAGTGAATTAATTCAAAAGCTATTTTTCTTAGGGTCCTCTAGTCATAAGAAACATCACCAAATTTTTCTAGAATTTATTTCACAACATGCTAATTATTAGATTTAAAATACTCAAAACAGCAAAATGAATTTGAAAAATCAATAACTTCTCATAGGGATGGACTCTGACTTTGAAAAATTCAGGGAATGTTCCCAAATTCAGAGGCTTCAAAAGCCCCATGGTCTCATGCCATGGTGAATTCCCTATATGCATGGAGAATTAAAACAATGCAGAGGGTAAATAAATCATTAAAAATAAAATACTTAATGAAATTAAATGATTTCTTTTCCACATTATTCTCCTCTGTTCACTGAGCAAGAGAGTATTTTTATTTTATTTTTCTGATTTTCCTACACAAAGTTATGCATTTTTGAAGTTTAGGGAATTAAATAAATAAGAAAATACCCTAATTTTCTATTTAAGTGACGCGGCGCCAGCTCAACCTCGGCAGCTCCGAACGCACACGCGTCGCCTTCTGATTCGGCGCCGCCATCCAACTCAGCGCTCTGGGGGCCTGCTGTATCGTTCCGTCTCCTCATCCGACGCGATCCTAGTCGTCCGTCCCGCGTGTGTATGGAATGAACGGCATCCGTTCATCGTCCCCAGCCGTTCTCACCCGAGAGCCGTCCACACTAAAACCCTAAGAACTCACTCATTTCTCAACGGATTTTCATGTTCTTGTGCTCTATGGATTCGTCTTGAAGAGACGAATACATCTATACGGTGATCATGCATTGAAATTAAAGCATTTGAAATGGAGAATCTCCAGAAGCTCGGGATGAAGAATTAGCTCATACCTTTGCTCAGAGAAGTGTGGCTTCAATCTGAGGGTTGTGTCACCTTCGATTGGATCCCAACAAGCTCCGGATGAAGTCTCACAGTGCAGTGAATCGCCTAGGTATGATTTCGACCAAGCCCGATCACAAAGCTTGGGTACGGAACGGATGGGTGGCACTGGAGAGGGGGCTTTTGCTTGGTGGACTCCTTCCCTTGGTCTGGTGAAGGTGTAGGACCAATCAATTTGAGGATTGATCCACTGTGGAGAAGTATCCTGGTTTTTGGTGGAATTTTGGCTGAGAAATTGGGCTCTGTTGGTGGGGATTAGGGAAAATTGTCACTAGGGATCAACTGCTCTAACTATGAAGAGTGTTCTGGAACAATTTTGGCAGGGTTTCAGTAAGATCTGGTTCAGCACCTCTTCATGGCCGAGAGAGGGGGTGTTTAAATAGGAGAGGCTGGAGGGCCTCCCAAGGGGGTTTAAGGCTGGGGATCGAGTTTGCTGCAGTGAGGAGAAGAAGAGCTATCTTGTCCATTTGGGTTGAGACAAGTCGGCGAGGGAGAATTGAATTTTTTGGCTCCTCCCAAGGTCTCGGCCATGGTGTTTTCCGGCGATCCAGGCGGCTGGCCGGCAGGCAATGGTCACCCTCAAGTTCAGGTGGGTCAGGGCTGGGGTTTTGTGTAGGCAATTGGCCAATGCCATGTGTAAAGAGCTTGGATTGAAATGGAATGGGGGGAAGGCTATTTTGGGTTCAAATGAGTCAACCCATGATTTTGGGCTAGGTTCACCACCCAAGGCCTGGTTTTAGGCTGAAAAGGATCACTTGGGTCAGCCAAGAGAAAATGGTGTGGTCTCCATCCATGATGAGGTGGCTAAGCATGGTTTAGTGTGTAACATGCTTAAGGTAAAAAAGGGTTTAAGAAGGATTAGGAAAGGGGGCCCTCCTTTTGCCAAATGTGGTAAGGTCACATGTGAGCAACTCACATGGCTTACATGTGGCTTAAGAGTGGCTTCATGGCTTGTCTTTGGCTTGGGAAACAGCTTGGTCAATTTCATGAAAATGGATTTTAGAAATTTTGGTAATTTAGGGGTGATTTGATGGTATTTGGCATATGGCTTGATTTGGAACCATTTGATGATTGATTTGAACTTAGGGAATGGCTTTGATTAAATGGATGGCAAATGGAAATGTCATGTGGGCTTTAGGGTAGATTTTGGGCTCTTTGAAATGGTTTTAGATGGGCTTTTAAAGTGATTTAGGGAAGTCATTTTTTTGATTTTAGGATGAGAATTTTGCAAAGGATTGGATCCAATGAGTGTTGAATTTAGTTTGGGAATGTTTCATGAATGATTTGGAATAAATTTGAAGTATTTGGGCTAGGTTTGGGTTGGATTTGGACTTCTTTGGTGAATGGGCCACTATAGGTCAAATTGGGCTAACTTGGGCCAATGTTGGTCTAGGGTTGAAATTGATGTAAAATTAATGTTGGGAAATGTTTATGGGAGTGTTTGAAAGAGGTTTTGGCTTTGGTTGGGTTTTGATTTTGGGTTTGGGCTA